>FR997826.1:16250000-17500000 GCA_905475405.1 Schrankia costaestrigalis
ATTTTGTTATAAGTTACACACATAAATGAACAAGTAGTGAAATTTATTGTGATAAGCCTAATGAAGGATCATGTCATTACAATTTTGGTACTGTTATTATTATTTTTTGGTAGTTCTTCAACCAGCTTCTTCTACGTAGAAAGATAAAGTGTAGATAGATATATTTAGTGTGATACATCACCACATTGATATTGTATAGGTACCTTAAAAAATAAATTTGTGTCTTTCCTACCGTATTCAGCACCAAATCATTGTAGCTTAACTTTAATTTTATTGTATTTCGGTGTACATAAATAATAATAATATTTTTTATTTTGTTCCAGTGGTATCCTCGTCACAATCCTATTCTTAAGAACCGAAGACAAGAAGAACAGTAAAGCAGCCCAGCAGGACAAACAAGACATAAACAAGAATGTTAACGGCTTCACTAATTCAGCACTTTCTATATCGGTTATAAGCCAACAATCATTCAAAGAGGATTTATTAGACAAACCAAAAAGCAGTGTATACACGCTAGTAGAACTATGGGCGATGATCAAATCCTTCTTAATTCTATTCACTTACCGTGTAGTACGGCTAACGCCAGCCTATGGCTTTGTTATCGGGCTAAATGAAATAGCTCTGAGATACAGCCACGATAGATCAGTTTTCGAGCCTGCTATATTTGATCATATTACCTGCGACAAATATTGGTGGAGAAATCTTTTGTACATCAACAATTTGTACCCTCAGCGTGAGATGTGCATGGTTTGGTCGTGGTACATGGCTAATGATACACAGTTCTATGTTGTCGGTATTATATTGCTACTTATATCTGTCAAGTAAGTATACAAATGTTCTTGTATTATAAAGCTGACCTCATTATGCGTTTGAATAGTTAAGCATGCTTGCCAACGGCGTGCGGTTTGAAACGGATTTCCAACCGTTAGCATAGTTGTTGTAATCCGTATTTCCTTTCGCCTCGCGCCGGGCGGTTGCCAAGGGAAGTTGCGGTGTAGCGCATGCTTTGTACGCTATTCAGGGAAATTAAAGGCTCGACTAAAGGATGAAAAGAAGGGAAACTTGAAATTAAACTCTATATCAATCCGTCTGGCCAGCGTGGTATTAGTAGGCCAAGTATCTCTCCGTCATGGGAGGAGGCCCGTCCCTGCAGTGGGACATTAATGGGCTGTTATAATGTGCTATGATGTGTATATTATGTTATCTATTTATTTTTTAAAGATTATTGTTCAACCCCATAAGCTTAGCATTTGCTACCTACTCAATTAACTAATTTTTTTTTAACTGTTCATGTTATTATTTGCAGACATCCAAGAGCCGCCATGGTATCGTTAGGTCTGCTGTTGGTGAGCTCATGGGGCACTACAATATACATCTCCGTCTGGCATCAGTATAAGGCAAGGATACAAGAGCCCTTTGAAATGTTCGACCCATTATACGATAAGCCTTGGTCAAGAATCGGTCCTTACTTAGTTGGTGAGTGTTAAAAATATTAATATAATCAATAATATGTTTTTGTGGTCGTGGAGTAAGACAACATAGTTTCACTATTCGATGTCTTTCGATGAATGTAAAAGCCGACTCAGAAATAAAATCTCGTACTTATAAGGAAACTTGACACAAAACCTTATAGCAATCTACCAAGTTTTCCTTCTTTACACAAGAACGAAAGAGATAAACTATCGATTGTGACAGTACATACCCGTATACTTATTAAAAATAAAGAACTGTCAAGATTTAAAAAGGTAGCATACCAAATCTCTATTTTAGAAGCATTGCTTCATCTAAGTTTGATACGTCTACCTAAGTATATATTTGCCGGTGGCATCATACATAGCCCCTAAAAAGATTCAGATCTTTCAATCAGCTTACAATGTATTTAAAGAGCTTAACAAACTGTTTGTGTTTTACTAAGTGCGTAATATTTTAAGACTCCAATTTTAAACTCCGCTGACCACGTTTAGGGTCTTGATGGATAATTGTTGTTTACTTGTTAAGCCTTTGTGGTTTCTCTTGATATATCGAACAGTAATATTGTGTTTCCTTGAATTAATAATGTAGTACCCACAGTAAATATTACAAAGTACAGGGAGCCAACCACAAGCTCATAATATAACAATATTGTTTCAATTGCTATATTGTTTAAAAAAAAAACAATATTGTTTCAATATTATTATAAGCTTGTTTTAAGCACTTCGTGTTACGAAAAGGCTAAGTAAGGTTACAATAATATTGCTATAAGGGCTTGTGGTTGGCTCCCAGTAGTGCCAATAAGCTGTGTGAAGCAGTATATTATAACAGCGCATTATCAAACTGCTCGACGAACTCCTTTAGAACTGACGATAAAGGTGACGGTAGGAAGTTTTTCTTTTTTACAATCTTTGTAAGAGAAAAGCTGTTTAAACGGTGAGAATTAATGACTTCTGTCTTGGGCAAGCAGCTGCTTAAGCGTGATCTAGCTTTGGTGAGGTCCATGAGTAGCTGTTACTACTTACAAGCAGAAGGGCCGCATTCTCATCTACCACCCTCGTCCTTACAGCATAAAATAAAGTTCCATCTGGCTAGCGTAGTATTTATACGCCAACTTTCTCTTTACTGGAAAACTCGTGGCCAGTTTGTCTTCAATATTACTATACCTATTTAGCAAGTAATACCAAGTTGAAAGGTCGTGCCCTCAGAACCGATCCCGAATAGATTATAATAATAAACTGGAGATCATTAATATTAACCAAGTAATCCAATAAATAGGACAGCCTTGTAAGAAATTAGCTGTAGCCATCGATCTTAGTAAAACTTGTAACGAAATATGAATAGCCTGTGATGGATGAACGTAGTTGCCTTCGAGAACAAATTAGCAATTTACTAAGTATTGGAAGCTTACATATGTATTAATCTAAGAGTAATAGTTACTAGTTGTACTTTGACGACCTGTGTGGCGTAGTGGTTATATAACATGACTGCTACGCAGAGGTCTGGGGTTCGATTCCTGCTCAATGTAAATCTTTGTGTACATGAACATGATTGTTTGCATAAGTCTGGATTGGTGTTTTCTATGTTTAATATGTATGTATTTACAAAAAAAAAATTAGGTATGTTTATCCGTTGTCTAGTACCCATTTTTTTTTTTTTTTGTTGTCTAGTACCCATAGTACAAGCTTTGCTTAATTTAGGACTAGATGGCGTTGTGTCAATGTGTGAGGAATATTTGTGAGGAATATATTTGTTCTGTTGTATCTGTTACGGGTAACGCTAGAAGGTGGGCAAAACCTAGGTTTACCCGGGATAACTTAGTATTACCTAAGCTTCTTGGGTAAAGTTCGTATAATAAGTAAAATTCATTTTAATTCGGGATCTACCCAATTCTGGCTCGACAAACCGAGCTAAGACATATCGCTATTAATAAAGTAATACAATGACTCTCCGTGTGTGACGGAGTAAGAATACAATATGTCCCTATCCCCTACCCTATCTTATCCCATAAGATGTGGTGACATAAATACGACTAAGGGTGAATATTATCATAACGAAATAAAAAGAAGGAAAACTTGAAATTAAACCCTATACCAATCCGTTTGGCCAGCGTGGTATTAGTAGGCCAAGTATCCCTCCGTCACAGGAGGAGGCCCGTCCCTGCAGTGGGACATTAATGGGCTGTTATGCTGATGATGATGACTATGACACACATAACTATAGTTACACATATAACACGTAATACTCGTTAAAACATCATAAACCAATTACGTAGTAGGTCAATAACAATTTCAAGCATTCATATTCTTATAACAGTGCTAGCTGTTACCCCACGACTTCGGCTCAAAAAAATTATAGAAATAGATAAAATATGGCATGAGTTTTATTTTTTTCAAGATAGAAGTTTTATTAAGAATTTCTTCATTTTCGCGTCTTAAAATCGGCAATCAAGCAGTTAATATTTCCTTTAAAACAGTCTAGCTGCTTCGGAGATTAGACACAATAAATATGTCATGTCTGTTTCATGTGAAAACTTTTTGAATGTGCAATTTCACATACATGTGCCTAAGTAAAAGAGTGTGAATTTAACATTACAAACAGACACTTCATTTTATTTGTTTACAAATATAAATTTTGCTTTTTAAATACGCAATTTCATAATATACATGTGCCTAAGAGAGAGTGAAAATTTAAAAGAAAGAAAGAGAGTGTGTATTTAATTTATCAAACAAACAGTCACTTTATTTATTTAAATATATAAATATAAATTTTGCAAGTATTTACGCTAACGTTTGTTTTTCGTAAACCCGTTTGTTACGCGTCTATTACGTTTTATTATGAAAGTAGGTGGACTCTGCAAAATACTGTTGGAGGTCATGTTTGCTTTATGTAACAATATGATGATAATGGCACTTAAACTATATATACGTGTTATGTATATAGCATACATTTTAGTCAGCATGTCAATTCTCGTTCCTTAAAAACGTTAAAAATAAAGTTAATTTATTAACTTTTAGTTGTCAAATTGTGACACAATAGGTATTCTTGTATTTATAATTTAAAATCTTTTCTGTTCTGTTTTTTTAATTCAATGGCCCCCATCGTTCCCCGATGATTCTGCCAACGTCAAGGTGGAGAGAATAAAAGTATAAAAAAGAAAAATGCCCGGTCCCTAATAAAAACTGAAAATACAAAAGTTAGTCTGATTTCTATTACTAAAACAAAAAATAAATTAAATTAAAATGAAGCTTGGTAAGTCATCAGTAGATTAAAATCTTTTTAAAATCTTGTAATTTTCGCGCTAAAATGAGTATTTTTGTCACTATGAAACGTCAAAACATTTGCGTTTATTTTAGGAGCGGCAGTGCGCATGCGCGAGGGAAGCGTAACGAGCGGGAAAAACAAGTTAGGGATGTCGCATTATTACATTCAAAGACCCTGATTTTCATATTTTTTTTTCTTAGAATAGAAGTTTACGGAACTTATAATATTTTAATTTACCGAAGATAATTTCCTGTAGTTGATTTATACATTAATGTTTTATTTCTGTATATGGAGTCTTAGAAAATCTATTAAAATTTCCAATCTTTTAAATTGTAAACCGTAAACTGGCAACTCTGTTATTTAACTCTTTTTTGCCATTTAACTTCATTTTAACTTTTTCTTTACCGGACAAGAACAGCATTTTGGATTAATTAAAAATAAAATTTAAAAAAATTAAAAATTAAGGTAAATTAAATACTATGTTTCGAGAATTGGCCTGCTGGTTAATGAGCTCATGGTATTATGTAACTAAAATAAATAAATAATTATTATTTATTTGCGTATTTTCATTGCCAGTATACTATTTTAAACTTCACTCGTAGTCGCATCTTTGAAGTACAAGTTAGGCACCTGAGAATAAGGTTGTCAAGAAATGCAGGATAACTAACTCTTTTTAACGTCATTATAAAAAGCAATAAAAAAATTTGCGCCTATACAATGTATGTCTGCAATGATAAAAATAGCTGTCCAGATTAATAGAAGAATCGCAAAATCCTCGTAACAGCCTCGTACCACAACATATACCAAAGTAGTATTAACAAATTATTTAACCCATTGATACTTACATAGCTACCCAAAATGTCTTTGTCAAAAAACAAAAGCAAGAAAACGCTCAAATAACAAAAACATCGTGCCAAAACAAATATTAAATTGGGTAGATATAGATCGTAACCAATAAAATAAAGGTTAAAAATATTTACGCCATTCCAACCCCTCGCTACCGCATCGAAGATCTCTGGGAATGTTCAAAGCGCGAATGATTGTGTAGCCCTTCGAAACTCAACAGCGTAATCCCCTTAAAACGGGCCTTTTACTGAGATTTTATCGATCCTTGCAGGCTATAAGCTCGTGGCACTTTAGTTTCCGTAGCTCGGTCAGTGAATACATAAAGGCGTCCGACAAAAGCGTAAACGGAGAACTGAACAAGCTGATAACTCGGCCCGCTGGAGCTTTTCACTGGATATTTTAGATGCTATTAACCAACATGTACATTGCTATTACCGTATTGAAATTTAACCAATGCATTTTGCTGATATTATAATGGTGTTTACCCTTTTTTAATATCTTTAACTTTTATGATGAATTTATAATCGGTCCTTATTACCTTGATTTAAGCACGAGGCTTTTCCCAGTATGTAGTAAATACATGGTCAGCTCATCTTTGTATGATCATCATCATCACATCAGCTTAGACCTGCTCTGCTGGGCTTGCCCTTCACCAATTACTTCCACCTTAGGCGGTCCTGTGCCTTAATCCATTTGTCTCTCGCGACTCTTACTACTCCGTTCGTAAACCGTGTCAAAGGGTATGTCCATCCTGCATCTTCCGATACGTGTTCGTTTATTACAGAACCTTATTATTCTAGCGGCCATCATTTCTGCATGCTATTTTGTCTTTCAACTACGTATCCAAAGGCAGTCCTTCTTTGAATACGTCCCATTTTATTTCATGCATCATAAGAACTCAACCAACTGTGTTAACAAGTAAAATAAAACATCTAACACATCTGCTTCTTATTGCATTCGATATCGACATAATTAAGTTATGCTTGCGTTTGTACTGACCTTATTATCACTCTCATATAATATACATGAAAGCTTCCAACCACGAACAGCATAATTGTATCTCGATTGTCAATTTACAAATATTAACATACATTAGGTGCTTATGTTTGAATCAAATTTAGAATACATTATCAAAATCTCAACGATTTTCTTGTTGAAACGGTAGGTATAATAAAAATACCCTTTAAAAACCACTAAAAAGTCCGACTGTTAAATTTTTTTTTTAAACTGACAATGAAATATCTTGAACTTGATATAGTGAGAGTTAAAATTAATATTCTTAATTTAAAACATTTGTATAATAAATACTCGTAGAATGAGTGAGAAATAGAATAAGTGTTTTGCTGTATTTGTCGTGTCGTGTCTTATCTTGAGAAGTCCAAAATAGTATTTGAAAACTTGAATGAATAAACAGAACTCGTAGGAAGACTATTTCTGTATCCTTCAAAGATAGAATTCTAAACTTCAATTTGTAATGTAAACGGGAGACAGATTGTTACGTGAGATTTAATCTATAAACATGACGAAACCAAATTACTTTTTTATTAGTTTAAGGCCACATTTGAAATCGTAATAAATCATCGCATGAAAATATTCTCGATGCTAATCCATTTTTCAATGAGGCACGATAATTTAATTCAGCTCTCTAAAAATGTGTAGATGAATTTGAAATTCGAACGATGGTATATTTTTTTAAATAAATTAATGACGTTTTTGTATTAATTTACAGTCAGCAAGGTTTCATATCTGTACCCTTTGCTTAATACCTTAGTCATCTTTTACGACATCCTCGGGATGAAATGGGGTGTTGATCCTATATTTATAGTTTATCACTACATGAATAACAATGAGTAACCATTCAATAATTGTATTTGTTTATTTTTCAGGTATGGTAGTTGGCTGGTACCTGCACAAGACGAAGTGTCATCTGAAGCTACCATACTGGGTAGTAGTACTGGGCTGGCCCATCTCTCTCGGTATCATTGGGAGTCTGATCTTTAGTATGGTCGACGGCTACTTTGAAGTGTGGCCCACGGCTTTCTATATCAGTGTTGGGCATACAGGTAAATCTCATTCTATTTATATTTTGGAAAATGGTGAAAATGATTTTAATGTTTTTGGGAGTTATTTTTCTCTTTGCGATTCGTGCACAGCAGCTAAAAAACCGAATAATTTTCTCTTGTACTTTTTTATTTAGAACAAAGATAAACACCGAACACTGTTATAAATCAACAACATAAAAATAAATTTAAAAACATCTCATGACATGTAGTAATCAAAAAACGTCGATTGCAAAAAGCTCATAAAATTTATACTGATTTTTGAACTGCGGGATTACTGCGGCAATTTTAAGCTTTTAACATTCATGCGATGTTTTCGTGCAAGCGATTCGTACTGACAGAATTGTTAAAATCCATTATAACCTGTACACTTTTTATCGATTTAATGTTCATAAAAAATATTTTATTTCAACGCGGGTCTACCTGTTTTTCGCCGAATGGGCAAATGTGTCGGTCTTCCAAAAAGGACAGATGTGCGGTGTGCCGCATCAAACCCACAATCATCTATTAAGGGTCAGGATAGTGAAAAGCAATGCATTACTCAAGCCGTACCTGTGCAGGGGCTGGTCCTTGAAATTGTTATCTAAAAGCAGTCCTATGAACATGCATCTTAAACCTGTGGAACTGACTGTCTTCCTCAGACGGTACATTATAATTCAACTATAGTACCTAGGCTTTATCTATCTGTGCAGGGTAAGATCTGTTTCTTTCTTTTCTAAACATTTTCAGTGCTGGGGCCGCGCCGGAACATCTTGTGCTTACTTAGGCATATTTGCGATCGTGGTTGTGTAGGGCTTACCACCTATTTGTAGGCGTAGGGAGATCACCTTTCAAAGCGTTACCGGTTGCTTACCTAAATATGTACCACAAATTAAACCATTCGATGACCTGGTTATTACTTTGTTATTTTGTAATACATAAAAGTTACCAATTACGCGACGTGTAACTGATGAAACAATTTTAGTTTTAACCACTGTTTAAATTGCTTAACTTACCAGTTCTAATATTTGAGTGTCGGTCGCTATTATGAAAAGTTTCAAAATGTCCTCGTAAAAAAATGTCCTGTTTTGTAGATACTAGGAACATTAAAAATATTTTAATGGTATTATATTTTAGTAGTGTGTCATACTATTTCATAAACTTATACTGACTAATGTCGGTCTTTACTTTTTATAATGAAAAATGTCAAGACCCGTATAATTTTAGTCACTGTACTATCCTTATTGTAGTAATGCTGTACTAATGTAGTAGTTAAAACACAATAGTATTACGTATACAAATCGCAATAGTTTAAAATCTATGAAAAATTTCAAGTTCTTTTATATCGTAGTAATTTACTCTTTATTTAAACTTTAACTCACAAGTAAACACATGGGTCTCTTACACAAGAGACAGCTGCTGTTATATTACGCTTTTTGTCATCGTGGCACGTGTTGTTAGATGAATAAGAATAATGGAGGACAAGAATAAGTTATAATAATGGGAAGGCCTGTATCCATGGGTTAACCTGCTATTGTGAAAATACGTAGCTGATTTGTGAATCGAAACACTTTTCCGCTGTTTTGATTGGATGTCTAAAACGAAATATATTTAAGCAGATCTTTTCTTGATAAATGATTCCTTTAGCTGAGTGACGTGCGATTACGATCGTGTCAATGTTTGATTGACAGACGAAGGATTCGGGTTCCTTGTCCTTTTTACTATAATAACGTGTCGGAAATATAAAATAGTATCATAAAAAATGTATGATATTTGCGAACTATTTAAAACAATTATTATTAAGCGTTTTATAAAACACTAACGTTTTTAATTTCAACACTAACATCGTTCATAAGGAAGGCTTTGGAAGCATGTGTATCAATTGGGATAACTAGATGTAAGGTCTTGGCTTACACATTTAAATCCGGATACACCGCCATCTAGAAAGTGAAGATGTAAACTTTAATGTATGTTTGTGCTATAAAACCTCTATAATTTTTTTTTCTTTACCAGCTTGGGGCGTAGCTGTCGCGTGGGTGGCTATCTCCTGCTGCAGCGGTTACGGTGGTCTAATCAACTCAGCGCTGTCATACCGTGGCCTTCTTCCATTGAGCAGGCTGACATACTGCGCCTACTTGGTGCATCCTACTATTATGATGTACACCACATTCCTGCTTGATGGACCTTATCATATGCAGAATTCTACTGTGGTAAGTTTTCACTGTTTTTAATATGGTTTTTAAATTGAAGTAAAGTTATTTTGTTTCTACTCCATCTCCGTCATGATAATCTATAAAGAGGTTATTTATTTGACTACTTTCGAATGCTTTCGGGTTCTATTCTATTCCAGCTCAGTTCAGATCGGTGTAATCTATCTGCCAAATTTATAAAAATAAAAAAATATTCTTTTCACGGTTAATTTCGTTTTACAATGATAAACCAAAAAAACATCAACTTAAGTAAAAAAAACCTCAAGAATGCCAGCCTAAAAACACTTTCAAAACTTTATTCTGTAAACTTAAAACCTCTGCAGAGGTTTAAAACGTGCAAAGAATACAAACTTCTAAATTTAAAAGTGGTCGAATTGCTTGCCACATAATATGGAAGTACGATACGCTATTTCCCGCTTATGGCACTTGTCATACGTGCTACGAACGACAGACTTCCAACTAGGTTCTATATACTCACGGTCCGGTGAATCGAAAACTTACAATCGAATAATACTATTCTATTATATTGAATCGATATAAAATTCTTTTCGAAATATGATTAAATGAGGCAGAGTTACTTTAGCTAAAATAGTTTTCCTTTGTACTTTCTTTTTCTTTTTAATTTACTTACTAAGCTTCTTGCTACTTGTATAAAGCTCTTGCAAGACAATTATTTTTTTAAATACTATTCAGCATGATGTCTGTATCGAATGAATTAAATACGGTCCAGGAATGCACGGCGGCGATAGAATAGCTTCACTTCGTTGTCATAATTTTGCCGACCTCGGGATCCCTAATACATTAAGAACTCTCGGATTTCTCTGAAAAGTTTCCTACTTTAGCAACAAAAACATTAAGTTAGAAACTCAACAAGCATCATTGTAGCCATCATAAAATGAAACATCTTTTAGTCAATTTCCTTGGGGACTTCCAACAAATAAGAGTTGATTGACAGTAAAGCCTATCATCAGCTTTCAGAACGAATAAGGGTATGACGACCCAATTTTTTGTTAAATATATTGACGTAGGTAAACCACTGCGTGCCTCTGGGACGAAAGCGATAAAATTTATGAATTTTATTCATTCCCTTTATAAAATGATAGCTTTAGCATATTTACGATAACTTACCTATTGCCGTGGTAGACAGTTCATGTTTATATAAATATCTATAGAAAAACCTTTTGCTTGTATAGTACTGAATATATCATAATGAAATTTAGGAAACGACTGATGTTATTGTGAAATTTAATGTTATGAGGTGTTCTCCGTGCGGGAATGACAGTTTACGTGTTATCAAAGCACGGATGGTACTCTTACGATTAGAGCTATCACCGTCACCCAGCTATGTAATGACTTCGCCGACGTTCCCTAAACTTTTTTAACGATTATGAGTAAGTCGATGCAACTCGCTGTGAACGCTTTATCGGAATGAAGTCTTTTTATTACCGCCTGTTGTCTTCATTCCTAACGTAATTATAGTGGTGTCCCTTGGTTGCTTTATAAGAGACTTTAATGATAAGATGGTGTGGTGACATACATACTTACACCAGAACACACAAAGACAGACATAAACTCAATCCAGGAAACACAAACAAGTAATGTATATTATTAGTTACTTAAACTGTATTTTAAAAATAAATAATGAAAACTCTCTGTTATATTTCCTAGTGGAATTCAACACAGAAGAGATTAAACTGCAACCGTGCCTTATTGCTTCTATAAATCTTTCATCTGGAGACAACGCTCGCAATAAAATACACGTAGCTAACCGAAAACTATAAGTAAATGAGAAAATGTTTCATTACAGTCGCTTACGGACATAAAATGTCTCGTAAAATATCAACTAAAAGCTTCAATGCCGCCAACACACTTATAAGGGACCTTATAAGAGACTTATATCACTCTATATAACTCTTGACATCTATACGAAGGTTGTCAGATGAAAGCGGACCTTTGAATTGTATGAAAACCTTTACATCTATTGTTAAATACGGGCCTTTTTCATGTCACTGTTGTACAACGAGCAATGTAGTGAGAATTCTTTTGTTCGGGTCGTATTTTTGTTGAGAAAATGTTGTGAAAAGTCACACTCGATACTCATTAGTTGGTGTCAAACTAGGTGTCACTTAAGTAGCTATTTACTTCATCATCATCATCAGCATGGACGGGCTTCCTCCAATGACGGAGGGATAGTTGGCCTACTAATACCACGCTGGCTAAACGGATTAGTATAGGGTTATTTACTTGATGTCATAAAATATTTGACGAGATCGCCAACTATTTTGATTGTGTATATAAAATTAAGTAGCTACTTTTGACTCGGTGGCGTGGTTGGTTAGTCGTACTACATGGATTCGCGGTGTCAAAGCCCGCCGAAGGCAATTAATTGTACAATCTACAAATTATTGTCCTTTCAGACTATGAATTTTCCTTGTGTCCGTTAAATTGATGTCTAATGTTTGTCAAGTCCCCGCAAAAGAGGGCATGATTCCTAATAAGAAAGTTGTCCAACCAATTTAGGCAGCGCCAGCGTGGCATCTTTAGTTAAGTAAGCAATTTCCTTCTTTACAAAAGAATCCCTATCCCTGCAGTGGGACAATAACACTCTATAGATAATAAGCTATTCTTGTAACGTATTTCCTAGGATTATTTCTAATATCAACCTCATACCTCTAGAAAAGATTTTTCATATAAAGTAAACTCGTTTCTGTAACGCAATAAGCTGGATAGAGTACCTATTTCATTATGTGAGGTAAACAGAAAAGTATACCTTATTTTATTCATTCCTCACGTAATATTTGTGTTATCCACGGTAAGAATAGGGGTTGTGAATGGTTGGAATTTTGTATTCCTATTCCGTCAAAACACGGACAAAATATATCGAATGGGAACTATACTTATTATGGACTAGCTGCTGTGCCCGCGACTTCGTTCGTGTGGCGGATGTTACTTACTTCGCAATTCGATTTAATACTGAAAAATCGTTTTTTAAACCTTATAACAAACAGATATACCTACAAACGAATTGTAAAATTAACGAACGAACCAAAACCTTTTCAAAAACAGACCTTTACAAAGACAGATCTATGAAGACTGCGTCTAAACTTATACTGAAAGACATGAGCGAACGTCATTCTTTCAAGGAAAATCTTAACACCGCGATACTGAAAATGACGTCACAGGCACAATGCCATCTGTTGTCAAATTTGTAAGTTAAAATAAATGACATCGCTTATTTCATCATAACAGCCCATTAGTGTCCCACTGCAAGGACGCGCCTCCTCCCGTGATGGAGGGATACTTGGCCTACTAATACCACGCTGGCCAGTCGAATTGGTATAGGGTTTAATTTCAAGATTTCCTTCATTTTTATTTCGTAAAGATAATATTCACCGATAGTCCCTTAGTCGGTTTTACGCCACCCATGGGATGAGATGGGGAGGTGACATATTGTATTCTTACTCCGTCACCACACGGATAATCGCTAATTAATTTATCAATGAATACATTTGTACGCCACGTTATGGTGCGGCTGAATTACCTACTGCCTCGGTGGCGCGGCGGTCGCATTACATGGCTGGCGTGCATGAGGTCGCGGGTTCGATTCCCATGGAGGACAATTGTGATACACAAACTATTGTCCTTAGTCTGGATGTTCACTCAACATTGAACCAAATCCATTTTTCATGACCCCTGATTTGTATTGGACTGTTCTAATAAAGAGATCTAGCGATATCTCGAATAATACTTATCCGATTTTAATGAAACATACCTCAGTTTAAGCCTAATAAGAAAGGCTACAATACAATGTATTGGTCTTAAGATTATATTTTAATTCGTTTTAAAGATGTGCGGTAACAAACAGACAGACAGACAGACATTAATTCTAAAAATTGTAAGTGTGTAGTGTTGTTGCTTTTTGACTTTCTTCTAGCTTTTATAGATAATTTTTATCTGAATTTTCGAAAAGAACAGACATTTCGACCTCTACAGTTTTATTATACCTAGTATAGATAGATAGTTTACCTACTTTAAACTCAATACCTAAAAACTACATATCTATGTATTTTGATATCTAAAGCGCGCTTATTCCGAGAAGAGTCAATGAGAACCACGTCCGTTCGCATTAAGAGTCAATGTGAATGAAATTATATAGATGCACCGGTTGGCCGTTTCGGACGTTAAACAAAAATCAACCGTACAGCCGTATTCATACTGGCGCGGCGACATTTGGAAATATCCTTTCATCTATATCTTGTGTGTTTATAAACCGATTTCTATAAAAAAAATTATGAATAAGATATTAAAGAGTAATTTTGAAATATGGGAGTTTGAAAAAGATATGTCTATGCAAATTACAATATATTTATGTATTTAATACACTTTGAAGAAAGCCCTAACGATTAAACACGTTATTGTGGCTAATATATAAAAGATAGATATATACTATTCAGGACTTTTTTGTACATCTTTTGAAGACCATTATTTTTGTAATACATATTTTTGGCGTATGATCAACGTATGCGATGATAAGAGCTCGAACGTGCATTTTTTCAACCGACTTGCTTCAAATTTTTCGTCACTGCTCAGCTCCTATGTGTCTTAGCGTTATTTTATACAGCCTATAACCTGCCCAGGAGTATGGACTACAATCGTACCAAGTTTATTTAAAATGCCTTCAGTAGTTTTTGACCCATGCGTGCACATACAAACAGACAGACAAAAAATTTATTGATTGCATTTTTGGCATTAGTATTGATCACCATTCATCCTCCAATATTAATTTTTAACATATATTCAATGTACAGAATTGATCTCTCTACAGTTTTATTATAAGTATATAGATATCATCAATTAGGCCGAATTGCCGAAATACTGAAGAAAAAGATAAAGTTACTTCGGAGACTAACTATTCGCTGTTGCATGTTTTCATGGTAGCGTTAATCTAGATTCAGTAATTTGTAATAGTCACAGATGCCAATACATCAACGTAAGGGTAATTTACCTTTAAGCATTTTTTCTAACATTATATCCGCCAAAAGACGCTTACAAAAACGCCTACGCGGAAATCCTCTTTCGATCATTTCTTCCGTGCGTGACCTTTTTACCACCATCATGCACCGTCCTTTCCTACTTTAATCCGACCATTCACCCTGCATCCATTATATATATTATATATTAACCATACACCCTCATATTATTCCAACAGGACGAATGACAAAAGTCGATTGTTGATATAGATTATGTAGATTAGTCCAATTGTTCATATTAATTCAGTAACTCGTGAATCCCTTCGTCGTGTTATATCTGCGAATACACAAGCTATAGTATATGTACATACTTATATGTATTTAATACAATCTACATCACAATAGCTTTTATGTTCGTGTCCTTTGGTAATCAAAACTGACTTTGATTTTATTATACGACTTCAAAAAGATGAGCTTCTCAATACAGTCTGTTGTCTTTTGTTTTTGTCGTTTAGAGCTCAGTCACTTCTTGATCAATTAGGAACAATATACGAATACATAAATAGTTTTTATATTATAATTAGTATTATCTTTTAAGTATCGGAATTAATATTAGGTCTATAACTATGAAATTGCCGTTTTGTATGAAGATTTTATCAGAAGTTAGATTTTTCATACTAACGTTTTCTTAGATTTTTTAATAATTATTGAACATGAAAGAATAAAATTTGGCATAAGTAATGGCATGGCGCACATTTAGGCTAACTGTTGTGTTTAAAAACAAAGAAAAAAAAAGTATAAGGGAAGAAGGACCCATGTTCACGGGCTTATTTATAATACAAATAATAATTACTTTTATTTATTATCTTTTGTTAAATGTTGGTAAAATCCTATATTTCCTAAATAACAAAAAATATTTAAAAAATATATGTTTTAAGAGAATATAGAGCCTAAAGACTGCGCAGAAATAAAACGGAAATTTCATAGGAAAAAGACCTATTATACTCACTGACCGACATTGTTGTTGAATGAATCCAGCTGAATTCATTTTGACCTGAAAACAGACTGCAAAACAATAACCTAATAATATTTCTCATACATCGTACAAGTACCCCTCCGTCGCGGGAGGAGGCCCGTCCCTGCAGTGGGACATTAATGGGCTGTTATGATGAAGTCTTTTAACTTGTGCCCACTGAAATATGCTTGTGCCTGTATCATACTACGACTTCATATCATAGCAATCATATAATCAAAATCAAATCTCAGAATCTGTCACATCCAATAAGAAAACTCCTTTACCATACAGAAGTAATAACAAGCGCAATATTCTATTGAAGATACGTAGCAACAATTTGTAAAATAAATTACTTTAATGTCTGTCACGAAGCCGTATCCCGAGGGACTCGTTGAAACAGAAAGTTGAATTTTAAAATCGCTAACAGTTATACAAGTATAGAGATGGATCCATAAAGTTAGGAAGTTTTTTTACCGCCTTTTTGTGGTTCCCTGGTAATTTTTTTTTATTAACTGTACCTGTCACCGGAGCGAAAAGTTATAAAAGAATGTGAGATTTATTATGTATGTGTGGACTGAGGGCCCATTTTTTTTTCTGCGGCTTTTTGTAGATTAATCAACAAAAGTGCATAGTTAAAGTTGTTAAAGAGTTTGTTAAACGATTATCAGAGTTTGTTAAGACTTCATTCAAAAGATATATCGCTTTAAGTGGGTCCCTCAGTTCAAACACAAAATCTCCCATAATTAGATAGGTAATGAATTAAACAACAATTTTTTGGTAAAAATCCTTAGTTAAACATGTATAAAAGTATAAAAAGCATTGAAAAGCCTAATATGAGTAGCTAATAAAAAATAACAAACGTTTTAAAAGGTCCCTGAGGGCCCACTTGAATTTATCTCATAATTAATCAATTATAGCATGAACATTAAATATTCCTAAGCCAAACATTTGTTAAAAGGGCAAGGATAAATTTAAAATTAAAGAAAGATCACAAACAGTGATAATTATTGTTATTTTTAAGTTTTTAAGTGGTCCCTCAGTCCACACACTATGCAAATGCTAATTGTTAAATATATAATTAAATACAACAATTACGAAAATGGGGAGCCTTTCAGTGCATAGTTAATTTTGTATTTTATCGATCTGTATTTATCTTATCACTGGTTTTATAATTCTTTTACGAAAAATTTACAAAATATGTTTTTCGTACAAGTAGAGTGTCCATGCAGTCAAGAGATAATCAAGAACCATTACATACATTAATGATGTTACATTACGTTTTAAAGTTTCTGCATAGTCATAAAGTGTGAGATAAAAGTAAATAGTTGTAATTGTGTTGGGCCGTATGCGGACCGAATTGAGTGCTATTTGATGCAAACGTAAACAAACAATAAAAAAATACATGTTCCTGTTAAATTAATGATTTAAAAAAATATATATTACGAAGTACCTAATCTTTAAATTTTCCAAAATTATGACATAGAATTCTTATGGTCCCGTATTGCAGTTAATAATAAATCGATAAAAATGTTAAAAAACATAATAATTTAGTCTACATAACTTTTGAAATTTTTTTTTTATTTTACTTTCACTCTGACCTCTTATAATAGCAGTAGATATTGACAGTTTTATTCTAAATTATTTATTTATATAGTAACTCTCAAATCCATAAAAACAAGAACCATATAAAAGAAAGTAGAACTCTCAAATCTGTGGTAAACTGTCAGCTTGTTGATTATCGTGAATTCGTTCAGTTACGAGTATTAATTTTAAATTAAAATAAAATAAAATTGTATTATTATTCTACCCATATTATTATTTATTTTCGCGCCAGAATGCGATGACTTCACGACTCATCTTTTAAAAATTTTAGACTTAGCTGTCAAAAATTATTTTTCCAATATAAAATAAATAACCCTTAAATATTTATTTTATTTTGTTTTTAGTATTTGTTGCTATAACGGCAACTAAAATACATAATCTGTGAAAGTTTCAACTTTCTAACTGCCATGGTTCAGGAGATACAGCCTCGTGACATACAGATGGACGGACGGACAGCGGAGCTTTAGTAATTGGGGTTCCGTTTTTACCCTTTGAGTACGGAACCTTAAAAACTGTGGATTTCGTGTTACAAACAGACACTCCAATTTTATTTATATGTATAGACATACAGATATGTATTACGATTGTAGCTAATTAATAATATAACCTGTCACTTGTCTAAAACTTAAAATTTTATTACATTTTAATTTTACTGTATTGCAAATTTTATTGTTTTATTTTTTACATTTAAAAAAAGGGTTGCAATTTAGATTTAATTGATTAATATTAATATTGTGTAATGTTTTGCTTGCCGTGGCAACTTGTAATGGAATCAGCACTGTTGCTTGAGCTACTTAAATATTGTATTATTTCTGATTGACTTTGTGTATGTTTCGTGGGTTATCCTAATTATAAATAAATAAATATCTAAATTAATAATAAATGACATTAAAAACAAATATACAGCCGTTTTCTTAAAACGTGGACACCCCACACCAGACTTAGTATGAAAATTAATAAAACAGTTAAAATGACAAAAAATATAAATAAACCAGACACAAGATAAATACAGATCGATAAAATACAAAATTAACTATGCACTGAAAAGCTCCCCATTTTCGTAATTGTTGTATTTAATTATATATTTAACAATTAGCATTTGCATAGTGTGTGGACTGAGGGACCACTTAAAAACTTAAAAATAACAATAATTATCACTGTTTGTGATCTTTCTTTAATTTTAAATTTATCCTTGCCCTTTTAACAAATGTTTGGCTTAGGAATATTTAATGTTCATGCTATAATTGATTAATTATGAGATAAATTCAAGTGGGCCCTCGGGGACCTTTTAAAACGTTTGTTATTTTTTATTAGCTACTCATATTAGGCTTTTCAATTCTTTTTATACTTTTATACATGTTTAACTAAGGATTTTTACCAAAAAATTGTTGTTTAATTCATTACCTATCTAATTATGGGAGATTTTGTGTTTGAACTGAGGGACCCACTTAAATCGATATATCTTTTGAATGAAGTCTTAACAAACTCTGATAATCGTTTAACAAACTCTTTAACAACTTTAACTATGCACTTTTGTTGATTAATCTGCAAAAAACCGCAAAAAAAAAAATGGGCCCTCAGTCCACACATACATCATTTTTTGACTGCGTTTGAATGAGCCACTGCTAAAACGAGTCTTCTCTTGTAATGAAGGAAAACTTCGCGTACTAAAAATACGATAATCAGACGCATAAGTCTAGGTTTATAAGTCAATTTTCTTTTCGACGACTTCTGTGACGTAATTGTTATATAACATGGCTGCTACGCAGAGGTCTCAGGTTCGATTCTGGTCAATGCAAATCTTTGTGTGCATGAACATGATTGTTTGTATTGGTCTGAGTGTTTTCTATGTATAATATGTATGTATTTACAAAAAAAAAAGTAATTAAGTAAGTATGTTTTTCCGTTGTTCTGTTACTCATAACACAAGCAGGTTAAGCCTAGGTTACTTAGGAAACAGGTGGTACTGTGTAGAGATGTCCGTAAATATTTATTTAATTATTTTCCTACCTACAGTCACTCCTATTACTTTCTATATCACACATCCTGGGCGTTATACAAAAAAAGTAAATAAACTTTTAGATAATTCCTCAACGAAACCAAAAGAAGGAAATACATGTCACATCCAGTACGAAAGTTTTAGTACCTAGGTTCAGTTTCCCTTCTTCACAGAGGCCCGCCTTTTCTCTGTAATTAATACCAAAATGTTTTAATCTTATAAAAGATAATCAATACATTGCCTTACTTATTAAGTACTAACCGATATATTACTGATTACAATACTAATCTTATGTGACTTTTTAAATCAATTAATCAGCGAACGTAGTTAAAATTTTAAAACTACATTGTATTTATATTATATTTATTATATAAATCTGTGATTGCTTTGGTGCCACAATCATCATAACAGCTCATCAATGTCCCACTGCAGGGACGGGCCTCTTCCCATGACGGAGGGATACTTGGCCTACTAATACCACGCTGGCCAGACGGATTGGTATAGGGTTTAATTTCAAGTTTTCCTTCTTTTATTTCGTAAAGATAATATTCACGGATAGTCCCTTAGTCGGTTTTTACGACACCCATGGGATGAGATGGAAAGGTTACATATTGTATTCTTACTCCGTCACCACAGGGATATTGTGGTGCCACAATACTCTCAAAAAATATCAAATGACTGAAAACTTAACAGAAAAGAGTGGTATTTATATAACATCATGTTCCCCTTCATCAATAGAGGTAGCATGTTCCTGCAGCAATCAGTAAAATATTTTCATATTTGGACTATGTCATAGTACAACCAGTAGTCTATCTCGGCCGAATATTTGGTGCCCACCTCCAGCTTTTTAATTACATTTACCTACTTTCCCGCTCGTTACTGCGGCACAGTCACGACTGTTCACTCCGCAAAGCCCCCGCTATCGTGAGCGTGTAGGTATAACTCGCGTTTCGTCCGTTTCTATGAAGTCGAAATACTGTATATATTTGTGCTATGACAATAATCTCAATAAATATCAAATGACTGAAAACTTAACACAAACAAGTGGTATTAATATAACATCATGTTCCCCTCCATAAATAGAGGTAGCATGTTCCTGCAGCAATCAGTAAAATATTTTCATATTTGTACTATGTAGTGTTACAGCGGTTACATAATTGGGTAATACTCGTAGACGCGAGAATTACGAGTACGAAGTGGAGGTGACGTATTAAATGTCAAATTCGCAATTAAACTTTTTAATGAACGCCTAACAGAAACATGCTCGTAGATTACTTTTAGAAAGTCACACACACATAATTATATCAGACACTGGTGAAATGTCGACGGAAAAGGTCAACTAGGAGTCATTTTATTTTCTTTTTTTAGGAATATTTTATTTTTAGAGATGCTGTGGAAATTCGTTAGTCGGCGTTAGCGAATTTGGCACCTTGTTCAGAATGTGTATTACGCATTACTATGTACAAAACGGAATGGGATCGTCACCATATCAAGTCGACCCGTTCAGTATTATTTGTGTGAAACTCTTTACTGCAACGCACACTAATTTTTTTTTTCCCTTAACGCTTTGATATGTGTGCTACGACCCTTATACGGATCATAAGTCCAACAATAAATAAAATAATAAAAAAATCGATTCTATTGCACGATTTTGATGAAACTATTACCCCTACTTTTGCAGTTTATAAAGTTGGTAATAAAATGATGCAATATTTTTTTTAATGATGATTTATTATTTTTTTGAACAGAAAATACTATCCTTTACGTGAAAAATAATTGAAATGGCAAACTGAATAAATAGTATAATTGTTTGGTGCACTTCTAGTTATTCTGTTGCGTCCATTTATCTAGCTAAAATATCAATGTGTTTTTTAAAGAAAACGCTTACGTCACCTTGTCATGGTAAAAAGGTAATGAAATATTTTGCTCAAAGTGACATCAGCGAATAAATTTCAAAATAAAATCGTGAAGTTACTGGCCAAACATCTATTATATAAAATTCAAAGGTGACTGACATAGTGATCTATCAACGCACAGCCCAAACCACTGGAGGGATCTCTCTAAAATTTGGCATGCAGGTAGATGTTATGACGTAGACATCCGCTAAGAAAGGATTATGATGAATTCTACCTCCAAGGGGATAAAATAGGGGATGAAAGTTTGTATGAAACTTTGTCAATTTCAAACCGATAAGCCTAAGACTTTGTATGCATATAGCTATTATGACGTTGGCACCCCCTTAGGAAGGAATTTGATAAATTCTACCCCCAAGGGGAAAAAATAGGTGATGAAAGTTTGTATGAAACTTTGTCAGTTTCAATCCGATCGAGCTGAGACTTTGCATGCATATAGCTATTATGACGTTGACACCCCCTTAGGAAGGACTTTGATAAATTCTACCCCCAATGGGATAAAATAGGAGATTACAGTTAGTATGAAACTTTGTCAGTTTCAATCCGATCGGTCTGAGACTTTGCATGCATATAGTTACTATGACGTTAGTACCCCCTTAAAAAGGACTTTGATAAATTCTACCCCCAAGGGGATAAAATAGGGAATGAAAGTTAGCACGAAACTTTGTCAGTTTCAATCCGATCGGTCTGAGACTTTGCATGCATATAGTTACTATGACGTTGGTACCCCCTTAGAAAGGACTTTGATAAATTCTACCCCCAAGGGGATTAAATAGGTGATGAAAGTTTGTATGAAACTTTGTCAGTTTCAATACGATCGGGCTGAGACTTTGCATGCATATAATTACTATGACGTTGGTACCCCCTTAGAAAGAACTTTGATAAATTTTACCCCCAAGGGGATAAAATAGGGGATGAAAGTTAGCACGAAACTTTGTCAGTTTCAATCCGATCGGGCTGAGACTTTGCATGCATATAGATATTATGACGTTGGCACCCCCTTAGGCAGGACTTTGATAAATTCTACCCCCAAGAGGATAAAATAGGTGATGGAAGTTTGTATGAAACTTTGTCAGTTTCAATACGATCGGGCTGAGACTTTGCATGCATATAGTTACAATGACGTTGGTACCCCCTTAGAAAGGACTTTGATAAATTCTACCCCCAAGCGGATAAAATAGGGGATTACAGTTAGTATGAAACTTAGCTTTTCTCATGGACTGCATGTTTTATGTTGCTTGCTCACGAGTAATTTCTTTTTTTTTTTCAATACTCAATATCTTTATTGCACTCCATATGTTACAAATAGGTGTTATGTTTAATATCACAGATACAATATGGACCCTATTGGATATGGCACTTTAGAAGAGAGGAGGATGCTAGATTTTAATAATATTATTATATTAAATTAGCAAACTTAGTTGTAAATATATATTTATTATATATTATATTCTAGGTATTCTTTTATACTATAATAAGTTATGTTTATTAGTATTTGTTTTGACTTTATAATTTGTTTTAAATATATTATCCTATTTAAGTATTATGTTTAAGCATACAACTGTATTAAATATGTAATTATTAAATATTTATTCTCTCAATAGCTTAATTGTTTTAGCGCCTAATGACAGATTAATTATTAAGAATATGTGTACAAAGAAGTTTTGTAGGCCCCTTATTTTTACACACGCTAAACAAAAAATAAGCCTAATTAATCATAATACTTCTGAACGCGAGCGAAGCCGCGAGCAACAGCTAGTGTTTTCATAAAACTAAAATCTCTCTCTTTTAAACTCATGTGGAAACATAAAACGTTTGAAACTTTTAAATCAAATTAAACTCCTTACGACATACGAGTACTTATATGAGAAAATGCAACTGTGAAAGTACCCTCAAAAGCTTTCAACTTTATACGCACAATCAAATGTTTTTGACTTAAATATAAAACTAAGAAAAGTGCTTTGAAAGTGGAAACTATTTGAGCGAGAAAACTGAAGTAGAAAGACTGGAAACTTATCAAGGTATTGTCACAATAGATTTGAGTTCGGGCCAGCGCCGGTCAGGTCAAAGTTCTGTCTATGTCATCTGTTATGAACAACAATGTCGGTCTTCATATAATTCGTATTGATGCATTATCGATTAATAATGTGGCGTAGTTCGTAGTCTTTGGTTCGATTCCCGCTAAATCCAATGCAATTTTGCATTAGTCTAGTCTGGGTGTTTTCTATGTATGTATTTATAACAAAAAAAGTATTTATGTATGTTTATCCGTTGTCTAGTACCTATTAACTCTGCTTAGTTTGGGACTAGTTAGCATTGTGTGAGAGATATTAAAAAAAATGAATACCTAGCAAACCCGATTAAGGATACTATATCAGACAAACGATAAACACTTACAAAACATAATTAAAAAAGATAAAGTAAATTAGTTAAATGTATAACTCAGATTAAATCAAACTACCAAATGGATATTGTATTAAATCGAATTAAACCTGACAGGGAAGTCACATTTGATTCATAGGCCATGCTTATACATATAATGTTAGTAGAGTAATAATTCCAAAATGGTTAATCCACGTCTAAATCATGGGATTGAATAATGTGTGCACAAATTAACGCCCGGTTTGATTTGATTGATTATGTTAAGCGTTTAATGCGATTTGACGAAGTTAATCTCAACTACTATTATCAGATAAACATGGCTCGATGCCTTTCATTAATTTCCATATCGTTTTAATAACTTGATTATGGATTAAGAATTAAATGCATTCTTAATCCATAATCAAGTTATTAAAACTGGCTCGGTGGCATCGTGAATTTTTATAGGTACTTTTAAAAACAATTGTTTCATCTATTCCCAAATGATTGACACAGTGATAAATTGATTGGAAAAAATGTATTAGCTTATGTATAAGCCCCTTTTATATACATCTCCGTAACTGTAATATTTGTTATCCCGATGAGAAAAGGATAAGGCTAGTTACAAAAGAAAAAAAATCAGCACACTTTTAGAAAATAGTAGAATTTTTATTTTGCAAATTGATATAGGTAAAAAAGTATAGATATTAAAAATAAACATAGAGTTCTGCTTTATTTTACCTAAATGCAAAATTTTACAAGATAAAGTAACAAAATAAAATAAAAAGTTAATTTTGCAAAAGATTTTAAATGTACAAAAGCAAAGTTAATTCAACAATAAGTAGAATGAATAAATAAAACAAAAACTAATTATGGAAACTAATACTGATAACTAATTTCATCATCACGCTTTTTATAACACCTTAAAAGACTTAAAGGACCATTAAAGTTATTCTAAAGCTGATTTTTTTGCTAACGTTCACCTATAGTTATAGTCACTATGAATAAGTTCTTGTATAATGCCGTATACTGAGATATTTCGCATCGTTGACTACTAAAGCCGAAAGCCAAAGATTCTAGGAACATATTTTAGTTACGCTACTATGAACTTGCAAACCCTCGTTTTGATTATTGTAGCGTATTTAATAATCTTATGTTATAGATTTACAGAAAATTATTTTTCTAGGTAGAACTAACTTTACCTTTGTGAAATATATAAGTAATTGAAACCTAGTCTGTTTTCTTTTCTTTACTGATATTTAAATATAACTAAATAAATTCCTGTGCAAACTTTATTATCAATCAATCAATCAACTAGCCTATTGCAGTCCACTGCTGGACATAGGCCTCTCCCAACACATTTAACTTTATTAACTTTATTAATGTGACTTTTTTAGCATTACTAGAAATTTTTTGAAACTAAAACTTTCGAAAGATTTTTTTATAACATTTGAGTAGCTTCATTTACGATTTTAAAAGAGTGCTCTTATAAGATATTACGTGTGATTACTTTGGTAATACAGCGAACTTGTAGTCTAAGTACTCTCTTCTCTCTTCGCCTATTTAGCGTGAAATTAATAGTCTAAGTTTGCTTCCGAGGCAGCAGGAAGCCTGTTCTTGCTGTAGGATAATACGAAATTATATCTATAAACCTAAACAAAATATACTCCTTATATCTACACTAGATTGGTCATAAAATTATTTAAATTTCTGTCGTGTTGTGACAAACAAAGTATTTAGCTTAACTCATAACTCTAAATTAACAGTGCTTTGTTGAAAACAGTTTTAAAATTTACTTCTATAGACAGACGTACAAAGGACTTTTATTATTTAAAAATATAATGTTTCACTACTTTTAACGTCAAAGTCAGTACTTTCAACAATTTTTCACAATATCACTGTCCACAATAGAATTCTCTTTGAAATACGTTCGCAACGCCTTCATAGCAAAACAACTGAAAAACATTTTTAATCTCTACAAACTTTATCTAGAAAGTGAAGTTATTTTTAGCGGGAAAACCTTCGTTCCTTATTTTATACGAAACCCTTTGATGTTCTGATAAGAAGAACATTTCCTTGATGTTTCATTTTAGTATGTGACTTGATTCCGGGAGCTTACCTTATCTGTTTTGTGTTCACAGATAGCTATTTACGCCGGGTACGCTGTGATGGCTTTCCTGGCTTCATTCGCAATATCATTGGCGTTCGAAGCACCTGCTGTAAGACTTCTCAAAATCATCAGTGGCCCACCAAGGAGTAAGAAAAGCCAGTGATTACATCAAACATATTTTGGAGTTGAACATAAAAAAATACACTTGGAAATGGCGATATTTGTTCAACGTCAGCTGGAATATTCTATTTGATTCGTTGTTATTTTGCCACTTTTAGAGAATATAAAAAAAAAATGGATGTAAATTGATTCAAGGTTGGACAAAGAAGCAATCTCTTGTACAGTTATCAGTTAGATAATACATACACAAGCTTTATTTAGGTTATAATTTAAGACTCAATATAATTAAGGTTTTAATAGTTACCAATATGTTATAGTTACCAAAATGAGGTCGTATATGTTTTATGTTTTTTTCAATAATACGTAAAGATGGAAGACTTTTAAATCGACGAGTTGCTTGTATTGAAACTTACTGTACGACATAAAGTCGATGCCTTTTATGATTTACTGCGTTATCAGAAGAAAATGGCATATTGTCACTTTGACGAGTCATCAGGAGCTCGTTGACCTACTTACAAACTTACATTAAAGTACTTAGAATTTGGCAACTTCTGACACATATTATCCTGATGTTTGAAACATGCTTTGACTAAATTTTTGAACTTTGTGTTGATTCGAATCCGAATTAGGAATTTATGTAAGCAGGACTTATGGCTTTGTTCACTGGGAAAACATAAAAGATGTTTGTGTATAATAATATGTTTCTCCGTCTTGTAATAGGATTAAATAGGATCTAGTAAGCTAGATCCTCTTTATAAGTAAAATAAACAGGCTTTATTGTTTGCTAATAGGTAGTATGGCTTAGTTTACACAATAATATACAACATCTGATTGTTAAAATAATGTATTTCTACATTTTGTAATGCGCTTAAAGAGGATTTGGCTTATCCATTGTTAAAATAAGAAGGCTTATAATAAAAAGCTAATAATATTTCTTGTTTGAACCTTTGTTTCTGGCTAAAATACAAAAGTATTTTTTTCAAGTAAATTGTGTACTCCATATAAATTAAAAACAAAATTATACTTTTTGAGTCAAATTAAAAATAGTCAAATTACTATATTAATTTACCAACTGGTTTTTTGTAAATCAATGCCAACACATAATAAACAAAGACAATCATAAACGTCATTATCCCCGTACTACGTTACCCACTAATCTCTATAGCGATTCGTCCAATTGTCGCAAATTCCATGTCTCGGGAGAATATGATAATTTATTATGATTACATTCCATAAGCAGGCGCCTACATGCAATGAATCAATCATCTCGGTTCACCGGGCGTTATCTCTCCCACCGCATACATAAATCCTATTCACATTGTATATTAACTAAGTTCTTGTTGGTAACCGCACATCGTTTGTGGCTAGATAAAGTTTTTGTCACCTACAGAAACGTTTTTGGAATATACATATATTATGAAATATTTTCATGTCTTGAAGCTTCTGTGTTAAAAATGTTGTTATTGAAATATTTGTTGTATGTGAATTTGTTCAATGTATGACTTAAATTAAAAGATCTTTAACGACATTAGTCTTAATCGGTTCTTAAGCTTAGTTTTAAACTTGTGAGACTTACAGAAGGTTCTACGAGTAAATCTTACATTTAAATGTTATGATTAACTGCGAGTCTTTGCTTTTGTTACATTTAACAGTGAAAAGAACAGTGTTTGCCAATACTTATTTAAATTATATAAATACTTTGAAATGTATTTTGTCCGTCAGATTTAGGTATGTTCATTAGACAAAAATATATTTTTAAACTTTTAATAAATGTCTTCCTCAATTTCAATAATTATAATGTGATTATTTGCCCTTATTTAATAGTAGAACATAAGTAGGTCCGGTAGAATCTTGCTATCATTGATAAGTTAGAACAATAATTTTATATAAAAATATTCTTTATCAATTGTTAGCGTCGAGAGTTTATAATTTATAAAAATAAATATACATTCTTACATGTGATATTTTGTATGTTAATGGTATTTGGTAATATTTTAACTGATCTTATAATATTAGATGTATAATCTCTTGTCTTACGAGAGCCATTTCTTGCTCAATGTTTTATATAAGTAGTTCAGAAATCCACGACCTCAGAATAACGGAAAAAATTGTATATATAAGTACGTTTATATACACATAAAAAGCGTATTTAATAGCGCGAAAAACGATATTATTTTAATATTAATATTGTAAATAGCATATTTTATAATAAAGCATTATTTAATTATATTAACATGGTTTTTATTCAATCTTTTTTTATGTTATACTTTGATTTGTTACTGCAAGAAACTAGACATCCTTGGATTTAATAACTCGACACGTTTATGAATGGAAGCTCGCTCAATGTTTGTGAAGCTAACAGACAAGACTAATAGCTCGAATTAAAACTATTAATTTCAGCTACTGAACAAAAACAAGAGGAACTAAGTATGAAGCTGTTGATTACCCCTTTTTGATCACAATGTCTACCCTGTAAAATCTTATCACCTTCCTTACTATCATGACATTGAAGGTAAAACCTAGAAGGTTTAAAGGTTTTATTCTCGTTAAGAATACAATATACACTTACATGAGAAATATTACACTTAACAAAATTACATGGCACGCGCAGATAACTTAATTATTACAAACAAAACCAAAAGCGAAACAAGAATACAATCTTAAATATCACTATTACTTTATCTAAAATATGTGTGTAATATATAGGTATATAGTATAACCTATTATCTTAATCTCCAAAAACAACGATGGTTCTTCTCTGATGAGAAAGGAAAAATTCGACTACTAATAACGCTTAATCAAGATGGATTGGTACTAGGTTATATCAAGTTCAAATTTAAAAGAGAGTACTTACTCATGCACTGACCATTATATTTAAATAGTAGGTACCGGATTGCATCTAACAAGGACCGCATGAAGAAACACCAGGCAAAGCAACTACTCATCTCGCCAATGCAAATAAAAAGACAACGCTCAATTTTTTACTAGTGTCACAACCATAAAAACTTTAATTTAATTTAACCTCTGTCACTCTTCTTTCCTTAAAACTGGGGACAAAGATAGATTCAAATCTGGAATAGGTATTTAATGTTACCTAAAGTAGGTATACATTCTACATACGAGGACACGAGTGTTTCCAAAACGCTGCAGGTTTTGCTTGTTAAAGTAATTTAGCAAATTGTATTAAAATGACCCAAAATAAACGGAACCGCTGTCTGTCTGGGCCGAGTCTACAGTTAGGCTGGCTATAAAAGGTTTTACTTGAACACAGACGTGAATATATTTTTAGACGATCTAAAGCTTTGTCGGAGTGTAAATGTATTTAATACTGGTTATATCTTTGGTCTACAAACAAGAGATTGCTGTGTACAAAATTATTAGCTTCCTATTGAATACTATTTCTCCTTTAACGTTAATTTGGTCAAATTATTTTTGTGATCCCCAAATCATTGTCCTGAATCTGGATGCGCTTTGTGCCTTCATAATACCTTGCGCGGGTGTAAATTAAAAAAAAATAGGGGCTACATGTATAAACATAATAGACCGGTAGATAGGTTTTTCTGTAACAGAATTTTCTGTTACCTACCGCGGACTGACGTCACAGTATAACCAGTAGTCAAACTGGGCCGAATATTTATTATAAATGGGTGCGCGGTACATAAACAATAGTAAACATGCGATCTACTTTGTGTTTCCATTTAGTTTTGTAATTGTATATTAATACTTTTTATTTTTCTATTTTATATTTAAATAAATAGGAAGTGTTCTGTAAAAAACGTGTTGTTTTATGATTGATACATTTAATTTAAAGAAACATGTATATGTTTGTAAATACAAACATATACATGTTTCTTTAAATTAAATTTTATTTTATTTATATCACAAACATGGTGGATATAAATATATCCACCATGTTTGTGATATAAATAAAATACTAAATTATAATATTAAGAAGGTACTTAACAAGTCATTCAGTAAAGTAGGTACAGTACCGGGCCGTTTATATTGCATATCAACCTATAGAAAAATACAATCGGTTAATTTCGGCTTCGTAGAGCGTCAGAGAAAAAGTCGATGTGTAATATTTACGGCCGGGTACTGTATTTATTATATTGGCCATGTTTGTTTGAAATTGAATTTATCGATAACCAAAACCAAACTTTAAACAGGTCTATTAGATCTATTCTAACGTCAAAATAAAGGCATCGAGGTCACTTTATGGATGGGTGACCAATCCATTCAAAAAATGACATCGATGTCATTGCTTAAATTTACCTAGATCAAAGTGAAAGACACGCATGGGGGATTACATAAAGGGGGGCTAAATTTTCATTATTATTGACCTAAGTACAACAAACCGTTTTCGTGATAAAAAAAATACTATATTATAATATTAAATACCTAAGTCATTTAGTAAGGTAGGTATTTATATCAGCCATGTTTGTTTGAAATTGACATATGAATAATATATTTAGTTTCAATTTATAACACACAGTCCGCTCGTTACTGCGGCACAGTAGCGACTGTTCCCTCCGCGATCGTGAGCGTGTAGGTATAAACTCACGTTTCGTCCGTTTCTATGAAGTTGAAATACTGTATATATTTGTACTATGGCACAGAGCGATAACGTGTCCTTGAGGGCCGGTGGGACGACGACGGCGCACACGGCGCGGCGGCGCGTGAGCGAGAGTATATCCATCTCATTCGCGCGCCGAGGGGCGCGCCCCTCTGGCCACGGCCGAATTCAACTCGAAAATTTTCAAAGCAGCGTCTTAATGTCTGTCTGAATAATTCAAAATTATAGACTTTGTTCTTACCCGCAAATGTTATTCACGCAGTCTACCCCGTTTGTTGAGGAATCTATTACGTCCACAAAGCAGCTTCAACGCACATCTTCATACGCCTCTTAAGCACATCAACTTTGTACCTGAGAAGATGACCACCCTGCTTGCCTTTGCCCGTCTAATGTTCAGAGATTCTTTTTCTACTCATTGTTCTCCGGACACTCTTGCTTCCGGAAAACGTGACTACATCATCGAAGCTGATAACTCGGTAAGGTAAACTTTTATGTATGCAGAGCTTTTCTATATTTAATTTTGTATTGCCACTTTAAAAAAACAAATATTTATAACATTACAGCAAAAGCCAACAAATCAGTAGCACAAGAATTAAATGGCGTGTAAATATAAATCGCAAAAGAATCTACGAAAAATAATATTAAGACTCACCGAATAAAACAAGATTAGGTGCCTACGTGAGCTATTGTTAGCTTAGAATAAAAGCTGGAGATATACAGAGTGTACAAAAAGATGGCGCATACATTTTAATACATAATTTTACTAAGCAAAAACTAAAAAGTTGTCGTATCATATAATTTTTTAAACAAAAATACCAACTCCAACTAGAAAGTTACTTACAATACTTACGCAATTTATTTTTTATTTTATTAAAAGACAACCCCCGCACTAGGGATTATGCCTTGTGTCGCGGGGACCTTTTTACAAACATCAATTAACGGACACAAGGATTACCCAGACCAGGACAATAATTTGTGGATCTCACAAATTATTGTCCTGCGTGGGGATCGAACCCACAACCTCTTGCACGGCAGCCGCTTGCGCTACCGTCGCGCCACCGAGGTCGTCGAATTTTCTTTTAATTTTACAGAAATTCTAGATAAAAATCACATATCCGTTATTTTTTAAATCAGTTCATAATTGACGGAGTTATGACGTACATACCAAAATTTAATAAAATAAAATAATATGTACACCCTGTATAGTTAGAGCATAGATGATAGAGAAGTAAAGTGGCACGATCGATTCAATGCCTGATGAGAACATAGGTTTCAAATGTATTTAATATTCCGAAGTATGAACAAATAGGATTGCAGGAGTGATGTTATGATAAAAGAATTTTGTTATTGACTTGGTTTTTTGTTATTTTTATATGTGTAATAAAAATAATAAGGTGAAGGTGTATGAAAACAGGCTTTCATTAATGGGGTACCAGTTTGCCAGGTGCATAAATGGCACTTTTTACTTAGAGTAGGTATAAAGTGATTCACCAAGTGGTAAGTATTAGTAGGCTATGTTTTCATGGAGTAGCCCGGTCTTTGGATTAACGTTCATGGGCTTTGCTGGATCGACAATTTTAAATTGTTATAGGTAAGACAAAATATTTAAGCTAACAGTACATAAGTAAGTCATTATTTGATGTGTAGTTGCATAGGTAATCAATGTGCTAACGGACTAAAAAAACACAAGGTCACCACCCAGTCTTTTCCCGTAGTATTAGATGGTCAATTTACTTCCATCACAGAAGGAAGTAAACAGTGAGATACTTACTAAAAGAGCTCGTAACATTTGATTTAAAAGGTATAGTTTATATCTGCACAATGAAGCATATTTTTTTACTCAAACAAGAAGGAAATAAAAATAAAACTTTTGCTATAAAATTATCGTAAACATAGTAAGTAGGTATGTTGCATTTATCTTCTGAATTTATTCTAATAATAAAAAAAACATATTATCCTAATAGCCCATCACTGATGCGCCCGTGGCGAGCGCGGGGGTTGAAAGGAGAACAGGACGCGAGGTTCGCATTCCAGCGAGGTCTCTAGATAATGTGACTGTGTTATACCACGCTAGCCATACGAACTAAATGTAACTTTTTAAGTAATTGTTCTTCTATTTTATTAGAAATAATTGTGTACTGACTTTCCCTTTGTTGTTGGTATTTTACGACAGCTTTGAGAACAGATGTTAATAACATTTTTGTTACTGTAATATAACAACTATGAAGAACTTGTAACTTAGATGAAATACCACTAAGCAGTCAGCCATCTTAAGAATAAACAATATAACAACAATAAAATATAATTTTATAACACACAGATGTTTTAAAACTTATATTTGTAAACCACTAGTTACTAAAGTTTTAATAAGAAAGGTAGAAGTTTTAAAAGAAAAAACACAATGATTTTCAGTATAAAGATTAAAACAGGGAGTTGGTAACTTACAAATTCATCATGAAAAGGCGTACTAGTCGAGTTCAGTTCTAGTTGCTACTAATTACTTGGACGCTTCCGTTGCAGAAACGTTCAAAGTGTTAATTAAAGACATTTTTGCTGTCTTTAATGGGGCACAAGTCGTTTGACTGTGAGCACGACGCGTGCTAAGCAGCTCGAAGGACTTTCTTGTTCTTCTAATTAATTAATTTTTATAATTAACACTCTGGTATTCAGTGAACATTGAAAAACGTTTTTCGATAAGTATTTTAATGATTGAAATACCTTAGAATAGCTTTTATGGGCAATAAGTTAATAGTTTTGCTAGTTTTTCTTTTAATTTAATGTAATATTTCTTAATCGAACCCCCAAAGTCAAATGTACTTAGGCATAGCTAAATTCCATGCCAAAAGTAAACTCCAGTCGAAAATAAACGATAGACCAGGTAAACCATAGACCAGGTCTGTAAATCAGAGCATTCAAAATAGCGTGACGTCGAATTTACTGATATAGTTTCATCATCATCATATTAGCATATGGAGGTCCACTGCTGGACATAGGCCTTCTCCAAACGCTTCCACCCTGCGCGGTGTTGTGCCATCCTCATCCATCGGCTCCGCATCGCCCTAACCAGGTCGTCGGTCCACCGTGGGTTTCCCCACCCTGCACCTTCCGGTACGCGGTCGCCATTCCAGAAATTTTCTGCCCCAACGGCTAGTTACTGAAATAGTTTAAGCTGCACAAAATAGTCTTATACATTCAAGTGGAGAGACTCACGTTCAATCGATAGCTTTGCAAGAATTTAATCATTTATTTACTAACCCGTCTTACTCGTATGTAGTCAGAGACAAGCTATTAATTTGAACAATGCCTTAACTATTTTGCTTTAGAAGTTCGTGGCATATTCGTATACAGTTTCAAGATTGTTCAATATTTGGTGATAATTATAAACAAAATTATTTATTAGATGAACAATTTCGACTCTTATCAAGTTTGAAGGTTCTTCACACTTTCGAAGTTTTCGACTAGTACTGGAAGAATTAGTCCGTCTAGGTACAAGCTTCAAGAAAAAGGTCATTCGTTGAATCCAACACGGTTGTGCTCCATTCGAAAGCTACAAATTGTTTAACGGGTAATCAAAATTAGGTACCCGACGACTGGTACCTGATAAATATAATAGGTAAGACCCACCGAGACCACGGGTAATGTAACTGGATAAAGAAATACTATAAACTGGACGAAGAAATGAATTCATTGCTTTCATTTATATACCGTACTTGCGCTTTTCATCAGGTTTTATTATAGTCATAATGCCATGAGTTTAAAAAAAATACCAACGCAATGCTTACTTAGATACTACATCACATTACAAGAGGGTTCTAAATCTAGATCACGCCAACGACAATATCTACGTACGCACTTAAAACGCGTGTAGTGTAAACAGTAGGTAACTAGAACAGGGTGTTGATCACTCAGGCGTTTAACTAATGCCCCTTATGGCCCACATTCCACGTAAAATACTCCTCACTCCTGCTAAAATTAGTTGTAACATTTCATGTCAAATAACATCGCTTTGCATGACAGCCGCTTCCTTTGTAATACATTCTTGAATAGGACGTATTTTACTTTCATTGATATTAGATACTATTTTTTATCTGTCACTGTCATTTCCAGTATTGAGTACGCTATTTTCGTGGGTTAAATGTTCTATAACAAAGTGTTTATTGTACCTAAGTGATAATCAAATAGATTGAAAATGCACTGCTATGGCTGTAATCTTGTATTTTTATAATTTATGATTAACAGTTTATAAATTAATCGTATCAAGGGTAATTTTGACCCACCATATACCAATCGATCTAGTCCCACACGCTGTAAGTCAAGCTACAGCCCCCCCCCCCCCCTGTCCCTGTGACCCTGTCTCTAAGACCACTTAAAAATTAATTTACAATTCCTTACAAAAACACAAACAATAACATATAGGCAGAAAGGCAAAATTTCTATTATGTATTCTTGTACCACGCGTGTACAAGCAGTTGAAGCTAGTTAATAATTAATGCCTGTTTCCCAGAGAGACCGCAACAAAGTCCTGCTTGCCAATTCAGAAGCACTCGAGCTGAATATTAGATTCTATAAGCCTCGTGCTTTCTATACCTCGTGTTTACTTAGCTCAGTTTTGTGTCGAACAATCTCGAAACTGCCTTTCAGTGCCTATAATTGGTCTTGGTACTGATGGATTAATTGTAGTATAGAACGGGCAGGGAAGATTCTGCTATGCAAATAAGGAGGTCATGTACGAGGTCACGGGTTCAAATCCTACGTAGAGCAATTTACTGGTGTGAAGTTCAAAATAATACCGTCAGTCCGATATCACTGAAGGAGCCCTGTTCCTTTATTAAAGTGCCGGTAAGTTGTTTGTACGGTGACGAAATAAGAATGCAAAATGTCGACAGAATCTTTTGAAACCATCCACTATAATAACTTGTCCTGTATCGTTACTTATCCTAAATCCAAGAAAAAAAAAGGGTTTATAGCTAATCTTTCAAAAGTATGAAAGATTATAAACGTTCTTGCTAGCTTAAAACATGGTTTCTAGACCAATAGGTACTTTATTATTAGCAGAGCAAGTGCGATCCTGCCAGTAACATTAAAGGCTAGTAATAACTATATTGATTTAATCATAACATGGATGTACGTTAACATACGGTACAAAATTTTATTAAAGTTTATGCAAGAATATAATCAAGAATATAATCTATTACTATCTTCGCAAAGCTTAAACTGCCACAACATAACTAATAAACATAGAAAGCAACTTAGCTAATAATAAACTATTTTCATATCGGCGACGAAGACTGAGATTATCTGTAGAGAAACTTTCGCACTTCATAACGTAGATATAAGAACCCTATAAACATGCTTTTATAGACTATTTAGTTGCGTTATCGCATGCAATTTACTTGGCTGCTTAATTATTATCTCTGTTGTAGCAGGAGCACAAAACTAGAGTTCTACGTATCGATTCCCGACTCTCAATCTAAATAATTGTGTGCATAAACACATACACAAATAAAAACATTTACAGAAAACACCATAACGAACATGACAAATGACGTTCTGTCGTCTCTGCCTACCCCGAACAGGATGAGGCGTGAGTTTATGTATGTATGTACCATGACCAATGTAAGCAATCAAAACAAGTCTTCCGACCAGCTCATAATGCAGCAATGCAAAGATTACAATATCATACGCGAGCGAAGGTTTCCGTTAAGTTTCTTTTCTGACGTAGAGATTTGAAAATATCCTTTATCGCAATGGTGTACCATTTTGGGGATATAGCATTCTTTCGTCTCACCCCTCGACATAGAATCGTATGCGTTCTCAGGTCTTGAACTTGGACGGTCATCGTAGATGCTTCGTATAATTTCGTCCGTGTGGTGACGGAGTAAGAATACAATATGTCACCACCCCATCTCATCCCATGGGTGTCGTAAAAATCGACTAAGGGACTATCCGTGAATAAAACCCTATACCAATTCGTCTGCCCAAAGTGGTATTAGTTGGCCAAGTACCAGCGTGGTATTAGTTGACAAGCAGTGGGAGATTAATGGGTTGATATGATGATAATTTCGTACCTTTGGTCTATTTAATCATATGGTATTCACAGATAAATTTACAGTAATCTTAATAATAACGGTATAGTGGATTCTTACCCTTAACTTAATAACTTAGTACCTACCTACCTTCATAATTCAAAACTTTTTAAATATACATAAGCTGAAAAGGTTTACGTTTATTTATTACTTCTAAACAGTAACAAATAACGCTATTTACTGAATGGAATAAATTACTCCGTTTGCAATTGTTTTTGTATTACTCATGTCATAATAAATTGTACAGTATGAGGACATTGCATTGATTTACAAAAAACCATAGATACACACTCCACTTCACAAAACCGTCCGCAACAAATAGGTTCACAATTGTTCACTTTTTTTAAATTAGTATCGCGTTGTTCTACCGGCAAACGTCATTGCTTTTTGTGCATTACTTTTACAACTTTATGTCATGCGTGTAAGATTGAATTTGAAAAAAAAAATATGCTTAAGATATTTTTTTTTAGGTTTTCTTTCCCGGGTTAAATCCGCCCAAGGAAGGGAGTTTATTGCGACGTAATGCGCGAACTTACTGCTATTAGATACAGTTATACTTATAATAGTTTATTATGTTTACATACTAAGAGGATATTTGGTTTAAATTTGTCACCTCGCAGGGTGACATAATAAAAATGTGAGATATTTTTTAGTAACAATGGTGCAATAAACTGTTTTAGTTACATTATTAGGATATTAGTTATTTACAATTGGTTGAACATAGGTGTAGTGTAATGGGGAGGTGAGTTGTCTTTCTGGTGTGTGAATGAGCTATGTGTTGTTAAACTTTTTTAAGGTATTTACTATGTGGGTGAGGTGTGTCATGAAAGTGTTTATAGTTATTTCGTTGGTGAGTATTTGTTCGATGATGTAGGGGTTGATGTTTGTGTGTGGCAGTGTTGCTCATGTGTAAGGCGAGTACGTGTGTATTGTGGACATTGTGTTAGTAAGTGTGTAAATGTTTGTATTGTCGTATCGTCGCATGGGCATGTATTGTTGTTGGTTATTTTAAAACGATGGAGATACTCTTTGTGATAGCCGTGATTGGTAAGAAGTTGTGTGAGTGCGAATGTTTGTCCAGTTTTATTTATGAGTGAGTGTAATTGTGTTAGTGTAGGACAATATTTTCTGATGGTTAGGCCTTTGGGATTGTTGTAATAAGTGCATGAGGCTTGGGTGAGACTGTCTTTTTTTGCGAGGCTTTTGGGATAGCTGAGTGGAAAGTGGTGGAATATTGGAGGTTCGTTTAAATTTGCAGCAGCCTTCGCAGCAATATCCGCGACCTCGTTGCCGTGTATACCGACGTGTGCTTTTGTCCATATGAACTTGATTCGTGTGTGAGTGTTGTGTATTGTTCTTTGGATATTGTTTGTGATTTGGTGTGTACTGAGTGTGTTATTAATGTCATCAAGTGACGATCTGGAGTCAGACATAATGACAGCGTCGGTGATTGTATGATTTTGTAGCCATTTACACGATTGGTCGATTGCGACTAGTTCGGCCTGGTAGACGGAGCATGCGGAATGTAGTTTAAACGTTTTTGTAATGATTGTGTTGTGGGGAGTGTGAACAATGAAGGCAGCTCCCACGAGATTATCGTGTTTACTACCGTCAGTGTAAATGTGGTATGCGTCGAGATGATTGATGAGTATAGTGTCTAGTTCGTCTTGAGTGGCTATTGTACTGTACAAGTGTGGTGTTCTGAGCGCGGGGTGGAGTAACTGAGAGGGAGGTGTAGGAGTATCTAGTGTGATGTCGTCGGGAAGGTATTCAGTGAAACCAGTAATGCGGGTTTTTTCAGCTTTTGCGGTTTCCAAAACTTTAATGTCTAGTGGTATGAGGGTGGCAAGGGCAATGGCGTCAGTGGTATTGATAGTCCTAAATCCTTTTATTATTTTGAGAGCAAATCCACGTTGTAGTGAGAGAAGTTTATTGACATTTGTTTCGTATGTAAGTGCCTTTTGCCAGACACTGGAAGCATAGCACACGATGGGTTCGATTACCCCCCTGTAAAGTGTTTGTATGTTTTCAGAGTGTATACCCCATTTAGGGCGAACGAATTGAGTGAGTTTATTTTATTTTTGCGAGCCTTCTCGGTAATGTAATCAACGTGTTGTGTAAAGTGTAAATTATCATCAATAACTAATCCGAGTATTTTGGTTGTGCGTGTTGTAAATGGAATGTGTGTGTTATTGAGTGTAAGGTGTAAAAGTTTTGTTTTTTTGGTAAATGCCAGTGCTTGTGTCTTATCAGGTGCAAAAGTAAGTTTATTGTTGATGCCCCAGTCGTGAATTATGTGAAGACTTTGGTTGATGTTGTGTTGGAGTGTGGTGAGTTTTTTGTGTGCTGCAATGAGGGTGATGTCATCAGCAAAAGCCTGTAGTTCACAACCCTCCGGTAATAAACCGCTTCTTGTCGAGTCACCGGACATATCCAGTAACTCGTCCAAGATTAAGTTCCAGAAGATTGGTCCGCAAACAGATCCTTGAATGCATCCCCTAGTAAGGTGTTTAGTGGCTGTGGCATCGGCGTAGTGAATGGTGGCTGTGCGTTCTGAAAGGTAGTTTTGTATAAGTGTATAAATGTTTTTGGGACATTTAGTATGATGTAGACGTGCAAGGATTGCGGGCCACCATGCGTGATCGAATGCGGCTTTTATGTCGAGAGATATCATTGCGACATGCAGTCCTTTTTTCTTATGAGTGTTAATAGTGTTGATAATGTTGGTAAGTGCGTGTGTAGTGGATATCTGTTGTTTGAAGCCGTATTGTTTAGTGTTAAAAGTGTGTGTGGAGTGTAAGTGATGTGTGAGTCTTTGGGTGAGAAGTTTTTCGAGGGTCTTCCCGAGAATCGGTAGAAGCCCTATGGGACGGTATGATGATGAGGATGTGTAGTCAGTTTTGTTGGGTTTAGGGATGATTTTTATGATTGCATGCTTCCATGACTTGGGAAAGATAGATAGGGAGAGGCAGCGGTTCAGGAGCTTGGTTATAATATCGGGGAAACAAAGGGCAAATTGGTAACATATGTCTGATGTGAGATGGTCAGCGCCAGGTGATTTATTAGGGTTCATATTTTTGAGGACAGTGATTATCTCGTGATTGGTGAATGGTGGTTCGTCGTTAGTGTTTGGTGGGAGTGCAGTGTTAATGCGTGTGTTGAATTGAGTAGGAGAGTCAGGTGTGTCATTTGGGTAAAATTTATCAAGGAAAGTCTTCGCAGTGTGTTGTGTGGATGTTGTGAAAATGCCTGGTGAGATTTCAATAGTAGAGGGTGGTTTGGTTGGGGGCCCAGTTCGTATGATGCGATTTGTTACCGCCCATACGTTCTCTTTATCTTGACGTGAACAGAATTCGCGGAAGTGCTCGGTGGAAACTTTATTAAGTGTTTGAGCATATAGGGTTTTTAGGCGATCTCTTTCGGTCAGTGCGTGAGTGAGAGTCTGGTGATTACGTGAAAGTGTTTGTATGTGATGATGATTTGCAATGACTTGGCGTTTGAGCTCCTCTAGTTGTTGAGTCCACCAAGGAGGACGAGTTGTACGAGGTCCATTACGCGGGAAGTGGCTGTCGCAAATGCGTTGTATAAATGAGGTGAGTTAAATGGTGTATGAGTCGATGTCTTGTTGTGAGTTAAGTGTGTCAAAGTCGGTAGTGTGGAGATTTGTATGTGTGATTTGTGTGTGAAATTGTTCGTGAATGTCATTCCAATCTTTATAGTTGCGTGTGTTGTATCTGAATGTTGTTGTGGCTTTGTTGCGAGTGAATTTATGTATAGTGTGTAGTGAGAAGGTGATAGCATGATGGCCGGATGAAGGGCAGATGGTTTGGTCGACCCTCCAATCAGCAATGTCTCCCGCTAGGTTGTAAGGTCGATTTTAGATCCTCTGAGTTTTCCGTTTGCGAAGGTTTCGTATGTGTTAGCAGTGCCATTGTTTATGAGTGTGATGTTGTGTGAGGAGATGAGATCAAGTACTTCTTTGCCGCGGTTGTTGTTGGTTGGTGAGCCCCATAGTTGGTGCCACCCGTTGAAGTCACCAGCAATTATGTGTGTACAGTTATGTGTTTCGTGTAATAATGTGTGTATAGCGTTAAGGGTATTGTTAGTATCATTGATGGGTTCTATATATACCGAGGTTATGATTATTCATTTGCCGGCGCGTGTGGTAACTTGTATTGCACATTATGTTGGGCGAGCTGTATTTAGATAGTCCTATAGCAGCGCCGAGGCCGCTATACGTATTTATTGCGTATGTATAATTTTGTGACAGTTTTGGCTGTTAGTTTTGTTTGAAAATGTGCATCTTGGGTTTTTGTAAATCAATGGGACATTGATAATATGATTGGTTTTTAAAGAAAGACAGACAACAATGAGGAAGCGAGAAATGAGATTATAATTTATTGATGATTTTGAAATTGTATATTATGATGTTAACAATAAGTGCTATATTTTGTTGCACTGCAATGACTTTTTATCGAAGTGCAATGTTTCCGTCACCAGTGTCACTTAGTAAGACATGATGAAACATACAATGTCAAATAGAAGTAAGTAGGGATTCAATCTTTTATAATTTCAACCTTATGCCGAACGCCATAAGATACATTTTAATGTGATAATTTTCAAAACTTATGCTAAAATTATTCAGCTATTTTCGGTAATCGGATGTACTTTTCTTACTCATTGATTTGCTGTCTTTCTTTAAAAGCCAATCACATTATCAATGTCCTCATACTGTACGTTTGTTTGGTTTTCTTTAACTTAGAGTATAACGTACACAAAAATAACATCTTTATTATATAAAATATTCTAAGTGATTATTCAAAAATGAGAAGTGTCGAAGAAAATTTATAGTACGGAATCTTGATTACTCTTCAGTTAGAGATATAACCTCTGTGGCGTAGTGGTTATTTAACATGACGGCTACGCAGAGGTCTCGGGTTCGATTCCCGCTTAATGCAAATCTTTGTGTGCATGAACATGATTGTTGGCATTGGTCTGGGTGTTTTCTATGTATAATATGTATGTATTTACAAAAAAAACTATTTAAGTATGTTTATTCGTTTTCTAGTACCCATCGTACAAGCTCTGCTTAGTTTGGGACTAGATGGCGTTGTGTGAAAGTGTAAGGAATAGGAATCATCAGACGTACCAGATTACTCCTTAACTTGATGGTACAGTTAATTTAATTCATATTGCACACCCACGGCCACGGGGAGAATCCATGTATTTATGCAAATCAGGTATTAACACCCAAATATTTTTATTGTTTAATATTGTTCGGTATTGTCGTCTGGAAATAAACAATATTATTAAAGTTCAAATAGCAATTTTTTATAAAGTCACAATCAGTTTCATGCAGGCCTCTTCGCCGTATAACGGATGAACGTTCCCAGACCAATACGGTATACATTTAACGCTTCATTGGACGCAATAAATCAAATTTACCATCGCCGGTTCTTATCTAAACTTCTTTCCTATACTTAATAGCTATACATATTGTTTTTCTAGTGTATCAGGATGTTGTTTAAGGTTACATCGAACATAAAATATTAACAAAAATTTTTTTAGTAAAACATATAAACATGACTCGAATGAACTCGATGACACCATAGCTAGAATAAGAACACGGCAAAAAATTGTTATTATTTTGTGCCAGACTTTAAATAATTTGTAGAGAACCGGCGTGATTTAAGGATGACTAGTTTGTGCCCGCGATTTCGTCTGCATATTTTCGACAATTCACACAATATCCTTATAAGTTGTAGTGTATGTGTTACTCTGATGTACAATCTATATTATTGTAAAGCTTCTTTAAAATCCATTCAGTAGTTTTTACGTGTAAAAGTAACAAACATTTATCCAAATTTATGTAACATTTGCTTTTATAATTTAATAGGTTTTAGTAGTATGATAAGTATGTAGATGATAATGACGAGTGCAGACGAAGCAAAGCAGGTGTTTTAAGAGTCTCTGTCTACCACATGGTAAACGACGCGAGTTTTTAAATATTTTTATAATGGCTTTTCAAAACCACTTCCGTTACATTACACAATATTCCTTTTAACATTGCTTTTAATAACAATTATCGATAAAATTAAATTTAGATGTAAAATTGATAATATATACACAATGCACCTACATACTAAGTGCATTAAGTGCGATTATCTTTTTATAAATTACGTAATCCATACAATTTACCTATTCCTTTACTCTCTCGGTATGGCACAATTTTTTTAATAAACCCTAATATTAAGTAATATTAATAATATAATATTAATAAAAATTAAGCAAAGCATGTATAGTTGCTGGTAGAAAACTGAAGATAATAATATGAGAGGAGGTTTTCGTATTTTCATTATTCACTCGTATTTTACTCAGGTTTTTGTTAGTGACCTGTTTTCTTTGCGGCCCAGTGTATAATGGTAATACTATTTTTAATAGGATTTTATGCAACAAAAGTTTGGTCCCATCATGAGATAGGCGTCCTTCTCAAGACATCAATATACCTCTTGCATAGATTGTATATATACACTACAATAGATACACGATACCTACACGATTTCTAAAAAAAATACATAAATCAACTATGACATTATTATTTATTTAATACTATTTATTCATAACAAAGCGTTAACCCACTCACTTGCAAACTAGTCATGTAGCTAGCTAGCATTCTAACTGGATTTAAAATGCAAAGGTTAAAGCGATCTATCTATAAAAACTTGTAATAACGATTTATGTATTTTAATAATCAACTAATTTAAAATCAAACTACATCTATGTAAAAAAACGGAACAAAAAATGCATAATTTGTTAAAGTCACGGTAGCGAATTAATGTTCAAGTGGAAAATATTTTATTAAGTAATAAATATAATTTAGTAATAGCTTTATCACCGTTTATGTGTTACCCTATCAAAATAACCGTATTTTATTTTCTGCTGGGTTTTGTGTTGTTGTATTCACATTAATTTGAATTTTTGTTAATATTTTAACGTAGTAAACCGACGGATGAGAGAAGCACAGGACCGCACAAGGTGCCAATATTTGGAGGAGGCCTATGTTCACCAGCAGACGTGTAGTTAGTTTAAGTATGTTCTAAAAAACTAGATAACTAAATTTCATAAGGAATAAAGCGTCATCTGTGTACGAAATTAAACAGTCAGGTAAGAGTTTAGGTGGCTTAAAGGTCAAGGTGTCCAAAGAAATTAATACCGCGCCTTGAGCTTCAAATTCAATAAGGATTAATGATAGTTTACAACAAAATAATTCATCTGTATTCTCCGTGTGGTGACGGAGTAAGAATAAAATATGTCACCACCCCATCTCATCCCATGGGCGTCGTAGAAATCGACTGAAGGGACTATGTGTGAATATTACCTTCACCTACATAGAAAGAAGAAAAACTTGAAATTAAACCTTATACCAATCCGCCTGGCCAGCGTGGTATTAATAGGCCAAGTATCCCTCCGTCACGGGAGGAAGCCCGTCCCTACAATGGGACATTAATGGGCTGCTATAATGATGATGAATAATACGTATTGGTTCTTTCTTACACCTTCTACCACACCGAGGAAATGAGATCCGATGGTGAAATTATGTATTACTAGCTGACCCGTGCCCACTTCGTTAGGCGGGAAAAAAAACGCGTCCGTTTTTTTAACATATTTCATTACTGCTCCACTCCTATTAGTCATAGCATAATAGCCTTTGACACTCCCCGATAAATGGACTATTCAATACAGAAAGAATTTTTAAAATCGGTTTACGTCTTTATAATATTAGTATAGAAGTACCTATAGATTATTCCGCCACCTTAAAGGAAGATGGAAGTTAAGCAATAATTAATTTTAAATAGTAAGATTAAAATAATCAGTTATTCAAAATTAAACAGTTATTTAATTAAAACACTTTTGTAAACAGATAAGTATTACTCAGTTAATCAAGCACTTAACTTTATTATTGACCCAGGCTTATATTTCTTAATTAATGAAGAGTATGTTGATTTGCGGATTACATTTCTCGTAAGTACCTAATTAATAATCTTATCTGTAGATTATGAAAAATTAATTAGATTAAGATTTGAGATAAAGATCTATGTATATAATGGTTTTAATATAATTAAGTGATCGATAGTAACTATTGATTTATTATCTTCTTTCCAGTGATGAAAATACCCAACTATAATTAAAATAATAACCGGCCCCTCATTCACTGTACAATAAAGTCATCAGTTGGAGCACGGGACCTTGTACGGTCCCGTGCTTCACCCAGGTGGAGATCCTAGGTGGAGCACGGGTCCGGCCCCAAATTTATCACAGTTCCAAAAAATCGGTGACTGAAATATGTGTTTAGACAACCTTTTTATATTTTGACTATTCGTGAACACCAAGCAAATAGTTTCATTGGAAAATTATCTCTTCTTAAAATAATTCTCTTGTATAGGATAGAAGAAGAAGAAAAAAGAAAGGAAAACTTGAAATTAAACCCTGTACCAATCCGTCTGGCAAGCGTGGTATTAGTAGGCCAAATACCCCTCCGTCACGGGAGGAGGCCCTTCCGTGCAGTGGGACATTGATGGGCTGTTATGATGATAGGATAGAAGCTAACGTCCTGGACCAGGAAGCTTATATTAACATTGCCTAAAATACTTACCTAGATGAAGATAAATACAGCATAGGTCATTGAAGATTCATTGAAGATTTAATGAATCTTATTATTTATCTTCTGTATTTATCTTCATCTAGGTACGTATTTTATTGAATCTTCAATGACCTATAACAGACTGACAGACTAGAAGACGCGTGTCGCAGTTTGAATACCTTCCACCCACATTCACACAAAGTCATCAAAACAGCACAAAAGGAATGCATCTCCCCCTTTGATGTGAGAACACTCTTGACCTTTTAATACTAGTGTGGCTAGGTTATTAGGTTACTTTCTTTTTGGTACTTATGTTATTTATGTTATTGTTTTTATCCTATAGACGCTATTTAAATCCAACACTAGCTGCTGCCCGCAATTTCGGCTTCGCGAGATTAGTTTTTCCAATAGTTATAATATTAATAAATAGAATATGTTTAAGTATAAATTGTGCCTGCAAATTATCGTATACCTATGTAAAGTTTTGTTTTCATCCATTCAGTAGTTTTTACGTGAAAGAGTAAGCATACATACAAGCTTTCGCATTTTGTAATATTAGTCTAATTTTGATGAATTCTTTTGACTTTGAATACAATGGTAGGCTTGATATAAAAAATTTGAAAAACATTAAAAACGGGCCGTAAATTTTAACAAAGAAATGCAAAATAGTGAAGTCAGTGTATCAGTTAAAACCGCATAAATCAACGTCATGAACTCAAAGAACGGTCGAATTGAGGCGGAACTGGGTCACGTTTTCATGTGTATGTGACCAGTACAAGTGCAATACCAATTTCTCACTAAATTGGACGTTGTGCCTGGACTCTTGTGATAAAGAACATTGCAAATTTGCCGTTTACTGGTCAAACGTATTTCTAACTGGTTTCATTGTGTGTATAAGCTAATATGGATAACCTACAACTACTTGCGTGGAGGCGTAATATTATACTTATCACTATATTCACACACCGTCATTTGGTTTTTAACTAAGCAGAGTTTGAAACAAATATTTTTTTGCACACAAAGATTTGAGAGCATCGAGTGAAAATCCAGCATGAGACATCATCATCATAAATTCGATTGAATTCCTATACCTATCCTCTATTCCTGTGTTGCATTTAGGTAGTCAGCTATCTTTCTTTCCGTAATTATATGAGGCCCGTTCCAGATATTATACTTAAAACTATTACTTATAATTTTATTGTACTTGTTATTCAAAACAAGAAATTAAAATACATAGTGTTCACGAAATGTAGAGTTTAAATATACTGTTATTTTACAATAAATTGTATCTACTATTTCCGGTAACCGAACAATTTAGCGACAGCGATCGGCGTTGACGGCGACGGCATCGTGGCAAATAAAACAAAAGTTTACACCAAACTGACTATAGGCCGACCGTTTATCTCAGTCCCCGCCTGCGGTATGAAAGGGACGAGGGGGCGGGGTAGCGGTGTCCGTTATGGTAGCGTACACAAGAGCTATATCGAGTTGGTTACTATGCCAAATAAAATAAGGTATTACAAAAAAAAAAACGACTTCAAAGACAAAAATTTCACTAAAAATTAAAAAATAATTAGTTGTATTTTGGTTTTGCAACATTAAATCAGACATTCTTTTTACTTAATTATAATCTAAAGAATAGGTTCTTTTAATTATTGTAAAAAGTATTGTTAAGGATATTTCTTGAAGAGTCTACAAATATATTTATTTGTAGATTCTTTAAAATATAATCAAATTATTACAAATAATGTAATATTATTGTTATTTTTGGAGTCGGTGTCAGCCACGATAATTATATTCTATTTTATATTCCTGACTTAAAATATAAAGAAATATGGCGTCGTGTTATACACAGACGAAAGATTATGATGAGAAAGTACTACGAATCAAAGACAATTACTTAAAATTAAAAACCATTTAAAGAGATCAGAATGTGTTATACATAACTTTATTGCCTTTTCTAACGACTTTGTAGACAACATTTTGCATTATTGATCCTATTTGCGAATTACGATTTTTTTCAATTGACGGTGCTGGTTAAACCTATATAAACGCCCAAAGTTATGGAAAGCCTTAATCGTTACTAAATAGGTATATTAAAACGTTTGAACGTGACACAGGTATTTTAAAATATATTTATTTAAATATGATAAAAATAGTTATTTAATATTTGTTTTAAAAATTAATTTTAAACCAATCCATAAACAATCAACAACTTTATGTCATAATGTCGAAGTCATATAATAATATAATCTGTAATTCGTGGCCGCCATTCCATTTGCTTAGGTATAATCGTATTTCGTTGGCTGACACCGACTCCAAAAATAACAATAATATTACATATTTATTATTTCATTATTACATAAAAATTAAAAACCATTTCTTTTGAAATAAAATAATTTTAAAAATGATTGCCTTTTTTATTTTGTGTCTTATTTACAATTTTATTGCATAACACCTTCCTAGTTCAAAATAGTGATTGCTTCAAAACCCTCTAAAACGGTATCGGTTACTTTCAAATTTCACTAAAACCTAAAGTTAACTTCTAAGTCCCCTAAAACGAATCTATTTTTGCAAATAACCTCGTTTTTCTAATTGTTTTTATTAAAGAAAGATGTTTGTTGGAATCGCTAGATTACAATATAATGTTAAAAATCGTACAGAATTAAGGTTAGTAAGTTTAAGACGTTTTTCATGAATTGTCGACATTTAAGAAAAATCACTTTAGGGGGTTTTGAAATTATATGACTCATATATACATTAAAACAGGTATGATTTAAACATATTAATTTGTAAGAATCAATCTTAGAAAATATTTACAGATAATAAGAACAATAATAAGAGCTTTTTTTATTTTTACACACTACCATAACGGACACCTAGTCAGTATGTCAGTATGACACTAGTGCAGTAAGCTAGTCCGTCTTCTATACAATTTACAAATTTCAAAGATGGTGGCGTCATCTTGGCATTTAAACTTGTACTTTCTTAGAGAAAATATGCAATCTAAATTATTACACAATTTAAAGCCTGACCAGAAAAATAAAAAAACCTCTCCAGGTATTTCGATTGGTTTAGGGTATAATTTCAATATTTCCTTCTTTTTATTTCATAAAATAAGCTAGCTAAAAATTAGAGCTGTGTTGTGATGTGATGTAGTTCGGGCCACAGTATCTAGATGGCGCCGTTTTGCCAAAAAATCAAGAGACAGCTCTCTCCTTTGTCCTCGCCCCCCGCGCACCCCTATTACCGCAGGCGGGGTCTGAGTTAAACGGTCGGCCTATAGGTACTAGTGGAAACCAATAATTGAACATACAATTTAATACTTTTGTATTATTATTTCATTAAGTGTTTTAATATAAAGACCTTAGTTCCCTAAACCCCGATTTACACATCGACAAGTACAGTAGCGAGTTAACAAGAAATTACGAAGTAGCCCCCTCTCTCGCGTCTCGCCAACTAACTCGCCAAAAAATAGGATGGAGATCTATTTAAATCAACTTAATCAACAACTTACTACTTAACTCGCTACTGTACTTGTCGATGTGTAAATCGTGCTTAAGTACCGTTTTGGTAAGACGGGTAGGAACAAGTTTGATAAAAGTTTTTCGACTCTGGGAATGATTCAATGTTTTTCAGATTTGCCTAAGTCCTCTTTTACAACATAATATACCTAACTTCATTAGTAAACAAAAAATATTTTTTCGTCCGCTACCTTGTGATATTCCAAGAAATATATTTTAAGGTTTAACCGTTTCATTGTAATGGATGTTAATTGAAATTTTACTGTTGATAAGAGTTGATAAAATAATGATAAAATACAATAATATCACTGATAAGATGAAAAAAAGATATTGATCAATTACATATCCTCTATAGTTAAAAGCATTAACCAAATATAATAATAATAATTAGTATATTTATATTCCTGTTAGTGGACTTATTTCACGGAGTCTCTATCAGCACCTTAGGACACTTACATTAGGCAGTAGGATTATAGGTCAGATGCCAAAGGCAGTACTTGCCACGGCACACGTTGTGAGAAAGTTCATTTCTCTAACGCCCTAACCGGCAGCCCTAACTATTTATTAACTTTAAAACTTTCGCGTTTAAGTAATAATAGTACTATCGGGTATTAACGCGTATAGATTTTAGGTAAACACTGTTATCTTGCAGTAACTATTACCTTGTACCCAAAGCTGGCGGTTTTACCTTTTTTATATATTATTACATGTATTTATTGATATGTATATTTCAAATTATAGAGTTAATACAAACACACAAGCATACAAACTTCTCCAAGTATAGTAATTACTTATTTAGCAGTTTGCAAAGATTTATAACATGCCGAGTGGCCGCACTAAGCTCGGCTTCTTCATAAGGAGATAATTATTTTCAAGCACTGCGTAATTAGTGTAAAACTTAAAAGCACCGCTTTTGCTTACAAAAATATAACATCATTTTTTTACTAAAGTAGTGGACACACTAATATACAAGATATCATGTGTCGAATTCATCCCGAAAGTGTTGTTAAAGGTGATTAAAGATACCTACTTAGGTATTATTAATAATAACTAATTTACGCGATTCGTTCCGTCTCCTTGTGGTGACGGAGTAGGAATACAATATGTTACCACTCCATCTCATCCCATGGGTGTCGTAAAAACCGACTAAGGGACTATCCATGAATATTATCTTTACGAAATAAAAAGAAGGAAAACTTGAAATTAAACCCTATACCAATCCGTCTGGCCAGCGTATCCCTCCGTCACAGGAGGAGTTCCGTCACTGCAGTAGGACATTAATGGGCTGTTATGATGAACGCGATCCAGTGCCCCATACTTCGGTGTCATGTCATTCTAAATAGGCAGTCAGTCCACCCATGGGGTCACCTCATTTAGAATGAATGAAATGAAATGAAATGTACTAAGCAGGAAAAATGGTGCGACGTTAAAAAACGTTTCAGTATTTCAATATTCGCAAAAAGTAAATTATAAGTAACAAATTTAAAATACTAAACTGTAATTATAATACTAATTGAAATTGTTTTGTTTATAGTAATTATTTCTTTTGATTAGAATAAGCACCTGTTAGAAAAATTTTTTAGGTAATAAAAGTCTTTGTAACGTTTGTAAAGAAAGAAAAACGACCGGCGTCCTACAATAATTATGAATAAAGAGGTAAGAATGAAGTAATTAAAAAGTAAGAAAATATTATAAACAGGTGATTATATTTTATATACTAACAAGAATCGTCTTGACATTTATCGTCTTGGTTACTCTAAATTAACCAAAAACTTAAATGAATAAATTGAACAGAAATTAATAATGAGAGTATCTTAGGAAGATCAAAGTTCTTAGAGCCATTGTTCTATTTTGTGCCCTTCAGTGAATATCGTGAAAAGTTAGGGTAAACATGTAAAGAACTTTGAGTTAATTTCCCGCTCCGGGGCTTCATTTGTGGTACAAAGCACGGACATTGTTGTATAACTCAGGAGCGCTTTAAGCATTATGAGATTTTTTGCCGGCAGCTACTAGGAGCAGGTTATTTAATTGGCTAACATAATATTTCCAAATCTATACAAGGTATAAAATAACGTCGCCTTAGTATGTTTATCTATTTTTATATACCTAAACTATGGTATGGATTGGATATCTTGCGAGACATTCGAACCAGCGACCTCAACCACTTTTAATTTAATTAACTGAAAATTTAATTTCCTATTAAATAAATCTTTTATTTTACTAAATTTAGTACAGTGGTAACTGAACACATAGGTACATAATATGATAAATACTATAAGATTACATTGTCTCTGGGCCCCACACTGGGATAACCTGTGTCGTGGGGTCCAGCTCCTTTCATCTAAGCTGAGTATGAATGCAGGGATGCCTTCAAGGTTAGTAGTTAGTAAGCAGAGTTTAAAACAAATATTTTTTTGCACACAAAGATTTGAGAGCATCGAGTGAAAATCCAGCATGAGACATCATCATCATAAATTCGATTGAATTCCTATACCTATCCGCTATTCCTGTGTTGCATTTAGGTAGTCAGCTATCTTTCTTTCCGTAATTATATGAGGCCCGTTCCAGATATTATACTTAAAACTATTACTTATAATTTTATTGTACTTGTTATTCAAAACAAGAAATTAAAATACATAGTGTTCACGAAATGTAGAGTATAAATATACTGTTATTTTGCAATAAATTGTATCTACTATTTCCGGTAACCGAACAATTTAGCGACAGCGATCGGCGTTGACGGCGACGGCATCGTGGCAAATAAAACAAAAGTTTACACCAAACTGACTACTAGTGGAAACCAATGATTGAACATACAATTTAATACTTTTTGTATTATTATTTCATTAAGTGTTTTAATATAAAGACGGGCCGTTGCTTTCCCTAAAGCCCGATTTACACATCGACAAGTACAGTAGCGAGTTAAGTAGTAAGTTGTTGTTTAAGTTGATTTGAATAGATCTTCATCCTATTTTGGGCGAGTTAAGTACCAAGTAGCCCCCTCTCTCGCGTCTCGCCAACTAACTTGCCAAAAAATAGGATGGAGATCTATTTAAATAAACTTAATCAACAACTTACTACTGTACTTGTCGATGTGTAATTCGGGCTTAAGTGCCGTTTTGTTAAGACGGGTTAGTACGTAAGTTTGTTAAAAGTTTTTCGACTCTGGGAATGATTCAATGTTTTTCAGAGTCGCCTTTTACAACTTAAACTTCATCAGTAAAAAAAATTCTATTGTTTCGTCTGCTACCTTGTGATATTTCCAATAAATATATTTTTATGTTTAACCGTTTCATTGTAATGGATGTTAATTGAAACTTTACTGTTGATAAGAGTTGATAAAATAATGATAAAATACAATAATATCTCTGATAAGATTTCTGTAGAGATATTGATCAATTACATATCCTCTAATAGTTAAAAGCATTAAATAAATATTATAATAATAATTAGTTTATTTATGTTCCTGTTAAAGGACTTATTTCACAGAGTTTCTATCAGCATCTTGGGACACTCACATTAGGCAGTAGGATCATAGGTCAGATGCCAAAGGCAGTACTTGAAACGGCACACTTTGTGAGGAAGTTCATCTCTGACGCCCTAACCAGCGATAGCTCTTGTACCCAAAGCTGGCGGCTTTACCTTTTCTATATATTATTACATGTATGATACGATATGTATATTTCAAATCATAGAGTTAATACAAACACACAAGCATACAAACTTCTGCAAGTATAGAAATTACTTATCTAGCAGTTTGCAAAGATTTATAACATGGCGAGTGGCCGCACTAAGCTCGGCTTTTCCATAAGGAGATAATTAGTTTCAAGTACTGCGTAATAAGTGTGAAACTTAGAAGCACCGCAATGGCTCTTGAAAATATAACATCAACTTTTTTAATAAAATATTAATTTCTGTCCGTATAGTAGACGGACTACTTAGTAATACAAGGTGTTATTCATTCGTCGAATACATTCCGAGAGTGTTGGGGGTTAGGGCTACTTAGGTACTATTAATAATCCATATTCATTTTAAAAATGGGAAAGTGTATGTTTGTTTTTCTTTAAAAGCAAAACGGAGCAATGAATTGATTTTTTAAGTGGAGATTGTTGAAGGAATGGAGAGTATATATAGGCTCCTTTTTTTTTCTGTGTCCAGGAAAGGGGAACAGTGCTACCCCGAATTTAACGCGAGCGAAGTATAACGCGAGCGTAATAATTAACGCGGTCCGGTGACCCCATATCCCGTCCTCATGTTTGGAGGAGGCCTATGTCCTACACTGAACGTTCGTTGGCTGATTATGGTTGAGGGATTTAACTGTCTTCATGGGACTATACTTAGCAGAAAAATACCGCGACGTTAAAAAACGTTTCAATATTCGCGAAAAGTAAATTAAAATAATAAACTGTAATTATAATACTAATTAAAATGTCTGAGAGGTTTTATTTATAGTAATTATTTCTTTTGACTAGAATAAGAACCTGTTAGAAAAACTTTTTAATATTAATAAAAGTCTTTGTAACGTTTATAAAGAAAGAAAAACGACCGGTGTCCTACAATAATTATGAATAATAAAGGTAAGACTGAAGTAATTAAAAAGTAAGAAGATATTTTAAAAAGGAGTTTATATTTTATCTACTAACAGGAATCGTCTTGACACTTATAGTCTTGGTTAGTCTAAATTAACCAAAAACTTAAATGAATAAATTGAGAGATCTTAAGAAGATCAAAGCTCTTAGAGCCATTGTTCTATTTTGTGCCCTTCAGTGAATATCGTGAACAGTTAGGGTAAACATGTAAAGAACTTTGAGTTTATTTCCCGCTCCGGGGCTTCATTTGTTGTACAAAGCACGGACATTGTCGTATAACTCAGAAGCGCTTTAAGCATTAAGAGATTTTTGCCGGCAGCTACTTTAGGAACAGGTAATTTAATTGGCTAACATAATAATGGTACGTAATATAGCAACTACTTAAATTTAAGATTTATTTCCAAATCTATACAAGGTATAAAATAACGTCGCCTTAGTATGTTTGCCTATTTTTAGATAAACTATGGTATGGATTGGACATCTTGCGAGACATCCGAACCCGCGACCTCATCATAACAGCCTATTAATGTCCCAATGCAGGGACGGGCCTCCTCCCATGACAGAGGGATACTTGGCCTACTAATACCACGCTGGGCAGACGGATTAGTGTAGGGTTTAATTTCAAGTTTTCCTTCTATTTATTTCGTAAAGATAATATTCACGGTTAGTCCCTTAGTCGATTTTTCCGACACCTATGGGATGAGATGGGGTGGGTGGTGACATATTGTTTTATTACTCCGTCACCACACGGAGAGATCTACAACTTTTACCGCGACCTCAACCACTTTCAATTTAATTGACTGAAAATATAATTTCATCAAACCTGAACATGAATGCAGGGATGCGTTCCAAGTCTGTCAAGGTTAGTAGCCAGTTTTTTAGTCACAGACATGGAATGACATCACTTAGTCCTTTTTAAGAATACATTGGTTCCTCACGCGCATAATAATCACAGTTACATCATATCCACTATGAGAATTCTTGCAGTCTGATTAAGTATAATATGTTTTAGAATTCATTTTATAAGTATACTAGCTCACCCGTGCCCACTTTGTGAGGCCGCGAAATAAACGCGTCACTTTTTTTAAAATATTTCATTACTGCTCCACTCCTATTAGTCATAGCGTGATACTATATAGCCTATCACACTCCCCGATAAATGGACTATTTAACACAGAAATAATTTTTAAAATCGGTTTAGTAGATCCAGGGATTACCCCCTACAACGTCACAAACACACAAACTTTACCTCTTTATAATATTAGTATAGGTACCTATAGATATGTTTTCTGTTTTTAGACTACACTTCTTCTTTATTAAAACTGGCTTTAACAACACGGGTATTTAGACGTAGGACGATGAACAAAATATTAAGTAGGTAGAATTTTTTGCGTATATTATTATTTTTTGCTCGCTTCAATTTGTTACGAAGGATTTGCTAAATCTATTTATAATCTTTTGATTCCGTCTTAATTGGTATTCAGTAACAGTTTTTAATTTTGACAAAATCCATTAAATAACAATGTTCTATAAATAAAATGGCGTATACAAACACAAGGTTGCTATTAATTATTTTGAACATCGTCTACAACTTTACGCTACTGAAATATTAAGAAGATAACTAATTTATAGCGCGAATGTAATCGGCATCGTCTTTAGAGGACGCTCTTGAAAGACTTACCAGGACATTATTGGTCACATCCTTTTTTCTATATGCATATGCATGAACGAAGCAAAGCGGGTTTTAAAGGATTGCAATGTAATTATCACTCAGTTGTTTTCATGTCGGGTACATGAACGTGGTATTAGTAGGCCATGTATCCCTCCGTCACGGGGATACGGGAGGAGGCCCGTCCTTGTAATGGGACAACTGAGTGCCATATGAGAATAAGCAGTTAGTTTATCTATGTATGTATGCATAACAAACATAGATAATTTAAAAGCTATAAAATCAGTGAAGGAATTTTAACTAAAGACTTCTTTGTCGTAGTGATGGTGCATGATGCATACACTCATAGCTCTGATTAGTTTAAGACTGTGGTAAAAACTTAGAAATTTGCACATATTGTTTGATTTAATGTAAACTTATTAATACTCAAACATTGTTTTCAATCGATATTACCTCAATAGCCATCCACAGGTGGACATAAGCTTCCTGCCAATGTTTTCATTTTGTGGTTTCTGTGGTCGCCCTGCATTTCGCTCTGCATGTTATAATACGCTCTGTTAATCGCAATTCCGTACGCTACATCTGTTATTTTGGTTTTCTTGTGTTAATCTTTATTTAGGAGTACAGTCAGCTGCAAAGAAAGCTAACCCCTTTAGCGCACTGTTCTATTCTTAAAGGTGTCTCTGCAGCTGACCGTACATCCCGCTGGAAAGTTCTCATCGTAGCCCATTGCCTTATGCGTGACTTTAAACGAATATTTGAGTTAAATTAGCAACAAGTCTCGTATAATGTTTATGACTGACGCCCAGGTTTACAAATTCACAACCTTTGTCCTTTATATTATATTTCAGAGTTTAAAATGTTATCTCATTTAATATAACATAAAAAGTTAAATAAGCTAATATACTCGTACAAGGTTAATCTGTTGTCTATCTGTTTAAGTTTCCGTAATGCTAAATGGCATTCCGATAACGCTATAAACTGCTGTTAGGTAAATAGCATTTAAACTAATACTACCTTCACATCATTTTATCTTCTTTTTTTGGGCTGCCCTTATTCCATACTAATTTCAAATAATTTCTATGAAGCAATAAGTAAGAATAGCTATTATTTCCTAAAAGAGATGGTTTTGAAATACTTGCTTCCTACGTAGTATAAGCAATGTAACGTTGGTTGGGGTTTGATACTTAATCTCAACAATCATAATATCTACAATTAAAACATCAACACCATAAGACCAACGGTTCAAAATCTCAACACTTCAAAATCTCAACAGCTTAGTAGGTCAATAGTTTACAAGATCAAACTTTTAAATCTCAACATGGAAAAATTTTAGTTGTTGCTTATTGAAAGTAATCATCATAACACCCCACTGCAGGGACGGGCCTCCTCCCGTGACGGAGGGATACTTGGCCTACTAATACCACGCTGGCCAGACGGATTGGTATAGGGTTTAATTTAGGAATTAATTTGAAAGTAATACAGATCATCATTTCAGCCAACAGACATCCACTGTTAAACGTAGGCCTCCTCCAAAAATTGCCACTTTGCGCGGTCCTGTGCCTCCCTCATCTATCGGCTTCCTGCCGTCCTAACTAGGTCGTCGGTCCATTGTGTGAGAGGTCTCTCGACCATGCGTCGCTACCCGGTATGCGGTCGCCTTTGCGAACCTTTCTGGCCCAACAGCTGTCGGTTCTCCGCGCTGTGTGCTACAGAGCTATATTGGGAGTTTCCCTGCGTGATCGAATCAGAAATGAGAAGATCCGCAAGAGAACCGAAGTGACCGATTTTGCACTTAGAATTGCCCGGTTAAAGTGGTGGTGGGCAGGGCACATAGCGCGGAGAACCGACAGCCGTTGGGGCAGAAAGGTTCTGCAATGGAGACCGCATACCGGGTGGCGACGCATGATGGGGAGACCTCTCACACAATGGACCGACGACCTAGTTAGGACGGCAGGAAGCCGATAGATGAGGGAGGCACAGGACCGCGCAAAGTGGCAATTTTTGGAGGAGGCCTACGTTTAACAGTGATCTGTATTACTTTCAAATTATTTCCTTGAAAATTAAACCCTATACCAATCCGTCTGGCTATCGTGGTATTAGTAGGCCAAGTATCCCTCCGTCACCGAAGGAGGCCCGTCCCTGCAGTGGGCTGTGCTGTTATGATGATTACTTTCAATAAGCAGCAACTAAAATCTTTCCATGTTGAGATTTAAAAGTTTGATCTTGTAAACTATTGACCTACTAAGCTGTTGAGATTATGAAGTGTTGAGATTTTGAACCGTTGGTCTTACGGTGTTGATGTTTTAATTGTAGATATTATGATTGTTGAGATTCAGTATCAAACCCCGTTGGTTGTTAAAGTGCAGAACAGTAAGTCGAGAAAGCATTGAAAATTGGAAGCGAAGGCGAGTTATATTCTGAAGCCGTCGTCATCTCCATTCATGCCTTGAGCTTGTATGAATGGAGATGAAGAGCGATGAATGTAGACAAGTTCTTTATACACACATTATAGTAAGGAACAAGGTTTGAGTGTATGTATATTTCTAAGTAGTACAATTATACGCAGAAAAAGGATTACTTTTACAATTAAAATATGTCTGTGGAGAGTCATCTAATAATAAGCTCTAGATAAAGAAAACACTGTTATTTGTAAGTACCTAATTAATAGAGAAATCAACTGGATAAAAGTGTTGAGTAAAATGAATGAATATCCTTCAAGAAGGGAACAAAGGAAAGCTACCTATGTAATGGCTTTAGATATATCAATAGGCTGGTGTATCCATAGCATGAATAAACACAGCACAAATAGTAAAAATACGTAAGAAAAACTACCCTAAATTTAACGTTGTGTTATTTGTTATTAAAGTCTGTGATTTATTATATAGTTCACGATAAATTACCATCTCTTTTATACTAAAATGTGCTTAACAATGGGCAACCCAAAAATATCATCCTTTTATGCAAATGATTTATTATAATTAGTGTCTAAGCCCTTAATTTAAACCACTTAAGCACTCAGGCTTTACACAAATTTTGGCAAATTAAGTGGACGAAAATGCTTTTATCAATCAGGTTCATATTGAAGATGACAATCTAAAAATAAACTTGAAATATGAGAGAATCTTCGTCACTATAAACATTGTGGGACGATGAAGATTCCGGCCACTCCATCGTGATTCCCGAACCGTAAAATGAAGTATCTGCTGCGTCGCCAAAATAGCTCTAATATTTCACTGTCGAACTGGATAGAATTCAAAACAGTAAAGGATTATGTTATGTAAATGCTCCTTGTGTTTTAATCGCTTGCGGTAAATCGAAGGTTTATTATTTTATCTATTTTGTTTCATTATTATTAACTATCTTCATTGCTTTCTTTAACTATATTAATTTAGAGCTTGCTTGTTGATACAGTAATATTTAACTATGTCGCCGCAGAAGCTGAGTGACAGTCTAGAAGATGTGCCTTGCGCTGCTACTTGTACTGTAGAGATTTTTTAATCGTTGGATTTTGTACATTTTGTTTTGTATTTGTTCATTTTGTCTTGTAAGTAAAAGAGGTACTTTGGCGTCAGTCCAACATGTGGTAAATATCTTATCTTCGTTACTAAATAATGATAAAACATTTCTCACATCTTCTTTCAATATCACCAACTACCAACTAGGACTTTAGCGAAAAATAAAATAAGTATTTGTGGGATTGGATATTCACGATGACAAGATTTGTTATTAAAGTTTCTAGGACATAAAATTAATTACTTTGTGACTTTAAAGTTCAAAGTGTCAAACATTATAGAACTACAATTAAACTATAATTCATAAGTATTATTTTGATAAAAGCTCGAAAACGATAAATCTATCGTTTTACAATCTTCTATATTTATATTCCTTCTCACCATTATGGTATTTGTGTGTCTATATTCACGTATTCACAATACCAAATTCTAGCAAATAACTGCGTTACTAAACAGTTTCCTAATAATTAATCCTCATTTCTCATTACTCAATCGTTTTTTTAGACAGTATTAGACAATATTTTCACGTATCTAAATGGCAACAACCAAACTTATAAACACATGACATTTAATGACACCATTTACAAAATCCCTGATGTTGTTTCTATTACTGTCGCCTCTATAATTCAATCAGACGATTGCCGTTGTGGCTCGAGGTACGCTACTTTAATTTCCTGTCGTGTCATCACATTTCTTTTTTATTGATCGTTCCGTTTGTCTGCGACCCATTAAATTAAAGAAACTGTAAACTCGTGTCTAGAATCTAAATGCGTTAGAAGAGAGACTGACTCATCTACGACTAAGTTGCCATTTATAGCAGTCTGAAAATTTGGGCAAGATATTCATTTACATATTTTTTATACGCCGTTTAAAAAGCTTTTTAGAGTATTCTAAATAACCAATACTAATTGGAATACTAATTATTATATTATTTTTATATAAAATAAGTTTAAATTTCCGCGTACTGGAAAGCGCGGGGGGGAGATCCCTCACACGGTGGACCAACGACCTGGTTAGGACGGCGGAAAACCGAAGGATGAGGGAGGTACAGGACCGCACAAGGTGGCAATACTTGGAGGATGCCTAGACAAAGACAAAGACATTTATTGCAAAAAAACTGTGTACATAAAGGTATAACATATTAAGTAATGTGGTATCAACAGTCTGCCCGAACGAGCATTGCAAGAGTACTTAAAAACTAAAAGGAAAACAGTATACTAGAATTTTTCATTGAAGTATTTATTCATATCATAAAAGACCTTTGTTATTAACCACTTTTTTAAAACATTTTTAAATGGAATTGTTCCTTAAATTTTTTTTATATTTATTGGTAAATGATTAAATACTTTAATTGCAGTGACATATATATTATGTGCTTTTGTAATAAATCAAAGTATTAATTTTTGGTGGTAATTTAATATTATATTTATACTGACTACGTATATTCGGTTTTGAAACACACATAAGTTCAAAGTGTTGTATATTATTTCTGACAAACAAGCACAGTTCCAATATATAAATGCCAGTGAGTGTTAGGAAACCTCTTTCACTAAATACTGATCTGAGCGACTCAGTATTTTGCATATTAAAGATGGTGCGTAGACTTTTTTTTTGCAAAATAAAAGTAGATTGAACCTCACATGAGTTGCCCCAGTAAATTACTCCATATGTCAGTAAGGGATATATATAACCAAAATAAGCAGAAATTGTTGTGTTTACAGAAGTTGTTTCAATTAAAATAGATAGAAGATAAATATAACTAGACAATTTTTTATTTATTTTTTCGATATGACCTTTCCAGTTTAAGTGATTTAACCTCCTATCTGAACTCCAAGAAAGTTGATTTGATCAACTTCTTGAATTTGTGTGCCAGACGCATGAATATCCAGCTGAGAAGGTTTATTTTTGTAATTTCTGTATTGCATTAATTTAGTTTTGGTGAAATTAACTTTTAGGTTGAGGGATTCTAGCCAACTTGTTACTGTTATTAATGTATTTTTGATTTCGCTTCTATAATCACTCTCGTTCAGATCGTCATTACAAATGAAAATAGTAGCGTCGTCAGCATACATTATACAGGGGTGATTTGTTACTTTCGGAAGATTGTTGACATATATTAAAAACAACCTATGTCCAGCAGTGGACGTCGATTGGCTGATGTGATGATGAAGAAGTTTAAATTTACTCCTATCTGTGTACGTAAAGATGCTACAAAGATCAAATAAGCTACTGTTACTAAACATACTGTTACCGCCTAGGCTTAGTTTAGTTAATAGTAATTATGTGTTAGTGTAATAATAATAATGTAATAAAAGTTAGAAAAATAATAAAGAAATAGAATTATGAAGTTCCTGTACATTTTGTAATAGCAATTAATTAATATGTAGTAAGTTTTGCTCCGTCATCATCGAACTGTCAGATTGTATGTATGACTTTCACTCGACATTCAACCATTGTACGTGTAACTTCGCTATTAAAAATTATACTAAGAACCACAAGAAGGAGTTTTATTTTATGTTTGGACTCTCTGTGTTCCTGATTGGACAACTCGGGAACATAATTTGGCGACCGTGACAGGACCTGCAGCAGCAGTTTAGTCCAAAAATCAAGAGGAAGTCTATATTGAAGACAAAAGACACGTATGAAGATCACGCAACCAGGCTTGTCTAGAATACTTACAAGCCCGTCGTGTTGAGGTCAGCAAGAAGCATTGAAGCTCCAGCGCCTTCCACATACATTTTACATCTTCTACGATATCTCTTGAGACATACTTGGAGTACCAGAGTTGGGGTCAACTACGTGGAGTTCCGGCAGAACGCTTAATATCCGTTGAAGACCTGCACATGCAACACAGCAGCTAGAATATATTCCAGCAGCGCCGTCGTGTGTCGTCACTCGAGATAAGTGTTCAAACCTTGTTCTTCCAGTGCCTTAGCTTAAAACTTGTAAAAAAACCTATATACCTAATTCAAAGGTTCATCAACTACTTAATTACTTCTCCTAAGGGTCCAAACTGCATTTAATCTCATTTTGGTTCAATTAAAAGTCATTAAATTGTAATATTAAAGCTTATAATTTGTGCAAATCATCGTACGTACTTACTTACCCACTTTTCGAAAAATTATAGTTATTTTTTCCTTTGTTCGAACATCAATTTATAAAAGTTTTTTTTACTTTATTTTGGTTAATATTTTCATATTATCATAAAGTTTTTACTTTAATTGTTCATTATCTCATCAATTCCTAAATATTTCGTATACACAAAAAGTAAGAACTCAAAAATGAAACGATAAGAAATTTACGTTCTTCGCCGACACATTCCAGATTAACTGCAAGTTCCACTGCGTTTGGTGAATTGTCTCGCTTATCAAACAGCTGATAAGATTGACGGCGAGTGCACCTGTCTCCACAACTTGCAACAAGTGTCAGTCGGAGTGAGGAGCGTGAGCAAAATCATTACATTTTATTTAATTTAATTGATAGTTTGAATTTGGTGAATTTTAACTCTTTATTTATTGCTATTGTGATTTTATAAGGCAACTAAATAGCTTAATTTCACAATTTAAAGCTACTTTATATATATTAGTTTATTTATAAAAAAGAAAAATGCCGGAAACAAGCGATAAGTCATCCGACGATTTGTTAAGGGCAAATATAAAGCGTAGTTCTATTAAAGGCCAAATAACAAAATTTAAAAACTATTTAGATAAGTTTTCTAGACATCCTTCTGATGTAGACATAACAGAATTAAAGTTGAAACTCGCCAAGTTCGAAAATATTGCTGTAAGGTTTGATGAGCTGCAAACGGAGATAGAATGTTTAAATCATACGCGGTTAGACTACGAGTTAGAAATACGTGAAGGTATAGAAAATGACATAATCACTGTTATCTCCACTGCTAAAACCTTTCTTGATCTGTTTATTGATTCTGGTAGTAAAGAGGGTCAGCATGAATGTCATGCTCATGATGCTGGTATAAGGTTGCCCCGTATTCAAATTAGTAAGTTCGACGGGTCATTCTTCCGTTGGCAGGAGTTTCGTGACACCTTTCAAACCATGGTACACGAACGTAAACATATGCCTGCTATTCAAAAATATTACTATTTAAATAGTTACTTAGAAGGTGACGCTGCTAGGGTCATTTCTAATTTGCAAGTTACAGATGCTAATTACGAGATTGCATGGAAGCTGCTCAATGATCGCTATAATAATACACGATTATTGATAGATCAGCACCTTAACTCTTTATATAATCTACAACCGATTACTCGTGAGTCAGAAAGGTCACTCAGGTACTTTGTTGATCACATAAATAAGAATTTACGTGCTTTGTCTAGTTTAGGGTTACCTACTGATAAGTGGGATGTGCTTCTTATTTTTATTATGTGTAAGAAACTTGACAGTCGTACACTATTTAAGTGGGAGGAGGTGAGAAGCTCCATGGAAGGTGATATACCTACTTTACAGTCTTTTCATGATTTTTTAATAAACCGTGCAAATGTACTATCCGCTATACACCGCAGCAAACCCTCCACTCAAGACTCTAATTTGCCCAAAGACGTGTCACATTCACATAAGATCCAAGGTAAAGGTCGGTTTGTTATGAACAGCACTGAACTAGCGCCACCTCAAGGTCAAACAAAACCATGCATAATTTGCTCTGAGCCTCATAGAATTTATAATTGCCCAACATTTAAAAATAAAAATATTAGTGATAGGTTATCTGACGTAACTCAGCATAAACTCTGTTCAAATTGCCTGCGATCTGGGCACCCTACTAAAAAATGTAGGCTGCCACCCTGTCGTTTATGCAAGCAGAGTCACAATAGTCTGTTACATTCAGATAGTGTACCTAGTAATCACGCAAGCACTTCCACTGCTGTTGAAGAAGTGTCAGCATTGTGTCATCGTAATAGTAAACAAATCTTGTTATCAACCGCTATCATTCTTGTTTCTAATCCGGTAACTAACAAATCTATTAGGGCACGCGCGCTTCTCGACAGTGGAAGTCAGTCTACATTTATAAGCCAATGCCTAAAGAATAGGTTGGCACTTAAATCTAAAAAAATAAATACAATAAATATAATAGGTGTAGGTAACAAAGCAGTAAACAATGTCCGTGAGAACTGTGTTGTAAAATTAAGTTCAGTGAATCATCCGTACCACGTGACACTGGCTTGCTTAGTGCTAGAACAGCTGACCGGCGCTATACCGAGCGTACCTATAGATACATCTTTGTTAAATATACCTAGCGACATACAATTAGCCGATCCTCGCTTCGATCAAAGTTTACCTATCGACGTGCTGGTCGGTGCAGACTTATTTTGGGACGTTTTAAGGTCCAACCAACGTTCACTTGGTACTAATATGCCTAAGTTGCATAACACACAATTTGGTTGGATTATAGCGGGTTCGATTCCCACCAATTTGATGTTTAAAAATATTAATAATAATTTAACTATTTGTAATCATTCCATAATGCCAAATATTTCCTCAGATCGTGATATAGATTTATTTTTGCCTAAGTTCTGGGAACTAGAAGAGGTTCCTAAGATACCTATTTTAAGTGATAGTGACAAATCCTGTGAACTACATTTCATACAGCATACCATGCGCTTAGAGTCAGGTCGTTTTAGTGTTAGGTTACCACTTAAAGAGTCCCCGGACTGCTTAGGTGATTCTTATTATGCAGCAAAGAAACGATTCCTAGCGTTAGAGAAGCGGTTTCGTAAGGACCCAGAGATGAAAACCCAGTATGTGCAGTTCATACATGAGTATGCAGAGCTCGGTCATTTATCTGAGTCTACGGTAGCTATACCTTATAATTCTTATTTTTTATGCCATCATGCCGTTATGAAGCAAGATAGCGAGTCAACGAAATTACGCGTCGTGTTTGATGGCTCAAACCCAACATCGTCTGGTTATTCCTTAAATGACATTCTTATGTCCGGTCCGAATGTACAAGACACAATCTTCTCCGTGCTAATAAGGTCTCGTCAGTACAAGTACCTACTGTGCGGAGATGTGGAGAAGATGTTCCGACAAATAGTGCTGAGCTCAGCGCAAGATCAGAACCTCCAATTAATATTATGGCGTGATAATGAGTCGTTACCTATAAAAACATTACGTTTAGGAACTGTAACCTATGGCACGTCGTGTGCTAGCTACCTTAGCACTAGATGTTTATGGCAAATAGGTGAGGAATGCGAGGATCTAACCATAAAAACTATTATCCAGCGCGATTTCGTAGTCGATGACCTCTTAACAGGGGCTGATGATGAAGAGGAATTAATGCGCATTAAAAAAACTATTTCCTCTGCATTAGATTCGGCAGGCATGATTTTAAGAAAATTTAAAAGTAATTTAGAATCAATTTATAATCGTCAATCAGGTGACACAGGTACGAACCTACTATTTAGCGACTCAACAAATACGTTAGGTTTAGGTTGGGACTACACTAACGATTTATTATTTTTTCCAGCCAAACCGGTTCTAGATAACCTACCTACGAAGCGTTTCGTTATGTCACAATCATTAAAAATATACGATCCTTTAGGTTTATTAAGTCCTTGTATTATTATTACAAAAATTCTTTTTCAAAACATTTGTGCTGAAAGTATAGGATGGGACGATCCATTACCACAATTCTTGGCTGATGAGTGGCTACAGTTTTATAGAAACACTAATTGTTTACGTAATATTCGCATCCCGAGGCGTGTGACGTGTGACAAACCGGTTTCAATAGAATTACATTCCTTTAGCGATGCGTCACAGCGAGCCTACGGTGCTGCAATATATATACGGTCTATTGATAACCGTGGCAACGTTACCGTTAAACTTTTATGTGCTAAATCTAGGGTAGCTAAACGTAATCCACTAGTAACCATACCGCGCTTAGAACTGTGTGGCGCGCTATTGTCTGCTCAATTATGTAAGGCGGTCATAGATTCTATTCGTTTCGAACCTACGTCCGTCACGCATTGGTGTGACTCGAGCATTGTGCTATGTTGGTTGAATGCTGATCCTACAAAGCTAAAAACTTTCGTAGCTCACCGAGTAGGTGCCACGCTTGAGCTTACAAAGCAGTCAGACTGGCGGTACGTGCCAAGCGAGTTAAACCCAGCGGATCTAATATCCCGTGGCGTAAGCCCCTCTCAGTTGAGTGACCTTGACATCTGGTGGTCAGGTCCTCCTTATCTATTGAAGCAGGAGTCAGAATGGCCGACGCTCATTTGCTTGCGCCAGTCTGACATGCCTGAAGTCAAAATCCCTAAAACAACAAAAGGCACAGACAATTCAAAGCAAGTTTCGTTGCTCACTGAAGTATTGTTATCTTCGTCAATTATTATTATTGAAAATTTTTCTAATTTAAATAAGCTTCAACGAGTAGTAGCATTTGTAAAACGTTTTATTTATAATTGTAAACATAAAAACAACAAATTTGCTGGCGTATTGTCACCTGATGAATTAAATGCGTCATTTATTTATTTATGTACGGTAGCTCAGCGGGAATCTTTCCCGGACGAGTACAAGGCTCTTTCCCAAGGGAAATCCTTAAAAGCAAAGTCTAAAGTTTTATCTTTATCTCCGTTTCTTGATGGACACGTTATTAGAGTAGGAGGTCGCATAGATGCTTCATATTGCGAATATGAAATGAAGCACCCCATATTGCTGGATGCTTCCCATCACCTAACAAAGCTCGTTTTTGAGCGCGAGCATAGCAGAAGCCTGCATGCGGGCCCCCAATTATTATTAGCGACGACACGTGAGTATGTGTGGGCGATAAATGGCAGACGTCTCGCGCGGCGGACGGTCCGTAAGTGTGTGCGCTGTACACGCTTAATAGGTAAGGTTTTGTGTCCTAAGATGGGTGACCTTCCTGCTCACAGAGTTAATCTAGACTTTCCATTCTCAGCTGTAGGTTTAGATTTTGCCGGTCCTTTTCAAATTTTAAATAGAAAAGGTCGTGGTGCAAGGTTAGTAATAGCACTTATTTATGTTTATTTGTCTGCCTAAGGTATAAGTGTATTCATTTAGAGGCGGTATCCGATTTATCTAAGGATGCCTTTGTAATGACATTGCGGTGATTTATTTCTCGTCGCGGACGGCCGGCAGAAATAATTTGTGATAACGGACGTAACTTTGTTTCAGCATCAAAAGACTTAGCTAATTATTTTAAAACGCATAGCAATCATATTTCTGAGTTTGCAGCTCAGGAAAACATTAAATTTATTTTCATTCCTGCTTACGCTCCGCACTTCGGTGGCATATGGGAGGCAGGTGTAAGACTTTGAGACTTGTAAGACTCTGCCCTCTGCACGAGTCTGATGTAACTGTTCCCTGAAAGGTGCCCTTTCAGCCGGGGGAGTATGTTACCGCCTAGGCTTAGTTTAGTTAATAGTAATTATGTGTTAGTGTAATATTAATAATGTAATAAAAGTTAGAAAAATAATAAAGAAATAGAATTATGAAGTTCCTGTACATTTTGTAATAGCAATTAATTAATATGTAGTAAGTTTTGCTCCGTCATCATCGAACTGTCAGATTGTATGTATGACTTTCACTCGACATTCAACCATTGTACGTGTAACTTCGCTATTAAAAATTATACTAAGAACCACAAGAAGGAGTTTTATTTTATGTTTGGACTCTCTGTGTTCCTGATTGGACAACTCGGGAACACATACTGTTGCTTATAAAACTAGACCGGTATTTAGAAAACCTATTCTCCTTATTTTTATCCTTTGGTTAGTGGCCATTAATTCTTAAGTAACCTAAAATACAACACCAGCTGGTGTAGGTGTATGTTATAGTCAAAACTCATAACCGGTCAAAACCACTTTTGACCGAAAAAATCAGTCAATAGTGGTTTTGACCGACGTGCTTAGTCAAAACTCATTGAAAATTGATCTTTAATACATATTAAGGTAAAATTCCGAAACAGTTGGTTAGGTTAGGTTAGTATGGTGACCAAAGGACGATGCTAGAATCATTTTTTTTTAATGTAAAACTAGAATATAGTATTATTATATTCTAGCAGTCCTTTGGTCACCTAACCTAACCAACTGTTTCGGACTTTTACCTTAATATGTATTAAAAATCAATTTTCAATGAGTTTTAACTGTATTATTAATTGTGTATTTCTTATTGACATTTTTATTTACAAACTATTTTTAATTTATTTTAATGATTGGTGATGTTTTTTATTTTTTATTCTACAATTTGATTTATTGATTGATAATGTTATTTTAATTTAATTTGATTTTTATTATGTACATTGACTTGAAATTTTATGTTTGTACGCCGATATTGGCAAAACACGGAGACACTTTTCATTTTTTGTAACATGCTTATATAACCTGTGTTTGACGAATAAAGATTATTTGTATTTGTATTTGTATTTGACTAACATCGATGGTCAAAACCACTTTTGACTGCAAAAAACAGTCAATAACCGTTTTGACTAAGCACGTCGGTCAAAACCACTATTGACTGTTTTATGCAGTTAAAAGTGGTTTTGACCGGCCATGAGTTTTGACTGTAACATATATCGCACGCTATAAATAAAAGGGTATTAAGTCTGAAAAACTGTTTTTTTTTTATTTTGAATTCGGAAACCTAATTTTTTTCTCTATAAATTGGTAAGAAAATAGTATTTAAATTCCAAATACTTTTTGAAATATAACGATACAATTCTTTCTTGACTATTTATGCACCCTATTTTCGAGATAGATAAGACAGTCGCATCTTAGTTGATTCAGTAGCCGGGCATCGTTCGTGGCCGTCGCACGTATCTTTCTGAGTTACAACCCGTCCAGTCGTCAATATCGAATCAATCTATAAAATTGTGAGTATTCTAAACAATATTATGTAAAGTTAATACCTTATTGCTTGTTAAAATTGATACTAGTTTCATGTTTTATTTTAAATAATACTGTCTTGTCTGTTCAATATAATATAATTTGGTAATTTTAACGAAATAATATTAAAATAATACTTTATAGCTCCCGATTTGCTTGAGATAATTCTGTACATCTTGTTAATTGTAGTTTATGGTTGCAAGTTTCAAGTAAAATACTACCTTTTAAGTTGTTATTATATTTTTTCATTTTTAAATTTTAGTTAAAATCAAAACAATGAAGCGAAGTAGGAAGGCTGGTTTAATAATGAAAGCAATCAGCAATCGCCTAAGTACACCGGACAGTTCTTAAAATGAAGAAAACAAAGACCCATTTGCTCATCATCATCATTTCCCTGCCCTTATTCCAATTTTATTTGGGATCGGCGCAGCATGTTTTTTTCATCCATACTGTCCTATCGGACGTCATCTCACTAGTAACACTCTTCGCAGCCATATAGCTTTTCACACAATCCATCCATCGTTTCTTTGGTCGTCCTCTTCCCCTATATCCATCCACACACATGTTCAGCACCTTCCTCACTACATGACTCTCATTCCTCCGCATAACATGCCCATACCATGACAGCCGGCTGCCACGTAATTTTTCTGCCACCGCCCGGTGCCACTTTCAAATCTTCTTACATACTCATTTCTTACTCTATCTACTCTCGTAACACCACACAGATTGTCTTTCATTCATCCCTTTTCTGGCCAACTCTCTGATCCATACAGGACGGCAGGTGTAATCATAGTTTTATAGATCTTCCCCTTAAATTAAGGGGACTGTGGGGGTCACAGATGGTTCCCGTGAAGCAATGACCTGCTGCCATTTCATCCATCCTATGTTAACTCGGTTTTTGATCGCCCGATCTACTTCGCCATCGCTTTGAATGAAAGAACCGAGATACCGGAAGACAGAGAAGACTAGAAGGCGCATGCCGTTAAGCGCTATGGCTTCAGGACTGCCAACGCTCTAATCTGCTCTGGATCTTAGGTCCATCCTCCCCAACCAGAACAATGTAATCGGCAAACACTGCACCAGGGTGCCATTTCCTGTATGCCCGCCGTCAAGGCGTCCATAATCAGTAAGAGGTAAGGACTTAAAGCCGACCCTTGGTGCAAGCCTACCGCCACACTGAACTGGTTGGAGTTGCAAGACGATCGGACGTATAACTGGACTGTCTTTACATAGCACGAATTAACTTCACATACTTCCCAGGTACAACTTTCTCTTTCATGGCCCACTTCAATACTTCTACGAAGACCCATTTGCTGACAGTGACAACAGGGATCTAACGTATGTCCCTAAAGTATCACATTTGGTTTAATTTGATAGTTTTGTTACTGTAGGTACCTACATAATGTTGTTAAATTATGTTTCTTTCATATTGAGTTTCTTTTTTATTATAACTAATTATGATACTAAAACAAATAGAATTTCTAGATTTTCTAGATGCAATCAGAAACAACTTGGTCAAACGCCTAACTTCTGCGTCTTGGGGGGCAGCCCCACATGTTGTCAGGACTACGGGTCTGGCATTGTCCTACACGGCAGGAGAGTATGCGTCCGCGGTATGGCACCGTTCGGCTCACGCAGGTATGGTCGACTCTGCCCTGAATGAAACATGCCGTATAATAACTGGCTGCTTGAAACCTACCCCATTGGTCAAATTATACTCATTGGCCGCCATTGCTCGACCTGGTGTTCGCCGTCAGGTCATTTGCGAAAGTGAAAGGAAAAATAAGAGACCGACCCTCGTCATCCACTTTACTCGCACAATATACCCAGGGCACGCCTCAAAAGTCGTAAGAGTTTTTTGCGACACACACGTGCACTGTGCGGTGACCCCAGTAAGGCTAGACTGGACGGGTGGGCCTCAAACTTTGCACCACCGGCGGACTTCATTCCACCCGCCGAACATCTTCCACCTGGTTTCGAGGAGCAGTGGCCGATCTGGAGGTCGCTCAATAGGCTACGTACCCAAGTAGGCCGCTGTAACTCTAACCGGACTAAATGGGGTTATCAGGACCCCTCCTATAGTGGATGTGGGTGCGGTTCTCTCGTCCAGGACATGGAACACTTCCTATCATGCCCAATGTGCCCTGCCACCTGCACACCAGAAGACCTAAAGAGTGCCAACGATAATGCTGTTGCTGTCGCTGGTTTTTGGGCAAAACACATATAAAATATATTTGAAATTAGACTTATTGCCGTCGAAACGAAGAAGAAGAAGAATTATAATCCCTTAGCCATGTGGGCAAAAGATAATTTCTGTGCTGCTTAATATAGTATCAATATTAATTACAACTGGTTATCGAAATAATTTGGTAAATTTTGGTTAAGCTAGAGAGTAGCAAGTTAAACTTAATAGCTATTTGAACTGCTTAAAGGGTATCATCTTTTTCTGTTCCCATAAAACTATTAATATAAAAAAAACTGTTATAGATACACAAACTAAACTTAACCAGCATAAAGAAGGATAGTGTACTTTTAAATCTAGAGATAATTTTAAATATTTGAGTAAGTAGTTCCGAATCTATGATTTTTTAAAACTTCAATACGCGATATCTCAAAACAACGTTTTCGAAATAATACCCTTTTGTTTGTGACGTGCGATATAATGCTTTTGCAAACTTACACGGTTCTCTATATTTCTTTTTCTAGCACTATATGACCTTATATCCGTCTATTGACCATACCATATTTTGTAAATATAATAATTATAACTAATTACAAATTATAAAAAGCTTTTAGTTTTTATTCATGTTTCAAAGTGCACGGTTTTTTACAAAAAAACCGTGTTTTTTTTTTTTGATTTTTTTTTTTTTTTTTTTTATTCGCATTCCGGGTTTCTTGTTTTGATATACGGTGAAGGTGGTGTAATGTTGATGGTATAACTATTTTAAATCTACAATGTTGTAAAAGACACTAGGTATACACACCTCAACAAAGTCTAGGGATATTTTGTATAAAGTTGTGAAACTCAAAAAATTTGGTTTGTAATTTTGTTTTATTTTTAATTCTTTTGATGAAAACTTACTTTGTTAACCTTTTTCGACCACTCTAAATTTGAATTTGAAAAATAAAATTAAAAATAAAAGATTTACGCGGCTTAAACGTAGTCAAGTTCGAAAATTTCATTTACCAACAGTAAGTTTTGACTGCTTTTTTGAGTAAAACTTAAGTTTCATAACAACTTAAACGTTTATTTCGAATGAATGATATTGTGTGCATCAAGCAGCATCGCCATTTCATCAGAGAGAAAATGTTATGGGCAGTAGGCATACTCCCAGCTGCGGGTACTAAGCGGAGTATTGCTGAAGAGATTAGAACAAAACAAAATATGAAATCAGGGTTATAGGCACGTTATCGTGCTACTGGTGAAGTGGCTGAAAGATACCACAGCAAAGAGTCTATCACCACTTAACGACATGATCGATTTTTACAAGTTCCCACGAAAAGACAGCCAATGCTAAGGTCTCAGTAAAAAGATGGCTGTTACAATTAGACTACGATGATACCGAAGATCTTTTGCCCTCAGTAAGGTTGTAACTAACATAACTGTTATTTTATTAAATTTAATACATAAACAAATATACGTTTTATGTATAGTAGGTATATATATATATACACACACACACACACACACATACATACACACACACACACACACACACATACATACACACACACACACATATTATGAAATACTTACATTCTAAACATAATTATAAAGGATACATAAATTGTAAAACAGTAAGACACTACTAATAAAAGGTTTTTAAAAATAATGAGACTGTCTGCTGAGCGCTATTCTCTGAGATACAGGCCTAGCCTACTTCAGAGAATAGAGTCAATGCCTATTGTAAACCTTCCTTTACCACCACATACTGCTGTTTTGTGTATTGTATTATTTACTTTAGACACCTAATTTTAGAATTTTACTACTACACTGTAAATCTGTTGGTGAGAAATAAACAATTTTTATTTTTATTTATTATTTATTTTATTATTGTACGGACTTGTAAGGAACCGTACATGTAGGATGATGTTAAGTATAAACACGTCACAAACTTCAGTAAAGTTTATTGTAACGTGGATAGAACCACGGCTATAAATGGTCTACAATTAAAATGTTTATTATTATCTTATTTATACACAATTATTTGGTTAGTAATTACGTGTTGTATGTTAGTAATGTCTATGTGTGAGTAGGGTGAAATGATGTCACCGACTCAGCAGAATAATGTACGGTGATGAAACCGTACATATTGGCAACCCCAAAAAGAGTAAGTATAATGTGTAAAATAAGAATGTAAAAGTTATGTAAATGTTAAGTTCAATGTATAAAACAGATTGCAATATTAAAAGGGGAATTAATTATATAAAGTTAAAGTAAAGAGAATGTTATCAGCATGTAAAGTGTGATAATGGCCAAGTAGGTTGATGATGGACGCCTTCCTTAGTCGCCTCATCCTGTTGGTTGTAGTCCGATGTCCTTGTACTGCTGTCTTCTTCTCGTTGCCTTGGGAATGCTCATTGGACTGCAGAAAGCTTCTTTGTCTCTGTGTAGCTGATGATGTAGGTAATAGTTTGCGAAGTTACGTCGTTGTTGTAAACAGTAGTTACGCTAGCTCGCACCTTCCACAGCACACAACAAGCCAGCTGTTTGATGATAGTAACTTGACCCAGTATGACACGTTCAATACGTCACACGACGTATTAGTTTGTTGATTCTGCAGTTTTGCTGTTCAAGGTGCATTCTTGAGTTGTGAATACTGGTTTCTTCATGTTACATAAAATATAATATATTTATATTTGTTTGTACCTTGCTTATAATCTTCAATTGTGAGTAAGAAGTAGAAGATAATCTTGAACTTTACCGCAATGTATTTAGATGATAACTGCATTGGTTAATATTGGCTCTTGTAATCTGAATATAAATGCTTCTTTACGTTCGAATATTCATGAGTTGTAGCTGAATGGAAGTAAAAGGAGTAGAACTTCCTTCGCAATGATGGAGACAAGGATCGACATCAAACTTGGTAGCTCTAATTCACTTGCAGGTTGTTGACCAAAGCGTTGACCGTTGACCCGTTGAGACATATGTATATTTGTGCTTGCGTTGTTGTATTGTTAAAGTGTGTGAAGTATGTGCAGAATTGCAGTTTAGGCTTTATGCGCAACCTAGTTACTGTAGTTTATCGTTGTTTTCATATTGTAACATTATTATTTAATTTGAAGATAATCAAAGTCTTCTTGTAGTCATTTAAAGTCTTCGTATAGTTGAATGCTTCATAGTTGTTGTAGTGGTTGAACCCCTTCTTGTTGCAGGACTCTTCCACAAGTAAACACTTCTTGTTGTAAGTGTTCACCTAGTTAATGTTGTAGTGGTTGAACCCCTTCTTGATGTAGGCTTCATCCACAGGTAGAACGCTTCTTGTTGTTGAAGGTTCACGATAATAATGTTGTTGTGTTGAATACCTTCTTGTTGTAGGCTTCATCCACAGGTAGAACGCTTCTTGTTGTTGAAGGTTCACGATAATAATGTTGTTGTGTTGAATACCTTCTTGTTGTAGGTTTCATCCACAGGTAGAACGCTTCTTGTTGTTGAAGGTTCTCGTTGTTGTAGTTAGTGATAGCTCTTCTAGTAAAGCTGCTGGTAATGTATGTCTATACTCTTTATAGGTATGGCACCTTCTCAATACACCTGGGGCGACCCGCTTGTGGGAGACCAGTTGACCGATTCGGTACCTTACCAAGAGACACAGACACACAGATGCTCGAAGGACCAAAATGTACGGACTTGTAAGGAACCGTACATGTGGGCTGATGTTAAGTTGAAACACGTCACACACTTCAGTAAAGTTTATTAAGTAACGTGGATAGAACCACAGCTACAAATGGTCTACAATTAAAATGCTTATTATTATCTTATTTATACACAATTATTTGGTTAGTAGTTACGTTGTATGTTAGTAATGCCTATGTGTGAGTAGGGTGAAATGATGTCACCGAATCAGCAGAAAAATGTGCGGTGATGAAACCGTACATATTGGCAACCCCAAAAAGAGTATAATGTGTACAATAAGAATGTAAAAGTTATGTAAATGTAAAGTTAAATGTAAAAAGTGTATAAAGCAAATTGCAAAATTAAAACAGGGAATAAATTATATAAAGTTAAAGTAAAGAGAATGTTATCAACAGGTAAAGTGTGATAATGGACAAGTGGGTAAATGATGGACGCCTTCCTTAGCCGCCTCATCCTGTTGGTTGTGGTCCGATGTCCTTGTACTGCTGTCTTCTCCTCGGTGCTTTGGGAAGTGTAGGTGATGATGTAGTCGTTTGCGAAGTTACGTCGTTGTTGTAAACAGTAGTTACGCTAGCTCGCACCTTCCACAGCACACAACAAGCCAGCTGTTTGATGATAGTAACTCGACCCAGCATGACACGTTCAATACGTCACAAGGCGATGACGTATTATTTCGTTGATTCTGCAGTTTTGCTGTTCAAGGTGCATTCTTGAGTTGTGAATACTGGTGTCTTCATGTTACATAAAATATAATATATTTTTATTTGTTTGTACCTTGCTTATATAATCTTCATTTGTTAGTGATATACGAGTTCATCTTGTAGTTAACGGCAAAATGTTTAGATGATAACGGCATTGATTGAATGTTGGCTCTTCTTTATGCTCGAAGATTCATGATGCGTAGTTGAAAGGAAGTAAGAGGAAAAGAACTTCCTTCTCATTGATGGAGATAAGACATGACCTCAAACTTGGTAGCTCTAATTCACTTGTTGGTGACCAAAGCGTTGACCGTTGACCCGTTGAGACATATGTATTTGTGCTTGCGTTGTTATTGTAAAAGTGTGTGAAGTATTTGCGGAATTGCAGGTTAGGTTTAACCTAGTTTCTTTAATAAGTATATCGTTGTTTTCATATTATTGTAATATTATATTCAATTTGAAAATAATTGAAGTCTTCTTGTAGTAACTTGAATTCTTCATATAATATTAGTTTACAGTAGTTTGATGACTTCTTGTAGTCATTTAAAGTCTTCGTATGAATGCTTCATAGTTTTTGTAGTGGTTGAACCCCTTCTTGTTGCAGGACTCTTCCACAAGTAAACACTTCTTGTTGTAAGTGTTCACCTAGTTAATGTTGTAGTGGTTGAACCCCTTCTTGTTGCAGGACTCTTCCACAAGTAAACACTTCTTGTTGTAAGTGTTCACCTAGTTAATGTTGTAGTGGTTGAACCCCTTCTTGTTGCAGGACTCTTCCACAAGTAAACACTTCTTGTTGTAAGTGTTCACCTAGTTAATGTTGTAGTGGTTGAACCCCTTCTTGTTATAGGATTCTTCCACTGTGAACTCTTCTTGTTGTAAGGGTCCACATAGTTATAGTTGATGTGGTTGAACCCCTTCTTGTTATAGGATTCTTCCACTGTGAACTCTTCTTGTTGTAAGGGTCCACGTAGTTATAGTTGATGTGGTTGAACCCCTTCTTGTTGCAGGATTCTTCCACTGTGAACTCTTCTTGTTGTAAGGGTCCACGTAGTTATAGTTGATGTGGTCGAACCCCTTCTTGTTGTAGGATTCTTCCACTGTGAACTCTTCTTGTTGTAAGGGTCCACGTAGTTAATGTTATTGAAGTCTTCATTTTGTTAGAAAGTCTTCGTATAGCTCTTCTGGTAAAGTTGCTGGTAATGTATGCCTATACTCTTTAAAGGTATGGCACCTTCTCAATACAACTGGGGCGACCCGCTTGTGGGAGACCAGTTGACCGATTCGGTACCTTACCAAGAGACACAGACACACACAGATGCTCGAAGGACCAAAATGTACGGACTTGTAAGGAACCGTACATCTGGGATGTTGATAAGTTGAAACACGTCACAAACTTCAGTAAAGTTTATTAAGTAACGTGGATAGAACCACGGCTATAAATGGTCTACAATTAAAATGTTTATTATTATCTTATTTATACACAATTATTTGGTTAGTAATTACGTGTTGTATGTTAGTAATGTCTATGTGTGAGTAGGGTGAAATGATGTCACCGACTCAGCAGAATAATGTACGGTGATGAAACCGTACAATTATTAAATGTTACTACCATGCAGCTGGTGTAGAGGCTCCAGCTCTAGGTGGAGCATCTTGCGGTTGACTAAACTGTCAGAAGAAGTCGGCACGAAGCCCTCCTTTATGCTCGCATACCGCTTTATACTCCAGCACTACGCCGAGTGAATCGCGCACGACGACTAGACTGGGCTCGTGAACATTTGCTCTGTAAAGATAACCTGTGATCTGTAGTAGTGTTTACACATGAGTCCCGGTTCGGTTTCCACTCGGATTCACGTAGAGAACGTGCTTGGCGAGTTCCTGGTTGTGATAGCCGTCTACAACATCCTCAAGAAATCTATTCATACCACGATAAAACAAATTATGGTTTGGACGGGAATTTGTATCGGTCGAAGAACAGAGCGCGTTTTGATCAGAAGCACCATGACGGCTGAAAAATAATTTAACAAGGTGCTAGCACTAATAATCTACCCCCGTAGACTACAATTGGGCCAAATGTTCAAGTTCATAGACAATAACACCCGTTCGCATAAAGCGAGAGTGATGACGAGCTGGTTACAGGAGCTCGACGTATCGATTTTATGCTTAACCACTCAATCCCATATCCTCAAAACCATAAAATACGCGTAGGAAATGTTCAAAAGAAGGGTTTTGGTGATTTTTCCTGCATAAAATTGCGATGGAAGGGCAACTTTTTTTGCATCCTAGTCGGACCTGGAACAATATACCGCACCAAGACCTGGATAACATAATAAAGCATGAAAAACCATTGCAGAACCGTTATTTACGGTTTTTTTTAAGGGCTGACTACTGATTACTCACATAACAGTTAAAAACAGATTAATTTTTGCTTATTTTTTTCGCTCTGTCACTCCGCGTGAGACGCACGTCTCCGCGATCGACTGTTTCCGTTGCCTCCGCTACGACTCCGTCGCGCCACTGCGCGCGGTAAGTACATCGCCAGACTACATTACGTGTGTTATTATTGTTTTGTTTTCGCTTAGAAAAGTCCTGAAAAGGGCATGGACGAGTGTAAACAAACTAATAATAAACTATACGTAGTGTTTTGACCCCTTCAGGGTAATCGGTTGATACCTAACGGTGCAAACGAAGCCGATTGAGCTTTCAGGTAGCTCGTTCCCGGCCCCTCAGGCCGGGAACAAAAATCGAGAGTCCGGACCCCACTGCACTGGGCATCCCCAGGGGGAAGGAAGACCGGTGAGCCACTAGGGCACCGCTCATTCACGTAGGCCAGTCCCTATCTAGCTAGGTATGGATGATCTTTATCAAGAATTTTCTAAACAGGTTGAAGAGAAATTCGCCTCTCCGGATTGCCATCTATCTAATGATGACAAACAGGAACTGAGGTTAATACTCAGTCCAGACGCTATTCAAAAGCTCGTTAACCAAAGAGTCGCCAATCTATTAAATCCAGTCCCCCCGCCAGTCCTGCAAGCCATGATGCAAGACCAAGACCAAGCCTCCGCCTTTAAAAGGCCCGCTCCGGCGGTCTCCTCTGCCTCTAGTGTGGGCGACTCTCTCGAGGAGTGCGACCCAGACCCGTCCGCTTCCTTCACCCCTGTAAAGGGGAAGAAGAACAAACGTAGTGCGCGTAAGCGTGCTGCCACCCAAGCCCCCACCGCCACTGAGGAGGTCTCCTCAGTAGTAGTGCCTTCTCCCGGCCCCGCCACTTTAACTAGCGTCCCCGCCCCAGCTCTGATGGACCTCGTCATTGAGACACCCGTCCCAGTAGCTCCCTCCACATCAGGCGTTAAGGTCAACCAAGGCCTAGCCTCTATTCCAAGCCCCAAAGCCCCCCCACCAGTCTTCCTTCGTGACAAGACTAGGTGGGACGCTCTCTCCCGCGACCTCGCGGAGAAGCGCATTCACTTCACTAGCGCCACCAACACAGGGGCGGCGATTAAGATAAAAGTCCCTTCAGTTGACGACTTTCGTCGTCTAACTAAACACTTATCAGACTTCCGCATCCCTTACCACACCTACGCCCTCCCTGAGGAGCGTAAGGTGAGGGCTGTGCTTCGCGGGATACCGCACGAAATCAGTAATGAGGCCATCCTAAATGACCTCAAAAGTCAGGGATTCCCCGTCGAGGCGGTACATAAAATGTACAGCCGTATCGGCAAGCAGTTCCCCCTAGCCATGGTCATTCTGACCTATGCGCCAGGCTCCGCGGCAAGAGACATCTTCCGCCAAACATCACTTGTCGTGTGTGGTCTCTCCGGCCTCAAGGTCGAACAGCCACACCGACGTCGCTTCCCAGGACAGTGCCACCGCTGTCAGTTATACGGCCACGCCGCCCGTAACTGTACAGCCTCTCCCCGGTGTGTGAAGTGCCTAACACCTCACCACACCTCAGAGTGCTCCCGTACAAGGGACACCCCGTCACCCCCAGCCTGTGTGCTATGTGGTCAAACCGGCCACACAGCTAACTATAAGGGCTGTCCTAAAGCGCCACGGCGCCCCCCTCCCCCTAAACAGGTACCTCAAGTACCTAAACGTCACGCACCGCCTCCTACTGAGGAGAACTTCCCCTCTCTGCCCCCTAAGGGCCCAGTCACTGTGCCCACTAAGGGGCCAGTCGCACCTCAATCCCGCCCCGTATGGGGCCCGAGGAAGGCGGCCCCCGTGCCACCTAAGCCCTCAACCTTCCCCACTCCGTCTCAAGCCGACGACTTTGCTATCATCGACTCGGTGATGCAAGGTGTCGACCTTAACGAAGTCGCCTTACTCGCGAGCAAACTCCGCGAAGCTAAGAGCCCCATCGACCGCCTCATGGCGATAAACAACCACCGCACTCTTCTAGCCGCTTTAGGCTATTAAAATATACATTCCCCACACACTCCTACGTAGGTACACTACACATATCATTACACGTTACATGTACTCACATACACAATAAAAAACACTTTGGTTTCTGCTCTGTTATCATTCTTATCTTTTGTGTTATCCTATAAAAGGAATCTTATCAATATTTTAGTTTAAAATGCCCAATTAATTAATTATTGCAATTAATTAATCCCGATAGGAAGTTACTTAGCGACTTCTAAAGCTAAGTAACGCATACCCCATTAGCTAGTCATGCCCTGAGCACATAGCTCACAGTCTTTTTCATAGGGAAAGTTATAGCGGTTACTCTATTATATAATAGGGTGACGCTTATCAACTTCATAACTGCTTCCCGGACGCTAGTCCCGAGAAGACGTTTCGATACTGTCTAATAGCCTCTAAGGAAATAAGACACCAAAGGCGGGTTTAGTCAGTAAGAGTCTGACATAACCAGTTCAGCAATAGGCTGGGCTGGTACTCATGAGAGTTCCCGACCTCCTATCCTATTAGAGTCCGAGAGGTTTGTTTGTGTTAATCATACAAACAAAAAAAAAAAAAAAAAAAAAAAAAAAAAAATGCTTATTTTCACTTTTGCTTAAGAAACACATTCATTGTTAGTTTTGCTAATTTTCCAAGTTTTTTATTTATTTGAATAAAAAATGATTTATGCAAAAATTATACTTTTATTTAATTCTGGATTGTAGCCTGATAAATTGTATTTATAAAAATATAAACATGTTGTATGCTATCTTCAATAATTTTGAAGTTAATTGAGTAAATACCAAATATCCCTAGACTTTGTTGAGGTGTGTATATCCTACTATACTAGAGAATACTACTATACTTTTTTAATGCGGGAAACCATTTTCAAGCCGTCCACCCACTGACTATACCCCGACGCGGGCAGGTGTGTCAAATTCCATGTAGAACTACAACTAAATCCCGTGGTGTTCCTCAACAATCAATCAGCCGGAGGTACGAAGGGCGGCAGCATAACTCACCATCCCGTCAGATGATCGTTCACTTAAATAAGCTATTATACTAACCTAAATTGATTAGAATTTTAAACAGATTTTTAAATTTGACGCCCTGACGATTTGACGACCTCGGTGGCGCGACGGTAGTGCAAGCGGCTGCCATGCATGAGGTTGTGGGTTCGATCCCCACGCAGGACAATAATTTGTGAGATCCACAAATTATTGTCCTGGTCTGTGTGTTCTTTGTGTCCGTTAATTGATGTTTGTAAAAATTCCCCGCGACACAGGGCATGATCCCTAGTGCGGGAGTTGACTTTTTAAGGATAAAAAAAAAATTATTAAGTAGAGATTCCTCGTCATTTTTTATTTCTTCCATATGGTAAAAAGGCGTTCCAAAAGATTTGTAAACAATGCTTAGACTTGCACGTGATTTAAAATCATAACGTAAATCATATTTGTTCTTGTCAGGTTTTTACAGCCGTAAATGTCCATAAGCCGATTACCATCATTCGGGTCGTAAGTTTGTTTGACACCTTGTAAGATTACCTGTTCATATTGCGGTATATTAATAATGATTTATTGATTCGATTAAACCAAGTTTAAGGCCAACACAATGGAATAAACAAAAACAGCGATGTAATGACTTAAATGGAACTACATACTACACTATTCTCAAATCTTAACCAAAAATATTTTTTTAATTAAACGAATGTTGTGAATGTTACGTGTCCAGTGACAGTAGTACTATTTGAAAAGCCTGACCTAAATGTTGTCGTTTGAAACTTACTGCTGGGACTTTCAACTTCGAGAAAGGTAACACGATGTAGCGTAGTGGTTATAGCGTAGTATGGGTGCTAAGGAGTGGTCTCGGGTGCAAATCCTACAAAATCCAAATCTTCATTTGTGTGTAAATGAACATGAATTTATTTGTTATGTTCTAGGTGTTTTCTATGTATTCACAAAAAAGGCATGCAAGTATGTTTGTCCGATAACTCGTAACTATAATACAAATTCTGCTTATTTTATGTGAGTGAATGTGTGAGGTACAGTATTAATAAATCAACCGCTAAAAATAGTATATCTTATCAAAAAAAGTTCGTGTCAACACAAAAGCTGACCTTTAAGATATCCGAACATTAAATACACATTAACTACATGTTTATCAAGAAAAACGTAATGAAAACATTGCATATATTCGTATCTTGTGTCAAGTACTGCTTTAAAAATGTTGTATTAGATGCGTCACCTTTAAAGCCCGGAAACGCAGAGATAAAGAACAGACATTTTTCATCCCAGGGCAATAGTTTTTGGATATCACAAGTAATTGCACTGCATGGGATTCAAACCCGCGACTTCCTCATGTACAGCCGTCACATTTTCTTGCCCAAACGAGGCAGTTTTGAAAAACATAAAAGCTTTTATGATTCTAAAAACCTTTAATATAAGACTCATCTGAGCTCATAGCTTCAGAATCACAGAATACTTCAATTGAAAATCGTTTAAAATAATACATTCAACTTATTTGAAAATAAAATGTCTGGCAGGTGCACTAAATTTGTTCAACCAATACGAAATTCAAATGATATGAAATTTGAATCACAAACATTAGGTACCTACCTACTAGAGATTTTCTCCAGGGCTCTAGTTCTCGTGTTAGTAAATAGTTTGCTCCTATTGGCAGCTCTACAGTATTTGATTAGCGTTTGACGTTGTATTATTGGTTACTAGACTGTCAAATTTGACATTAATGACATTTGAGATTGAGTGACATGATATTGAGTTACGATTTTCAAAACAAGATTGAAACAAATGTAATTACACGAATTTCCCCTTAGTACTGGCACTTGTGATTTAATCAGTGTTTTCAGAGTATTGGCAGTCTATTTAATTTCCTGTCAAGACTATCCAATTCTCTTTTTATGTTTGTTTTCAATTCAATGTTATTCAATCTAAAATAAATATTATTTTGAAGTTCAATTTTTAATATTACCCTATCGAGCGTTTGTTTCTTTGTATTGCATAACTCACAAAACTAGATTTTAAAATTCATACGGGATAATTCTTAGAAAATATTTTTTAGTAAATTCCACTTTTTTAACTTCTATTTATGAATAAGACTAATAAATAAAATTTGGGTAGATCACGAGCTAGGTAGGTATATAAATTATGTATCAGTTGATACTTTAGCTATTTGTTTTATTTTTTACTTAGCTTCACATTAATATTTTTCATATTGAAATAAATGTATATGGTCTTTTGTTTATTCTGCAAACTAGACTACCGTAAGTCCCTATTTCTGATGAAGCATAAAAATGTTGTGCAATAGACTTAAGTATCGTGGTAACACACATTCACATATACAAACACGCACAAAGGCATGTACGCGCTTACTTAAACCCATATCTTACATTAGTTATTGTTTGATATTATCATCAATCTATTAATTACAGTTAATAAAGACATTTGATTTACCTTTATTAACTGATATCAGTCAGCTAACTTAATTATTAGTCATATTTTGATTTACTTCACTTAATATTAAAGTACTTACATAATGATATTAAGTCCTATCTGTTGTGGTCATTATCATTTTAACGTAGTTACCGGCGTTATCTATTGAACCGATGCGTAACATATTTTGGCTTGTCTACTTTGTCGTAATTAGATAACTAAATTGTATTGTGCAAATGAGTCTTGATTGAAACAGACGTCACAATGTTAGGAATTATTTTTCAATATTTATTAATTTTATTAGTGCTGTGTCTTTCTGTATTATATTTAATTTTCCGACGTAAATATGCATATTGGAAAGAACGTGGAATTCCATATGAAGAGCCTACAATGTTCTTGGGTAATCTTGGAGGGCTATTAAGAACGAGCAGTTGGGATATGATGTATGAATTAATGAAGAAACACAAAACGAAGGAATACGTTGGAATATTTTTAGGATGGAAACCAACACTAGTCATAAACTCAAAAGAACTCGCCAAGAAAATATTAGTGAAAGATTTTGATAGTTTTCAAAATCGATACACTTTTGCTGGTGAACGTGATGACCCGTTGGGCTCTTTGAATATATTTTCAGTAAAGGTACAAACGTATTTAAATATAACTCGTTCAAATTTTCGCATGCTATATCTTTGGAGCCTTAACATTTTTATAATGCATTAGATTAATATACCTTACAACTGAAGTGTTTAATCTTTTTGCATTCGCTCATCTGGTTCTCTATAATTATATTAGATTTAACTAACTATATTTTCTTCTTTTTTGCTTTTCTTATTTTTCTACATTATTAATTCATCACTATGCTGTAATTCCTATTATTGCTCTTATGCTTTTAGCGGTTTTCGTTATATCCTTAAGATGCATAGAAATGGCTACCTTATACCTAAACAGAAACAGACTATATTCTCATCATTACTGCGTGCATTACTCATCATTGCAATTTTTGTATTTACCTAATACTTAGATTCGTCTTAAAATATATTGTTATTGTATCCTAGATCATCCCGGTCATCTGCTGCCAAGTTATTTATCCATTATAAAATTATTTAGCTGCTTACCGGCTCTGATGAGTTTTTTTGCATTATGTGGTTCATAAGTATCGCTTCCGAAATTCTTGGCAGATCCTTAAGGATTTTACTACCTCATACCTGCTATCATGCTATCAATCCAGCATTAAAATTATTTATCCGACTACCAGCCTTAATGAATTTTACAATATTGTATTCCAGAATCCAATATGGGGTACGATGAGACATGAACTTGCTCCAATGTTCACCAGTCTCCGATTGAAAGGTATCACGGAGTTAATGAATGTTAACTCAGCCGAGCTGGTTCATCGCATTCAGACCGATTACATAGAAAACAAAAAACCTGTTGACTTAAAGGTAATGATTATAGCAAAATTATTTAACATACAAATTTGAGGTAGGGTTATTTAATATTTCAATTAAGTACCTACAATAATTTTAATCACTAGTAATTTGTATTAAGTAGTATCACAAAAATAGTTAGTCTTCTACTAACGCAAAGAGTAGAAACACCAAATTAACTGGAATAGAACAAACAATTTTGTGGTTTTCTTTGCAAAAATTCTATAAAAATTAGTACGACAAAATTGAAATTATTAATATTTAGATTTTTTCATTATAGGAGCTGTTCTCCATGTATACTTCTGACACGGTGGGGTATACCATCTTTGGCTTGAGGATTAGTTCTCTAAAAGACCGTGCATCGCCACTATGGGCTATCACCAGTCACATGGTGCGCTGGACGTTCTGGCGAGGATTCGAATTTACTATGATCTTCTTTCTACCAGCTTTAGCTAGCCTTTTGAGGTAGATATTACCTATTATTACTCGAACTAAAAAGATTTACTACAATAAAAAAGGCTATGATTGACGTTTAGTTGCGCAAAGGTATAGGGAATAAAACGACACTGCCCTTAAAATAGCTTCTCTAAAGTGATCTCTGGGCAGAACACATAAAATGCAGAACCGATAATACTAAATATTGGGGCCGGGTTCTGGTATAGAAAACGCTTAGTGAGCAACCACTCACGTGGTGGACTTACGACTTGGTAAAGGTAGTGGATGGGTAAGACAGACACTAAATTGCTGTGAAAACATTTGGTGCAATCATTTGGTTATGACGGTAATTATGTTGATGACAAGCAATACTAATTATTGACACTGCATACCTTATAAGCTACTTTCTTTTTTTTTTAACCCTGATACAGAATTTAGAAACAAACAATGGCCAGTCTGATATTATTACGTTAACCTTTTTCTTCAGTCTCTGCAATAAGCTGCTTTTATTAAAACTTTGTTATAGTTTTAAAATATTTTATTTCAGATTAAAATTCTTCTCGGGGCCTGCAACCGAGTACATAAAGACAATGTTCAAAGACGTGGTAGAGAGCCGAAAGAGTTCAAACAAAACTTCTACTAGAGATCTTGTGAATATGTTACTGGCCCTCAAAGAAAATATGAAGCTTCCTGCTGGCACTAATACACGTAAGTTTCAACTCTTTTTCTAAAACTTGTGAAAATTCCAAACTGAATTTAAGACGGTATGGGTTGTTAGATTCATAGGCATGTCAAACTCGAACCGACTAAAACATCAAGGTGTTTTTTTTTAGTTTTCGTGTATCAACTAAAACCTCTTCTTAGTTGTCATGTCGTGTCAAGAATATTGTACTCCACCTGACTTTAATCACGTAAAGAAAGTTTACAAATTCCTTACAAGTACCTTTAACAGGCCCCAAAAACACAACACTGATTTAAGAAACTTCTTCCCTTGGATGCGAAATAATCTTACTTTCTCTATTTAAACGGTTGATGGACTTGTTACTTCGTACATATTCACGCCAAAGAATCGAACCTTGGTTCATCAATAATAATTATTAAGATTTCCTAATTTATCTGACTTGTGTGTCCAATTGCTGCTACTGTTCTACTACAGTGACTTTTATTTGTTAGATACGCCATTTTTACATGTTTAAAAAAAATGATTTTTCTCATGTCAAAATGTTGATACTTACATTATTTTGTTTTTGATAACTCGAATTCAGTACTAATCACTATTATTGCAGTCCGAAAGAAAGAATCTAAAACATATATGTACAGCATTTTTTAAGAATAATTATTTCTCTTAATATTTTTGGTATTATTTTATGATTTAGAATTAGCTGAAGATATAATGATGGCTCAAGTTGCAATTTTCATTTTGGGTGCAATTGAAACGTCGTCCACTACACTTACATATTGTTTGCATGAATTGGCGTATAATCCTGATAAACAGGTAAATAATATTATTCATCATTGCTTTTCTTCTTTATCCCTTACTTAATGCCATGTTATGAAAATTGAATAAAATTTTATATAAGCGCCTATTATTTTCGCCCTTTTTAGTGGATTATTTGTAAAGTTTTTTAATTATAACTAAAAGACTATGACTCACATATTAACATTATTATATATTTGTTATCTGACTATGAAACCGCACAAAGGAAACTTCGACAATATCGCAAAAAATATGACAATATTAATAAAACATACACAACTTCTATTGTAGGAAAAACTATATGAAGAGATTAGAAATGCAAGAGAAGAAAAAGGGAAAGACGTTTTGGATTTCAACGACTTACTGGAGTTAAACTATCTGACTGCATGTATAAAAGGTATGGATTAGTATAGACATTTTTGAGTCTTTTTAACGCGACCACGGGCTCATTTATAAAAAGTTTTCCTCTCTAGTGACATAAAAAATAATGCTATCTAGATTTAAAGTTAACATTTTATTTTTTTTATAAAAAAGTACCTGTAATGTAATGGAAGAAACTTAATCTTTAAAGAAGTATGAAAGTTAATCCACGAAACTGAAAAACAGCTACCTTTTGTTTTTAGCATCATCAATATTGTAGGCTCATTAGCACCTGGCTGAAGGAAAGTGTATAAAAGAAACTCATCAATACTAATCTATACTAATTACTAATAATATTATAAAAAGGTAAAGTTTGTGTGTTTGTGACGTTGTAGGGGGTAATCTCTGGATCTAATGAACCGATTTTAAAAATTCATTCTGTATTGAATAGTCCATTTATCGGAGAGTGATAAGCTACATAGTATCACGCTATGACTTACAGGAGTGGAGCTGTAATGAAATATGTTTAAAAAACGGACGCGTTTTTTTCCCCGCCCAACGAAGTAGGCACGGGTCATCTAGTTTATTAATAAAAACGCTTTATTAATATTTCAGAAACACTAAGAAAATATCCCACACTTGCGTTTTTGGATCGAATCTGCAACAAAACCTATAAATTAAACGACGAAGTGACCATTGAAGAGGGTACACCTATATACATCAATCTACACGCTATACACTATAACGAGGAGTATCATCCAGAACCTAATGAGTGGAGACCAGAAAGATTCGGTGTTTCAACTGACAATGACAATCATGACTTCACATTTTTAACCTTTGGGGAAGGACCTCGGTTCTGCATTGGTAAGTGACATGTTGAGATCTCAATTCTAATGTATTTGTTTGCAATATTTTAGCAGCTAATGTATAATATCACTGTAGAGAAGGCAGCTTAGCTAACAGATACTACGCTAGCCAGACTGGTTGTCAGTCACGCACGAAGCAGCTGAGGAGCTCTGGCCAAAGGCAGCTCAGCTGCTTCGACAGATCCTGCTAATATTATGAATGCGAAAGTTTGTGAGGATGGATGGATGTTTGTTCCTCTTTCACGCAAAAACAACCACGCTGGCCAAACGGATTGGCATAGGATTTAATTTCAAGTTTTCCTTCTTTTTATTACGTAAAGATAATATTCACGGATAGTCCCTTAGTCGGTTTTTACGACTCTCATGGGATGAGATAGGGTGGTGACACACTGTATTCTTACCCCGTCACCACACGGAGAATATTACATTTATTTCTAATGATCAATACACATTGTCTTGTGTTAAAAGCACTGAGTATAAACCAACTTTCTTTAGCACAAAAAAATGAAATGCACTGAGTATAAACCAACTTCCTTTAGCACAAAAAAATTAAATGCACTGAGTATAAACCAACTTCCTTTAGCACAAAAAAATTAAATGCACTGAGTATAAACCAACTTCTTTTAGCACAAAAAAATTAAATGCACTGAGTATAAACCAACTTCCTTTAGCACAAAAAAATTAAATGCACTGAGTATAAACCAACTTCCTTTAGCACAAAAAAATTAAATGCACTGAGTATAAACCAACTTCCTTTAGCACAAAAAAATTAAATGCACTGAGTATAAACCAACTTCCTTTAGCACAATAAAATTAAATGCTCTCCCTTAGGTCTGCAGTAAGTTAGGTCGTGTAAAAAGTACAATGATTATTTCTTCACAGGTAAACGTTACGGACTGATGCAAGTTCGCACCGCTATTGCACACATGATGATGAAGTACAGATTTGAACCCGATGAAGAATATCTTATGAAGAGTGATCCCTATTCTGTCATTTTGAGTCCTAAGAGCGGCGGTAGAGTCAAATTTGTTCCACGTGATTAGTAATATAATGATTTAAATATAAATTGGTAATATTATATAATAATATTTTGTTTCAATTCACGTTAATGTTAATTAATTGCATTAATAGTGTAAAACTGGAATGCTATTGAAATAAATTATTATAAATAATTAAAACAAACAATGCCTGTTCCTTTTATTTAACCTTGGTTTTTGTTTGGACTAAATACCTACTCGTTGGTCACTACACTAATGACATTTACAACTTTACACGAACTGTATTGTAGCGTAGTAATTTAAAAGCGTACATTTAAGTGACATGCCTAAGTGCAATCTAAATTGTGCAAGAACCATCACTTTGCACGCCATCGATAGAGAGTCTACTGAATACATGCTATTTACTTAGTATAGTTTAAAGAAGAGCTTAAATCTACAGGAACGTTCTATTTTTAAGATACCAATGAGTACGATCGGCGCAGGCAACGATACAAGAACAAGTCTGTTATTGTATCTTTGCCACTACATTGGTCCGAGTACTCATAGGAACTGTCAATGTCAAATTATATGACAACTGACATAATAATATTAACATCAAAGACGATAATAATTGTCCATAAACAATACTACGATGCTTCATTTTCAAACAAACTATTTTGTATTTAATGTTGTTCTATCTTTGTATTTTAATTACTTACTTACTCCGCTGGCTCAACGACCCAAAATGTGTCTTGGCCTCCGACACGAGAGAACGCCACTCTGCTCGATCCTTGGTCACCTCTTGCCAGTTGCTGACTTGAAGTTCCCTCAGATCGTTCTTAACGATGAGAAGGAGAGAACAAACTCTTAGTCGCGGAAAGGAAGGTCCTTAGAAAGATCTTGGGCCCTGTGCAGAGACTTGATGGAAGCTGGCGGATCCGCAAAAATGCCGAAGTCGAGGAACTTATAGCCATTCCTAACATCATAGGAGAAATTAAAGCTCACAGACTCCGATGGCTCGGCCACGTCGAGAGAATGGGTGAGGATCGAGGAGTTAAAAGGGCGTATGTGGGTCAACCAACAGGACGTCGCCCTGTCGGTCGCCCCAGGTACCGCTGGAAAGACATCGTTTTTTTTGTATTTTAATTATTACAATTATTTTCTTTTATCACTTAAAATTAGAATTTTAAATTAAATAAATAAATAAATAATCCTCACACATTTTTTTTTGACGACCTCGGTGGCGCGCCGGTAGAGCCAGCGGCTGCCGCGCATGAGGTTGTGAGTTCGATCCCCACGAAGGACAATAATTTGTGAGATCCACAAATTATTGTCCTGAGTCTGGGTGTTCTATGTGTCTGTTAATTGATGTTTGTAAAGATTCCCCGCGATCCCTATTGCGGGAGTTGTCTTTAAAAATAAAAAAATAAAAACACATAGCTGCAAAACAAAACGTAATCTACGATATAGATATTATAAAAATAAAAATTTGTCTAATAAAAATTAGTATGTTAACTATTCTAAATTATTAAAAAAGTGTATATATAATGTAAAAAGAAATGCAAATGTTAAGTTCATAAAAAAACATGACAACAAATGCAAAGCTACGTGGACAGTAATAAAAAATGTAACAAATAATTATAATCCATTGAACTGCATCGAATATATACAAAGTAATAATAACATTGTCACTAACCCTACCGAAATTGCATCAGCTTTTAATGACCACTATGTTAACTCGGCCGGAGGATGTACACACTATGATAGATTGAGGTCTGCCAATAATCTCAATGTAAACTCTATGTTTATTGTACCAATGTCAGAGAGCGAGGTAACAACAGAAATAAATTCTTTAAAGAATACAAACTCTGAAGGATATGATGAACTTAACACAAAAATTCTAAAAGCATGTACTAAAGAAATAATCCATATAATGACACGCTTAATAAATCAGTCTTTTTGCACAGGAACTTTCCCAGAGGCTTTGAAATCGTCTATTATAAAACCGCTGTATAAAAAGGGAGATATTGACGATATCAACAATTATCGCCCAATAACTTTGATATCTATAATATCAAAAATTTATGAAAAATGCATGCATAAAAGATTAGTAAATTATTGTAACAAATACGACATATTTAACAGCTGTCAATTTGGATTCCAAAAACAAAAATCAACAACACTGGGAATGTACACACTTGTAGACGAAATATTGACAGGAATCAATGATAACCACTACACTACCGGGTTATTTTTCGACCTTTCCAAGGCGTTTGACCTTGTGTCACATAACACCTTGACCAAGAAATTGGAAACGCTTGGAATTAGAGGTTTAGCTTTGCAATGGATATCCTCCTACCTAAGTAACAGGCAACAAAGGGTTATAATAAACAGAATGGATTAAAATCAGAATATCACATCATTTCACTCAGATTATCATATAAATAAACGAGGCGTCCCACAAGGAAGCGTTCTAGGTTCAGTGTTATTCTTGCTATATATAAATGATATAACAGATATAACAAATCATAAATGCACCCTATTTTCTGATGACATTATCTATCATAGTAAAAACAAATAAAAAAGATATACTAAATATATACATAATCTAGCTATACATAATCATGAAAGTGACATTAATAATACAATTGACAAACTTATAGAATAGCTTAATGAACATAATTTAGTCATTAATCTAGATAAATGCTTTTACATACAATTTAATTAATCTTATAATAATAAATACAATTTCAAGTTAAATATACCAAAACTTAAGCAAGTTACTGATACAAATTTTTTAGGTGTGTTCATAGATGAGGACCTAAACTGGAAAACACATGTACTCGTAGATAGTGTTTGCGGTAAGATAAATAAATTTGTGTACGCCCTAAAACATGTAAAAAATATTACAAATATAGATACAGCTATTATGTCATACCGAGCTTATTAATTATAGAATCTATACTTCGATATGGGCTCATTACATGGGGCAACGGCACTGACATAAATAGAGCGTTTGTGGCGCAAAAAAAATGCATTAGGGCTATCCATGTTATGCAACAAGAGGAATCCTGTAGACCAATATTTCAAAGATATGGTTTGTTACCTTTACCATCGCTCTATATTTACGAAGTTTGTATGTTTGTACGTAAGCATAATAAATATTTTATGACCGCAAAGGATGTATGCTGTCAAAATCGACGAGATCATTTTAGACTTGTTTTAAAAGACATTCCAAGGTCCACCAAATATAATAAGAACTGTTTAGCAATGTGTGTACGAATTTATAATAAAGTACCTAATTCTATTAAATTATTAAATGTAAAATTACACAGATATCATTCTTACAATAAAAACATAGTATTCAAAATTAAATATTATAATTATTTTAGCAGATTTGCATTATGTATACGTTAATAAAGCCTACAATAATACCTATTTACGTACCTACTATAGTGTGTGTGGGAACTTAAAACTCGCAGACAATGAAGTGCCTCAAGTTAAAATTGTCTCTACAGTTAATAGTACTAGTAGTAGACCGAGTAGTAATAGACCGCGTAAAATAAAAATATTTGAAAGTTGGCTGATGTGATATGATAATGATGAGAGACATTTAATCAATCTACCTAGTTAATTAAGAATTTGAAAAAAAGGTTAATACTCAATAATCCGCTACCTAGGTCCCCATTTTTTGATTAATCAAGTAAGGTTTAAGGAGATGTTTTTGAAGATCGCAAGAACCTTGATTTTTCTTCCGTGTCAAGAACAGAGTAACCTTAGTCATTAAACTGTCAGTTTTGCACGGATTTTACAGTGATTCTGATCAGGCAACCAATTTTAAAAAACCAGGAGAAACAAAACCCGATGAAGGTGATAAGGCTGAAAGGTCCTTATCGTTTCCTCGATGACCAACAAACATAAAGTGACCTACAAAGCAGCAAGGTTACTGAAAAGACGCACTATCAAATAGAAACAGGCTATCGACGAAATGCATATTATTATCTTAACTTGTAAAGTATTCAGTCATAATGATTAAACAATTATTGCATAGTAATATGTTTCGCATTACGTAATTCCTTTTTTAAGACATTTGCGAATGACAATAAATAGAGCATGGATAAGTAGGTACTAATGTTTAGGAATAAGTCTAGAACAGACAGAGGTCTTGCAATGACTTCGTAGCGAAAGACAAGTTGAGGCGGCCCCTCAACAATGGGAATGATGCGGGAAGCCGTGGAATAAGGGATGCCCTCAACCAAGTAAAGTGACGTAAAGTCTCCTTGTGGTGATGGAGTAAGAATACAAAATGTCACCACCCCATCTCATCCCATGGGTGTCGTAAAAACCGACTAAGGGACTAACCGTAAATGTTATCTTTACGGAATAAAAAGAAGGAAAACTTGAAATTAAACCCTATACCAATCCGTCTGGCCAGCGTGGTATTAGTAGGCCAAGTATCCTTCCGTCACGGGAGGAAGCCCGTCCCTGCAGTGGAACATTAGTGGGCTGTTATGAAGCTGTACGACATAGCTCGTAGTATTAGCAAGCTAAAGTGGCAATGGGCTGGTCATATCTGTCGAAGGACCGATGACCGTTGGAGCAAACGTGTCCTAGAGTGGAGACCGCGACTCGGCAAACGTAGTGTAGGACGCCCCCCAGCTAGGTGGACCGACGACCTCATAAAGGTCTCTGGGTCGGACTGGATGCGGAAGGCGCAGGACCGAGTTCTGTGGCGTATATTGGGATAGGCCTATGTCCAGCAGTGGACTGCAATAGGCTAGTTGATGATTGATGATGATGAAGTAAAGTGAAAATATTTGAAAGAGATCTAAATCCAATAATGGACATCAAACAAGAAAAACAAGAGACGATTTCAATAATATTACGAAAGGGTAAACAGCGGTAGCTTATTGAATATTAGGCATATTAATTTTTATGTACTTGACAAACGTGTTTCGGTCAAAACAAATATGTAGTTAAGATTACTTAATGTAGGTAATAATCATTTAATTTATTGCATTGCAGTATCTAGTTTTGTTATGTCATTGATGATAAGTATAAATCTTTGAGATTACTACCTTATGCATACAGATAAGATAGACTCTAATTTAAGTCTTACAGTCACAGTTACAGTCTTACAGATACATTTTAGTATTCCGTATTGAGTTTTGTAAAACGAAATTTGTTTTTATAAACCCGTTTATAGATTATGCCACATTGATTTCCATAATTTGTTACCTATTAATACATAACATTATGTGGAATTTGTTTGTTGACAATAACATAGCTTGTGTTATTTAAGGTTTTTTTTTTCATTTAGAGTAAGCAAATTTACTCTGTTGAATAAAGCAGCTAACAGTATAATAATAATATATATGTTTAACATCATCATCTTAACAGCCCATTAATGTCCCACTGCAGGAACGGGCCTCCTCCCATGAAGGAGGGATACTTGGCCTACTAATACCACGCTGGCCAGACGGATTAGTATATGGTTTATATTTAAGTTGTCCTTCTTTATATTTCGTAAAGATAATATTCACGGATAGTCCATTAGTCGGTTTTTACGACACCCATGGGATGAGATGGGGTGGTGACATATTGTATTCTTACTCCGTCACCACACGGAGATGTATGTTGCACTATAGATATCGCATTATCATCTTAGTCCTAAAGCCATATCATTTCCCTATACAGGGTTTCCCAAAACAGAGTGATAAGGCAAGTCACGCTGGTTATCAGAAAAATATAAAAATAATCTAAGTTGCATGGTTTTAAAGTTATAGGCATTTAAAAAAAACCGCAAAATTTCACACACTGTGACAGTCTATTCACTCCTGTTGCCATAAATCTTAACTTTGTATACCAATGCACAACTTTTTTTTGCTGTAATAAAAATTTTATATATAAGTATTAAGCAATGACATTATATCGCTCGATCGATTCGCTCTTAACCATTTTTTACTGAGCTCTGTATAAGATATTATTACGTAATACATACAAAAAATCGCCGCACTTCTTCTTAGTTGTTAATATGTTGTTCAAATATTCAGTATTGTGACTGTCTTCAAACTGGACACATAAACTCAAACAAAATAATTTAGTCTGTTTTTATCCCTATTGTTTTATAACTGTCATATACTTCTGATAAACATTTATTTCTTTGTCAGTTTGGATAGCTTATTTGATACAGATTGACGTGAGTTAGCACAGTTACAGATTGAGTGAGCTTCAAAATGATAGAGATTGTTTTGCAACTGTTACTAGTTATTCTAGTGTTGTGCTTAACTATATTCTATTTTTACTTACGCCGCGCCTATGGCTACTGGAAGGATCGTGGAATTCCTTACGAGAAGCCGACTTTATTCGTCGGTAATCTTGGACATCTTATGAGAACAAGTATGTGGGACTATATGTACAATTTAGCGAAGAAACACCAAGATAAAGATTACATTGGATTGTTTATGGGATGGAAGCCTGCTTTGGTGATAAATTCAAAAGAGATTGCAAAGAAAATATTTGTAAAAGAATTCGATAGTTTCCAAAATAGATACAGTTACGCTGGAAAAGAAGATGATCCTTTGGGAGCTTTGAATTTGTTTACTGTCAAGGTAAATATGTTAATTAAGTATTCTTAAATCATTGGAGCTAAAGGTCTGACCACCTCATCTCTGCCCGAAGGTATCAAAAAAGGTATTTAGGTATTACTACCTAACAGTCAAAGTATTTAGGAAAGCAGTTCTGGCTTTCATGTTATGGAGGATGTGACCTGACCCTGTTGGTCTATGCACTATTTTTTTAATTCTCTGTGGTCCCTGCGATACAGATTTTAAATTATTCTACTATAATTTTAAGTTTAATTCAGGGCCTATTAAGTCCAAAGGACAGGTTTTTTTCGAAAGTGATTAATGTACATTTTCTTAAACTTTGTGGCATTATACGCAATATTTCAATTAATCCTAAATGTACACATAATTAATGTTACTTACTTAGTTTGGACACTCTGATGAGCAATTTTTGATTTTATGCTTATTAAGTAGTTCTCCTCTTTTAGTGAATAATTATTTAAGAAAATCTGATGAAGAAAGTTTATTTCTAAAAATTAATTTCTTTAATAAAAATAGAATATTTAAGTGATTCTTCCTCTTCTTTCTTCTATATGGCAAGCTACGCCAATATCAGCAATTCTGCCAGAGTCGGAAGTGTTATGACTTACTTAATATAGAGTGTTAAAAACCCACACACTTATTTGATAGGTTTTGTGGCTCAAACAGGAACTAAATGGTCTAATTCGTTGCAGTTTATTAATCTCATCGAATTCGATTATTTAGTTCATGTATCAGCAGTTATTAATGTAGAATTTTAGATAATATAAATCACTGCAGTGTCACAATCAATATTTCAACAATATGCCACTGTGTCTCTCTGGTAAGAGCGTAGTCCGGTTATGGAGGGAGAACGTAGCCTTGGCCGTCGCCGTCGTTTACCACATTAGCCAGAAGAATTAGTATAGGTATTCTTTTTATAATGCGCCGATGTAAAATATACGTAATAATGCAATATTTATACCTATTTGACGACCTCTGTGGCGTAGTGGTTATATAACATGACTGCTACGCAGAGGTCTCGGGTTCGATTCCCGCTCAATGCAAATCTTTGTGTGCATGAACATGATTGTTTGCATTGTTCTAAGTGTTTCTATGTTTAATTATGTATGTATTTACAAAAAAAAGTAAATAAGTATGTTTATTCGTTGTCTAGAACTCATAGTAGGTACAAGCTCTGCTTAGTTTGGGACTGAATGACGTTGTGTGAATGTGTAAGGATTATTTATATTATTTATATTTATATATATTTCTGAATGTTGTTATAACAAAGATAATATTGACTCGATAAATCTAAAAACATAGAAATTAAATAGTCATTTATCGGAGATTATGTACCTACGTAATTAGCAGTAACGTTTAACACCTTTAAGCATGCACCTTTGCACGCTAAGGTTGTTAATACTGCAATAATACTTGCACACTACTGCATAAATAGTTGTTTTATTAAATTCTTATTCGTAATGGTAAAATAGTCTCTGGTATCTGTAGAGAGTTAAAAATGGCGGAAGGTTGACAGATGAGGGCGCCACAAGATTGCGTGCGGTGGAAGCTAATTTTTGTTAAAATATTCTTCTACAAATGACATTGTACAAATGTGGACTTCTACAACCAACTGAACAGTGACATAGAGAATAAAATGATGAAATTGATTATGAACTGGATTGATACCATGAACTTTAGACTCGGCATTATAAAAAAATACGTTATCGTTCTATGTGCATTTACAAATAAATATTATGCCATAATATATCTTTTTTTTTTCAAATCATTACTTTTAATTATGTATGTACATAATAACTGATAAATGACAAGTATGTTATTTTGTTTTCTTGACTCAATTTTATCTTGATTATAACAACATTCAATAGTAGCTATACCTACCTATAGATTATTTAATTATATATTTTATCAAAGAGATGTAGGTATCTATACTGGGTACATATTTTCCGTGTACCTACTGACGGGTACTTGAGGAGTGACTTTCCAAAGGGGCTTGTTTCTGATTTTGAGAGTTTTTTTGATGCAAATCGATTATTTGTTTATAAATACATCGTATTATCTAAGTTTCCGACGATAAAACGGCTTCTTTCTCTAAGAAAAATGAACCCAAAATACACGTTGGAGCAAAAATACTTATCTCTGGTACGTTTAACCATACGAAACAATCTCGTTCTCAGTTTTTACCAGTTTCTGAAAAAACTGTATATACTGAAATAAGCCCTTTTGGAAAGTCACTCCTCACTTGATGTCGCCGCCTTATCTCATTCTATAGGGTGTCATTAAAGTCAACTAAGGTAAAGTTCAAAGATATTAGGTCTACGAAAACAAGAGAACTAGATTAAAAGTATAAAAAAGCACAAAGTATAGTAATTCATCTGCCCAATATGGTAGGCTAATTTATTTCTCTATCGCCTTCCCACCCCTTTCTCCAATTTAAAAAGTATCGGTGCAGTATCGCTGATGAAAAAAGTATCGATGATGAACAAAAAGCATTAGGCGCCAAATTTTTACTTGAGACTTATTATTATAATGACCCAAATAGTGTATGAAGTTAAGTCCTGTGCTGTATGTCTTAATCGATCTAACAAAAACAAAATAGTTCAGACTTCAAAACCAAAACTTGTGAATCGCACTACCGATAGACATAGGTCTCCTTCAAACATTTCCACTCTGCGCGGTCTTGTGACTCCTTCATCCATCGGAATGTTCACTCATTTCTCGGCATTGAATTTTATTTCGTCATCGATCATGAGAATAAAATCTAGAAATACCTAATTTTACAGAACCCAACATGGATTGCAATGAGGCAGGAACTTGCTCCAGTGTTCACTAGTCATCGTCTCAAGGGTATAACTGACCTAATGAACGTAAACTCAGCTGAATTGGTTGGCCGGATAGAAACGGATTTCATAAAAGAAAACAAAACGGTTAATTTGAAGGTAAGAATTATAATTCATATAAGGAAAAACTTTGCTTTTTCTAAACACTAAATTAAAAAAAAAATAAACAATGTTTTTATTTTTTTCATATTTACGAGAAGAAGTTTATCATTCATGATATAATAATGATGATAATATTTCGTATCTATTAATATTTTTTGGTATTTTTGCTTTACTATAAGATTTACGACTAACATAATACACGATCTCGCAAGCTCAGCTATTAAAATACTATAACCAAAGATCAGTGTGTACGTCATAAGTATAAGACACAATATCGCTGCAAGAGAAGAAACATTCAAAGCAAACCACTTACTAATTCATCAATCATTTGTAACCCAAGATTCTCTCTATAACACCAAAGAAGACCAATCATTAAAATGGCTAAGAGCTAACAATTAATTACAAAAAAGCAAGAACGACAACCAGGACAACATCAATTCATAATTATGTTTTGTCTTACAGAATCTGTTCTCAATGTACACATCAGATATAGTTGGACATACTATCTTCGGCATGAAAGTGAGTTCGCTAAAGGATACCGACTCGCCGCTTTGGTTTATAACCCAGCATCTTGTTGACTGGACGTTCTACAGAGGTTTTGAATTCTCAATCATCCTTTTTGCACCGGCTGTAGCTGGTCTTATGAGGTATGTTACAGAATTCTTTAATCCAATAAGAATGTTTTTTGTTAATTTTTTTGCTAACGTTGATCTAGCAGAATTGTTGTCCTAGTACATACGTCAATGCTAAGAAAAATTGAAGTAGTTAATTTACTTCTCTAATATCCTACAATAATTAGTGTAATGGTTTATGAAAGAAAAGTACATTTTAGTGCTAAATAGATTTCTTCGAGTTTACCAAATGGAAACAAACGTATCTATTTACTTCTATTAACTTCACACAAGTTTGTGACATACTGTGACTCAATTAGAAGAAAATTCTCAGTAAAGATTGCTATAATAGTGTAATTTGTTCAGCAATTTTAACCAAATTCTTGATTTAAGGTTGAAATTCTTCTCGGAAGCTGCGACAAAGTACATAACAAAGTTGTTTTGGGATGTAGCCGATAAACGCAAGGGAATTGATAATCTATCTGACAAAGATTTTATCAATGATTTTCTCAAAATAAGAGAAAAATTGAAATTATCTAACACAGCAAATGTTCCTGGATCTCGTAAGTTCAGTTAAATACTACGAATAATTTATTGTAATTACTAACCATTCTCCTTTGAGCTTCCTTCTTACTATAAATTTCATACATACATACATGGGTAGGTATATAAAATAGGCTTTATAAGGTTTGCAAAAAGTAAATAACACTAAGTACTATTATGGTTATGGTTTATCTATACTTAGTGGCGTAGCGTGCCTTGTCGGGGTCCCCTGTAAAAAAAATGTTTAAAGGCCCTGGGGGTACAGATTTTAACAAAAGAAAAAAATATTGTAAAAAGAAGTATTTATTTACCATAATATCATTATTTAACCATTTTTTCAAATAAAAATCAAATTTTAAATATTCACTCTCCTTGCCTTTTTTTGGCAAACTGATTTATTAAATCATTTATGGCTGATGATGATTTTAGTTTTTCTAAAGTTTCTGCCTCTATGGATAATTAAACTTAAAAGTGTAATGAAATGAAAATGAAAATAATTTATTTGCATTAAAACACGGTATTTAAAGATGGTACAATACAGTATACATAGTTCATACATGTTTAGCTAAGTACAATAGCATGCAAATATTTAAATGATACTTGTAATTAAAAACTGTGTAATTATAAATTTAAATTATTATCTACAGCACGTAAAACACATGTCTAATAACTTTACTGCTTATTTTATAATAATAAACATGCAAAAGCATATTTTGTCTAAGTCATAGTCATCCTTATATTTTTTTGTTATTAACATACGAAAAAAACTTATGTAGGTAGATTAGTAATAGAGGCAAAGCAATAAATTATCTTAGCTTTAAGCACTAAGTATAAAAAATGCATGCGGTTCGGACAACTTATAATATCTAATCAATAAAACAAAACGAACAAAATATTATAACACAACTGATGCCAACTTCAAAGTTTCAAATTGGTTAAAAAACATGTTTGCTTATAATTTTGTATTAACACTTATATTTTAATGTTAGCATCAGCAGATGATTTAATGATGGCGCAAGTAGCTGTATTCATATTGGGTTCCATTGAAACTTCATCCACCGCGCTGTGTTACCTTGTGATAGAACTAGCTCAACACCCGGAAATACAAGTGAGTATTTATCATCATCACTACATCAGCCTTCTTCTCTTCTCCCGTGTCAATGGTCAAAACTCAAACAGTTTTGAAACTCAAACAAACTTGACACAAAAAGGTTTTTAACAGCCAATTGACGCGGCCTAATGGACCACTTTACGCGGTTCTATGCCTTCCTCCTACAGCACCTTCCTACCGCCCTAACTACTTAAGTATAATTATATGAAATTTATAATATTACTTTATTCGACGTATTCCACAAATTTGTAAAAAATAAACATCACAGCTTGCCTTTTTTATTGATACTGCAGTTCTATTTGTTTAAAATAACCAATTGACTGCATTCATTTATACTCCCAAACGAAGTTAAGTCATAATGTACTTAGGTAAAAAGCTTTAAAAATTCACTTTAATATAAGTATACTTTCAACATTTTGTTGTTGTTATGATTAGTGCGAGTATAAGTATAATTGTGACTTTTTTTCAGGAAAAACTTTACAACGAAATAAGCAATGCCGTTAAAACAAAGGGAACGGACACTTTGGATTTCTATAACTTATTAGAACTTAATTATCTTAGCGCATGTATGAAAGGTTTGTTAAGCTATTTATGAATTAATTCCTAATATTCAACACTTAAATGATTAAAACAAGTACTTAATAAAAGCGTGATTATTTTAGAGACTCTAAGGAAATACCCAACGCTGTCATTCCTGGACCGAGTATGCAATAAAACTTGTCAATTAACAGATGAATTGACAGTTGAGGAAGGTACACCAGTGTTTATAAACTTGCAAGCTATTCATTACAATGAGGAGTACTACCCGGAGCCAAAAGAATGGCGTCCGGAAAGATTCTTAGGATCTGCTGACAATGATAACAGAGACTTCACATTCCTCACATTCGGTGACGGACCACGTTTCTGTATTGGTAAGTTTTAAAACTTGTTTAAATCTTAGGTCCTAGTAGAGAGTAGATTAAATCCTGTCAAATCCGCGTCTGGATAAATGATAAAAAGTATACGTTCCTTTGAACGCCTTTTGTGATTAATTACATTATTTACCAATTTTATTTTAAAGGTCGTATTACCTGAAAAACTGATATATTTATACCGAAACTTAGCAAGTTTGTAAAACCTTTTTTCATATTGATAAAGACGACCTAAGATCAGTTTCATAATAACATTACTTCTTACAATAACTTAGTATTTAGGTAATTATATATTTTTGCAGGTAAACGCTACGGCTTGCTACAAATTCGTACAGCAATCGTGCGTATGATGATGAAGTTCAGATTTGTACCAGAAGATAACTACGTCGCGGAAACTGATCCTTACTGCCCAATATTGAGCATCAAAGATGGTGGCAAAATTAAATTTGTTGCACGTTAAATTACTGTAGGCTTTAAAATTAAAATAATAAAGGTTAATACTGCTAACATGTTTGTCTTTGAATTTGACATTGATATGAACTAGGTAACCCTAAGAACTAGGTAACCCTAAGTACTTTCCAACAATAAACAATCGGGCACTAAATGTAGTTAGTCTGTCGTTGGAGGCTACAGAAATTGAATGTACTGGCATACTTTTGTGATCAGGTTATGCTTCAAAAGGAGGCAGCCGATGCCAAGGGAATCCTTTCTCGCTCGCTCCACTCCGACTCTATTCGAGATTTTACACGATAAAAAAAAACAAAACAAGTTTGGTTTAGTTATAGGTGCTAGACAACTGCTAATCATATTATAAGCTCCATATTTTTTTCTGCCAGACTGGGCTTCATATGTGCCTGGTTCAAACTGCTAATAAACACCACAAATTTCAGAACAACTGTTCAACTTGAAGATTGTGCTTAATACACATAAGCAATGCACAACACTGTGCCACTTTAGACATTCCTTTTAAATCGTTTGTAAGAGCAAACAAACCGAAAAAAATCTTCAAAAATGAGCATCGTCTTTACATTTTAACAGCGAGTTACAAAGACTTATAAAAAATATTTTATGTAAAACCTTTTTTGTCGACAAGTTAATTAAAATACCTATACTATGTGTTTACGGGTTTCTTTAAGATTTTACTTAAACGCTTGTCCTTTTTTAAAGAAGTACATAATTTCGTTAAGGTTGTTTGATTGCACTGATCCCAAATATATAAAATATCATGCTCAATATTTTATCTCATTTAATGATATAAATATTGTAAAGTCATGACACTGATAGGTATACAGACAATGTGATATGATGATAGTACATGGTATATTGAAGCAAGTGACGCAGTAACACTGTGCTCAAGTCTATCAGTACCTAAAGACTGACAAACGTAATAAATTCAATAAACCGTCTAACATTGTTTTGAATAACATTTTCTACTGCAACTAGTGAAAAATATAAAAATATTAAACAAAAAAGTTTCACATTATTAATAATCCCGTAATTACAATAATGAAATGGTTCAAATGACTAATTATAATTATAGTGTCAGATAATTAATAATCTTCTAAGAAACTGGACTATGTCTATCATTAATAAATCTACTATTAAAAATTCGGTTAACTTTAGTTGTCAAATTGTCACACAATAGGTAAGACAATTTGACAACTAAAGTTAACTTAACCGAGTTTTTAACGATTTTACGGTACGAGAATTGACATGCAGGAGTTCTATAATATATATCTATGGAATATTCTTGAGTTAAAAGATCTAAAGAAAAACATGTGACTTGCAAGTTTCAATAATTATACACCACTTTGTAGTACGTAAAATATGATATACAAACTGTAAATTAAGCCTATTTATGATAATTATGTAAATAGGTTTCATTATAAAATTAACATCCGTGTGGTGACGGAGTAAGAATACAATAAGTCACCACCCCATCTCATCCCATGGGTGTTGTAAAAAACGACTAAAAACTAACTAACCGTAAATATTATCTTTACGAAGTAAAAAGAAGGAAAACTTGAAATGAAACCCTATACCAATCCGTCCGGCCTGTGTGGTATTAGTAGGCCAAGTATCCCTCCGTCACGGGAGAAGCCCGTCCCTGCAGTGGGACATTATTGGACTGTTATGATGAAAATACTAGAAGGAGGCCTACGACTATATATAAACGATGATTAAGTGATTCTGTATTTTAGAAATGTCTGCTAATAATGCTGACAAATTCGAATCGGGCGACCTTACTAAAGACAGATTTTTAACTTCCAAATTAAATGTGAATCACAAGTGGTTATTCTGGGCACTCCTTACCATAATATATTATAAGTAATGTTGACAGCATATTAATATTATGATAAATATCTGCCTAATAAATACCTGAATATTTTTGTATAAATATACTTAAAAATAGTTCAAAGAACTTTATCAAAAGACCCTCATTTAATAAAACTGTTTACTTATTATAATATGTCAAATATAAATATGTCATTATTGATATAACAAATACTGCATACTAAAGTTCAAAGACTTTAATGCAAATAATAATATCTTGATTTTTATATTAGCCATAAATGTCCAGTCAAAATAGACATTACAGTTTGCATTAATTCCCAACAAGCTGGATTTTTGTGCAGGCCTTGAATACGTCATTACAAATTAGTTAATGCAAACTAAAATCATAATTTATAGTCTATTTTGACTGGACTGTAATCTGCTGGTATTAGTAACAGTGCATATCGCACTGAAATAAAGAAATATCATAACAGCCCATTAATGTCCCACTGCAGGGACGGGCCTCCTCCCGTGACGGAGGGATACTTAGCCTACTAATACCACGCTGGCCAGACGGATTGGTATAGGGTTTAATTTCAAGTTTTCCTTCTTTTTATATGGTAAAGATAATATTCACGGATAGTCCCTTAGTCGGTTTTTACGACACCCATGGGATGAGAGGGGGTGGTGACATATTGTATTCTTACTCCGTCACCACACGGAGAAAGAAATATATAGATAAATAATCCTCACATATTCACACAACGCCCTCTAGTCCCAAACTAAGCTGAGTTTGTAATATGGGTACTAGACAACTGATAAACATACATAAATCCTTTTTTTGTAAATACATACATAATATACATAGAAAACACCCAGACCAATGCAAACAATCACGTTCATGAACACAAAGATTTGCATTGAGCGGGAATCGAACCCGAGACCTCTGCGTGCAGTCATGTTATATAACCACTACACCAAGAGGTCGTCAAATGTTTATTTATATGTTAAACACTAGTACAATTGATACAGATAGGTATACATCTTATTTTAGTACACTTACTTCCTCCCCTTTTCTGTATATGTGTGAGAGTGTGAGTGTGTGTGAATTTAAGGCGAAGTATCGGGATAAGTGTTGAACTGGAGTAATTAATAATTGACAACAAATGCACACATATTTTACAATAAATATTATTACAAAAAATACAAATAATTAAATGAATATTATTAAATTACCTTCACATAAAGTTGTTTCCTGTATCTTAGCTTAGCACTAGTTGCCTAAGGTTAATATTTTGTAAATTATCATCACTGAACAATGTTCTAAACGATAACTGTTATAATATTTTAATTTAATTATTATTATTAGACAGTCTCGTAAAGGCATTAAAATTAAATGACTCTGTATGATCAAGACTCAAGACTTAGTAATCGCAAGGGAACCTAAGTTACCGCTGTCAGTCAATCTAATCAATCAGTCAATGATCAAGACTCAAGACTTAGTAATCGCAAGGGAACCTAAGTTACCGCTGTCAGTCAATCTAATCAATCAGTCAATGATCAAGACTCAAGACTTAGTAATCGCAAGGGAACCTAAGTTACCGCTGTCAGTCAATCTAATCAATCAGTCAATGATCAAGACTCAAGACTTAGTAATCGCAAGGGAACCTAAGTTACCGCTGTCAGTCAATCTAATCAATCAGTCAATGATCAAGACTCAAGACTTAGTAATCGCAAGGGAACCTAAGTTACCGCTGTCAGTCAATCTAATCAATCAGTCAATGATCAAGACTCAAGACTTAGTAATCGCAAGGGAACCTAAGTTACCGCTGTCAATCAATCTAATCAATCAGTCAATGATCAAGACTCAAGACTTAGTAATCGCAAGGGAACCTAAGTTACCGCTGTCAATCAATCTAATCAATCAGTCAATGATCAAGACTCAAGACTTAGTAATCGCAAGGGAACCTAAGTTACCGCTGTCAGTCAATCTAATCAATCAGTCAATGATCAAGACTCAAGACTTAGTAATCGCAAGGGAACCTAAGTTACCGCTGTCAGTCAATCTAATCAATCAGTCAATGATCAAGACTCAAGACTTAGTAATCGCAAGGGAACCTAAGTTACCGCTGTCAGTCAATCTAATCAATCAGTCAATGATCAAGACTCAAGACTTAGTAATCGCAAGGGAACCTAAGTTACCGCTGTCAGTCAATCTAATCAATCAGTCAATGATCAAGACTCAAGACTTAGTAATCGCAAGGGAACCTAAGTTACCGCTGTCAGTCAATCTAATCAATCAGTCAATGATCAAGACTCAAGACTTAGTAATCGCAAGGGAACCTAAGTTACCGCTGTCAGTCAATCTAATCAATCAGTCAATGATCAAGACTCAAGACTTAGTAATCGCAAGGGAACCTAAGTTACCGCTGTCAGTCAATCTAATCAATCAGTCAATGATCAAGACTCAAGACTTAGTAATCGCAAGGGAACCTAAGTTACCGCTGTCAGTCAATCTAATCAATCAGTCAATGATCAAGACTCAAGACTTAGTAATCGCAAGGGAACCTAAGTTACCGCTGTCAGTCAATCTAATCAATCAGTCAATGATCAAGACTCAAGACTTAGTAATCGCAAGGGAACCTAAGTTACCGCTGTCAGTCAATCTAATCAATCAGTCAATGATCAAGACTCAAGACTTAGTAATCGCAAGGGAACCTAAGTTACCGCTGTCAGTCAATCTAATCAATCAGTCAATGATCAAGACTCAAGACTTAGTAATCGCAAGGGAACCTAAGTTACCGCTGTCAGTCAATCTAATCAATCAGTCAATGATCAAGACTCAAGACTTAGTAATCGCAAGGGAACCTAAGTTACCGCTGTCAGTCAATCTAATCAATCAGTCAATGATCAAGACTCAAGACTTAGTAATCGCAAGGGAACCTAAGTTACCGCTGTCAGTCAATCTAATCAATCAGTCAATGATCAAGACTCAAGACTTAGTAATCGCAAGGGAACCTAAGTTACCGCTGTCAGTCAATCTAATCAATCAGTCAATGATCAAGACTCAAGACTTAGTAATCGCAAGGGAACCTAAGTTACCGCTGTCAGTCAATCTAATCAATCAGTCAATGATCAAGACTCAAGACTTAGTAATCGCAAGGGAACCTAAGTTACCGCTGTCAGTCAATCTAATCAATCAGTCAATGATCAAGACTCAAGACTTAGTAATCGCAAGGGAACCTAAGTTACCGCTGTCAGTCAATCTAATCAATCAGTCAATGATCAAGACTCAAGACTTAGTAATCGCAAGGGAACCTAAGTTACCGCTGTCAGTCAATCTAATCAATCAGTCAATGATCAAGACTCAAGACTTAGTAATCGCAAGGGAACCTAAGTTACCGCTGTCAGTCAATCTAATCAATCAGTCAATGATCAAGACTCAAGACTTAGTAATCGCAAGGGAACCTAAGTTACCGCTGTCAGTCAATCTAATCAATCAGTCAATGATCAAGACTCAAGACTTAGTAATCGCAAGGGAACCTAAGTTACCGCTGTCAATCAATCTAATCAATCAGTCAATGATCAAGACTCAAGACTTAGTAATCGCAAGGGAACCTAAGTTACCGCTGTCAGTCAATCTAATCAATCAGTCAATGATCAAGACTCAAGACTTAGTAATCGCAAGGGAACCTAAGTTACCGCTGTCAATCAATCTAATCAATCAGTCAATGATCAAGACTCAAGACTTAGTAATCGCAAGGGAACCTAAGTTACCGCTGTCAATCAATCTAATCAATCAGTCAATGATCAAGACTCAAGACTTAGTAATCGCAAGGGAACCTAAGTTACCGCTGTCAATCAATCTAATCAATCAGTCAATGATCAAGACTCAAGACTTAGTAATCGCAAGGGAACCTAAGTTACCGCTGTCAATCAATCTAATCAATCAGTCAATGATCAAGACTCAAGACTTAGTAATCGCAAGGGAACCTAAGTTACCGCTGTCAATCAATCTAATCAATCAGTCAACTAGCCTATTGCAGTTTACTGCTGGACATAGGCCTCTCCCAACATGCGCCACAGAATTTTGCCCTGTGCCTTCCGCATTCAGTCCGATCCAGATACTTTTATGTGGTCGTCGGTCGACCTAGCTAGGGGGCCTCCTACATTACGTTTGCTGTTACCGTTGTAGTTGATCAAAATTGCCTACTTAAAGTACCGATATATATTATAAGGCACCAAGCACAGAACTAATTGCCAACTAAACACAACGGTTTAAAAAAGGTGACAATGCACTGAAAGGCACAACGTTAAAAAATTTTTTTTCGTATAGTCTTCACCCGAGGTTACACGGACTCTCAAAACGATTTACTAACAAAAACCTAATCTTTTTTAAATTTACTAAACGTTATACGTATCCGAAGATCTCTGCCCTCGCTTCAATAGTTTCCAGGCTCTACATTTAAGTGGTAACTAAATGATGATGTGTGTCGAAAGCACGCCCTGTATGTTCGATGAAGCAACAGGGAATTTCGTCCATTTTTGTCACTCGTATTAATATTTGCGCTACTTCACAGTTAGAGAAAAAAAATACGCATTAAAGTTAAAAATTTAGATTATACTGCAATAAAAATTATATCTAAACTACTTTAATTGCTGTTTTTGCTCTTTTATATCATACTTATTTTTTTATTTGTAATCAAAATATAAATAATGTTTTGTTTTCATTAATTTAATGTGAAGTAATAAGTTCTTGATAAGATAATTTTACATTCAACATTAGTTCTATTGAATAACAAGATCGAAGTGGTCGTAATCATGGATGCAATCTTTTCTCAAATATCATTGAGTGTTCTTGTTTTCGGAATTTCAATATTTTATTTATACTTACGACGTTTATATGGCTATTGGAAGGATCGTGACATTCCTTACGAGAAGCCGAACATAATTGTAGGAAATCTTGGACATTTTATGAGGACAAGTATGTGGGACTATATGAAAACTTTAGCAAGTAAACATCACGAAAAAGGCTACTTTGGAATATTTATGTGGTGGCAACCTACATTGGTTATAAATTGTAGAGAAATAGCCAAACAAGTATTAGTAAAACAATTTGATAGTTTCCAAAATAGATACAGCTACGCTGGCCAAGAAGATGATCCTTTGGGAGCTTTGAATTTATTTACTGTAAAGGTAAGGCACTTATTTATTTAACTATGTATTAACTCATTACTGCTGATCCCGAAATAGCATAAGCAACTGACCCTACCGAAAGCTACCTATTGAAAAGTTATACCTAAGTTAACAATGTATAATTGACTAAATATTTGATCTATCTATCTATCTATTTTCTCAAGCGTTAGCTTACTAACGCTTTAGTTATCTATTTATATAGGACCTGGATGCGCTTGCTGATGCTTGTGTAATTGTTTATGTTTTTGTGCTGAATCGTCAATCAATCAATGTCAATCGTGCTTCGGCTGGGCTGCCCACCACTATTTTCTACCCACAGCTCCCTCAAACCATTTTCTTAGTTGTAAATAACCTATAAACGTCTTGTAAAAAGCAGATCTCTATTTGTATGTGTACTTTAGAACACGGCCAAAGTAAAGTAACCACCCTGCGTGTTACAGTACGAGATCGCCGATTCATAATATCCAAAAGTCAGTGAATCCAAAGAGCTTAGAATTTTCAGACATTATTTAATACTTTAAGCACTACTGTGTACTGACCGACTTCAAGTCAGTCAGGCGACAACAAAAGCAAGCCATTAAGCAGAATCGAAGGTCAAAAGTGTTGCTTGCAGAGACAACATCCTGCAAACATTCATCCTACTAGCGACGCATGGTAAACGTGCTTACGAAACTAGCTGTAGCTAATTGACTCGCCAATTTGACACATTCACGTGATGTGTATTTCATGTTATGGTTATGGTTCAATGTGCACTCACAATTTGAATTCAATTTACAGAACCCTACATGGACAGCAATGAGATTGGAACTAACACCATTGTTCTCCTGTTACCGTCTAAAGGGTATAACGGAGTTAATGAACCTCAATTCTGCTGAGCTGGCCCGTCGAATACAAGTCGACCACATAGAAAATAATAAACCTGTTAATTTAAAGGTAAGAATTTGGACTTGTGTAATCCACTAATGATTATCTAGAGTCTGTAAAACTCCCCACGGCACATTTCTCAATCTCTATTGCGAGATTTATTGAAAGAGTTATAAAACCGGGTTCACTACGATATCATAATAATATCCCGAGCTAGTTGTACTGACTAAGTGAAAATCAGTACCTATCAATACCCAACTACTGTTTAATGCTAAAACTGTTAAGCGTAACTTTATCACACATACGCAAAACATTTATAATAATGGATTCCTTACTCACCGATTACCAGCTGGATAGAACATACTGTAAGAGTAATGATGTAATTTTACATGGAATATGAGCTTAAATAACGTTTATGATCTCGTACTGTCTACTTTCTTTAGAGCTATAGCTTTCTTGAGACTGCGAAAAACATTGAAAATATTGTTAAAAGATACTTTGAAATGTGTTATGTACCTATGATATTTATATTTAGTGCTGAAATAATACGAGAGTAATAGGTGGGTTATTTTTGATGATCTAATGATTTTATGAGCCCTTTAGCAGGCGTTCTACTGCTTGGATGCTTTATGAGTACCACTATGCTTATATACGTTTTATACCTTAGCAGCTCTTTATGCTGCTTGGCAAGTCACCCTCCATATCTGGTTGAGGCATCCAGTGGGACGTTCAAGGATCGTCATGATTATATAGAATGTAATGAACCTACCATGTATTTATTTAACGTATTTTTTTCTGAACTAGAGACTATTCACCATGTATACTACTGATGTTATGGGACATACTATTTTTGGGATTAAAGCTGAAAAATCAGACACTTCACCGCTCTGGTACATCACTCGTCACATGGTTGACTGGACCTTTTACAGGGGATTTGAATTCTCTATTATCTTCTTTGCACCTGCCTTAGCTAGCCTTATGAGGTAAGTTCCTACTTTTTTTATGAATTTTAGGCCACTTATTACCATAAAAAATGAGGTTATATACAACGTTTTAACCTCATTTTTTATAGTAAGTAATAATAAAGATTTTAGTAGAAACAACACATAGTCTATTTAAATAGCCATTCTCCTCTATTTTAATTGGTTTATGTTTGAAAGCCATTAAATTTAATTCTTTGAAATAAAGTCTACCAGAGTAAGTTTGATATATCAATAAATTATATTGAATGCAGTACTTATACAACGCTTATAGGCTTCCAAAGCGTTTTCCCAATCATTTGAGTGGCGCCATCTATGTAAAGCCGTACCGTAACATTGAAGTGTTATGATATTTATGTAGCTACCTATATTTCGCGGTCTATGCTATAGGTATACGCAATATGATGTAATCGGGTGTACACGTTTGTCATGTACCTTTTTTCTTACTTTAGATACCTATTTAGTAATGCTATCATCTGCAAAACTATACTACACTCTAACCACTCTACTACTAATACACGGTACTGGTATAGTAGTAGTACTGGTATAGTAGTCACCTAATTTATACAAATATTCTAAGTTTTTTCTTTGTATAAGTTTCGGTTTAAATCAGAAATCGACAAACTCCTTCTCTGATTTAGGATCTGATTTCTATATAACTCCAGTTTTAGTTTTTTAAATAATTTTACTTTTGTTATTGATTATTTGGTCTGAGTTGATTATGCGATTATGCACAATTATAAGCGTTATCGCGTTGACGGAAATAGACAATAAATATACTGTACCCTTGTATACAAGGGCGCAATTATGCACAATATTGTATCTATGCAAGGTCTGTTTACAAAATTAATAATCTGTTAAAATGTAATTTCTAAGCGCTAAATGCTCTTTTGAACTCTGATTACTATTTACTTATTGATAAGCTTGCAACATTAGAAGGATAGGTATTTGACATTCAAACTGCGTAATATATTTAAAAATATTTACCTACGAGTGTTTAAAAATATATAAAATTAGGTACCACTCAATTGGATCTTCTTCTACTCGGTAGAGGTTATACAAAAAGAATGAAACTTGAATCAAAACTGGGACAAAAACAGGTGTGAAACGTCATAATTATTTTAAATTACCCATTCGAAAAAAATCTTTCTTCTTTTTTCTTTTATATGGCAAACTATGCCGATGTCGACAATTCTGATTCTGCCAGAGTTCGAAGTGTTATAACTTAATGAGAAGTGATAAAAACCAAAACACTAATTTAGATTCGTTTTGTGACTGAAACAGGAACTAAATGATCGAATTTGATCGGATTAAAAAACTGCAACGAGAAAAACAAATCGTTTATAAATTATCAAAGAATAGGAAGGTCAGAAAAGGTATGCATGGACACTAAATAGGAGGAGAAGGATTATAGTTTGATGGAGTAGCAATAAGTCATATCTTAACTGCCTCGGTGGTGCGACGATAGCGCAAGCGGCTGCCGAGAACGAGGTCACAAATTATTGTCCTGAGTCTGGATCTTCTTTGTGTCCGTTAAATCAATGTTTGTACAACTCTTTGCGACACAGGGCTGAACCCTGAAAAAAAAAGAAACTTTAATGGATAAATTTTTACAAGCTTTATTTTATAATTATTTATTTAGTTGATACTGCCTTATTAGTAATATCGTTCAGTTAAGTGTTATAATTTTACGATATCAAAACGTTTTGTTTGATTTTAGACTTACTTAAATTCTTCTCGGAAACTGCAACAAGTTACATAAGAAAATTATTTTGGAATGTTGCCGAAAAACGGAAAGAAAGCGAGAATTCTAAGAAAGATCTTTTTAATCATTTTCTCAAAATAAAAAAGAAGTTGGAAGAAACAAAAGAAGGTCAAACGATTGCCAGTTCTTGTGAGTTAACAACAATTTCTTTACCAAGAACTAATACCTTTTCTCAGTATGGTGACGAAGTAAGAATACAGTGTGTCACCACCCCATCTCATCCCACGGGTGTCGTAAAACCAACCAAGGGGCTATCCGTGAATATTAGGTATCTTTACATAATAAAAAGAAGCAAAACTTGAAATTAAACCCTATACCAAATCCGTCTGGCCAGTGTGGTATTATTAGTAGACCAAGGATCGCTCCATCATCATGGGAGGAGGCCTGTCCCTACAGTGGGGCATTAATTATTATTTATTTATTAATAGGCTATTATGATGATGATGATCTTGAATAACATAGCGCAACTTAATCCCCACAAGACTGAATTTCAATGCAAGTTGTAGGTTAATAATCCTGACCACTTGGTAATGTTTATGCAACTACTCGTCGTTAGCAAGACAAATACACACGGAGACTGTTCGACAACATGCTTACATTGACTGTGTTGTCTTATGTCTTGACTCCTCGTCTCCACATTGATCTAGAGTTTTGTAAGATGGAATGAATTTACCGAATAAATAAATCAGTTAGGTCAGCTATGGCTTAAACTCATTCATCATAACAGCCCATTAATGTCCCACTGCAGGGACGGGCCTCCTCCCGAGACGGAGGGATACTTGGCCTACTAATACCACACGGCCAGACGGATTGGTATAGGGTTTAATTTCAAGTTTTCCTTTTTTTTATTTCGTACAGAGACACGGAGAGTCCCTTAGTCGGTTTTTACGACACCCATGGGATGAGATGGGGTTGTGACATATTGTATTCTTACGCCGTTACTACACGGAGAATTTCAAAATTTCATTAAAATCAGTTATAACATTAATACAGTTCAGTTTTGTAAACAGGTCAATATTTTTTTAGCATCAGCAGATGATTTGATGATGGCACAAGTAGCAGTATTTATATTGGAATCCATTGAAACTTCGTCTATCATACTAAGTTATTTTCTGGTTGAACTAGCACATCATCCAAAAGAGCAGGTACGTTTAATTTCCAACTATTATCATTATTATAGTAGCCTACTATGTCCCATTGCTAAAAAGCCACCTTCAGCATGTCAATTCTCGTTACTTAAAATCGTTAAAAATTCTTAAGAAAGATGATGTCTTACCTATTGTGTTGTGTGGCAATATGACAGCTAAAAGTTAACTTAACCGAATTTTTAACGATTTTAAGGAACGTGAATTGACATGCTGAATACAAAAAAGGTCTTGTATTTTTTTTAGGAAAAGCTTTTCAGCGAAATACACAACGCAATAAACAAAAAAGGCAATAATATTTTGGAGTACTACGATTTACAAGAGCTAAATTACCTTACCGCCTGTATAAAAGGTCAGTAAGCATCTTTCTTACTGCAAAATTTTGACCCCGAAATACCTACTTATTAAAATTACTGTTTTTAGAAACCCTTAGGAAATATCCTACCCTGCCGTACCTGGACAGATTATGTAATAAAACATGTAAGCTAACAGATGTACTGACGGTTGAGAAAGGTACCCCTGTGTTCATCAATGTACACGCTATGCATTATAATGAGAAGTATTACCCTGAGCCAAACGAATGGCGTCCAGAAAGGTTTCTTGGATCAAGCGACAATGACAATCGTGACTTTACGTATCTCGCTTTTGGTGAAGGACCTCGTTACTGTATAGGTGAGATTTTTAGAATAATATTTTCTTCATATAACGCGAGCAATCATTTTTTGTTTTGAAATACAACTTACTGGTGGTAAGTCTTTTCAGAAAGAATCATCAACATTGTGCACGCTTAATCAGAAGTGAGGTGAACGGGGGGCGTTCTACACTACGTTTGCCTCACTTGCTTTACAGCTAGGTGGACCGAAGACCTCATAAAGGTCTCTGGGTCGGACTGGATGCGGAAGGCGTAGGACCGAGTTCTGTGGCGCTTGTTGGGAGAGGCCTATGTCCAGCAGTAACTTATGTATATTTAAAAAAACATGTCTTCTTTCTATGCAGGTAAACGCTACGGCTTACTACAAGTTCGTTCAGCAATCGTGCATATGATGATAAAGTTCAGATTTATACCAGAAGAAAACTACGTTGCCACATGTAACCCCTACTGTCCAATGTTAAGCATTAAAGATGGCGGCAAAATAAAGTTTATTGCACGTTACTTAACAATCGTTTGATTTAGGTGATTGAAACAAAAATATAAAATACTGATCTCACCTTAAAGGTTTCGTATAAGCCGACAAAAGTACGCTGCGTAGGTATGCAATATCTATACAAAAACTACTTATATATTGAAAACTTGATGTAAAACCGTATCCCAATCCTTGTACCTTATTATTAGGCTATTTTATTCCCTTTAACTAGTCTATACTAATATTATAAATGGGAAAGTGTGTCTGATGGTCTTTCTTTCACGGCAAAACAGAGCGACGAATTAACGTGATTTTTTAATTGGAGATAGTTGACGGGATGGAGAGTAACATAGGCTACTTTTTTTTCCTTATGTGTCCAGGAAAGGGGAACAGTGATACCCCGAATTTAACAAGCGAGCGAAGCCGCGGGCAAAATCTAGTTAGGAAATATAAATAAAAAATTTTCTGGATAGTTCACATTCTATTTCTATTCAAAAAGAGGCTAAAAGACTTAACGTCACTATACATAGACGTCTTGCATGACTACACTACGATCTACAATAAAAATACTCACAGATTTTACTAGCACTAAGCTAGACAGGCAGATACCAACAGTCGGTCTAATAAAATCTCTGTCTAGGTTTATATGGATTACTTTCTAAAGCACAGTATTAGGTTACACAATAAAATAAATAAATGCCGTTTATGGGATCTAATGTGTACGATTTTCTTTTTTGCGTGGGAAACCTTTTAGAGGCCGTCCACCCGCCTTTGTCCCAGACGGGCAGGTGTGTTGGAGTCCCAAAAGATGGAAGTTCGGTTTACCGACTAAAACCCACGGTGTTCCTCTATCACCCTAAAGTGCCGAGACGGCGAGACTGGCATTACTCGAGCCGTCCCGGCGGGATCTAATGTGTACCAACGTAAATTAAAGAACAAAATCTTAATTTAAGGGGTCAGGTAACGCAGGCTTTGCTTCTGGCATTGTAGTCCCTGAAAGGTGATAGAGGTACATCGTCTGTTTTAGTCGGTAAAAAATACTGTCATCTTTAGGTGACTTTACTTATTTTGTATTAATAATGATGGGAGCGATTATTCCATGTATTTTTACTATAGTAGAATACATTCATAAGAATGTGTTGCCTCATAATAATTATATAGAAACCAGAAGAAGTTTTGTAGGTGTTTTATTATTTAAAAATAAGAATCAGTAGTAATATTTTCTATAAGTGAGAGTTTCATTTTACTTACCCAAATTATTTCGTCAAGTGGTGACAACGACGCACGTAAAGCCTAATTTTCGTAGTAGTAGTATTTCGTAATTGTTGTTCCAAAAAATACAGAAGCCCTATTGAACGATAAGTATTGCTCTTCTTTTACTAATTGTTATTAGTAAAAGAAGAGCAATAATTAGGTAACATTCCATATTTTTTTAGTATTTAATTAAATATTACTTACTTTTTAATAATGTTTAGCAAAAAATTAAAGAAAACAATTTAATTAACTAGGTACCGAGTATTTTTCTAACATGGTCCTCGCCTTGTAAACTTTTCTATTAGAAAAATTACAAGAATGCTGAAATTATAAACTTATCAATAAGTATTTCAAACTGTTTGTAACTTAAAAGAGAATGATAATATAATAATAAAATATAAAGTAAAATATTTTTACAAGAGCAAAGAACATCAAAGGAATAAAAAAATTCCTCTACCTATAAGAATTTCTACGAACAACATTTGGAAGACATTTTACTTATGAAATTCAATTTGTATAAGATACTTGTAATTTATTTCCAATAGAGTAACTATTTTTTAATAATTTATGAGAGAATGTATATCAAAGAATAAGTATTAATAAAATTTATTCTAGAAATCGAAACATAAAAGTAAAATTGAAGTGTCTGAATGTAGCATCAAATCCACAGCTTATTGCTGATTGATTATGAATGTACATAATATGTGATCCAAATGTCTAAAGTTGCATTTAAAAATAAATGTCCATCTGTCTGTTGGACCGACTACGATGGTTTCGAAATAGATTTAGGGTTCCCCAAAAATAATGAAAACTGCGTACATTTTACCTACTTACTCGTAAATAATTTCACAGTTTACAATGACACTATAATCTACACCATTCACCACAACACAATAAAACAATATATCAAAAAGTAAATTTGAGAACAAACAGAATTATAAATATGTGAGCGTGGTGCGTGATTGTGTTTAAATAATATAGTAAGGCGCGACAGGTACAAAAATCAATCTACATAGTAAGTGTGCTTGAATAATGCTCACATAGACAACGGCCACACATTACCTTATTCCTAATATTCACACAAAAAAAAATTTTTTTCACGTTATATTTGGTACTTTCCCTCCGTGTGGTGACGGAGTAAGAATACAATATGTCACCACCCCATCTCATCCCATGGTTGTCGTAAAAACCGATTTACATTTATGTCCTTCCATTATAGGACCTAACTCATGCTAATACCTACCCAGCTAGATATACAAACACGGACGTCAGAAAAACTGCCTAAGGGCATAATATTAGATGTTACGCGATTTGCTTATGTGCATTTCGACGTGCAAATAGGAAGAAACATCATAAGGCCAAATTATATTGCGGACTGTATCATTCCCTTCTCTCGATAAAATGAGGGAAATGATAGCTGACCCATGCGTTATATTCGTAAATAAGTGGCTCGTCGGCCTTGACGTATATAAACTCATGTTCATGCTTGTAATACATAGTAGTTTTTTGTATTATTTAAAGCGGTATCTCTTGGTTGGAGACGCTAAAATATATATTTATTTTAAATCAAACCTACAAAAACAAATAAATAAAAGACATGGAAACCGTTAAAACATGAAAGTGGTTATCGGAATATTTATGACGTCAGGAAACCACGCTATAATATAGTTAATTAAAAACTTATTCTACGACTACTACTATTAATAAAAACGTTTAAAAATAAAACGATAAAATCATGTAAGGCAATTACATTAAAAAATAGAGCATAAACACTTTATAAATAAATGAAACAAAGACTATTTGAAAAGCGAACAATACTCGAGCTCACTTCATTTGAAAAAATTGCGAAGCTATTTTCCATAAAATTTCCATTAAATAAGGTCGGGCAGGTGGAGTTGAAAACTCCTTGCAGTTGGTTCATAAACTAGTTGAACAGTTCTACGGGAGAGTTTTTATTCCTATGAAAAGGTCAGTGTGCACGTCATCACTTTTAACATTTTAGACTCAAGGAAAAAGGGTGTACTTCATTGAAGTAATAAATAATCGGAACAGTTGATAGAGCTAGAAATCGTTTCATCTGAGATATTATTTCTATTATCCAAAGCACAGATGTCCAGAAAAATATCAGTTCTGTCGATCTATCTAACCATATCGCGAAGTGCATTGATGCCCACTACATACAAGCATTAGACAATTCATGACAGATATATTTTATTTTGAGCTGTTTTACTGTGTCCTAATTAAAATAATACTTAAATTTACTTAATATACAGGCATCCCTCGGTAAGTAACCAAAATTAAACGTTTTTATTTTTTATCTTTCTTTTTTTTCCTTTTTTTGTCCCCGTGAACTTTAATGATAATTATTTTTGGTGATGAATTTGATTTTTTTCAAAGGAGAAATATATTAACATAAACAGTATATTTTCTCTCCACTTTAAGGTAAAATTTAGTTATTTTTGGATTTTTTCGATCTTTCTTGAAGTTACTTTAACTAAAAAGAATGAGATAAATAAGTAGTATAAAGCAATTAACGAAGATCTATACGGTAATTATGTGTTATATAAAACCAGCTACTATAAAAACACATTAAACGTGGGTAAATAATATAATGATACACTATTAAGTAGTATCATTATTTTTAAATTATAATGTTCAAGTAAATGTTTCCTAGAAGGGTGCACAACTTTGTAATGTGGTAGTTAGTACATCATTATAACTCAAAAGATATGGCCGATGTCCAAGACAGAGAAAGCTATTGGCTCCATCTGGCTCATGAATTTAATATTAAAATGTTTAGATAACAAGATAAAATTGCTCATTTTTTAACTTCACATAATTTACTGTTTTCGTAATTATTTCTTGCCAGTCATTCGCGTCGCCTTCTGTTATGGAGGGAATCTTGATCTAGTTACTTAGTGACTTACTTACTCAAATTCATAAATATACTGGTGTTTTACATCGACATTTGGCGTTCTGAATTTGAAAAGGTACTGAAGAGGGTGGATTTGTATTCCATGTTTGAAACCGTTCAAAAATAATTTAGCTGCATCTTACGTACAACTATACAACTTTTATTTTAAATACATCTACAGCACAAGAGATCATGCTACACAAATCATCTACAAAAATCATGATTCAAGATTGTCAGCCTGTGGATCATTTTGTGTATCGTACAAACAATTAAGTAATTGGCCTGGGTGAGATTTAAAGCCACAACTTTCAAGACACTGATCAATAATCTGTCTATTTTTTTTAAAGAGATAAATGGTTATTAAAACTTAGCTAATAAAAAACTTAATTGCAAAATCCAGATTGATGTGTTTCTAAACGAAACACAACTGCGCTCATCAAATAGACTACAATTAATAATTAAAACAGAAAGAAAAACAAAAAACGCTCTTAATAAAATAGTTCTATCAATTACGCTACAGTTGTATCAATAAAAAAGTAAATGGAGCATAGCTCTTTTGTGTTATTTAATCGTCGAAATAACAGACGTACAGAGAATACTTTATTTGAATCGATTCGGAGATACGAGGACTACTGGCTGGTAAAATACGTAGAAATAAACCATTTACAATGAAAGAAATATCTTAAAGAGATTATTGGTCATTTTAACATCCTTAATAGGACCTTTTAGTGATGGAGGGAAATATGGCCTACTGATAAGATGTTGGCCAGAAGGGTGCGGAAGGGTTTTTGTCAAGTTTTCCTTCTCTTGATTTCGTAGATACTGTTTGTGAACTTTACCGTAATCCACTTTTACAACACCCTTGAGATAAGACGAAGCTGTGACACCATGTATTATAGAAACAAGAAAAACAGTGCTCTACGAATATACACAATAAAATATAACAGAGATGCGCAGAAGTCAATCTCATGTATCTTATTCACTTTTTCATACATTTAATGACGGTGGTCCAAATTGACAAGCTTTGGCTCATGCACAAAAAAGGTTACGATACTGAGTCGAAAAAAACAAAAATGTAACCAAAAACATTTAATTTTAAATGTTATGTTTATATTTTATTTGAATCGCGGGATGAGCTAGATGTCTTGGCAAACCAAACTTACCAAAAAATTGAAGACCGTAAGGAAGGGCCTTGCTCTGCAGCAAAAGAAATCTTATTACAAAATATTACAGAGAATATCATACAATTTAGGCTCTCGCAGTACTCCCAACAATTCATTGCATAACGGATGCTATGCGTGCATTGCTTGAACGCACATTGAATTTCTTAATTTTTTTTTAGAACAGACAGACTCAAATCTGAACTTCTGTAAGATTCTCTATATCACGGTTCCGCGAACAAAAACGCTATTACAGTCTTGAATAACGCATTCTCTTTGTGCCATGTCTGTTCTGAAGCTGTAATGTTAACGTTTTGTTGCAAAGGATATTCTCTTTATCACTCCTATCCTTAAGGGAGGTAAAACAGTAATGTACCATAAATAAGCGTGACAATATGCAAAAAGGTTTTCATCTTTTTTTTTCATTGTTTATTCAAGTCGTATTGCTGCTCTTAATTTATTCTTAGGAGCGTTCATTCAGCTGTGAGCATTTGTCCTATATCATTACTTTTTCATAAGAAATAATGCAAATTAGGGTTCCTAACTGATATCAAATATGTTCCGTTTCAAATTCAGTTATACACGTATTTAACCTTTCGTTAATTTATGTATGGCTTACATAAAATTAATCAACTTTATCTATGTGAAATTGTACAAAGGAAATTTACTACATTTTCAATATTTTTTTAGCTATATTGGCACAAAAACTGAGCTTGAATTGAACGAGTTACAGTTTGAATAGTACTACCAGAGGATTTCAATGGAAAGCTACATTTATACAGTGTTTATTTAATAAAAATGATAATAAAAAAAATACATTTTTCTGCTAGTTTTAACTCGGGTTTGAAATAGTATTTTCTATTTTTTACACTTTATTTATTTATGCTATGTAATGGATAACAAACTAGTGTATAAGCTAGTAATGTAGAACGTTTTTCTATAGAACCATAGCTTTAATAAATATAGTTTTACACCTGAATGTACATACTTTGTGTTTGTGTATAGATTAATCACTTGTAGGTAAGCTATTTTTTTAATAGAGAAAAGAAAGAGAACTGTCTATCACCTGAGAAGGTCAGCGAAAAGGGCCGCTCTGTATAATTACGTATTCACTTTAAGGCCACGACTGATATAGACTCTGAAAGCGCTACAATCTCTCAATATGAAGATTAAGATTTCTAAAAATACTCTCAAAGTTGTAGACGATGTATTTTAGTTTAATATAAATGAACTAGTAAATCTTCATGTGGTGACGGAGTAAGAATACAGTGTGTCACCACCCCATCTCATTCCATGGGGGTCGTAAAAACCGACTAAGGGACTATCCGTGAATTATAATTATCTTTACGTAACAAAAAAAAGAAAAACTTGAAATTAAACCCTATACTAATCCGTTTGGACAGCGTGGCCCTCCGTCACTGGAGGAGGCCCGTCCCTGCAGTAGGACATTAATGGGCTGTTATGATATGATGAACTAGTAAATATGTCTTCACTATGTTAAATAAACCTAGTGAAGTATATTTCACAAAATCCATGCAATAGTCATCTGTACCCTGTGTTCCTCTACCTAATAAAATTAAAAAAATATAACGATACTTTTTAATAACTCAAGAATATTCTACAGCAATCCCTTTGAGAAATAAAATGCCTTCGTAATAAAATTTCGTATTAATAAGAATAGCGTAAATTATAAACAAAATAACAGTTTGCCATAAAAAAGGCGTTCACAAAAATATAAATAAACAGCAGAAAAGTAATTTAAAAAGCAAAAAAGGCTGTCTTTAACTGCGAAGAAAACATTAAACCAGCTAATTGGCGTAAGAAAACAATTAACTCCATCCGTATATATAAAAGGCTCTATTTTCTTTACCAAGCGATTGGCTTGTGCCACGAACAGAACAGCCATTTACTCGTATTTATTTATTAAAAATTGGCACTCCAGTGGCGCTTTCAAACTTTTATTCTAAGTATGTAAATACACACCACTTACAGGTGTGAAAATATCATAGAATAATTTAATCTAATCATCATCATCATCATCATATCAGCCTATAGAAAGATAGAAAGAAATATACATACTAGCGGCCTGTCCCGGCTTCGCACGGGCATTATTTTCCCGCTTTTCTGTTTAATTTTTTGCTTAATTTTCTTTGCTATAAACCTCACGGAGCCCAAGACCTTTCCAACGAATGCAAAACCGTGGAAATTAGTTCGTGCGTTCTGGAGTTAAAGCGTCAGGAAGAAAAACCCGACTTATTTTTATATTTATAGTAGATAATACACAAAACAGATTACATTTTAGTGCGGGATAAAAAGGTTCACACTCATCTTTAAGCTTCGTTGTGGGACAACCACAACGGAGCGCTGATTTTCAGTGTGAACCCGCTAACGTACAGTTTATTTTTTTACAAAAACTGAGCACCATAGACGCCCACTGCTGGACATAGGCCTTCTCTAAACTTCTTGCGCGGTCTTGTGACTCCCTAATCAATCTAATCATAACATGATTTTAATGATACATTGTAATTGTTTCTATAAAATCATCATCATCATATCAGTCAGTTGACGTCCTCTCCAAAACATATATCTTTATATTATCTTCCATATTATACTTCATCTATATTAAAATACTTTCACTAAAAGCGGTTCTGTGCCTCCCTCAAGTATCGGTTTCCATTCCATTCAGTAAGGAGTCTTCCGGTACGTAGCCGTCGTTCCAGATCCTTTCTGGCGTGACGTCAGTCGATTCTACACGCTATGTACCTACCCTGCCCACAGACACTTTAATAGAGCAATCCTAAGCGCGATGTCGGCAATATCTTCATTTTTCATTCGATCACACAGAGACGACACTCCCAACATAGCTTATAAATAACTATCCAATTGTCTAAAAATAAAACGAAAGGATTAAATTATGTAATAAGTAGTAACGTTTAATCGACCATTAGAAATGAAATTCTGAAGGAAGCTCTTAAACCCTGAGTGATGATTAAACGGTCAAGTTCGTCGATTAAGCAAAATGCTCTTTGAAAGTTCCCGGATAAATTACTCTCCATGGATTCCTTAACATTATTTAATTACGAGCATTAAAATACCAATCATAGAGAGGCTTAGAAGTCAACGGCATAACACTATTGCTCTAAAACGAAATAAAAAGAAGGAAAACTTGAAATTAAACCCTATAACAATCTGTCTGGCCAGCGTAGTATTAGTGGTTGTATTAGTATTAGTAGGCCAAGTATCCCTCCGTCATGGGAGGAGGCCCGTCCCTGCAGTGGGGCATTAATGGGCTATTATGATGCTATAGGTGTATACTAACTGTATTCAATATTTTACATTAAGGATAGGCGGTCACGCTAAGGTGTCAACTTATGCTAATGGAAAAATAATATGTGGTTAGTGGCACTCGTATTTACTTGATTTATTTTGTTGTTAATAAAAGAAGCAGTACAGAAATATAATTCATTTTGAATGTTTTATTACAATTTTGTAACAGAAAATACCACATGTATGCTCTCTTTGTTCCTAACCGTTCCGAAATCGTAGTTTTTAAAAGTATTTTAATAAATGCTAAAGCGCACTTTGTGTAGATGGACTTCTGCAACCATATCTGTCTAGTTATGAAACTTTCAAATTGCATTTCATACAACACTTTAAACTTCGTATTTTAATTCGTTAAAGTTCAATCACTTAAAGCGATGAAAGTTCATCTCATCGAGAAAAGCTTTTATTAATTTTCGCACGAGTTAACGCTAGGAAAGTTTTGTTTGATTCTAAAGGGATTGTCTAAAATCAACGGTATAGTATACCTCAGTACCGTGCGAACACGAATCGGGTCGACGAACGAAATGCACCGACTCCCTAATGTTTCAGTTCCAGAGGAGAGAGCTTCGCTTTCCAGTCCATGGGCGGGAGAGCTAGCGAACGGGCGCTTGTCGCAAGCTCCCTGAAACACTCCGCGTAAAACGTAACAATATATCAGAAATGTATACAAGAATATAGAAGTTTATTTCTAATAAAGTTTTATTGAAAAAGTTTGTTTGTGTGTTGTCATGAATGGCAGTCGGATGACGACTTACAGTGCATAAGAACGCGCTGCATAGGTAAGTGCACATCGATATGTGTACACCACACTTAATTTGGTATAGAATAGCTTGCAATTACCTGCTTGAATTCAGTATGGTACGTGATTTTAATGAATTACAACAGATGATACGCGAACGTATCTGAAAAAGCACATGAAATTATTTCAACACAGTGAACTTTTTTAACAATATATTTAACGCAACTGTTTTTTATTAATTTAACGAACTATAAATTTTAACATTGTAGTGAATATTTCAATAAAAAATAATGGTTATATACCTATTAAGTATGTTTAAAAACAGAAAAAAATATTTTTTTTGAAAATTTGAGATAGCTATAATAATTACATGAGTGAAGCTAGGAGAAATAGTTTTTAAATTAGTGGCTAGGTAGGTACAAAGAGCTGATCAAGTATTTAGACAATTCACTATAGAAATAAAGTATGTTGCTACTTCATCAATTTAACCCGTCAGAAAAACTATAAAATTTTAAAAAAGCTTGAGTGAACAACCTGTACTAATACATTTCGAAAACATGGCGGTAGTAGTCCAAATTTCCCTCAGTCACTTGAAGAGGCCCTACAATAGGACACTAAAGGACTCATCATCATCATCATAACAGCCCATTAATGTCACTGCAGGGTGCAGGGATGGGCCTCCTCCCGTGACGGAGGGATACTTGGCTTACTAATATCACGCTGACCAGACGGATTGGTATAGGGTTTAATTTCATGTTTTCCTTCTTTTTATTACGTAAAGATAATATGTATTCACAGATAGTCCCTTCGTCGGTTTTTACGACACCCATGGGATGAGATGGGGTGGTGACATATTGTATTCTTACTCCGTCACCACACGGACAATGGTAAAGCCGTAGTACATAATACTCGTATTCCTAAGACACACAAGACAACCTAGCCCCAAACTAAACTAAGCTTGTACTATTGCATATTAGATAAGTTGAATCCTCATTACACGTTATTGTGTAACAAAACGTTATCACAAATGTATAAAATTAATATTCGAAACACATAACGGGACCCGCATTTAGTTCGCACGTAATCACCTCTGTTTAAATTAAATACAATTTACTTGATAATGCTATTTATACAACTACTATTGTTGTAGTCGATGTATTGACGTAGTAGAACATTTATCGGGGAGTGTCATAGGCTATATAGTATCACGCTATGACTAATAGGAGAGGAGCAGTAATGAAATATGTTTAAAAAAAGGGTTTTTTTGCCGCACAACGAAGTGGGCACGGGTCAGCTAGTTTTATATATTCAGAGTGTCACCACGTTAATCATTAGGTGGTGGTGGTGACGGATGTTCAGTCGTTTGGGACCGCTAGTTGTTAAGACCACGGTCCCAATCGCCCAATATCTCTTTTTGAATATGTCTTTTGGGACTTAAACGATCAATTGCTAACAGATCTTCGAGTCGGTCCCAACTGACCAATTCAAAAGAGCAATCGGTTGATTGTGACTGTGGTCCCAAACACCTGAACATCCGTGGGGACACGGTGCACCGGTGATGGTTAGGTTACAGGTTTAAAGGTAAATAGTTCTTACCATCATTGGTACTAGACAACGTACCGATTGTTTTTGTAAACAAATACATAATTATTATGCACAGAAAACACCTAGACCAAATCGAACAGTATATAGTCCAGAGATGCGGGTTCGAGTCCCGCCTCGAGTACCAATTTTTTCCATTGTGTTTCTTCTTTTCGGGTTTTCTTGTTATTCTTAAGCTTTATGGGTAAAAAATTATATGTAATTCAGACAGCTATGCTTACTTATGTACAAAATGTTTTTGCCTTTTCCTTTGCGTAATATAATTTTCCTTAATATTTATCTTTAAATAAAGTCAATTCAAGCTTATTTCATTAACCATTTTATTGAATAATAATAAAGATTACATTCTCTAACATGACAGAATTTGTAATATATAAGGGTTGTTCCCACGGGCGATATCCTGTTACGAGATGTTTTATAAAAACATTTACATCGTGTAATGTCAACCGCTGCCATGGTATCCAATTATAATAAAAAAAAACATAGCTCCGAAACATAAATATAAATTAACTTTTTTTTAATATAGGACGTTGATCTCTAACAGATTAACGTCAGAGACATACGTGGGAATATTAGAAAATGTTATTTAATGAAAAAAGGGGATAAAGGAAAAATATTTAACGCACACAATTACTTACATACATACATAAACTCACGCCTTATCCCGTCCGGGGTAGGGAGAGACGACAGAACGCCACTTGTCACGATCCTGACAAACAGATTGGGCCTCGTCCACATTCATTACGATTTCTGTGGTTAGGCTACGGCTCTTACGGAGAGATCTCGGGCTTGGTTCCGATTCAATGGAAATATTTGTGTGCTTGAACACGATTGTTTGCTTCGACTTTGCTTTCGAAATTGATCGTTAAAATAGCCCTTAATTTGTACAATGCAAGGTATACTCCATGGTACTATAGTTTCTGGATCAGATGACGCCCAAATTATTATAGCATGTATGTAACATGAGATTATGATACACTGGTGTGTATATAACATAAAATTATGTTACACATATTTGACGACCTCTGTAGCGTAGTGGTTATATAACATAAATCCTACGCAGAGGTCTCGGGTTCGATTCCCGCTCAATACAAATATTTGTGTGCATAACATGATTATTTGCATTGGTCTGAGTGTTTCTATGTATAATATGTATGTATTTACAAAAAAAAAGTGTATAAGTACTCATATCCGTTGTTCTGTTACCCATAACACAAGCAGGTTGAGCTTAACTTACTTTGGGAACAGATGGCGCTGTGTAGAAATGTCCGTTAATATTTACATAATAATATACAGTATACTTGTATACCATAATTAAGATTATGTTACAGCCCAGAATATTACATATGAGTATGTTACACACTGGCTTTCGATAATGGCCAGTCATACTATTCAACACATCAATAATTTTAAAAGTAAATCACAAATACATTCTGATATACGTCAAGCATAGCTTTAACACTCAGCAATACATTAGATATTGATTACAATCATTAATCAGTCTAGTTGTAAAATAACATTAAATATACATTGCGTTGAAATTCAGCTATCAATTTTATTTTACACTCATACATTAATATACTCTAAGTCGTATACTTTTAACTTATAAATAGAATGATATATTGCTAATCTATATAATTATGTTAAAACGAAATATAGTTATAATGATTATGAAATCTATGCGTTTACGACAGTAACGTTGGTAGGGAATCTTGATTTAAATCAAAGGAATATAGAGAAGGATACTGGATCAAAAGAAATGTGGCTAGTTAAAAAATGACAATCTTAATTTAAGGCAAACTTTAAACAGTATACACATTCATCATAACAGCACATTAATGTCACACTGCAAGGATGGGCCTCCTCTCATGATGGAGGGATACTTGGCCTACTAATACCACGCTGGCCAGACGGATTGGTCTGTACCAAACCGTCCAAACTTGAAATTAAACCCTTTGGTTTAATTTCAAGTTTTTTTACTTAACCCTTTGGTTTAATTTCAAGTTTTCCTTCTTTTTTATTTTGTAAAGATAATATTCACGGATAGGCCCTTAGTCGGTTTTTACGACACCCATGGGATGAGATGGGGTGTGGACGTTTTTATTGTATTCTTACTTCGTCACCACACGAATAATTACACATTAGCTTTACTTATCTATTTATACCGTAGCTTCTTATAAGTAAAATAAGGAAAATCAGGCAAGCTTAAACAAGGAAAACTAGAAACAAACTCTGTACCTACCAATCCGTCTGGCCAGCATGCTATTAATAGAATACCTCTACTACCCGGTCACATTATCTCGAGACCTGGCGTCGATGACGTCACGTCGCGTCGGACGTATCAATGAATCTGACGCGCCCGTGGCGAGCGCGGGGGTTGAAAGGAGAACGTGACGCGAGGTTCGCATTCCAGCGAGGTCTCTAGATAATGTGACTGTGTTATAAATTCCTGAAATAATAAGGCCTATCTCTACAGAGATATGAAAAGGCTAAGAACTATAGTACAATACAGGCGTGATTACAGCTTGAAATAGTTCATACATTTATAGAGGCAAAATACTGTATTCAAATATAAAAGAGGCGACAGTCGCAAGCCACGACTTCTTTGTGAATAGGCTCGTTTGAGTCAATGCTTTATCATTTAAAGATAATGATAAGATGTTGTCGGCCGGTTATTTTCTCTATGAATATACTTAGTTTTTTATAAATGGGTTAATTTTCTGTATGAATGGTTCATTCTCAATTCTATTGATCATTATACCCTCCCACTTACTAAAATTTACTAAATATAACGTTTTTGCATAAGAGCTCCTCTTTTTCTTTCGTTAAGCTTTAGTATTGTTTGCTTAAGTAGTCTTTATAATTATTTTAATCATGAAAAGACAGTGTTTTCTTTCGAACACAACTTCGTGCACGGCTTACACGACCTCTATGACTTTGTAAGGAAGTACCTAATTGCATTTTTTTCAAATCTCCCTTTGTCTCCATTTATGAAAACCACAAAACCAGAAGATACACAAAATTTTTTTATTCTTAGTCCATCATAACATAACACATAAACGCTCACACATTTGGTGGTAGTTTAACTAATGGTCGCCTGGGTACCTTTGTACACTCGATCGAAATGCCCTCTAAAGAGTTTGTGTTGCATATTGCATACGCTTGTAATCAGGCAGGCAAACTGATAGCGACGCAGTGAAGCCATTTTATGACTATTATATCTACTCCGTGTGGTGACGGAGTAAGACTCCGTGTGGTGACGGAGTAAGAATACAAAATGTCACCACCCCATCTCATCCCATGGGTGTCGTAAAAACCATTTAAGGGACCAACCGTAAATATTTGCTTAACGAAGTAAAAAGAAGGAAAACTTGAAATTAAACCCTATACCAATCAGTTTGGCCAGCGTGGTATTAGTAGGCCAAGTACCCCTCCGTTACTGGAGGAGGCCCGTCCCTGCAGTGGGACACTAATGGGCTGTTATGATAATGATACGTTGCCCTGACTCCGAGACTGTATGCGCGCTTTCCATTATGTTCTATATGCTATAGTTTTTCTAGAAATATTTATATGTTACCTTTAGTACAAGGTGGCAATACTTGGAGGAGGCCAATGTCCAGCAGTGAACGTCGATTGGCTGATATGATGATGATGATTAGCACCAAAGTAAGAAACATAATAGATTTACTACAGTATTTTATAACGTAGTACTTAATAACCAGACCAGAGCCATTAAAAATTGTTGCTTTATTGCGGTAAATCTAGTTGAATTTCTTTAACTGCCAGCTTTATTGTTCTCACGTCTCGAAAATAAAACAAGCCAGCCAGTCCGAGCCTGATTCATTCACTTGAATTCTTACTTATTTCTTTCAGAGTTCTTATTGATAAAATTCTGAAAAGCAACTGTTTAACATTTCTGTGTACAAACAAACTAATGGGATTACGTGGTCAACGTTGACTTTTTAGTGTGTACACTGCAAACTATATATTATTACATATTTTATATTACATCTATGCTAATATTATAAAGAGGTAAAGTTTGTGTGTTTGTGTGCTTGTGACGTTGTAGGGAGTAATCTCTGGATCTACTGAACCGATTTTAAAAATTCCTTCTGTGTTGAATAGTCCATTTATCGGGGAGTGTCATAGGCTACATAGTATCACGCTATGACTAATAGGAGTGGAGCAGTAATATAAATAATAGTTTAAGATGCTCTCAAACTGAAAAGTTAAGCTTTTTAATAAAGAAACCTATAAAGCAGCGGCAGTAAACGACGTTCTATGTAGTTACTGTACACTTCATATACTCTAACTGAAACGTCCTGGAAGTAAAAAGAATCTTTAACTTGAACTTGTTTCCGACCATAACGTAACTCTTTAACTTGAGAAAATTGGTGCTCACTTTTACAAACGTTGTTGTTGAATTTTGGTCCATTTTCCCCAGTTTATAATTTCGTAATTATTTTTGGGTACCTAATTCATACACCCATCTACTTATTATAACCCATTTTACGGGTGCGCCAAAGTTCACCTAAAATTTCAACTCCTATAATTAGAAGACCGAAATTGTTCTTCCTAACATTTTTCATCCTAACAATCGCAATTCCTAATTTTTTTGTCTCTAATGTTAATAATCCGAAGCATTCATCTTCATAATTTCAGTAGTAATAAACATCTATTATACTATTATTTGTTTTCCTATATTTTCTCAACATAACCATCTTTTATACTATAATTTAAAGTCATATCTTTTTTGTTTAGATTTCTTTTTAATCATAATAATTAATATTATTATACATTAATTTTGCGTAACTTTGTTGACAACGTGTAGGTATAACATAATATACCAAAGACCAGAGCAAAACCAGAGTCCCGCTCCAATCATTCAGTCAAGATCCAGAAACGAAATGGGTCCTATTCATAATTATTGGTTTAGGTTATGGTAGAACTGTGACCCCACCGCACGAGCCGAGCGAGCGCAGCGAGCGTGCCGCGGCAGCGGCCGGCGAAGTGCCAGAACCGAATTGGTCCTTTACTTATTGGTTTAGTTACGGTTACGGTAAACTCTCAGGCCATAAGCATAACCGTGAACGAGTCATGTTTTATGGATTTCATTCATTTAAGACAAAAATATTCTAATAATTTTAATAAACAATAATTTAAAAAAATGGTTTAATGTAAAAATGTAAAAAGTTGTTAAGTAAAATCACAAGAAATAGTATAAAAACAAACCTTTTTATTACTTTCACTTGGTAAATATTTCTTTCTGAGTATGAGAGAAAATATTATGGTGAAAATGTTTAGGGATAAAAGCGTTATGACAAAAAACATTAGGAACTTAAATATATTTACGTAACGATATTATTAATAACGATTTTCGGAAACATGAGTGTTATGAACATCGCCGGTAGCAATACAAATAGTATGAATGAAAACTTTAGGATTTAAAATTTTAGGAAGAGTGATCATTCGGATTACAAATCGTTAGGAAAAACATTTTCGGAAGAAGAACTTTAGGTAAGCCAATATGGACCCCCATTTTACATTATATTACACATACTTATAATATTGTAACGCATCCTATGTTTAAAGCAATAAAATATTTTTAAACAACTTCAAACAGAATGGAAGGTTCTCAATTTGGTTAAGTTTTTTTTTTATGTTATACCATATTTTACGTAGCTCTAGGTACCAGTTTCAGCTTTTATTGATCTGAAAAACTGTGATATACATAGGTACATATCAACAACAAACATTACCACAAGGTTTTATATTAAGTATTTTTGATAAGGACCCCTAGAAGAAGCGGCATTTCACTGCGTTTAATATGTCTAGTATACCTGTATTTCACTAACTCAATACTTTCTACTATTAGAGTCAAGCCGTGTACAGACTGGCACTTAGCCAATAACCAATGTACTACACTTCAGATCCTCTAACTGAAACTTCCTGGAAGTAAAAAGAATCTTTAACTTGAACTTGTTCCCGACCATAACGTTACTCTATAACTTTAGAAAATTGGTGCTCACTTTTACAAACATTGTTGTTGAATTTTAGTCCATTTTCTCCAGTTTATATTTGAGTAATTCATACATCAGAATCTTCTTATTAGAACCCATTTTACATTATATTAAGTACACATACTTTTTATAATATTATCCCGCATCCTATGTTTAAAGCATTAAAACTGTGACATGCCTTAAAACTGTACATATCAACAACAAAAAATACCACAAGGTTCGATAGTAAGCATTTTTGATAAGGACCCCTAGAAGCGGCAGTTCACTACGTTTAATATTGCTAGTATACCTGTATTTCACTAACTCAATACTTAGTCACGCCGTGTACAGACTGGCACTTAGCCTATAACCAATATACCTACTCTACACTTTATAATACTTTTAACTGAAACTGCCTGGAAGTAAAAAGTATCTTTAACTTGAACTTGTTTCCGACCATAACGTAACTCTATAACTTTAGAAAATTGTTGCTCTCTTTTACAAACATTCTTGTTAAATTTTGGTATTAATTTTCCATTTTCTTCTTAGTTTACATTAAGGATAAATTATGTCTAATTATGTTTGGCTAAAAATACGAGTAGGTATGTGCACACAGTTATTTTATCCTCCTTATAATACACACGACTGAGAAAAATGGCATTCCTTGGAGGAGGCCTTCACCTGCGGAGAGGTTCTTGCAAACCTTTCATAATAATAATTAGATTAGTCTACTTTTTTTTCACTTACTTACAGTTTACTTTTAATATTTAAAACTAGGATTAAGTATAATGTTTTGTTAAAAAATTTTTTGCAAGAAATAAAGATGCTTTTTTATTTATTTATTATAATACATATACTATGTTACCCTCTGTACTATGTTTATATTAATATGACACATTATTAAAATAATTTTAAACAACTCCAAACATAATAAAAGGTTTTCAATTTAGTAATTTAATGTTTGTTACCTATCATTTCTAACTAATGTAAAAAATATATAAAAAGCGTACATTCCTAATTTGTTTCCATAGAAATTTAATCAAAATCTGGTTAGCAAAATTAGGAGTAAAAACTGATAGTCCCTTAGTCGGTTTTTACGACACCCATGCGATAAGATGGGGTGGTGACATATTGTATTCTTACTTCGTCACCACACGGACTATCCGTATTCGTATGACCAGCAAGGTACTAATCAGAGGAGGCACTTAAATATAAGGACATTTTGTCAAGTAATACTACCAATAGTAAAAACCTATTCCTTGACAACATTATTACATATATTATGTACAAAGTAAGCTAGAAGTTAGTAAACTAAGTTAACATCCCGAATAAGTTGGATACCCTAGGCCTCAATAAAATTGGATCGGCTGTAAAAGTCTGTATATAGGGCTATATAGTCTGTATATAGGAATATATAGGATAGCTGATGTTATAAGAAGTTACTTAGGCTACTTTTATTTTGAAGGGTTTTGGTAAAAAAAAACCCTGAAAAGTTTATCTATTTCAGTAAACTTTTCGAGTATATTAGGGGCTTACTAGCGCTGCCAAAAAAAAAATCATAATTCGCAAATAGGCTAAATAATGTTAAATTTCGCATTTGAAAAAAAAAAGCTGCCGTTTTGGTGTATAACACAATATTTATTTAATTGAAAACATTTCAAGTGTTGTCTTTTCTCAAGACTTTGTTATCAACATTTTACATTATTTATCCTATTTGCGAATTATGATTTTTATTCAATTTGCGGCGCTAGTGAACCCTATAAACGCCCTTAATAGTAACAGTAAATTGACTTTTTTAATACGTTTCATAATAGTTCCTACTTTTACAATAGATGTCAGTAGTTGAACAATTGCAAGTAAACCAACGCGTCATAAATCGAGCTCGCTGAATCCGTACAAAGGAACATTCAAGTAATATTTGTCAGAAACTTCATTTGAATAGAACCTCCTTCATACTATTCAAAACTACTTTAAAGGGCTTTTGTATTTCATGTTACTGTATTTATGATCTAAGCTTTGTGTAGTCACAGACATAGGTACAGAATTCAACTTACATAGAAAGTTCGTTTGAGGAAAGTACAATAGGTACACACCGATAAGCTATGTGTTATTATAATATACATACACCCCCTTACTCATAAACGCCTCTTAAATTTAATCACTGTTTAGCGAGATTTTTATTACGAAAACCAACCTTATACCAAACAACGTACAGGTTGTCTATAAAGTCAAGAAATTAAAGTTTGAGGAACTAAATTGTTCATGTGTCTGGCAACACTGAAATTCAAAATAGACTTGTACATGAGCTGTCATCGAGTAGAAGTTGCGGAACGGTTTTCATTTTGGGATTTTTATTATGTTATTAATCTACAATAAACTAATACTGACTTACGAAGAACAACATAAACAATGAGTAAAGCAAATCAAAGTGGCATGCGGAAAGTGATTTTTAAAGTTATTATAATTAAGTTGTTTGACGGAGCACGAAGCTGGTCGAATTATATGTGATTTGGCTGATGTTTATGGGCGAACTGCAACTTTGATGGGTATGTAATCGTGTTACTGTGTTTTGTAATCTGTCTCAAGTAATAAATTCACTCCATTTGCGATTTAGAGACCAAAAACAGGCATTGCGTACATAGCATATTTTTAGGTAAGATTGTCATTGAAAGTAAGAAATATTATAGTACGACCTTTTCTGTTGATACAATTTATCAGTTGCATTAGTATAATTCAGTCAAGATTTATCCCAAATTTGAAGTTGAATTAATTGCTTTATGTCTATATTACGGTTGATAACTAAAATAAGGATGTCACTTTCGCATCAACTGGTCTGTCGACAATGAATAATTAATTGCAATATTTTATTATTTTTTTTATTATTTAGTTCTTAGTAACTCCATGTTAAATGATATCTTGTTAGTTAATATTTAACACTGAATAAATTTTAGTTAGGTATTGCAGTTATTTTTTCCATCCCATTCTTTGCCTGTATTTTGTGTCTAGGTAAGTACCTTTGTCTAAATTTATTGTAAAAGTATAATCAAATGTTTAATCAACATAACTTTTGTAAAATTTCAGGCTCCAACCAACCCTCAGATAGTTGCAGGTGATAGCTAGAACTGTGATGGATTTTAATTGTAGTCTTGAAGTTCTACGCAAAATTTTAAATGCAATAGGCCTACAAGAAATGCCCTAATAATATAAAAATCGAGATTTGCCTGAAGAACTAAGGAAAGACATTATTTATCATTCTTCATACAAGGTAACCTGTATAATAAAGCATATTCTTTTGTATAGTAATTTTTCTCATTATTAACTGTATAAAACAGTTAAAATAATAGTTTCTAGCCTATTTTCCCTTTCTACTCCTCTTTGCCCCCTATACGCCCCTCCAAATAAACCAATAATCAAATCTTTTTTAATAATAATATTAGTATAGTTAGTAAATCAGTAGTTTCCGTGTAGTGACGAAGGAAGAATACAATATATCACCACCCCATCTCATCCCATGGGTGTCGTAAAAACCGACTAAGGGACTGTCCGTGAATATTATCTTTATGAAATAAAAAGAAAGAAAACTTGAAATAAAACCCTATACCAATACGTCTGGCCAGCGTGGTACCAGTAGGCCAAGTATCCAGTTATGATGATGATGAATTGATATATAAAAAAAACAATATTTTATAAAATCATCACTAACAAGTAACTATTTATGTTCCCGCAGGTCACAAAATGTTGGCAATTTCTAAAAACGGCCTTCAGCAGCATCACAGCTGAAACTTGGAAAAACAGTTGCCATCGCGTCGAGAAGCTCGAATCAGAATACTACAAGAGAAGAGGCAAATACTGACGATAATAGCAGCAGCAAAGAAAGCTTTAGTGATGACGATGAAGGTGGCAACGAAAGTTATCTCAACATCGAATATTTAAAAAATCCTATGATGAAAGCGATGAATAAATGTCCTTGTTAACTGTGTATATGCGTTTTTATTACTCTGATTCAATCCGTTAATTTAATCTAATACCCATACCATTCTAATAGGTGAATTTTGACCCATGTAGTTTACGGTTGGTGTATGAAATCGATTAAGAGATTTATCGATTTAGATAACAAGCGATTAATCGATAATCGATTATTATTTATAGTTTAGTTTTTTATGTTTGGTATACATGTGGCAGCAGCCATATAGTAGCAGCACTAAAATTAAAACCATAGAACATAATTGTTTTGCAGAAGTCAAAAATTACGTTATGGCTCAAAATTCTTACACTAAATTATGTTACATTCTATGGCTCAAAACAACTGTCAAAATTTAAAATGGCTTGACTATAGTGCATATAAAACAGAAATAAAACATCGTCATCTAAAATGTTTAAAGGGCTAACACTACTTTACTTCTATAAAGGTCATGTTATAACAATTATTCAAATTTCTCAATCACTTAGGGTTTCAACCAATGAAATGAATTATCTCATTATGAGTTGTGTGAATTTCTTACTTGAGTATTAGATATAATGTGTTTCAAAATTACTTATTTTATTTCAATAAATTACTAGTATGAAAACTATTTTCTCAGACTAAATAGGGTTGCTACGTGTAGCACAGTGGCGGCCTCATTTATTTTCAGGACTTTATAGACAGAGTGTAAGAGTCTATGCTAATTAATCAATTGACTAAAATTTAAGAGGCGTTTATGAGTAAGGAAGTATATTGTTATAATTAGTATGTCTAAGTATTTGTAAATGTAAGTATGATATGCCTGTTGCCTGGTATCCATAGCACAAGCTCTGCTTAGTTTGGGACCAGTCAACACAGATACATTATATTATAAGTACCATAAATTGTTATTGTTATGTAATACATATTTTTTATAAAAAAAATTGATTGATTGATTGATTGACACCCCTTACGTACATTATAAAATATTTCGTATCGACAGTTTTACTAGCAATCATCGTTTGAAAAAGGTAAATATAATTATTTAGAATGGAAATAGTAATGCTGAAAAAGTGACACGATACTGTTTATCTGAAAATCTTTTAGTTTGATTTAAATCCTAAAGCGGGTCATCATCTTTATATCAGGCAATGGATAAACGCTGCAGTGCCTAGGCCTCCTCCAACTACTTCCACCTTATAAAGTACCTACTGTGCTTTCCTTCATCGTAACAGCCCACTAATGTCCCACTGCAGGGACGAGTAAGAATTACTAAATAAGAAGTAGATTGCAACTCACAAACTCACGCCGAGCTGGCAACGTAATTATTTGGTACTTATCAACGTTTACTGTAATTTACCATTGTTCAAACTCCAAAAACGTTATTTGGGTGTCAATGATCTGGGTATTAAGTACCCTATGTTATTATACCTAGTCATTTGGAAAAATCTTTGCATCTCACCTCATTAATTATCAGCAAAAAGAGGAAACCATCCCACGAACAACCAGGCTACGTAATGAGTGATGCCATGATTTATTCATAGCCCTTCACCAAACGAACAAAAACCCTCCAAACATTTATTAAGTAGAACAGTATAGTACAAACTTTACTCTGTTTCGCATTCAAAACATAGTTTGGTACTAAATACTAGCAAACTTACTTTGCTGACAACCCGCAGTCAGTATTCAATAAGCTATTTATAGCTCCGTTAACATTACTCATTATTCCAAAACGCGTGTTAGTAACAAATATGTTTTACCAAACGTCTCATTAGGTTTATTGACTAAAACAAAAGAGAAGTGGCTGTTCTGATTGAATATTTGTGTTTACAGGAAAATTAATGGAAGCTTCACTTTGAGCTATATTTAAATTCAAATTACTGTTCGGAAACCGTACTGTTGTGTGTGAGTGGGTACTTGAAATCTGCGTATTGTGCTTTGCATTTCACTTTGATTGCATGTCTCAATTACCATTTTGTCTCCGTGTGGTGACGGAGTAAGAATACAGTGTGTAACCACCCCATCTCATCCCATGTGTGTCGTAAAAACCGACTAAGGGACTATCCGTGAATATTATCTTTACGTAATAAAAAGAAGGTAAACTTGAAATTAGACCCTATACCAATCCGTTTGGCCAGCGTGGTATTAGTAGGCCAAGTATCCCTCCGTCACTGGAGGAGGCCCGTCCCTGCAGTGGAACATTAATGGACTGTTATGATTACCATTTTGGCAAGATGGATTGTTATGTATTAAATTATGACAACTTTTATTTTTTTGTTTTTTATGGATGTAATCTTTCATTGGCTAACTTTCGGTTGACTTTTACAACACCCATGAGATGAGATCGTGTGACATCGTGTTTTAACCCGTCACAAGCACAACATTATTATCATCATATCTTGTTGCTACTTCATTATGGGACATATTATTATATACAATTCATTCTTAAAAAAATACTGAAAACTGTACTGCAAAAACAGTCTGTTGGCAATCTTTTCTCAAAAACTACCGTCGTCGGTTCTGCGTACTACTCATGAAAGTTAAATTCGTATTAAGTAATATCTAGTATTTATTGTACTCGTCGAACATACATTCTTAGTAAGGATGCTAATCTGGTAAAAGTAATCTCATACAATTTTTTAATATAAAAGCTTATTATAAAATCTCACATCTTTAAACTACACGTAGCATTAACTACCCAACTTTAACATTTGTTTTATAAACGTTCTTTAAGCTGTGTTTAATGGTAGCCATACACGATCATTCCTATCGTCCAATCGGCATGACGCTACCGATTGGATCAGTTAGAATTGACCGTGTGTGCGAGTGGATCGGAAGGACAGTTAGAATGGATGGCAGGATCGAATTTCGTTTCTTTTGATTGAGATTGGATCAAGCCTGCAGTATCATGCCGATTGGATCGTGTATGGCCAGTGGCCACCATGAGCTAAAATGTAGTTTAAAGTATGACTGATCCAATCGGTAGTTCATGCCGATTGGACGATAAGAAAGATCGTGTATGCCCAATGTGGACGAATTGCAGATTGGATCAAGCCTGCAGTGTCATGCCGATTGGATGATAGGAAGGATTGTGTATGGCTACCATTACTCGTACAGTGGTTTTAGTGTTTATATAGCTTCGAAAATATAGTTTATTAAGTATTCAGAGCTACGATTGGCCTAGATCTCTAGCATTCAGAACATTTCAAAAGACTATTTTTACTCCTACACCTGTGACGTAGCAGCCACGATAAGAAACTGCTATGCACTAGATTGAGCGCTCAAATACAGAAGAACTGTTGATGTTAATGGTGTGTCTCTAAAAGTCTTCACAAATGGCGCGATCAGTAAAAAAATACCAAGATTTACATGCAGGGAGGAATTGAGTTTAGTACTACTTTTTAGTATCGTTATCAGAGTATTAGTATTGTTATCAGAGCCAGATTTACATCGACTTTAAGATTTCCGACGCTTTCCAATAATAACAAAATTTTCTTTTACTTTTAGGTAGAAGCCTCGCGATGACGCGAACAACTCCGCCGCCATTGCGGCTGTTGGAGCGGTTCGTGAATTCTACTCCAGCTCCTAGCGCCCCTACAGCCGCTACAAATGTTGCTGCCCCGGTACCCAAGCCCAGCGCCAACAACAAGCGACCCACGCCTATTATCATATATCCTACTGGTAAGACAGTAATGACTAATACTTTATTTTGGTTCTTAATGGACAACCAACTGCTGTACATAGGCCTCTTCAATATTTCCTAATAAAAAAACTAACTACCTAAAAAAATAGGTGTAATATCTAACTTCGAAAACTATAACACCGAATACCACGACCCCGTAAATTCGCAGCCTCTAGGAAATCCTAGAGGCTGCGAATTTACGGGATCTAGAGTAGACTAAAGATTAGTCTTGTAAAAAGTCAAGGGAATAGTAAAGCTTTTCATTTAGATGTATAAAAACTTAACGAGCTTTTGATACAAACTAAGGACATTGTAAACCAATCATTACTTACTTTTATACTATCGCGTTGGATGATTGATTGATGATTATATACATTGTATACATTTAAGATGTAAACGGGAGATTATTGCGGTATGCTATTTGAGCCATAACGCACTGCCGACTGGTCGGCTGACCCTAGTTTTAGTCGACGAGGGACTGAGTTGAAGTCGACGCTGGGGAGCAGAGGACAGTGAGTAATAGCATATTATCTTCACTTTGCTTGACGTTTCGGCACAGATTACAGTGGCCGTTGTCTGAAGCTGACTGGTGATGCGAATGACTACCGGTTTGCTTGAGACCACGGCCATATTCAGAGTGTTAGTCGTATTCAGATAAAGTAATGTTCCAATCTCTGAATACGCCTTTTATTAATATATTTTTTATACCATTAAAAAACAAAAATTTCAAGTTCCATGAAACCTGTGATTTCGGCTGTAATAAATATGACAATAGAAGTATTTGTATAAGTATAGTATAGAAGTTCAGCAACGGTAAACATCTCGATGTTTATGTAGAGCGCTTCCCTCATATAACTAATGTCGACAAGTCGCATGGGAACGTGAATATTTTAACATGAATGCAATATGTTAAGTGGCTGTGTCGTACTAGCACGCACATAATTTTATGCATCCCCATGTTATGGAAAATATGTTTACCATATTATAAACTATTTTAAAGTGCTGTTATATTTTCTTAGTATATTGACGGAGGATTTCATGTCATAAAAATTGTCGTAAAGGGAAAGTTTGCTGATTTTTATTTCTACCTATGCTTGCGTCCTTTATGCTTTTAAAGGTCGGTGCAACGCATCTGTGATTCCTCTGGTGTTGCGGGTGTCCATGGGCGGCAGTGATCACTTACCATCAGGTGAACTGCTGGCTCGTTTGCCTCCTATCACATAAAAAAAAATCCTCTCAACGTGTCCCGGACCTGCAGTCAGAAAATTATGTATACCAGCGACAGCGTAGTCAGTGTCAGAGGTCTGGGCTACAACAATGTAATTTCCATCATCATTTTGCCATCGATAAGCTAAGAATAAGTTAGCAGATATAAAACAAAAGACTGAACTTAAAACCTTGTACTTCATATAAAACCTTGTCATTCTGTATGGTCAGCGTGATAATAATAGGCTTACTTTCCCGCCCATACTAACATTAATGGGGTGTTATGATGCTATGTATTTAACGTTTTCTTACGGCCATGGCGACTACTTAAGTACTGGCTGACTTGATTGGCATGGACGATCACTGGCTTTATTAGCTCGCCTAAGTCACAAGACATGAAGCCAAACTTTTTCGTCAAAAACTTCATACAATGCAGGCTCTATATCTATTGAAAGGGGCTCATCCTTGCAGTGGTCGTCTTTATTTGTACACCCTATACTTTAAGACACAGTGGTCACTATTTACTCATAAGGCGTCTCAAAAAGCAACATCCCTTTTTATCGCATTCAAGACCTTTTCTTGGCATAACATTAAGTAAAAATACGTGACATTCACAACTTCTAACCTAATTTCTAAGCGAAAGTTTAAGCCATTTGTGAATTGTCTTGTAAAAGGAAACCGTCTAATTTTGGAAATTGCCTCTGACGTTTTCGTTGAGTGCCTGATAAGATGGTTTTTTATATATACAAAAAAGGCTAAATAATAAAATCTACGCGTAACCGTTTGTTAACCTAGTTCAGTTGGTCAGTTTGATCCTTTGGGATAAGCAAGAATGCAAAGGAATGTCATCACTACGTTTGCAGTTCTGACTTGTACGATGAGCAGAAAATTTTATGAATACCTATCTTGAAACCGCAAGGCCACGCAAGAGGTCATAGATTACGGGATACCAGACTCTTAATTATTTAACCTTTTCTTATCAGTTTATTTTTACTTTTTATCCATTACCCTTAATCATTATATACAGATAGATCATAACAGCCCATTAATGTCCTACTGCAGGGACGGGCCTCCTCCTGGAACGGAGGCATACTTGGCCTACTAATACCACGCTGGCCAGCCGGATTGGTCTATACCAATCCGTCTGGTGGCTAACCCATTTAAACCCTATGGTTTAAATTTCAAGTTTTCCTACTTTTTATTTCGTAAAGATAATATTTACGGATAATCCCTTAGGCGGTTTTTACGACACCCAAGATGATATGGGGTGGTGACATATTGTATTCTTACTCCGTCACCACACGGCGTGATACAGATAGATACAAATTATAAAAGTATCCAGCTTACCATATTACTGAAAAAAAGAAGTTATGTAACATAGCTAATACACATTACAGAAAGCGAAACCAGAGATCGATAACAACCATAGACACTGACTAACCACGCCATTATCTATGTATGGAAGCTTAAATCATTAATCTAGTCAATCGAGCAATGCCCAGCGCTATTTAACCAGGCGTTGTAATGTAATGTTAGCAATTAGTATATTTCTCCTCACACAGTTGTAGATTGCGGGTCTAATGACTGAGTACAAGAGTGATTAGTACACTCGAACAATTTCCACCAGCCTTATCGAATAGCTTCAGCTATAATTATATTCGACTCAGAAATGGGTAATGACAACTTCGTTTAGCTCACGAACTTAAGCGGGACTTAATCTTAGAATCACTTTATTCATGAACATTTAGAGTTCCTTTCAAGGCTTTTCAGCTGAAAAGTCTTAGTAATTGGCCGGAATCACAAACGCAGCCCTACTCTGATGAAAATAAGTTTCCCCTCATAATAATATGATGAGGGGCCGCAGCTAAATATAAACGGCGAAATGTCTTCATAACCTTTGAGGTTGGTGTTCGCGAGTAATTTTGTTAAGGTTTTGACATCTAAAATGTAGAGTAGGTGCACAGAGTTTATACACTTTGATCGTAGTCAAAAGGTCAAAAAGCAAAACAATGAGGTTCATTTATAGGTTTTAATGTCATTTAATATTAGGTGTGAGACAGATTTTTGGGAAGAAGCTAACTCACAAAATACTACTTCATCTAGTTGAGAATATATTTACACAGTACTTATACCTATAAGTTTAGCTTTTTAATGGCATGCAGCTGTTAAAAACCTTCTCTTATGATGGAACAAAACTTGTTCTAATAATATCACAGCGATTGAAATCATATTTTAATAACTTTTCTTTTTACAACAAACTAAGAAGCTAACTCATTCTGAGGGTGTCGTAAGAGCGTCGACCCTCGTAATGAGATAGGGTAGTATCAATATGTATTCTTACTTTCAATATCCCAAGAATCATGAAAATTACTGAAAAGTTCATATAACTTCGTGCCACGTAGATGTTCGAAGATGCCGAGAAAATATAATACCTATTTATTATTGTGTTGTAATTTAGAACGGACTTCGTTTTATTTTCAATATCACCTTTATTGCTGTGAAATATTTTGCGGGAGCGTAATTTGCCTGATTATTATCGCGAATTGGGACAACGAGGCAGGGGTAGAAAGGACTGCTTACGTCATTAGTCGGACCCGAGTCTTTTCGAGTGGAAATGGAAAAAAAATTACAATGTTATTAACAAAAAAAAGAGAACCTGTAAAATTTGATAATGATTTCATGAATAAAGTTTTTAACAGAATAGATAACCAATTTAAACTCTAAAGTTATCTGTTGTTTGTTCTCTATGTGGTCACTGTGTTACTCGTAGAGTACTGTATGACACACTGTATTACTATAATAATAATAATATAATAATAATAAATAAATCATTTATTTTTCCCTTCACAATAGGTCTTAGATTAAATTAGCACAGTACAATGGTATTACAAAGTTCCACCTATGTGAGAGACTGGTGTCTGTTGTAGGTTTAGTATTAAAACCTGTGATACAGATCACCAGAGCCCCACCCTCAGTTAGAATATTGGCAGTAATATTGCAAGAGTAGTAAACAATGAGCAAAAAGTAGTACTTATGACAAAACTAAGGTATAAAGTAAGTAAAAAGAAAATACGTGAATAAAGTTATGTGCAGAATTATTTTTGTACATAAATTGTAAGCGCCTGCAACAAAATGAAGGCAATGTGTATATCTGTAGTTTGCTCTTCATTTGGTGCACGTACATCACGTCTTACAAACAGGCGGTGTCTAGTCTAATATTGGTCTCATTTATCGTGTGGCTGGAACACTTTGCTGAGACTAAGATGTAATGTTGTAAGACGTACGTGTTAATATTGTATAGTACTGGAAGCTCAACTTAATGATTTAAGCTCTCTATCGTTAGATTGTTTTTTTAGAAGTTATTAGAATAAAATATACACACCTTTGGTTATCGACCAAATAGTAAGTGCCTAGTTATAAATCTAAATTGCTGAAAGCTAATATTTTTTACCTAAGTTCCAACAATTAGGTTTGTACCTAATACCAAATTAAAAAATTCTTTTAACGAAACTTTAAATTGCTTTTGATGGATCAGCTGTTATTGACAAATGAATATTTTAAATTATTTTCTAATAAACCACTTGAATTGGCAAAACATCAAAACTGACAGTTCAATTAAACAATCTGCATTATACTCTGACCACTCTAATAAGTTAAATTTGTATAATAGGGCTCTTAGTCTAATATTAAATTTAATTACGTAATTAATAAAATTTATTCAATACAATTTTTATTTTGAACAAATTCGTCATAACTATAAGTAGTTCATTAATTTATACATAACCTTCACTAAGGTATAGGTAAAATAGAAAATAATTTATTGCCATCCCTTCTCGATCAATGGTTTTCGGTTTTAAACTTAGGGTAGGTAACTTGACAATCTTAATATGGCCAGTGAAAGTAAATCAAGTTAGCTTTTATTGACTACCTCTGTGGCGTAGTAGTTATATAACATGGCTGCTACGCAGATGTCTCGGGTTCGATTCCCGCTCAATGCAAATCGTTGTGTGTATGAACATGATTGTTTGCATTGGTCTGGGTGCTTTCTATGTATGTATTTACAAAAAAAAAAGTTTTAAGTATTTTTATCCGTTATCTAGTACCCATAGTACAAGCTTTGCTTAGTTTGGGACAAGATGGCGTTGTGTAAATGTGTGATGAATATTTATTTATTTATATTTTATTAAGATTTGTACTCGAGACTTAGTGCACAGCAGAGGCTTAATCTAGCCATAACGCCAATATGACAATTTTTAATATTTACACTATCATTTACCAAGGAATTACCTCAAAGAATCAAACTCATTTATAATAGGTATATAACATGTGCTTTACCCACAACACAAGTATTGTTTTTCGAAGATAGCAGCATATTAAAGAACCTACAATCTACATAAAGGCCTTGACCTTCAAATGGCGTAAAAACTTGAAGGGTATAAAGGTCAAATGGGCAAAGTTTTATTCTGTAAAGAAACAGCTTCAAAATGTAGCTAAGAAAAATTTGGACTAGTTACGTATCGAAATCATTATTTCTTATTTTACGCATAAATATAAATGAAACAAGATTCCAAAAGAAAGGTTTTAATCCCTAGAGCGGGAAATATTTTAAAAAACTAATGCATCGCGTAGGATGTGATAACGAACTTATAATAGATAGGTTTTTTTTTTATCCTTTATCATCATATTACAAATTCATACAAATACAGATTTACAAATAACATAAATAAACCATAAAGGTGTGTGTTATTTTTCCTTAATAATTAGAGAAACAGTAGAATCAATATTAATTATTAGGAATTGTACTTTCTATCGCATTTAATAGTTTATGTAAAAAATATAAATATACTAAAAAACATTTCTCACAATTTTGACTCTTGACGCAAGAACAATAAGCGATTGCAGCGATGAGCATATTAACCTGGGTATAACTCAGGGTAGAGCCATTGCTAGTCCCAAGAAATGTCTTGGGACTAGCAACAAATTTAATCAGTAGAAAATGCATAAGGTGTAATAACTTCCCTCCTAGCAAAGCGAAAGACTTGAATGCAAATATGCTACACCTTTGTCGAATGAGGAAACAACCACGAAGTAATTTAATTTAAGGGGTCCATGTGAGCTATAAGCCGACTTGCATTCATCTTTTTAATTTATTTGACTCTCCTTTGCCATAGGCCTCGTTGCAAATAGAATAACTTGGCAACATGTTAACGAAAATACTGCAAATAATGCAACATTATTCTAGGTCATACAAGTGAAAATAAAGTACCGCAAAAATCAGTCACTTATAATTATCATCATCCTTAACATTACCCAAAAAATGTCCTCTGCTGGACGTAGTACTCCTTTAAATATAAATCTTTTTTATTAGGTCTTCTCCCTTTCTTATTTGTAAGCCCCTAGCTAGGTATACCTACAATAGACGTAGGGTACTTAAGTTTTAATTTGAAATTTATATGATATTAAAGTTAATATTTTGTTTCAGTGACTCCTGAATCCATTGTGGTGCCGATAGTATCGTGTATATTCGGCTTTCCGTTGCTAGCTTTAACAGTCATATGCTGTCTAAGAAGAAGAGCCAAGTTAGCAAGGTAAGTAATATTGCTAATGCCATACAAAATGACAAGGCATTTGTTCAACGATAAAGGATTATATAGATTTTCCGGGTCAGTTACGTAATGTACTCTGCGACAAAAGTGTTAAGTATCCCTCGGTTACCCGTAAGTCATTTGTTGTTGACCTATATGGCGTCGGCTTCAATGATACGGTTTTCCTCCTAAATTTACGAAGTCGATCTTGAAACTGATACGATCAGGCTATAAAAGTAACGTGCTAATATCTCTTAGCTGACAAAGTTTAATCTTCTTTGTAACTGCCTAAAAATATGTCAATAAATATGATAAGTCATTTAAAAGGTATTTTCAATTTTAAGAGATTTTTTTTCCAAAGACGTAAATTTTACTAACCTTAAAAAAAGTAATTTTTTGTTATAATATTAGTTGGGAGCTGCTGGGTGACTTCGCCGTCATATTAGAAAAAAAAAAATCTAACCACTTGTGTAATTTTGCAAACGACGTCCCCGAAATGCGTATGGATAACGCTTATAGCGTTAAAGCGTCCCACAAGGGAAGCACTTACGAGTAATGTGCGAGATAATGATGATTGATTCCTCCGAGACCTAAATACTGTTGATAAACTCACTACCTTACTACAGATTTCCCAAGCCATCTGCGCGCTACAGGATAATAAAGTGAATATTTTATTGTACACGGGATACAAGGAGTTATTTTAATAGGACTGTTCGCAACAAAGGGAAACGAAGAAAGCTATTTAATATCTCACATAACAAACAAATAGTATAGCCGTGAGTTGGGGTAAATTAAATTACTTTCCGCGAATATTCAGGACTGACAAACACACAGTCATTCTGCGGCTTTACGTTGGAGTTTAGTATCCATTCGAAGTGAAACAGAAATAAACACACATTGTAATTAAAACTGGAACTTTTATTCCTTTACCAATCGGACAGGTTTATAGATGTTATAAAATTACTTTTTAATTTCAGGGAACGCGCAAGACGACGAAATTGTGAGCTAGATCGCGGGGAGCTATCCGTGGTGAAATTATCTCCGATAAAGACTAAACCTCGAGCTGTCAGTCTTATACGATCGCCAAGACCTCCTCCCACACTTGAGCTTGACACTGTACTTGAAGAACGATCGGATCCTGAGCAAACTACTTTATCACAAGTACTACATTCTTATATTTATATAGTCATACATTAATTCGGCACAAACAATGGTAGGCGTAACTCTGTGAGAAATAATACATATTTCATTTATCTACGTCGAAATCTAAATAAAATAAATGTATTTATGCTGATATTATTTATGGTCACATTGTTTTGTACCCTAGCAATGTCATTATTAAGTGATCAATCCTTTTCGAAAAGATTTATCTTAATAAAATTCTCTTGAGAATTGTTTCGGATTACTCTCACCGTATAAATCTTTTAGGCAAAATTACTTTTAAACTGAAAACGCTATCTCATCTGAGTAGTTACTTGCAAATTAAACTGGTTGTAAATCTTTGGAATGTACTTTAATTTAGACAAAATCACTTCTTATCTATCTAACTATAATAATCCCACTTTACGAACTGTAGCAATGTAAACTTACTCTAATGTGTAATTCTTTGAGCAGTAAAACCCTAATCAAAATCTATTTAATACATCTCATCTCTGAAAATGCCTTGGGGCTTTTAATGAAGCTTTACCCTTAATGAAGATTAAAATGCGGAGGTTTTAATATCATACTTATTAAATTGCTTTTCCCAGGTGGAGATAACCCCGGATCGTGAAGTTGGCACGATATTATTTGGCGCTGTTGGGGCTATGGGGACAGCTGCGGCTGTTTGCCACAGGGACAGTTAGCGACGTGGCTCAGCGCAGCCCGGAGCTCGATCTCCGCTGTGGGCCGCGCTGACAAGCCAACCCCTCGATGAAGACGACCCAGACGATGAGGACACCGCTGGTGACGACAGCTAGCAACTCGACGAGCGCTCCATCGTAGACATCGGAGAGCGCATGAAACTATTCCTGGACATTCCTCTTAGATTCTAAACCAGTGTTGTGTTAACCTTGTTATCCAAAACTATTATATCCTTCCTTCTTCCACCATTGTTCTATTGCCAGCTGTACACTGACATTTTAGGAAATGTTAATCACAATATCAAATTGTGCAAATGATTTCGTAAACTGATATCTACTAGCAACTTAATTAAATTTGCCGGAATTCATTATGAACACGGATACCATATTTAAATGATTCGGCGTGAATTGATTTCCATTATACAAAGCTAGGGTGTGCTTTCTCTTGTGTAATATTATTAAATAGAATGGTAAAGTGGCAATGTGCAGGTCACATCTGCCCTAGAAAATAACCGAACATTGAACGATTTTCAGTAAAGGCCGCCGACGTACAGTGAAGCGTGTTAGGGGCGTGCCATTCGCCTGGAACATTGCCGAAACGTAGTGATTCATAAAGAGGTTTAGATTGAAAAGTTTTGGGCTTGGCCTATTTAAATTTTATTAATGAATGTTCAAGTTTGTTAAATGACTATGTTTTAAAGACGTATGCTTACATTGTCTTTGTTAGTAGAAGCATGTGTTAAATCAACGACTATTTAATAACTGGAACTTTGTCGTTAATTCTTAAAAGGCAGCTAAGATGTTAAAATCTAAAATGTAAAATTAATTAATACAGTTATAGCACGAATTTAGTGTACTATCAAATAGCATTATCAAAATCTATTGTACATTCTGTATAAAACTACAAATAATATTAATACGAAATTGTACAAAAAGGCATACTGTAAATATCGTTATATGTAAAAAAACAGCGCACTTACTTGAACTGCACAGAATTATAAGTGCTTAGCACATTAGAACTTAAATGTGAATTTAAAGTCAAAAACAAAGGACTATCACTAATTAACTAAATAGAATATTGATTAGATAAAACTGAATTATACTTGACGTTTTCTATTGGAAACTATTCGCAAAGCTTTAGCAAATAGAAATATGTGTATCTATAGCTAATATCTTGGGTAAATAACAAGAAATAAGTAGAGGAATAGGGGTTATGAGACCAATTACAATCCAAAAAAGTGAAGTAGGTATAAAAATATTGTATTTCAACGGTTTTTCAGTAAGTGATTCGTGTGCGAAGCCCGTTTAATTTCACTGTTTACCAGTCAATTTCTGAATAATTGGTTTTAAAATTGCTTGTTTAAAAAAAGCTATAGTTTTTACCAAAATGATATGTATTTTTTGACCCCTCTATTTTTTTTTTTAGTTGTAAAGATTATTTTTATTTCATTGTTTACAATATTAAGATCCTATAGCGTTTTAGACTGAATGTATAATAAAGCCAAATAAAGGAGAATTTACTTATTTAGTCAGCTAAAAACAAAGTTATGGAAAACGCTATCCCGACCCGAACGGCTGGCATAACGTATTTGCTTAGGCCCTAATACCAAAGTTATCTTAACAAATATAATTAAAAAACATAATTGAACAGTAGAAGTTAAAACTGATGAATATTTAAACTTAACTAAAACGTTGTCGGAAGTACACTCCCTAAGGTTTTTCAATTTTCCCTAAGGAAATTATTAAATGGACAGGTTTTTCTTTTTAATAACCTATATAAATAGGTTTCACGTTAATCAGGTTATAGCCAGCTATACTTAAGCCAGTGACAGTAACCAACGAACAAGATAGACAAATAAGCTATAGTTGTAGCTAATATGTCTGACGAGCGTGATATAAGTAGTAGGCAAATTCCCTCAATGTGTTAGGTTAAATATTTTGAGCTTATATCAATGAAAGCTACAGTTACAATATCAAATCTATTTTTTTGCAGCGACAGTAAATATTGTAATACATGTGTTTATTTTAAAGTGTAGCTACCAGTATGTATTATGGTTTAGACCAGTTTAGACAAAACTATTGACTCTAAAACTGCGGCTCTACTGAAAACTATTTTAGCGAGTTGTTTTTGGTTCTCGAAGCGTCATAGGTTCTTAATCAGTATCCATGTTTCACACTCATGGGTCACAGTTTACATTCGTATTGATTTTGTTTTTTCTTTGTGCATTTTGTTGTTTGTTTCTCCCTTTTTTCTTTCTAATTGATACGATAAAACCCATTATTCAGTAATTGACTACTATAATACGACGGTAACATTGTTCGCAATAACTAATGATCTCACTTCGATTATGTTGAAGGATATAAATCGTTTACAAGTGACGATGCAACAATAGGTATATAGGTACGTTACAAGTCACTCACACCGTATTCAAAGTTCACTACCACTAATCAAAGTGACAGAGTTCTAAATAACTTGAGGTAAAGGTTAACTACTTGGACAAAGGTTTTCCATAATCTTCTGTTGAATGCTTGCATTGGTCTGGGTGTTTTATATGTATGATAAATATGTTTTTACCATAAAAGTATTATTATCCCTTGTGTATAACAAGCTCAGCTAAGTTTGTGATACATACACATTATACGTACAAACACTAAGGGCAACGGAAACATTCATTGAAAAAAAAAATTCCTACATCGGAAAGCCTCAGACCTCTGTGTAGCAGTCATGGACTATAGGTATTTATATAATAGTTTCTTGGAAAATTATTAATTGAAAGTGAAATAGTTTAATTAATTCGCAGATGGTTTTGTAAATTTATTTATAATATTGATAAAGGATTCAAGTTTTGACATAATTCAGTGCTTTGCAACAGCCTTGGACGAATGGTTCATAGTAACAAAAAACCTTTAAAATTGTAAATTTGTAATTTATAAAATGAAAAGAAAACCGAATTTTTAATAGCACCTAGTATTGGCTTTGTAGAAGATATAATAAAAGAAACAGATATAAATAAAAACCCTGGTTTATCCTTAGTCAACAAAATAAAAAACTAAAATAAATAATGACTACACATAGGTACCGTACATAATATAACAAACAAACAAAGAAAACAGTACTTAACACATTAACACCCGTATCAGATTGTTTTAATGGTTACTTAAGTGATTTTTAGCCTAGTTTTCCTTATAAACGTTAAGTAACCATTAATCACTTTGAGTACATTATGCGCCATTTAAGTAAGGCTTGAAGTTGTTGCATTTGGATGCGCAGTTCTCATCTTTAGAATAAAAGGGCGGGAGTAGGTGTTTTCTTTATTCCTGAACGTGCGCGAACTTCTCTGATAGCTAACTTCAGGCCGGCAGAGTAACATTGCGCTAAATGTACTTACAGTTAAAAGTGTATACATCTTAATGTACTTACGTGTAATTACTCAAGCGAATGTGTGCTATCTGGAAAGTTGTTATAAGTTTTCTAAATGCTGTTTATAATGACATTATATAAACATTTAAGTATGTACATGTTTATAATACAGTATTTTCTAACAACAGTATTATATAAATTATGATTGATTTAAATTTGCATTGAATTGTACGGTCTACAAACTAATTGTATGTAGACTTTTACGTTGTACACAATGTATGAAAGCTCCTTAATTTTTAGTCTTTGTACTAATACTAACTAGAGAAAACTGTAATGTAAAAAACGTACCTACCTAAGTACCTACTTTGCCGAAGAACCACCGTTCCCGGAGTCTTCATCGATGAACACAGTCTAAACCCAGATTATTTGTTGATGTTATATGTATGTCACAATTCTAAATCAATGTATCAATAGAAAAATAAACTCCTTATGTGGTTTATTATTTTGTATTATTTTCTACCTATTTGTCTGAAAAATCGCGGAAGGTATGGTTGTTAAATATTATATAGGGGAACCTGGGGACACTTGATCCTTAAGGGAGACTAGGTACACGAGATTTTCAGAACTTGTGTGGGTAGTATTAAATTTTATAATGGCAATATCGGTTGTCTATGGTACCCGCTAACTTTCTAAAGTTGGTACACCTGTCAAATTTGACGCGTTTGTAAATGGCGGACGACCGAGTGTTTGTTGTTGCAAAGAGAAAATTTCCGTAAGTTTACATTTTGATTAAACATTATAATGTAAATATGGCTTTTAGGTGTGTATGAATTTAATTCGAGGCGTTATCTATATAAGTAGCGATTTGTAGCGTAGAAAAGTGGTAATCTAACAGATGTTTGAAAATATTCTTGTTTATAACCTCAAACGGTTCAGGGTACACTTGGTTCACTTAGCTAAGGGAGACTTGATCCGGGAGAGTCAAATGTCCCTTAACTACTTTTAACTTTTATTTTCAATTAATTTCAGATTACCGATATGCCCAGAGTATACAAAACAAGAGAAGGTGCCAGAAAAAGAGTACCAATCGATGAAGAGATTATTTTGCTAGAACACCTAAATGAAGCTTAAACGTAACTTGAAATTTTGTTTTACATGTCCCGGGTTCAATTCAATAAGATATTGTTTTAAGTCTTAATTACGTTTAAATTTTATTCAGGGTGTGATTGCGAGACATTTGAGTTCTTTTATTATTGAAGATATAATTTTGTTTTGAGTTTGTTTTTGTTTTTTAATACGAAACGGAAGTTTCACATTTAGCAATTGATTTATGTATGGAGACGGTGTGATATGCCTATGTTATGTGATTTTAAAAACAATATAAATAGATTTCATATTCTAAAAACATTTTTTATTTCCTTAGTAATAGTATCATGTGAACCTAGATATGGGAGACTTGAACCCCAGGACCAAGTCTCCCGTATATACGGGACACTTGATACCTTTCTCTATTTTTACTTTTAGTCAAATAATTATGAAATTTAGGCACTTATTATATCTTTGGGTCTTACATCAATTATAGGCAAATGAATTTCACGTATTTCGGTACCAATATCTTTTAAAATGGATAGTCACTAAGGAAATTAGGGATGAAAAACAAAAGGGGGGATCAAGTGTCCCCAGGTTCCCGTACCTAATTACTCCCTCTCCACACGCAAAATTAAGATGCTATGTATGAGGTATTTCTCAGCTGTAAAGTATTTATGGGCTGATATGATGTTAGGCAGTAAGCAATTAGATTTTCTTTATGATATTTCCTTATGCCCTGTGTCTTGATCTTTAAAACATATTTTTTTTTACAAATAATTGCCTACGCAATTATCTGAGCCCGCGATCTAATGCACAGCAAAGGCATACCACGACTTCCTCGTCACATACTTTTCGTAAACGCAATAGGTGTGTGTTAAATATAAGTAGATAAACAGCTCCAGATTTCCACACATAAATACGAGTACCTTCCACATTAAATACAAACCAACGGGTTTTAATTTCGAAATAAAATATTTGTACATCAAATTAATGTAACAAGCTAGGTTGAGGTAGCTAACCAGTTTTGGTTACCTTCTGAAGGCCTATGTTGAATGTAAAATGAACTGTATAATGTGTTGCAAAAAAGAGCCTACGGTCACTTATTTATATTCATGTAGTAAAGGTTTAAAATTGGAACTCCTGGTCACATTATCTAGAGACCTGGCGTCGATGACGTCACGTCGCGTCGCACGAATCAATGACGCCCGTGGCGAGCGCGGGGATTGAAAGAAGAACGGGACGCGAGGTTCGCATTCCAGCGAGGTCTCTAGATAATGTGTCCGTGTAGTACATAAGAAAAACCAAGACTATCATGAACCAGTCATCTTCTTGCATACTTTATAACAAGGGAAGACCCTGGTCTACTCTTGAATTTAATTCCGATCGATCGGGATTGGAATTATGACGTTTACCGCTATTTCATACTCTTGAAATCAACACTAGCGCCAAATTGTTTTCAAATTAGGTGTCTATTTGTTGAACTACATGAAATTGTGATTGAATTAAAAATGGTACTCTTGAATTCATTTTGACAGCTGCGTATTGCGTTGAAATTGTGTTCGGATTGCTTGTAAATTGGTATTATTCCAATAGCAAATAAGTAACTTTTTACATAAGTATTGTTTTGTGTTTTATGTCGACTTGGGAATATTAATACATCTTTAATATGACTTATTAGTAAAGATATCATTTAGTCTACATAAAAAAACGTAGATTGAGCTTTAAAAGAAAGGCAAACTAAACCTATATTGCGCTTTGTGTGTTGTATCTATGTACCAAATAAAATATGGCGCCGAATGATAACGAACACTGTTTGACAACACAAATAATTTATTTGTTAAATATATATTATATTATATATTTAATGATAAATATTCAAGCTTTACTTGGTCACAAAGCCACACAAAGCTTTTTAAACTAGAAACACTAATATAGAATTAATAGAATTATTCTAGAATATATCGCACCCTCAGTAACATAAGGGGCCAAGTCAAAATTTTAGTAAACTGAGATTTTAAATGCTAAGGGCATAAAATGGAATTCTTTACCTGTTAGCGCTGACAGAGCGAGAAAAAGGACAATAAAGACTCGGTAAATATATTTGTGTCCCTCTCACACTCTCCCAGCCCGGCGCCCGCTCTTACTGCTAGAAGGTTATGGTTAACAACTAAACAGTGACAGGGATGTAAATAATATATAGGTTCAATTTTAAATAGTCCTAGTATTTCTTTGATATTTTTGTATTATAAAGGCCTAACTTGAATGCATGTTTTTCAATTACTTGTAATTTATAGAATTAATGCAAATTTATTGTTTTCTCCTATTGCTATTTATAGTGCATTTACCAAAGAACAAATCTGCCAAATTTCACATTTATAACTTAAATAATAAACAAGTAATTTGAAAAAATAGGTATTTTATAGGAACCCAGAATCTTAAATCGTGATTTCCCAAAAATCAACTTTTTTGGATTGTGGCCTTATGATTCTGAGGGTGCGATATTTACTTTTTGACAAGTAAGGGGAACTATTTTTATAATAGACTTGTCTTTGACCCGTCTCATTCAGCCACAAGCAACACAAAATTTTTGAAATGCTAATTTCTCGATCCGAATAATAATAAATAATTAAAAAACTTATATTACAATAATATTTTCCATAACTTGTATTTATTACTATTGTTAATAAGCAGATATCGACCTTAGTAATAATATTTTCTCAATTTAGTATGTAGTTGAACATCACTTCTCCAATGTCATGTGTTGCTAACTTCACACTCTAAAATATAATCGTGAACCAATCCCGATTTCAATTCAATGTTGACGAAATTGTTTTCAAGAGTACGAAATCACGTGACTTCAAAATTGACATTGTAATTGGATTGGTATTAGATTGAAATTAAAATTATGTTCAAGAGTAAGCCTCAGTGCTGGTTATTATTAGCCAGTATTTGCTGACTTGAGGCTGATTTGCGGCAAATAAGATATATCGCACGTCACAAACAAAAGGGTATTACATATTTCGAAAACGTTGTTTTGAGATATCGCGTATTGAAGTTTTAAAAAATCATAGATTCGGAACTACACACATCAAAAAAGTCTAAGCAACATGCATGATATTACAAATTTACCATTTATATTAATTAATTTCTAAGTATTTACTCACTCAAAGTGTATAGGTAAGTAAACTTTTTTGTTATTGATGACATACTGGCTGGTTGTAAAAAAAAATTTCGATTATGTTTTGTTTTTTTTTCATAAAATTCAAATGACTGCGAATTTGTTTGAATTTGAGTGCATGTTAATTGCTACGTTTTAGTCTTGATTTTATAATTTTACCAACCATTTAAATACAGTTGGCGACAAAATTGAATTGTTAGATATTCTTTACGTCATGGAGCGACGTCATTTGACGGCAGATGAAATGCAAAGAGCTGTAGGGATGTTGCAAGCGGGAAGTAATCAATCTCAGGTATCTCGACATTTTGGTATTCATAGAAGTGTTATTTGTCGTCTTTGGCAGCGCTACAATAATACAGGGGAACCCGCTGAACAGCATCCAGGCCGTAAAAGGAGTACAACCACTCGGCAAGACCGGTACATACAACTGACTGCAAGACGCCAGCCGATGTTAACCGCTCGAGAGATAAGTTTGAGGCTACAAAATTCAAGTGGTGTTGATGTAAGTCCCCAAACTGTGCGAAATCGACTGCATGAGTACGGCCTACGAGCTCGACGCCCTATCAGGTGCCCACCGATACGTCACGGGAATCGCGCTCGTCGAAATGAATGGTGTAGAGAACGCATAACATGGACCCAGGAACAATGGGATAAAATTATGTTTTCCGATGAGTCGCGATTCGGGTTTAGGCCTGATACAAGAAGGGTGCGAGTGTACCGTCGACCCGGAAATACTGAAAGACTCAGGTGCGTTCAAGAATTTCATCCATACAGCGGCTCAACAGTTATGGTATGGGCGGGTATTATGAAGAACAGGCGAACTGAGCTCGTTTTTGTAAATGGAAACATGAACGCTGAAAATTACGTTGAGGATATTCTCAGACCTTATGTCCATCCATTTGCACAAACCTTTGGCTCCGATTTTACGTTAATGCATGACAATGCGCGTTCACATACAGCTCGGCGAACCAGTGAATACTTGGCAACGGAGAACATCCAGGTATTGCCCTGGCCTGCACAATCGCCAGACCTCAACCCCATCGAGCACGCATGGGACATGCTCCAGAGACGTGTTTTGAAGGACTTGGACGGAGTGACAACAACCCAACAGCTGAAGGATTTGCTACAATTCCATTGGGAGCGAATACCGCAAGATGACATAAACAGTCTCATTAATTCAATGAATAATCGTTGCCGACAAGTTCTGAATAGCAGAGGAGGCCATACTTTGTATTAAATTGTCCTATTCTTTCACAATAAATTCATTTTCTTAAGAAATTTCAATTTGTTAAAAAAATGTTTAGTTTCTTATGTACCTGTATATTCTAATATTGTTAATTTCTGTTATTAAAAGAACTTATTTATAAAGAAAACAGCTGTTATTTTTACATCATAGAACCCTAAAAATATTATTTTAAAAATAAAATACAACGTTATAATTAAAATAAATGGTAAAATAAATTAATATAAATGGTAAATTTGTAATATTATGCATGTTGCTTAGACTTTTTTGATGTGTGTACTTACTCAAATATTTAAAATTATCTCTAGATTTAAAAGTACACTATCCTTCTTTATGCTGGTTAAGTTTAGTTTGTGTATCCATAACAGTTTTTTTATATTAATAGTTTTATGGGAACAGAAAAAGATGATACCCTTTAAGCAGTTCAAATAGTTCTTAAGTTTAACTTGCTACTCTCTAGCTTAACCAAAATTTACCAAATTATTTCGATAACCAGTTGTAATTAATATTGATACTATATTAAGCAGCACAGAAATTATCTTTTGCCTACATGGCTAAGGGATTATAATTCTTCTTCTTCTTCGTTTCGACGGCAATAAGTCTAATTTCAAATATATTTTAGATGTGTTTTGCCCAAAAACCAGCGACAGCAACAGCATTATCGTTGGCACTCTTTAGGTCTTCTGGTGTGCAGGTGGCAGGGCACATTGGGCATGATAGGAAGTGTTCCATGTCCTGGACGAGAAAACCGCACCCACATCCACTATAGGAGGGGTTCAGATAACCCCATTTAGTCTGGTTAGAGTTACAGCGGCCTACTTGGGTACGTAGCCTATTGAGCGACCTCCAGATCGGCCACTGCTCCTCGAAACCAGGTGGAAGATGTTCGGCGGGTGGAATGAAGTCCGCCGGTGGTGCAAAGTTTGAGGCCCACTCGTCCAGTCTAGCCTTACTGGGGTCACCGCACAGTGCACGTGTGTGTCGCAAAAAACTCTTACGACTTTTCAGGCGTGCTCTGGGTATATTGTGCGAGTAAAGTGGATGACGAGGGTCGGTCTCTTGTTTTTCCTTTCACTTTCGCAAATGACCTGACGGCGAACACCAGGTCGAGCAATGGCGGCCAATGAGTATAATTTGACGAATGGGGTAGGTTTCAAGCAGCCAGTTATTATGCGGCATGTTTCATTCAGGGCAGAGTCGACCATACCTGCGTGAGCCGAACGGTGCCATACCGCGGACGCATACTCTCCTGCCGTGTAGGACAATGCCAGACCCGTAGTCCTGACAACATGTAGGGCTGCCCCCCAAGACGCAGAAGTTAGGCGTTTGACCAAGTTGTTTCTGGTTGATATTTTTTGCTTGGTATTATAATAAATTAAATACTGATTGCATCTAGAAAATCTAGAAATTCTATTTGTTTTAGTATCATAATTAGTTATAATAAAAAAGAAACTCAATATGAAAGAAACATAATTTAACAACATTATGTAGGTACCTACAGTAACAAAACTATCAAATTAAATCAAATGTGATACTTTAGGGACATACGTTAGATCCCTGTTGTCACTGTCAGCAAATGGGTCTTCGTAGAAGTATTGAAGTGGGCCATGAAAGAGAAAGTTGTACCTGGGAAGTATGTGAAGTTAATTCGTGCTATGTAAAGACAAACCAGTTATACGTCCGATCGTCTTGCAACTCCAACCAGTTCAGTGTGGCGGTAGGCTTGCACCAAGGGTCGGCTTTAAGTCCTTACCTCTTACTGATTATGGACGCCTTGACGGCGGGCATACAGGAAATGGCACCCTGGTGCAGTGTTTGCCGATTACATTGTTCTGGTTGGGGAGGATGGACCTAAGATCCAGAGCAGATTAGAGCGTTGGCAGTCCTGAAGCCATAGCGCTTAACGGCATGCGCCTTCTTGTCTTCTCTGTCTTCCGGTATCTCGGTTCTTTCATTCAAAGCGATGGCGAAGTAGATCGGGCGGTCAAGAACCGAGTTAACATAGGATGGATGAAATGGCAGCAGGTCATTGCTTCACGGGAACCATCTGTGACCCCCACAGTCCCCTTAATTTAAGGGGAAGATCTATAAAACTATGATTACACCTGCCGTCCTGTATGGATCAGAGAGTTGGCCAGAAAAGGGATGAATGAAAGACAATCTGTGTGGTGTTACGAGAGTAGATAGAGTAAGAAATGAGTATGTAAGAAGATTTGAAAGTGGCACCGGGCGGTGGCAGAAAAATTACGTGGCAGCCGGCTGTCATGGTATGGGCATGTTATGCGGAGGAATGAGAGTCATGTAGTGAGGAAGGTGCTGAACATGTGTGTGGATGGATATAGGGGAAGAGGACTACCAAAGAAACGATGGATGGATTGTGTGAAAAGCTATATGGCTGCGAAGAGTGTTACTAGTGAGATAACGTCCGATAGGACAGTATGGAAGAAAAAAACATGCTGCGCCGACCCCAAATAAAATTGGAATAAGGGCAGAGAAATGATGATGATGAGCAAATGGGTCTTTGTTTTCTTCATTTTAAGAACTGTCCGGTGTACTTAGGCGATTGCTGATTGCTTTCATTATTAAACCAGCCTTCCTACTTCGCTTCATTGTTTTGATTATAACTAAAATTTCAAAAAGAAAAAATATAATAACAACTTAAAAGGTAGTATTTTACTTGAAACTTGCAACCATAAAATACAATTGACAAGATGTACAGAATTATCTCAAGCAAATCGGGAGCTATAAAGTATTATTTTAATATTATTTCGTTAAAATTACCAAATTATATTATATTGAACAGGCAAGACAGTATTATTTAAAATAAAACATGAAACTAGTATCAATTTTAACAAGCAATAAGGTATTAACTTTACATAATACTGTTTAGAATACTTACAATTTTATAGATTGATTCGATATTGACGACTGGATGGGTTGTAACTCAGAAAGATACGTGCGACGGCCACGAACGATGCCCGGCTACTGAATCAACTAAGATGCGACTGTCTTACCTATCTCGAAAATAGGGTGCATAAATAGTCAAGAAAGAATTGTATCGTTATATTTCAAAAAGTATTTGGAATTTAAATACTATTTTCTTACCAATTTATAGAGAAAAAAATTAGGTTTCCGAATTCAAAATAAAAAAAAAACGGTTTTTCAGACTTAATACCCTTTTATTTATAGCGTGCGATATGTTGTTGTAGCTACTTAATGTTTTATTTTTGTATGTTTTCTAGCGGTAGCGACTATGCTTTTTTGCCACGGTAAGTAACAATACATGCCTCCCATAAGGATTGCTTCTTTCTCAAGGTAAAATATTTTAAATCTTTTTAGCCTTTAATCGAAGTAGACGAGAAAAATGCCTCCGACGACGTCACATTGGTATAGAAAACTCATTATTTTATTTACAATCCACAAAATCATCTCTGCTACCTACTAATACCCCATTTCAATTCTTATTTTCATTCATAATCACAATTCATTTAGAGAGAGTTTAAGTAAAGTTTTTTTACGAGCGGTTGCCCTCCTGACAGCGCATTGGACGTCGACCCTCTTCCGGAATTTGGACGTTGTCAGGGCTTAAAAAAGGAATTAATCTGAAGTCAAGTATATTTTTAAAGTAAATCTGCTTATGATTTGAAAAAGGAAGGTTATTTATTACATGCAGATATATTATAATTATATTAAGGAACAAAGTTTTGCATTTGCATATTGCAATTCGTTTTAAGGTAACTAGAAAATTATGTGAAAATTGGACTTACCAAGAAATCTCGCTCCAGTTGTAATCGGTATTCCTTTCTTATTATTCTATAAATTCTTCTACTGTACTTTTATGTGTTAGTAACTACGTACCTAAATGTAAATCATTCTGGTGTGATCGTGCCGACGCTCTTTGCGACGCTCATCCCGACTATGAATCATGCTTTGAGGCACTTGTCGACGCACTTAGCAGATGTATACCTACCTATTCATATCTGAGTTGCTAATAAAAACGATAAATATAGAAAAATAAATAAAAATATAAAAACATAACTAACTGTTCCGGATTTTCCCACAACCGCATTCCAGACCACAAGGTCGATACAATAGGGTAAGTCCCCATAGCTAGTTGTTGCAACTATTGTTGTATTCACAGCAACGCTCACAAAACTTTGCCTTATTACATTTTCGGCCCAAAACCATAATCTGTAGGAAAATTCTTAGAGGGAAACGCTTCTCATACATTCAAATTTAGACACAAAACTATATACAAAAACTTTACTGAATGTATAACAACAGAAAACTTTTTTAATAAAAAAGGGTACACACCTACTTTAACCAAAATAGAATCTTTCAGTTTTTTAAGATTGCTGAAGTTATACGTAGAACAATAACAGTGTGACCCTGATATAATGGTTGTTTAAAGCATCAAAGCTGAATATGCGCGTTTTCACCACTTTGATTTTGCAACTGGAAAGGCATCAAATAAATGGTCATCTCTGTTAACAAACTCGGAAGACCCTTTCAAGCAAACAAAAAAAATTGGCCATGAAATGACTAAGTTCTACGAGTATGCCTATATATAGGGTGGTACTAGAAAGCCAAGTAACCACTTGAGGAAGACCGCGCCTTTAGGGGTATACTAAAGGACCGCAGGATAAATAAAGTAATATTCTTTGCACATCTTTACACGAATGGCATACCTTACATTGATATACTCCTCATCTTCACAGCCCATTAATGTCCCATTGCAGGGACAGGCCTCCTCCGATGACAGAGGGATAATTGGCCTACTAAAACCACGCTGGTCAGACGGATTGGTATAGGTATATTTGAAATTTTACTACTTTTTATTTCGTAAAGATAATATTCACGGATAGTCCCTTAGTCGGTTTTTACGACACCCATGGGATTAGATGGGGTGGTGACATATTATTATATTTTTACTCCGTCACCACACTCCTATACCTACCTATAAAATGTGTTCTGGTCAAGCGAGCGTAGTTACTGTCATCAACTAATTATCCGTACTTGTTATTTTGATCAGGTTTCGTTCAAAGAGATTTACAAATTCACTATTCTCATTAACGATCCAACGAGCTACATTTGAGGCCACGGTTGTTAGTTATTAGATAATAAAACTGGTGTTACAAATTACTTGATACATTTTATCATGTATTCATACAACTTTTACCTTGACCAACAATCTATTTTATCAAGGTGAAAGCCAACATTTGATAAAGAAAACTTGTAATGGTTAAAAATTCATCAGATTGTACTATTTATGACATTTATTTATAAATTCAAGGTCTAGTCATCAACAATAAATTGGTGACAATGGGCTTCAGTCATTATATTTTTTTTTTCATTTGGATGGATAACAGCCCATTAATGTCCCACTGCAGGGACGGGTCCCCTTCCGTGACGGAGGGGTACTTGGATTGGTGTAGGGTTTAATTTCAAGTTTTCCTTCTTTTTACTTCGTAAAGATAATAATATTCACGGATAGTCCCTTAGTCGGTTTTTACGACACCCATGGGATGAGATGGGGTGGTGACATATTGTATTCTTACTCTGTCACCACACGGATTTTTTCATTTAATGAGTTTTGTTTTGTGAACACTTGTTTTGACTTGTTTCAATTACCAGGTTTTTTCTTAGTCAGTACCTACTACCGTTAAAACCGCATAATTTACCTCCAAATAGTAGTGTAACAATGTCGTTTTTCGGTGGAAAGCCATATTGACATCCGTTAAGGGTAAACACCGTATGTGCTGTGTTCAGGCATTAAAGACGTCCACTTACCATCAGTCCCCTTGTTTGTCTGCCATTTTTAACAGGTTATCTGTCCCTAAAGTGGACAGGAAAGGGTTAAGCAAAAAAAAATAATTAAAGCAAATTAAAAGCATAGCAATTTTTTATCTTAATAGGCAAAGCAATTATTTTTATAGAGTATTTGAAGAAAGACCAATTTAGTGAAACTAGCTGAGCATTACAAAATTAATAAACGGCGTAGTACAGTAATTATTCCTATTAGTAGAATTTTCAACAAGTTTTATGCCCTACCTTTTCCGACACATACGATTTGACATTTATAACAACTATTTCCTTTTGCCCAATGTAATCAATCATACAATGTATCTTCGTGTTAACTGAACGTTACAAAATGTATCGAATATTTAACGTACTGTCTATTTAAACAGACTTGCTCTAAAACGTAAACATATATGGCGTCGTGTCAACCACAGACTAAAGAGTCTTTAATCTTTGAAAAATGTATAGGAATCAAGGACAAAATTCTATAATCTACAAATGTCAAATCGTAAAAATAATTTTATCTGTGAAATTTTATGTTGGAAAAAAATACATTTATCTAAAATTTACGAAAGATAGTGGATAAATCAATGTGATTTACGTGTTTTTTATTGCATAAACGTTTAATGCTACTTTCCAGAAATTTTCATCCATATCAAAGTGTGCGATTGATGTAAAAACTAGTGAATTTGCAATATGTGGTGTTTGTTTACTAAATAAATCAAGTAAGGATGAATACGGTATAGTCATGCACGTTATGTAATACATCAAAAATATCTGCTATCGATCTTGGCAAATGTCAATGTCAGGACATCGCTAATGCCTAACCTTAGCCTTCATAGATGTGTAAATTATGTTTTGTGTTTATAATTTTGTTTCATCTATATTTATTTATATACAACAAAAATAATAAGAATGCCACTCTGATTTTTCGAATTAATTATTCGAGAAGGATGTCCGAGTTTAATTATGCATTGTCCGTATGAAACAAAATGAAGTCAAAATATGATGGATGAGACATGAATTTCCCCACAGAGTTTCAAGGTGTCTTTGCCCAGAGTGTGTTGTCGTAAGGATCAGATGTTTAATCACTTTAGGCTCGGTAGACCCTCCTCGATCAGGTCACATATTTTGCGGTGTTCAGTTTTTTGCTGAAATGATATGACAGATGTGTCCCAGATAAATAAATGTTAAATCTCTGTTATTCAGAAGGAAAATATACAACAAAAAAGACAATTGTGCAAACACACAAAATAAAGAAACAGGTTCAAACTTTTTACGTTGCCCAATTTACATAATATAAAACTTGCTTACACCATGTCAAGATAACGGTTTGCTTCACACCCATGAACTGTATTCATAAATTACTTGTAATAATAGATATCTGCCTTTTATTAGCAACCTTGAATCACAACCAATTATTGGTTATTACTAATAAATAACATCTAAGTTCATAGTAATGCGAAGGTTCATTAAAAATCTTAATTTGTGGTTGTCAAAATTTGGACAGTGCAAATTGTTTCAAAAGTCATACTAAATTTTGGTATACGGGGTTTAACTATTCTATTCTGTGGAATGCAAGATTGAAGTTTGCTTCAAAGTAATAGGAACTTTTGAAATAGATGTCTGAATACAATTAAATAATGGTTCTGTTCTTCTCTCGTTCTGTCCTTTACCTACAAGAAATAATGAGAAAGAGCATGACATGAATAATTCTAGTAACACGTGAATTTTGATCTACAACTCAAGAAGAGAGTTGTGATACTGGAGAAATTGGTAAGCTTAATCTCAACACAATATACAGTTGTAAACTCTAGTAGGTCAGTACTAACTACGTAGAAGACCCGCTTTTTAAAACCTACATTTTTTTTTATTCTTAAAAAGATAACTCCCGCACTAGGTATCATGCCCTGTGTCGCGGGGACCTTTTACAAACATCAATTAACGGACACAAAGAACACCCAGACCAGGACAATAATTTGTGGATCTCATAAATTATTGTCCTGCGTGGGGATCGAACCCACAACCTCTTGCACGGCAGCCGCTTGAGCTACCGTCGCCCCACCGAGGCGTAGGAATACTTGGCCTACTAATACCACGCTGACCAGACGGATTGGTATAGGATTTAATTTCAATTTTTCCTTCTTTTTACTGCGTAAAGATAATATTTACGGTTTGTCCCTTAGTCGGTTTTTATGACACCCATGGGATGAGATGGGGTGGTGACATATTGTATTCTTACTCCGTCACCACACGGACAAATAAAATATCTATCTCACATATTTTTCTACTCTAGAGAGTCTATTTAAAAACCTGTCCTTTAACTTTATTCCTACTTTTTCCTGAAACTTTATCAGAAACATTCAGGTGCAACCTTAAGCAACCTTTTACGTAATTTTACTGGCCAAGCTATAAAATACAAAGTTTTATTCATGAGCATCTTGAACCATAGCTATACGGTCAAGTTCCAAACGCGCCATAAAAGTTGTAATCAATATAGGACGTATCTATGCATTCTATATTTTTTTGCGTTATGTTGATGACTTCGCAATATTTTCCCCTTCTGTATTGTTTAGCGCCTTACTATAGAGGTGTAAAATACCGTTTCTAACTTAATAGGTCAATCGGGTTTACGGCACGACCAAAAAGTTCTTCTAAAACTATTTGGAGGAACATAGTTAACTGGTATAAATTGTAGGGCACAGACAGCTTGTCTTATGCTCGGTGACTAGATAAACCTATGATCAATGAGACGGTCGCTTTTTCACTTGTATATTTACAAAATACTGTTCTGAAGCACATCACATAGCTCTTTTAGTATTCGAAAGTGGCTAGTATTATTTTAGATTTCCTCGCTTAAGTAATTTTATTGTGAAATTAATACAATAATGGGATAGTGCTATAAAGTTTTCTATTGTACATTACATTATTTTCTATCTTCACTATTTTGACCCAGGAATGAAAAATTGACTAATAAAGGAAAGTTTTCAGATTTTATCTCTCTTGGTATATTCATGGCGGACACCTAAAACAATACCAATCCGTCTGGTCAGCATAATCAAGTTTCTTTTCATCACTGGGGGCCTTGTCCTAAGCCCTTGTCTTGTATTTTGTAGCTTTAAGTAGATCGTAAAAGCTTATCTATTTATAGCGTAAGCTTCGGCGATCTTATACAATTCACAAATTATTTAACAATCAGAACTTGTGAAAGTATTACATAACTCAGAAAACTTCCAGCAACTACAAATTAAACTCTCAACTCAAAGAAACTTTCGACAATTGTAGCTAAACTAACTGAACTACGAAAACTCTATACATGTACTAAGTATAGCTTAATTGCTTGTTGGGTGTAATAAGTGGTTTCCCTTTTGTTCGTTACGTTATCATTGATGAGTCCCTAGAGTTATGTGTGCTTGATAACGTGTGATTATTGGTGTATCGAAGCATCGGGTTGTGGTTTGATTAGCTACCTTTAATTAATGATACGCAATGTTTTTATAAAATATTCTTCTATGATATTTAAAAAAAAAAGATCTTAAACAAATTTTAAAATTATTCGTGCTTTCTATTAGGTAGAGCAGCGTCATTTTTCCGCCGGAATTGATCACTAGAGTCCTCAGTTACGAAAAAGATTTTTGTAGATTTAATTAGGTACATCAATAAGGATTATTTATTTATAGTATAAGCCTCGACGACCTTAGCTCAAATTATTTAACAATCAGAACTTGTAAAAGTATTATACATATAACTCAGAAAACTTCTAGCAACTACAAATTAAACTCTCAACTCAAAGAAACTTTCAACGATTGTAGCTAGACTAACTGAACTACGAAAACTCCGTACATTTTCTATGTATAGCTTAATTGCTTGTTGTGTGTAATAAGTGGTTCCCCTTTTGTTCGTTACGTTATCATTGATGAGTCCCTAGAGTTATGTGTGCTTGATAACGTGTGATTATTGGTATGGGATAAGCATCGGGTTGTGGTTTGATAACCCTACATATAAAAGGTAAAATACTTAGGTAGGGGAACCTGGGGACACTTGATCCTTAAGGGACACTAGGTACACGAGATTTTTAGAACTTGTATGGGTAATATTAAATTTTATAATGGCAATATCGGTTGTCTATGGTACCCGCTAACTTTCTAAAGTTGGTACACCTGTCAAATTTGACGCGTTTGTAAATGGCGGACGACCGAGTGTTTGTTGTTGCAAAGAGAAAATTTCCGTAAGTTTACATTTTGATTAAACTTTACATTAATGTACATTAATGTAAATATGGCTTTTAGGTGTGTATGAATTTAATTCGAGGCGTTATCTATATAAGAAGCGATTTGTAGCGTAGAAAAGTGGTAATCTAACAGACGTTTGAAAATATTCTTGTTTATAACCTCAAACTGTTCAGGGTACACTTGGTCCACTTAGCTAAGGGAGACTTGGTCCGGGAGAATCAAATCAAATTTGTGATATCAAATTTTATTTTTCATACATAAAAATATTACATAACATTATAAAGTATGTTGACTGGTCCCAAACTAAGCAGAGCTTGTGCTATGGGTACCAGGCAACAGGCATACTTACATATTTATATTTACAATTATTTATATAATAATATACCTACTTATTTTAACAATATAATGTATAATATAATAACGCATAATTTATCAATGTCAACTGGTCCCAAACTAAGCAGAGCTTGTACTATGGGTACCAGACAACAGGCATACATACTTATATACATATTTCATTTACTTTTACCTACTAATTATAATAATAACACGTGTCATAATAAATAAAAACATATAAACTTTATAACATAAGAAATACAAATAAATCACGTCACAGTGCGATCAGGTGGCACTTGTCCGCGAAAACGGCGGAATACCACGCCCTGCGGCCAAAAGGTCTCGTCCATGACGAGATGCAGGTAACATGTTGGAACCCGTACCACGAACGCGTTGAAATTCACGTTGCGGCGCGACTCTAACAACTGCACTCTCGCCGTGTATTTCAACCTATGGTATACGTACTCGACAATGTCCTCAGCCTTTGTGGTGTAATGCAGGCGCGAGATGTCCCTTAACTACTTTTAACTTTTATTTTTCAATTTATTTCAGCTTACCGATATGCCCAGAGTATACAAAACAAGAGAAGGTGCCAGAAAAAGAGTACCAATCGATGAAGAGATTATTTTGCTAGAACACCTAAATGAAGCTTAAACGTAACTTGAAATTTTGTTGTGATGTCCTGGGTTCAATTCAATAAGATATTGTTTCAAGTCTTAATCTTAATTACGTTTAAATTTTATTCAGGGTGTGAATGCGAGACATTTGAGTTCTTTTATTATTGAAGATATTATAATTTTGTTTTGAGATTGTTTTTGTTTTTTTAATACGAAACGTAAGTTTCACATTTAGCAATTGATTTATGTATGGAGACGGTGATATGCCTATGTTATGTGATTTTTAAAACAATATCAAAAAGATTATCATATTCTAAAAAACATTTTTTATTTATTTCCATAATAATAGTATCATGTGAACTTAGATATGGGAGACTTAAACGCCAGGACCAAGTCTCCCGTATATACGGGACACTTGATACCATTCTCTATTTTTACTTTTAGTCAAATAACTATGAAATTTAGGCACTTATATCTTTGGGTCTTACATCAATTATAGGCAAATGAATTTCACGTATTTCGGTACCAATATCTTTTAAAATGGATAGTCACTAAGGAAATTAGGGATGAAAAACAAAAGGGGGGATCAAGTGTCCCCAGGTTCCCGTATATACACAATGTTATTATAAAATATTATTTTGCATTTATTTTTATTTCTAAATTGAGCTGTTGTTTAATATAGAAAGTGAATTATTTATTATAATAGAACATTAATTACCACTATACCATACCATACCTAAAAATTTTACCATGTTTGCCAGGTCCAGGGTTGTAAGTCAAATTAAATTATATTAACCATCTGTGTAATTCATGTAAACCAGAGTAAGTATAATCGGTAGAATTAAAATATTATTTGTAGAAAACGATTAGTAATTAAAAGTAAGTTACAGTTCAACTTTACAGCCGTTCATAATTTGACTTGTTTTTATAAAAGATAAATAGCAGAGTCATCTCTTCAACGTCATGCCGGTATTATGTCTTTACCTTATGCTGCTGTATTGATGTGTTGCAGCGCTAATTGAGTGTCAATCAAAATTCAATTATTCCTTTTATAGTCAAAGGCAAAAAGCAAATTGATTTTAATATGTAGGTTCTTTCATTATTTATTATGAGTAAAGATTACTCAATAGTTAATCACCGGAGGCTCGAAGAAAAATCTCCGTTTAAATTTATTTTAGTGTCCACACACCACGTATAATGACACCAGTGCCCGTTTACCCCTTATTGCAAACTAGCTTTTGACCGCGGCTTCGCTCGCGTTAAAAGAGGCGAAAAATAGCCTATGTTACTCTCTATCCCTTCAATTATCTCAACTTAAAAAATCACGTCAATCCGTCGCTCCGTTTTGCCGTGAAAGAAAGACAAACAGACAGACACACTTTCCCATTTATAATATTAGTATGGATGGTTAAAGTCTAGTCTAAAAGTAGAGTCTAGCTGATAGTGATAGCTGAGAGCAGAAAAAAATTGAACACCCCTTGGCAGAAGATGTAGAATAAGCATATCCCTCACATGATCGATCAACGCCCTTATAACGGTTGCGGTAAATCGATAAAGAAAAGATCGTGCGACTTCCTGAAGCTTTTTTTGGGTGATGTTATTAAATACAAATCAGACCTGCCGTGCGGCTCCCGGTTAGAATAGGGCTGCTCCATATCCTCGCGTGGGTTACGTAAGAGGCGACTAAGGGATACCACGACCCTGTGTATACCACCAAGCATCTCGGGTCAACCTCCTGGTGGAGAGTAAATCACCAAAAACAGCATTCCCAAGGAGGGTTGGCGTCAGGCAACAAGGCAAGGGGAAAGATGAATGATGATGTTATTAAATACAAGAAATACTTAATCAATTTTCCTGTAAGGTATTTGAACAAGCAACCTCCTGCATGGCAACCATATACTGCGATCGCCACCAAATCGAGGAATTTGTACTCAAATAAGTACCTACTTATTTGAGTACAAATTACTACACATACAACTAGTACCTACTAGTACTTATCCGTGTGGTGGCGGAGTAAGAATACAATATGTCACTACCCCATCTCATCCCATGGGTGTCGTAAAAAATGACTAAGGGAACCTGAACTATCCGTGAATATTTCTTCATCTTTACGAAATAAAAAAAGAAGAAGAAAATCTTGAAATTAAACCCTATACCAATCCGGCTGGTATTAGTAGGCCAAGTATCCCTCCGTCACGGAAGGAGGCCCGTCCTTGCAGTGGGACATTATTGGGCTGTTCTGATGAAGTAGGTACTAAGTCCAGTAAGTACTTGATTTATTTTACAGAACCGTGTCCGTTCGACGCTAAAGTTTCTTAAGTATTCTATTAGCTGTTGAAAAGTAATTAAGACGTTGTGATAGAAAATCGATCTTTCATTTTATCAGCAGAAATTAGTTGCAGTAACTCAATGAATAAGTTACTTAAAGGACTTAAGATCTTTGTTACGTCGTATTAGAGTCGCACTTATATCTAGCACGGACTTTAACTTAGTGTTACTTATGTTGCAGAAAATTTTACACAAAAAGATATTGACGAAGATTTAATTATAGTGCTGTTTTAAACCTTTCACAGTGCCGCCAGAAGACACAATAGTTAAACAATGCACGTGTACAACATATGGTACACTGCACTAGGAACGTGTTAAGAACAGTACTTATTGTACTTATATAACTTAAAACCAAAACCCTTAACCCTTTCCCTTTGCATTAATAATTTAAAAGCTAAATAAAACTTCTAAAAAAGCTTTTATTTAAATACTTTACAGAAAATAAAATTTTCCTTCAAAATTTTTACTTTAATTTTTAATTATTTTTTTTATCAATTTGTAACCTATTTATCATCCATTTGTATTTATTAATAAATTAAAGGCATAACATTTATTTTAAAAAAGTTTTTATTTAAATAAGGTGGAGTCTTGTAATTGCAACTAAAAAAATTGGAGTACTTGCGTCTCCGCTTCATAATCCTATATTCCTAAAGTAAATGCCTTTTTTACAAGATTCTTTGTATAGTAAATTTACTGTAGATTTATATCATTATCAAAAATATAGGGAAGCTGTAAACAATAAAATTCTATTTTATAAAATTCTGACACGGGCACAGTTAGTTGCTTATCTACTATCTGCTTTTTTTACCTTTTATTTGGGGGCGGTGTTGCCGTTAAATTAAAAACAACATAACTTGTTTAATACTCCTTTACATTTTGATACCTATGCCTTGGTAATGACGTTCATTTTTGCACAAAATCACTTTTTAGCTATGGGACGGGTAATTGTAACTATTTACCCATAAATAGTGATGGGAACCTAGTTGTGATTTTATCGATTGGGATGGTACCAAAAGCAAAAGCCAAGTGTAATTTTTATAGATGTTTATATTGTGTAATCGTCGTCTTTAAATCTCGTAACAATACCGTTCCTTCGAATATAATTAGATATCAAAATTTTTACTTCCTTGGAGGTTACCGGATACCCACATTTTTCCATCACATGGAGATTAGAAGCTACCTTAATTTCCCATTCTTTTGATAATTCAGTCGGTCTGCCAGGCGTTGACTGTTTGGCACCACGTGTTCCATATAGACGGTGAATAATAGTTGACCTCGGTAGTCCGTATTTTACTGAGACTTCGTAACTATTGATTTTTTGTCGTACATTTTCGACAGCTTCTAATAGATCATCTAAACTTCGTCTCTTTATTTCGCTTATTTTTTGCCATCTACAAAAATAAAATAGAAATATACTATAACATAAAAACAGGTTATAAAGGTACCTATTACAATATTTTTTGGTAGTGCATTTGTATATTGAGTTTATTAAGGGGACCTAAGTGCCCAGGATTCTGAACTGAACTGAAAATAATTAATTTATTATTCACTAAATCGATCAGAAATTATATATATATTAATAAGTTTAATAAAATAAATCACTGTCGATAAAATATTTTATCGTAGTAGCATTTTTACTGTCGCATCACTACCTTTATCATACTTCATACAAATCGGGCAGATAATTGTAACTAATCTAAAAAAAAAACAAATAGTTGCAATAACCTGACTTTTGATTTTTGGTCTGGTAAATGTAACTGAACTCATAACTTTGGCTTGATTTGCCGTGGAATAAAACAAATACGTAAAAAATAACTTACCGTGTTAGATAATCACTCACTGTATGAATAAACCGACCAAAACCCACAAATAACCGAATTTAATATAATAATAGATCTGCGTGTACGCCGCGTTACTTCGAAAAAAATTACAGTTTTACAAAAAGTTATGTCATTCACCCAACTCAATAGATATAAGAGCTATCTGCATTTTTTAATTGGCTAGAAGGATAGAAGAACAATATAAACACCCATCATTGCTTAAAGCACAATGATAGATGGAGTTATTTAAATTAGTTGCATTAACCAGTTAGTTGCAATTACAAGACTCGACCTTACCTACTTAAAAAAGAAGAAAATAATATTTTCCTTTATAATTTTCTCGATCAACTTATACTTAACCTATATTTTATAACATACCTACGATCATAAAAGTTTGTCGCCCGAGAAGTGCACAATATAACTATTTAATGTTACGAGTACGTAACATTTTTTGGATTTATAATGAAGTCACACAGCTTATAGTACATTGCTATCCAACAAAACATGTATAATATAAAACTTCAGTTCAATCTGTTGTAGATATCTGCTTCAAAAATAGCAAGATTCCACCTGAACAAACAGCAAACTAACAACTTATAATAAAAAATCCGTTTTCTAATAAAAAAAACTTGTAAATCAAGAAAATTGTTAAGTCAAACTATTATAATCTTAAGCTCAATCTACATTATTTATTTAATAGTCGAGCTCTTGTAAATCTAATTTAACCTAAGCTCAAATCAGAGTTCAATTCTCAATAAATGTTGCACCTAGTTTTGTAAAACTATGTTAAGTCATCAGTATTTACATTCCAAAACCTGGCACTCGCTGCCTAGCAATCCAATCACGACCTAGATCGAATCGAATTTTCAAAGATTGGATTAAAAAATCTAATGAATGACTTTTTTTAATCTAGGCTAGCCAAAATTTGATATGGATATAGGTACTAACGACTATTCTGAACCCTAAGTCTGAATTTGACCATTTGAAAAAAGTTTTCTAATATTACGGGGAGTACTGGTGATAATTTAGTTTACTACCTTTGCATAGTCTCCTATAATATTTTCACTTACTTTAAACAACCTAGTAAATATTGTAAGAGCAGAACTCCAATCTACCGTTGCTAACAATGCAACTTACGACGCATTGTTTTATATAAAAAAACAAAAGGAAAAAAGAATCTTGAGTAAATTATTAATGACGTAAATTGAACTTGGACTTCAATGGCAAAGTTTGGTAAACTGTATCGATAGTGGTTTGTAAGAGATATTACAATTATTGGTCCATTGGCAAGGTCAGTTGTCGGCCGGGCACTTGTTTATATTGCGTGTCTGTGAATGCGCGCGAGTCCAATACTTGTAGATCCGTCGAAACGAATCCGTGCGTGGATGATGCGTGCATTCCATATATGATTTAACAAGCGTAAGATTATGAAGATAATTTAGGTGTTATTTCATGAGTCCGGTACCACAGATAATGTGAACAGTAGTGCCAGTGTTGTGTTATCTATCATTCTAGTTACTAAACGAAGTGTTCTAACGGATTTTTTTGAATGAGGTGAGTTTTTTTATTGTTAGGGGTGTATTAATAAGGAATTAGATTGAATACTTTTTGATTATCTAGATCAATGTTGTAGAACAGTATCAAAAGAAAATATTTTTTTTTAATTTTATTTAGACAGATAAAATAAACTTAACAGAATAATGAACTTTTCTTACGAATGAAATACTTTTTTACAAGATTTACCTGTTGGTTTATTTTTTTATGTAAGTAATCTATTTCCAAAAATCTATTTCATCACTGTTTATTATACCAATTACAATTATTTTTGAATTTTTTGAACAGCACCTTATTAGTCTCTCTGGAGTTGAAGGAAGACCAATCATAAAACAAAATATATTACTGGCCCAGATTTCATTGATGAATGACTTACATGGCAGTAGGGTGCAATAATAGTGCATGGCGAATACATAAAATAGTGAAGTCTCTTTGTATAAAGTACAATGTAACATGGCATAATGGACATGGTTTATTAATTTTAGCATAAATAATATAGTTACATTGATCAACAACCAGAAACTTTTTTTTCCATTAGGTATGTATCTTATATTTCCGATTTAGACCAATTTCAAATTCATAATTTGTTGGCAATTTCCTTGACAAGATTTAGCTGAGCTATGTTTTATTTCCTACACATGTTCTTTGTATTTAATTTGAAGCATAATGGCAGCAAAAAATATTATATCTACATTATTAATTAAACACAAAACACACTTAGATAATTCTTCCCCAGTAGGTACGACAACCGCAAACAATTCGCTGTTTTTTGTACTTACCTTGCACATTGTTAAGATTAGATCTACAACACAAACGTATGCCACAGTGATGACCCTGGCATGCGAATTACTACATACTCATTATATTCGTAGATTTTATTATCTTTATTATGGTTAAAATTAAAACTATAAATAATACACTAAATAATTAATAAAGCTTCTACAAAACTAAGTTACAATTGCTTGAATTATTTTCATATTGTCATGCTGCTCTTTAAGATAAGAAACATATGTAATATGATATAAAAATGTATAAAAGCGGAACAGGCCACTGAAAAGTACTAGTCCAGTCAAAATAGATATCCAGTTTGCATTAATTCCCAACAAGCTGGATTTTTGTGCAGGCCTTGAATACGTCATGTACAAATGATATGTCAAAAGTCCCCATCGATCCCGCTTGTGCGTTGTTTTTTATTCGAGGTCAAAGGTCACAAATTTGCTTTTTTTGCGTATATCTCTGAAACAACGAGAGCTATCGAAAAATGGTTCAGACAAAGTTTGTAGACCATAAAATTATCTACATAAAATATCTCAACACTTTTCTCCTACAAGGCATCGCTTTCGAGATATCGTGACTTTAGAGCGCAGGAAAGTCGTATTTGCTACTATATGCACACGCTTGCTTTTTCCCGCGATTTCGCTCGCGTTTATAAGTATTATTAAAAATAAGGCTGATTTCAATATATAGTAGCAATATGCATGCTTGGTCTCAGCCTAATCGGTTTGAAATTAACAAAGTTACATACAAACTTTTATTCCCTATCTCAACCCTTTAGGGGTAAAATTTATCAAAATCCGTTTTTAGCGGATGCCTACGTTATATCATCTACCTGCATGCCAAAATTCAGCCAGATCTGTCCTGTGGTTTGGGCTGTGCGTTCATAGATCACTATGTGGTTGGAGTATTCCTACTGGAGAAAACACGTTAAAAAAAACGCGCCGTGTACTTGATTCAATGTACTGTTGTATTTAAATCAATGTACTGTTGTATTTGATTCAATGTTGGTGCAAGATTGGCGTTACCTACCTCAGAGGTGGTGCGGAAATCTTCTATATTTATAAAACTCAAAGGTGACTGACATAGTTATCTATCAACGCACAGCCCAAACCACTGGATAGATCTGGCTGAATTTTGCCATGCAGGTAGATGATATAACGTAGGCATCCTCTAAGAAAGGATTTTGATAAATTTTACCCCTAAAGGGTTGAGATAGGGGATGAAAGTTTGTATGTAACTTTGTCAATTTCAAACCGATTAGACTGAGACCAAGCATGCATATTGCCACTATATATTGAAATAAGCCTTATTTTTAATAATACTTATAAACGCGAGCGAAATCGCGGGAAAAAGCAAGCGTGTGCATATAGTCGAAAATACGACTTGTCTGCGCTCTAAAGTCACGATATCTCGAAAGCGATGCTTTGTAGGAGAAAAGTGTTGAGATATTTTATGTAGATAATTTTATGGTCTACAAACTTTGTCTGGACCATTTTTCGATAGCTCTTATTGTTTCAGAGATATACGCAAAAAACGCAAATTTGTGACCTTTGACCTCGAATAAAAAACAACGCACAAGCGGGATCGATGGGGACTTTTGACATATCATTTGTAATGACGTATTCAAGGCCTGCACAAAAATCCAGCTTGTTGGGAATTAATGCAAACTTTAATCATAATTTAGTCTATTTTGACTGGGCTATACACCGATCAATTGAAAACAGAATATCAAAAAGTTTGTTCTAAAAAAATTAGAAAATAAAAAATCCAATAACATTTTGTAAAAGCAAAGTAAATAAATACGATATCACCAAAACGAAACAAATAAAATATTTATTTTAAATATTATCCTGCTGTGTTGTTAAGGTGATGTTATCAATACTAAAATTACTCAATAAACAAGTAACACAACATTAATTAAGTACGAAATACTATTGCTTAAAATTTGGGTAACAATGTTCATAAATTTACAACGACCCACCTTGTTTATAAGTACAAATTACGTTATTTAATTACCTACAATTACTTTTCAAATAGTTATGCCCTTTAGCTAATATGTGTACAGAATTTAATAATAAATATAACACAGTTTACCAAACTTTTAAAACCGTAGTATTACCAGTTGCGACATAGGTAGTACGGTAACCCGGTAGTCGAGGGAATATGAGAATTGATTACCGACCGTCTGGCTACGGAGGTTTTAGTAGGTATACCGGTAAGACCCTGGTCGGATAGGGACTCCGACACAAATGCTTTCTAGGCCTCCTAGGCGAGAGATTGATGGCGAAAAATAATGGTTTACCAAGCCAAAAGATAAAAATAGAGCGGTCATCATTTTACATCATTCTTTCTCTATAGATTAGAGTTCGGCTCTACTCTAGAGCTTAAACGTTTTTTCTTTGTTGTAAAGACTTTTTGTAAACATACATAAAGCGGACACAAAGAACATCAATGGATTGCAGACATTATTACCTCCTTATTGCTACCTACTTTGATTACTAGACAGATTACTAAATAGTTACTTTCTCATTACATTAGCTTTAGATTTCTATATCCATCGGTTTCAGACGTATTACAACGAACACTTCGGTAACTTTTACCAAATTATTCATAAAAATAATTTAATAAACTTGATTGAACTTAAAGGAAAAATGTTTAGATAGACTTTGAAACTGGACATACTTCAGTACTAATACCAAAGTTACGATTAAGTAGGTTACTTACAAAACTTCGCTTGATAACCAAATTCTAAAGAAAAAAAAAATGAGTAACCGAATTAAACCTCCTTCTATTTCAGGAGTCAGTTAAAAACGGACAAGATACCAAAAACGTATATCGAGAAGTTCATGTTGTATTTTATTTGTATCGTAAGATAAGTTTATCTATTCATATATTCCGTGATATTATGACGTACGTATCCGTAGTGACGATAAGGAATAGAAAAATTGTATTTACGATAGTATATAATAATGTAGACATTTAAAAATAAAAGGATATACTTAATTCCGTTTATATTATGTTGTCTAGTAAGCCAGACCATTAGCTTGCTTTGATAATTGGCGAAATAGAATGTGTGAGGAGTGATATTTACGCAAAGAACAAACTAAACTCGATCCACTAGACTAAACTCTATACAAGCTCTACACTAAAGCTTGTAGTATTAGTCCTTATAGTATTAATTGGTATAGTTTCCTTTTTGTATTGGAAGAATAACCACCGAAGTTATTTACGACGACCCCTCTTCAGTCATATAGGAATAAATAAATAAATAAATAATCCTCACACATTCACACATCGCCATCTGGTCCCAAACTAAGCAAAGCTTGTACTGTGGGTACTAGACAACGGATAAACATACTTCAATACTTTTTTTTTGTAAATATATACATATTATACATAGAAAACACTCAGACCAATGAAACAATCATGTTCATGCACACAAAGATTTGCATTGAGCGGGAATCGAACCCGAGACCTCTGCGTAGCAGCCATGTGGTGTAATAATTACCAGCTCTACCTCCAAGCAGTAGTGTGAAAATGTTACCGTGTTTACTACGTGAGACTAAACAACTTCTGTCTAAGGTTGGGTTATGGTGAAATTGACATCAGGTTACTAGTCTACTACCCTAAAGCAACAAAAAAACCGAATGTTTGACTAGTAAATTGCTTGACAAGGGTATATAGAGTTTCCTATCAATTTTTCCTTCTAAATCCTCGGCTGACATCAAAGACTCAAAAACAGTAAAGAGCTAACATTTAAAATATACAAACAACGACATACAAAGGCATCAATTATCACAGTTTAGTAAGTACATAAGACATCAGAACAATTTGAAGTATGTATGTGCTAATTGAATTTACTAACACATAGTAAAGGCTAGGTAATCAATCGACATTGAATGTTCGCTGCATCATTCTTACTTACGCAAGTAAAGTATTTTTAGCCACTCGTTATGATTCAGCACATTGCTATGAACCTCTCCCTATAGGCGGGCATAGACATTAATATATAGACTTAATAAATTCAAACTGTCAAAGTAAAACCTACCTCTCGGTGTTCTTTTTTCAACAGTTTCAACACTGGCAGGCATTTCTTTTTTAAATTGGTAAAGTAGATTTAATGCCTTTTGCGTACGTTTCCCACCTACTTCGAATGATGGAAGGTAATGTTTTTCGCGCGTATTTTATATGTATGTGGATATTTTTAAGATAGTATATTTAACTGCTTTTGTATGGAGATGAAAGTTTTAAACCTTCGTTAGACAATCAATACTAAACGTTGTAACTATTTTAGTTAACAACCCGGAAAGATTAACAATGGTTTTATGAAAATTTTATTTTCTTTTGTGTTCTCAGAGATAAACAGCATATTTACTTTAAATCGGCTTTTACTACACTATGGGATGAGACAGAATGATCATACCATGTATTCTTACCATACCATAACCACACATAGGAATTTGTATACATATTTTGTTACTTTCCTACACTAAAACTACTGAACAGATTTAGATTTAATTTGCAGAATTAAAACATTCAATCTAATAGGTCGCGAGAATCAACGAACATACAGACAAAGCCACGGCTATAATCTAGTAAACTATAATTGTGAACTGCCTTGGTTAAAATTAACAGTAATGCCTACGTAATTGCTCATTGTTAAGGTTAAATTAAACAAGATAATCGCATGTTGTGATAAGTGATGTTTATAAAGTCTATAACTGAATTATTGCAGGCAACCGGCCGTTTCACTCTCGAGTTGATTTAGGTCAAGAAACTTAATTAAGAAAATGTGTTGTTTATCTGTTATTATAATGGTAGATTATCTATATTTGTTTTATAGTAAGGTCATTGTTTTTTATTTATTCAATGATAGATTAGATATGTTGTGAGTACTTTTGAGAAATATTTATTGTGCCCTTCACGAGCCTACCTTGCCGTGCTGTTCCCGGTTAGAATAGGACTGCCCCATATCTTCCCGTGGGTGTCGTAAGAGGCGGCTAAAATATACCATAACCTAGCACCTTGGGTCAACCTCCTGGTGGGAAGTAATCCACCAACAACAGCATTCCCAAGGACGGTTGGCGTCAGGCAGGCGGTCGGCCGTAAAATATAGCCAAAACTTTTAGCAGCATGTGAAATAAGAAGACATGCTACGCCGAACTCAAAGAAAAAAATAGGGATAAGAGCAGGGGTATGATGATGACATGAACGTACCTCCTCTATTTGATGAGTCCACTATATTGACCCAACAAGCTCGTATAGGTTTTATTTCAAGTTTTCCGTAGTCAAGTTTTCCGTAGCTTAGAAAAATTAGGTTATATTAAACTAAATTATTTTGGTTATTAAAACCCAGCGGTGATCGTGAAAATACTTCATCTCATATATAATTTAGTTACATAATTTACTGAGCGCTCATGCTTATAAAAGTTTATTAAAGGCAATAAAAAAGATGTAGGATTTGTAAATGTAATATCACAGGGTGAGAAAGTCAGGTTTCCATATTTTAAGGTTCTTTTTATTTTATTTGTTTTGAAAATGTCAACTCCTACACTAAGGATCATGCCCTGTGTCGTGCATTTTTTAAACATTCACATATACGTAACGGATACAAAGAACATTCCATCATAACAGCCCATTAATGTCCCACTGCAGAGACGGGGCTCCTCCCGTGACAGACGGATACTTGACCTACTAATACCACGCTGGCCAGACGGATTGGTATAGGGTTTAATTTCAAGTTTTCCTTTTTTTTATTTCGTAAAGATATTATTCACGGATAGTCCCCTATACGGTTTTACGACACCCATGGGATGCGATGGGGTGGTGACATATTGTATATATTGTATTCCTACTTCGTCACCACACGGAGATTATATCATAACAGCATAATTAAAACAAATGATAAAGTTACGAACACTGAGTCGAGAGTTTTCTTTGTCGTGTTGCGTTTTACTATAGCTCTACGAAAAGGTGTTGTTAAATATTGTAAATACATAGTTGTAATAGTCTATCGCCTCACGAACAATAGATATAAAATATAAATATTCCTCACACATTCACACAACGCCATCTAGTCCCAAACTAAGCAAAGCTTGTACTATGGGTACTAGGCAACGGATAAACATACTTACTTAAAATATTTTAAACATACTTAGATATGATGTAGGTTTTCCGTCTACGAGAACGTTTACAAACATTATTTTTACCAAGACAAAAGCAGGAAAACTTCATATAAAATTTTAAACTAATCAATCCGGCAAACGTGGAATAAATAGATAATGTTTTCTCCGTTACTGTAGGAAAAAAACAGTTGAAAAAAAAACAAAGGTCCCTGCAGATTTTTCTTTTTATAAAAACACGTCATTATGACCATATCGAATCTAATGGGAAATGAATACAGTCCAGTTATGAAGTAAAAACGAATGGTAGTTTAAAAGTAACTTCACTCCGTCCTCATCACCTTGCCGGTTTGGACAAACGCTTCTTCACACTACGTTTGAAGAACCCAATATCATACGATGGAGGAAATACGTGAGCTGGAAGTTTGCTCCACAACCTAAAGGTGCGAGTCGATATCTTCTCAGACACCGCAAACCGGCACGAGTGGTCTTGTTATGAATAGAGAAGAAGGGACAAGATCAAATAGGCTGTTATGATTATTCCGTCACGTCACAAACGAAATAGATATGCATAAAGGTAACCAAAACCAGAAGCATTTCATTATTAATGATCTTCAAGTATTTGCATAAATCATCGCGCTCCATTAACAGCCAGTATCGTGCTTGATACTATATAAAATTAAAATAATTATGCGCACCGATGTGTAATTATTCATGCGTAAAATGACAATCAATAACAGAAATTCGTAATTATTCATTATGTCTGTTGTATTGTAACTGTATCATTGATTTAAATGTTTATGTAAGACTGTATAATATGTTGCCGATGTAAGTAATAATATTCTGAAATCATCAGTATATTTATCAGTCATGTCAAACCAGCTTCATTGAAATGTCAAAACTAGTGAAATTGTATGTGATGTGATACAACTACTTGACAGACGTCACCAAGCAGTATGGTTAACTTTTTTTGTTTTAAAAAGATTTGTGAACTTTTACTTACAAACATTTAATGAGATATATTTTCAGATTGATAGTCTTTGATTTTCTTCTAAAACTATTAAAATTACTAATTCTATTTATCTGTTGTTTGTTATATTTTATTATTCATAATGTTCAACTATTGCCTATTTAATTAAGCATTGAAAGCAGCATAAATAAGTTACTAATCTAAAATCACTTTTGTTTTCGTTTACAAAACATATCTTACCTAATCCAACGAAATACTTCCATAAAAAGTTTGATTGTAACCTTAGCTCAAGGGTCATCGCATAAATTATTTTACACGTTATTTAATTAAATAGTTAGTAACAGATTATGACGATTAGTATAGAATGCGTCGTCATTAATGATTTCGTCAAAATCAAACGCATTTTACGACGTTATTGAGATGAATACTATGTTAGTGATGATAATGATTCCGTGCGTTCAATTCCCTCGCGTTTGACCTTTTTGATTTCACAATAATCGTGAATAGGCGTGTGGAATCATATCCTTTACCTTGCATATAATCTGAATTTAAATAAACTATTTACTTCTTGAAGGTTTTTGTTTATTTAATGCTTCTTCTTCGTAATTTCGATATATGGTAAGATTACTTGCGCGATTACAAACCTGTTTTTGGAATGTATGGATATCCCAAAAGGAGTTAACGACGCACGTTGAGAACTGTCATGTACATGTCGGAGTCTAATAGATTAAAACTATACGGTGTTCTTCCCAGTTGTAGGCTACAGTTAATTATATTTTTACAATACCATTTTAACATCCTGTCTAGCCCACGCTTGCTTGCTAATAGAAATCCAGATTTCTTTTAAGTAAAGCAGGAAGTTAATAGTGTAAGTTGAAGAGGTAACTAAGATTGCTATAATAGGACATTGGCAACATTTTAATTCTATGTACGCTAGTTACAAAAATATGGGAACAAAGTAGCATTTTTAGTAGGAATTTTTGGCAAATATTCACAATACGCCATTAAGGCGGAGTAATGCAAATGAATGTAGTGTAGTGTAACAATGCAAATGAACTAAGTATACATGGTAAAATGCACAGGCAAAGTGTTAAAATGTTTTTCTTGTAACCTAATTACCTACTGTCTTAGCGACAAAGCGTTCATTTGTATCGTGTTTGAGGTCGAGAATTCGAATATTACTAAACTTAATTTTAAAGTATAGGTATGTAATATACCAACATTAAAAATAATGTTTGCAAGCTGTACTTAGTATGATTAAATTAATACCTATACCTATATATTTTGCCCGACATTACAAGCTTAAGCAAGCTTCTTTGGCCATATAATCCGTGATGTCATAAAAAAACCAGTTAGAATACTAACGTTGTTGCTATTAATGCTGCAGCATTAAGCTGAGGCCCTAATTTTAGACCTCACCTCACCTCATTTAACCCTTTGGTCCATTTTCGTAACTGAGTTTTCGTAACCAGTTATCAAATAGGAATTTTTTTTCACTGTTTCGTAACCAGTTATTAAAAAAGACTTTTTATTCCTTTTACATAACCAGCTACGAAAAAGTAAAATTCTATCACTATTTCATAACCAAACAGGAATATATCCAAAAATAATTAACTAATTTAATTGACTAATCAGTTAACCAGTTATTTAAAAATCTTTTGTTCCTTTTTCATAACCACTAAAGAAGCCTGAGTATGTTATTTTTTTTAACTTTAGGTAAGTACGAAAATCTGATTTAATTTCATACCAAAGAGATATTACGAAAATTTATAAACATATGTAATGTTTGTATATAAAATATTTATTTAATGTAAAATGGACTAATAATTTCTAAGCAATGGCCTACTGTAATATTTTCTTTGGACAAATCTTCAATTGAGGAATTAACCTCGTGGTCGATTTCCTCATATGTACTGCTTTTTTTTTTGTGGCTACTTATTTTGGTTTCTTTAATTAACACGTCTAAAACCTTCGCCAGTGAGGGGTTTTTACGTCCTACAAATTTATTAAGTCTGGCATGCCATCCCTTAAGGTTGTTAGTAGTACGGTTTTCTTCACCATGGCAGCACCACATCTTAATATAATTAATGCTTTTGAACCATGTTTTCTTTAAATAATTATTGAATTTTGTAATGTAATTTCTCACTTGTTGGTGGATTTCAACATAGAAGCTGAGACTTCATCATTTTGAGTAATTATGTTATTATTATGTTTAGTAACTAGTTATGAAATAGTGATAGAATTTTCCTTTTTCGTAGCTGGTTATGTAAAAGGAATAAAAAGTCTTTTTTAATAACTGGTTACGAAACAGTGAAAAAAAATTCCTATTTGATAACTGGTTACGAAAACTCAGTTACGAAAATGGACCAAAGGCATTTAACACATTGATATAATTTATTTTTAAATATTCTTTTATTGTTATTTTAAGTTGTCTTTTAATGGGAGGTACAAAATAAACAGTTTTTCATTTCATTGATAGATCTTTACAAACGTAGGTATAGGTATGTGTCTAAATACTTTTCAACTAAAATGATTTATAACTCATAATAATTTTCCCATTTAGCTCACTTAATTACGTTGAGTCCATAAATGTTGAACTAGAAACTAATACGAAATAAAATATTACAGACATTCGCTCCAAAGAAAGGTCTAAGAAAATACTCAGGAAATTGATTTTCAATCTCTTTCCTTTAAGCTTTGTAAGGAGGGTGTTAAATTTCACGTCCCAGTAAAGGTTCTGTTTTGTTTAATAAGATAGATAAAATAACCATCAATTATATGGCGACAGATTTCTGACCTCGGCGTGGTTTATTTCTGCTTTAATATAATATTACTTCCCTCTAGTTGAATAAAGGAATCGAAGGAATTTTTGTGACTATTCCCAGACCTTAAAGGGCTATGTTAATTCGGATTTATTATAGTGTGAAAATAGATATAAGACATCGAGATATTTATCTTGAAAAAATAAGTAGTTTCTATGCTACGAGTATGTTCGATAGCTTCGCGGAGCTAGTTTTATAACATTATACCTGGTGATCTCTTTTAAAAGAGGCTGTCTATTTCATCGGCACTACCTCTGTGGTTGATGAATCCTGGAAACCTGGCCACCTGTTTTGAGATTGCTGACGTCTATAAGCTCTGCAACTTTAATGCTATATAAAATAAATATTGCAAAGACTAAACACTACGCCATCTTGTCCTCGAATATTATTTATTACGCTAGTTATTATTTCTATTAAAGAAACTACAAACTACAAAAAACTGTAAAACATATATATGACGCCTGGGAGAAGTCTTACGATGCTTTAGGTATTTTCTGTGACTTGTCCAAGGCTTTCGACTGTGTCGATCATGATACACTTTTACGGAAACTACATCACTATGGTTTAGGTAAACTTGGATTAGATCTTTTCACGTCTTACTTAAATAACAGAATACAAAGAGTTAATATTAATGGAAAATTATCTCCAGGATCTGTCGTAAAAATGGGCGTTCCGCAAGGTTCCATACTTGGACCCCTTTTGTTTCTCATCTATATAAATGATTTACCACATCTAGTTAAAGATCAACATGAGATAGTCTTGTTTGCCGATGACACTTCGCTTTTATTTAAAGTGAAACGACAACAGACTAGCACTGACGAAGTGAACTTGGCTATCTCTAAAGTTGTTCGTTGGTTTGACATTAATAACTTGCTCCTTAATAGCCGCAAAACCAAATGTGTTAGATTTATAACGCCGAATGTACAAGAAGTAAAATCCACAATAAGAGTTAAGGAGGATCAGGTAGACCTTGTGGACACTACAAAATTTCTGGTATAACACTAGACTCTAAGCTTCAGTGGGGCCCACATATTAGGACATTGGTAAAGAGACTAAGTTCTGCAGCTTATGCCGTTAGGAAAATTCGAGAACTGACAGACATAGAAACTGCTAGATTAGTATATTTTAGTTATTTTCACAGCATAATGTCATACGGTATTTTACTATGGGGACATGCTGCCGACATTCATTCTATCTTTGTGCTGCAGAAGAGAGCTATTCGTGCAATTTATAATTTAGGTAGGAGACAATCACTTCAAGAAAAATTTAAAGAAATCAATATATTAACTGTAGCAAGTCAATACATTTATGAAAACATAATTTATGTTCATAAAAATAAAGACCAATTTGTCAAAAGAAGTGATGTCCATAGTATAAATACTAGAAATAAAGATAGACTTATTCATCCGTATTCTAGGCTCCAAAAAATACATAGTTCATTTCAGGGTCAATGTGTCCGATTTTATAATAAAATTCCGAAAGATATTCAAGATCTAAGTTTTAATAAATTTAAGAATGTAGTCAAACAAAAACTTATCGTAAAGGGATATTATACTATCCTAGACTACACGAAAGACAAAAAGGCTTGGGATTAACTGCTTCTGTTCCCCAGGCTGTCTCAAATAATGCAAGTTTATGCACTTTTTTTTATTTATGTGTGCTACTTGTGCTAATTGTTTTATCTCTAAGTTCTTATTGTATTATTGTATCCTTTCTATCTTTTTTTCTGTCTTCCTTGTTCTCATGCTTGTCTTCTATTTTTCTTTTCTTTGATTATTATTTTTTATGATGTATAAATGGTGTATTATCCTGTCTGGTACTGTCAAATATTTTGATTGGGTATAGGATTTATGTAAAAAAAAAAATGTAAACACAACTGAATTTTAAAAGAGTTGCCATGAGTTTCTTTGCCAGATTTCTTCTCATTGGCCCTACCATTTGGAAACTGGAATTTATAGATCAACACAGACAGACAAGTAGATTCGAGTAGTAGATTGGTTTTATTTTTTTCCTTTAATTTACATTTGACAATACAACGCGGCTTTTTTAGTGCTGTAGCGTTTGTCTGTGTCGATCTATAATTTTAATTGTAGCTTCAATTTTAAGTAAACGACGATTTCAAACAATTTGTAATAAATTTTATGAAATAAAGTATTTTGAAATTTGAAATTTGAATGCTTTTCCAATATTGTGACTCAACCACTTATTTTTACGCAACTTAGACACCAGTTTATATTAGCAGTTATATTAGTGTATGATGTGGTAATATTTTTAAACGATGGCTTAACTATGTCTTTATAACCCTAATTAAATTAAAAAAGGTTTATTACTGTGTTTCAAAATACTGTTTTTTACCCCCGGTATGTTATAGGTTCAACGGGTCTGTGTGTAGTTGTGAGTATGTCCAGGGCATTGTAGCTCCCGAAAGAATAAACTGTCTTTGATTTATTTTGATATATTAATCAGGGCGCATCCCGAAAATAGCAAATTACATAAATTTTTCACAATAATGTGTCTAGAGGTTTTATATTTATATATCGGAAATCTAAGAAATTAAATATGCCCTAATGACTTCGTTGTGACTTCAATCCGATACATATCTTCCAAAATTCCTGGCATAAAATAAAATATTAAAAATATACCTACGAGATAGGGAAAATAACAAAATCCTTGCTGTTACAATTTAAGGAGTATTCATGTCATTCTTAATTCGAACAATGCCAGTTCTGTGACCTTGTAACAAATCCACAAAGAACAGATTATACACTATATCAAGTATTTTAATATTAAAAATCAAAGCCGACCATTTCGTAACTACATTTACAAAAGACAAACAACTTTTTACTTTTAAAAGTTAAGCACGAGTGTAGTTTGTTTGTGCAACTCGTAACTTTTTGGTAGTTTTTGAATAAAGATTTATTGCGTGGTCTTTTTGGTAACATTTGGTTTTTATTTTGGCTTGCCTTCTATAGAGATTTATCGGTTAGGTGTGAGCAAAGAAAAATGTTTGTTGTTCTTCATCGTCGTAGGGACAGCATTCGTTCATCTATGGAAGAATACTTGGTCCCACCGATACATAACTTTTGTAATTATGAAGGATATGGACTCGATGCGATGGGGTATTTGCGTATTTAGCTGGTATGAAGCCTATAAGTACGTCATTATATTCCTTATTATTCTTGGCTAGGCTTAGGATATAATATTATTATTCTTTTCCTGTTGTCCAAGTCTCCACCGGTGACGGCGACGGTGGCAAAACGAGACCTATATATACCACATTGGCCGGACGAATTGGTAAAACTGGACCTGCAAATACTTCATTATGTCTTATGTCAAGTTTTCCTTCTTTTGTTTTCGTAGAGCCCGAAATGAGTTTGAAAATTATACCTTAATTAGCTTTTACAATACTTACAGAATTTTGGTATTCGGTTACTTATTAATTTTAGCTCCGTCAACACACGAAATATTTATATAAGTAAACAAACAACTCTTTTAAAAACGGTACGGTAACGTGGGATTTGACTTATTTATACACATATAACTTTGAACAGATTCCGATAGAGTTTAATTAACGCAAAAAGTAAATAGTTTGTAAGTAATAATCTGTACCTTAAAATATTTGATCAATATAAATAAATATCTAATTTCAAATTGCATTTGTACCTTTAGAGCTTTTGTTAATTAATCATGAACCAGCCGCAAACAAAGGTAAACGAACCATCCTTATCAGAGTATTTGTTTGAACGAGCAATAACACACACAGCCTGCATAGAGATTAAAACACGAGTAGGTACCTACATAGCACGTTGAATAATTCGTGGAACTTTACCCTCTGTAGGTACAAGAGTCCAGTTTATCATCTTTAGAGTAAACAGAGTTATCATAACAGCCCATTAATGTCCCACTGCAGGGACGGGCCTCCTCCCGTGACGGAGAGATACTTGGCCTACTAATACCACGCTGGTCAGACGGATTGGTATAGGGTTTAATTTCAAGTTTTCCTTCTTTTTATTTCGTAAAGATAATACTCACGGATAGTCCCTTAGTCGGTTTCTACGACACCCATGGGATGAGATGGGGTGGTGACATATTGTATTCTTACTCCGTCACCACACGGAGAGAGAGACCAGAGTTATTAGTATGTAAGGGGAGCTTAATATCGAATATGACTATAGTAGTTACTATGATCATATTAGTCTATTAAACTCCCCTTGCAAGGATTTCAGGATATCCAGATGTCCCGATGTTCAGACATCTGGCAGATTGGTAGATATACCTAAACTTTGTTTCAAGTTTTTTAGGTTACCTACTACTAAATATGTTCATGTAATAAAAAGTAGGTATGCATTTACAAAAAAAAAAAGTAAATTTATCCTTTGTCTAGTACCCATAGTACAAGTTCTGATTAGCTTGGAGATAATTAGTTTTATTTTCAAAGCAGAATCTCTATGAAGCGGAGCCGGAACATAAGCAAAAGAACAGAGACACTTAATTAAAATGCAAAACACAAAGGGTCCGGATCCGGACTCTACGAGATAAAATGTACCGACGGCTTGTACATACTGTAGTAGGACAAATTGAATATAAATAGATTTTGCTTCAACCTTTATCTTATACCCACATATGTCTAAATTATGTTTTAGTTATCATAACAGCCCATTGATATCACAAAGCATAGATCCACTGCTAGATAAAGGAAAAGGTTGTCTGAAAGAAAATGGCTTAAGGTATTAGCCCGCCATTGTGCCAGCTTATTATGTGCAAAAAGTGTAAATAAAAAAATAACTTGACCTATTTTTGCCACATTGGTTAGACGGATTAGTATACTCTAGTGTTTAATGTTAAGTTCGGTTTTTCTACTCATTTACACTCTATGTTATACTCGTACATACAAAACAACCAGACCAAAGAAAGGTTCATGTTCACGCATACAAAGATTTGCAGTAAGCGGGAAATTGAAGCAACACGCAAGCATCGAAGTCATGATACAGCACAAAGATCATCTAAGTATATGGAAGCGATGTGAATATATTTATTTAGGTAACTGAATTAACCGTGATGTACCTACATAAATACTTTTCAATTAAATAATGACTAGATTGCATATTTACACTTATTACAAACAACTTCCATTGGATAATACTTAATTGCTATAATAACAATTGGGAAACAACAGTAATAGATAGAGATGTGCCGTTGCCGGCAATATTGCTCGAACTGGGAATATTGGTGGCAATATTGCCAGCAATATTGCCGCGAGTGGAAATTTATGGCAATATTGTTTAAATAAAAGTCAAATGGACTATAGCACCTATGTACAATACTTAAAAATAGCATTTCAAGGCTACGAACTACATTGTACACTATATAATTTTGTTTTGAGTAAAATGCCCAAAATTGCCGGCATTTTTGGCAATATTCCCGGTATTTTACTGGCAATATTGCCAATGTTGCCACACATGATAGTGAAAATAAGAAGTAACGACAACATTTCTATACAGGAATGACAATCATAGTAAACTGAATAAAAGGCACAAATTCCAATCAATTCTTTAATATTGTACTTGTTTTTCAGGCAAAATTACATAAAAATAACTAAGTATTAAGTATGTAACGAGTAATGTTGAAATGGAAATACTAAATATCTATACATATAAATAAAATTGGAGTGTCTGTTTGTGACATGAAATCCCCAGTTTTTTACAAATTGCATATCAATGTATACACGATACCATTGCCGAAAAACACAATTAAAAATTTTTTGTCTGTCTGTCTGTCTCTTTGTTCCGGGTAATCTCCGAAGCCGCTGGACCGATTTCGATGGGAATTTCACTATTGGATTGAAAATTTTACGGCGCGTAAACTGGGGCGTACTTTAGATTTTAAAAACTATTTAGGGTTCCGTAGAAAAATATAAAAACGTTAAAAATATTAACAATATTAATGGTTTTGCACAAATTAGGCTCTATAAGGTTACGGAGAGGTAACTGATGGTATAAGGAGTAACTTAAAATACTTTTATTTAATAGGGGGCAGAAAATAAATTTAATTTTGGTTACGAGACTTTCTAAAATTCAATGTAAGGGTTCCGCAAAAAAGATATCAATATCGAAATTATAGTTATAGTAACATTCAAAACCAGAGTCAAAGTAAAAGTCAAAGTCTAAAAGGTCAAAAGTCAAAATCAAAAAAGGGTCAAAAGTCAAAATCAAAAAAGGTCAAAAGTCAAAATCAAAAAAGTTCAAAAGTCAAAATCAAAAAAGGGTCAAAAGACAAAATCAATAAAAGTCAAAAGTCAAAATCTATAAAAGTCAAAAGTCAAAAATCAAAATCAAAAAAGGTCAAAAGTCAAAATCTAAAAAGGTTAAAATTCAAAATCATAAAAGGTCATAAGTCAAAATAAAAAAAGGGTCAAGAGTCAAAAAATGACCATTTTTTATTTTTGACTTTGGACTTATCGAATAATCGAATATCGAAATTATGGTCATAGTAACATTTAAAACCAGAGACAAAGTAAAAGTCAAAGTCTAAAAGGTCAAAAGTCAAAATAAAAAAAGTCAAAATCAAAAAAGGCCAAAGTCAAAATCAAAAAAGGTCAGAAGTCAAAATCAAAAAAGGTCAAAAGTCAAAATAAAAAAAAGTCAAAAGTAAAAATCAAAAAATGGTCAAAAGTCAAAATCAAAAAAGGTCAGAAGTCAAAATCAAAAAAGGTCAAAAGTCAAAATAAAAAAAAGTCAAAAGTAAAAATCAAAAAATGGTCAAAAGTCAAAATAAAAAAAGGGTCAAAAGTCAAAAAATGACCATTTTTTTTTTGACTTTGGACTTATCGAATAATCGAATATCGAAATTATGGTCATAGTAACATTTAAAACCAGAGTCAAAGTAAAAGTCAAAGTCTAAAAGGTCAAAAGTCAAAATAAAAAAAGTCAAAATCAAAAAAGGTCAAAAGTCAAAATCAAAAAATGGTCAAAGTCAAAATCAAAAAAGGTCAAAAGTCAAAATCAAAAAAGTGTCAAAAGACAAAATCAAAGGTCTAAAGTCAAAATCAAAAAGACAAAGTAAAGTAAAAGTCAAAATGTAAGTCAAATTTAAAATGAAAGTCATAGTCAAAATCCTCGTAGGCTACAATTTATAAGGACATGAATGTGTGAATTCTTTAAAACTCGCAGACGAAGTCGCGGGCAACAGCTAGTCAATATATAAAATACAAACAATTAACAAAAAAATGTCATTCGTTCATTATCTGTAAATCACTATTTGGATCAACAACTCAAGACAAACTCCTTTCCACGCTAGCAGAAGTCGAATTGATAAAATCTTTACCTGTATGTGAGTGAAGCTGTTATCGACTTCTTCGCCAAAATATTATTATTATTAATATTTTATGAAAGATATCCTTCACAAATATAATTGAAAAATCATGATTTCATCTACAGTACTAATAAAATATAGTGTTATTTTGATAGGCAACATTGGCAATATTGCCAATATTGCTGGGAATATTGGTATTTTACCGGCAGTGGCAACATTGGGAATATTGCCGGGAATGGCAATATTGCCACTAGGCACATCACTAGTAATAGAATATATTTTCTATTGAAATAAGTTACACTATGGTGACATAATGTAGCCACTATAACCATAAGTACATAAGTATATTATTATAAGTACCATTAACAATTTAAAATTAATATTAGGTAAATATCTCATTCATACAAGGCCGACTGCTGAACATAGATAGGCCTTTACAAGTTCGCGTCGCCCATTATACAAACAAACACCATTCTTCCTACGTTTTAAATGACATTGCTCTTCATCTTAAGAAGAACTTAATGTCCCACTAACATTATAAATGCGAAATTTTGTGAGGATGGATGTTGTTTGCTCTTTCACGCTAAAATCAATTTTCAATTTAATTTAATTTGAAAAAGTTTAGATGCCAAGTTTTAGTAAAGACACATTACAAAATCACTAAGAGGTAAACAACGGGAGCTCAATACTACCTACGAGACGTGACGAAATGGTCAACATTCCTTACATTTATTTTGTCACATTTCACTTTAATCTTAACATTTATTTCGTTGGCTAAAGGTATATAGGCCACATTTTTATCGTATTTCACAATATTGGATGACTGCAAAAACGGATTTCCGAAATCCAACGCTAGCAAAAATTCCGTGTAAAACCTACGAGTAGCTGTCGATACTATAAATAGCTTTGAATAACGTGCTTTTTTGGTGTATACAGACTGAGTCAACAGTATTTTAAGCTTTCTGTTATTTTTGCTATTGTTAAATAAATATAAGACTTATTGACTAAGAAACACTAATTTATACCATTTCGTTTTCAATCCTTACTAAGCTCATAGGGTTCTTGGCAACAGGGGCCTTGGAGCTGGTCGTAAGATTAAAAATATAATGGGAAAATGTACTAAATTGTTCTCAGTGATGTCAAACATTTTTTTTTTTTATATACAACTCCCGCACTAGGGATCATGCCCTGTGTCGCGGGGACCTTTTACAAACATCAATTAACGGACACAAAGAACACCCAGACTAGGACAATAATTTGTGGATCTCACAAATTATTGTCCTGCGTGGGGATCGAACCCACAACCTCATGCACGGCAGCCGCTTGCGCTACCGTCGCGCCACCGAGGTCGTCAAAACAACATGTATGAAAATAATGCTACATTCCCAGGTGCTGCTGAAACTAGTAGGTATCAGTACTCCACGATTACTGACAGGCAAAGAGATAGTAAACGGGCTCATAGGGTTATGATATTACATTTTTATATTAGGTATCCCATGAAAGTTTTACGACTAACTTTTATATGAATACTGAAATATAAGGTACCTGCGGGTAACAAGAGCCGGTGGGTATCAAGAGCCGTTGCTTAAAAATGACACTTTTAATGATCACAGCACCCTACATTTACACATGCTTAAAAATGACCAATAGGAAAGCTAAGATCCGAGCTCGCGTCGTCGCACGATCATCAATCTTACCAGTAGCCACGAGTCAGTTGAGAGTGATAGACAACGCAGCTCCACTATAATTTTATCATGCCAAAACAATTTTTTTTTTACCTAAAATACAGCCGTTTGTTCAAATCTTGTTAATTAATTGTGAATGTTATACAAATAGCGTGGGCTAGTTGAGATAAGTTATAAATTTTTGTTAATAAATACAATACTTTTTACCGTTTTCAATTATCCTATTATCAGGGGCTAATACGGGCCACGCTCGAGGCGGGTACATAGGCCGGCCCTTATTATACATATAGAATGTAAATTAACTTCAACAAATTTTAATAGACTTTGTTATTTTAATACATACCATAGTTATTATTATTAAGCATGTATTTGTTAATATTTTTGTATCATAAATCATCCCTAATATCTTTAATTAACTTAAAAGTGTCCAAGTTGTTGATCTCGATAACAATATATTTTATAGTAAGGATAAGACGGGCCACGTACATGGCCTATCTTATACCGTACTACTTATTTATAAAAAAAATGTTTTAGTTTTGTAATTTCCATAGATAATATTTAAAAAGTTACAAACTCATTGTTTACGTCTGTGATTATTTTGACGATATGTAATAGATAATGGTTTTTATGACATGTTTTTGCTATGTTAGTTTATTAAGAGCCATTGCTAGTTTTTCCTTTGATTAAGTAATGTTAAAAGCGTGATTTAATGCCTAATGATAATTAAAGTCAAATAAAACCGAAAACAATATTTTTTCAATTGATTACTCTTTTAATATTTGAATTAAAATTTGGCCCTTATAAAACTACATAAGTTTATTAAGGGCCAACGAGAGTGTTTTTTAAAATCATGATTACTATGCCTAATTGAGATGAAAATACTTGTAATAGTACTTTCTGATGCAGATATTGAAATAAACATTAACATGATATTAAATATTTTATTATATTCCTTTATTTATAGAAATTATTTAGGTTGAGATTAAGGTGGCCCTTATTTACCGCAAGTACCTTAGCTCATGAATAATATTTTATTCACTCGTTTCTTCAACCAAAGAACTTGGGTCTCTTTAAAATACACATTTGGTAAGTATAAGATTTGTTTTGAATTAGTGGGCTTATTCTCTCTAAGTTAACTTTTACGTGCGTGTGTTAGTTGTATTCTTAATCCTGCACCAAATTGACATGACTAATCATTCCCCTGCCCTTATCCCAATTCTATTTAGGGTCGGCGCAGCATGTCTTCTTCTTCCATACTTTCCTATCGGACGTCATCTCACAAGTAACACTCTTCGCAGCCATGTCGTCTTTCACACAATCCATCCATCGTTTATTCGGTTGTCCTCTTCCCCTATATCCATCCACATATATCTTAAACCAAATTGACTTGACTATTTACTTAATTACTCGCTTGTTTATCACTTAATGCAGCCTGTACCCTATGTACAATGATTCTTTGTTAATAAAACATTAAAAGTGTTTCGGCCTACAACAAATACTTGTGTCCATCGTACATACAGTTACATCAAGAAACCAATCACTCCTATCAAGGACATTAGATCATTAAGCCTCGTATGTAGTCTTTACGTGAACGATTTTACAATCTTCCTTTATTTACATAATATGCAATTCTTTTTAGCATTCTAAAGACGTTTTTCAAGTAAATTTTTAACATAACATAGTAACGAGAATGCAAAAAGCTAGCCCCATAGTAAGCTTTACGTTTTCCCAAATCAGAATCAGAAGAGTTGTTTTAGACGGAGTTCTGTAAATGTAAAGAACTCTGTGCTTTAGAATTACAAAACCCCGAGTGTATTTGCACTGCGTTCATCAAGGGCCACAATCGGTGAGCCCTGTATATCCCAATCACATTATCTCGAGACCTGGCGTCGATAACGTCACGTCGCGTCGGACGTATCGCTGATGCACACCGTGGCGAACGCGGGGGTCGAAAGGAGAACGGGACGCGAGGTTCGCATTCCAGCGAGGTCTCTAGATAATGTGACTGTGTAATCATTTCTCCATTGGAAATAATAATTAGACGTTAGTTATCTTGGATTTTATCACGCATTTGCTCTACATTTGATTCCTGTCATCTTCTAATAGGAAATTATCTCTGCTTGCTAAAAATCACGCTACTGAAATTGCTACTGAAAACTAATTAATCTGTTCGTGTATACTTAATAAAACATAATAACATGAAAAGAGGTTAGTGATTAGACAAAACTTTCTTATCAAAATCACTAGCTTATTCCCGCGGCTTCGCTCGCGTTAAATTCGAGTCCATTTTTGGGAAGTGGTGGGTTAGAATGGGGCAAAAAATAGCCTATGTTACTCTCCATCCCTTCAAATATTTCCACTTAAAAAATCACGTCAATTCGTCGCTACGTTTTGCTGTGAAGGAAAGACAAACAGATAGACATACTTTCTCATTTATAATATTAGTATGGATTAGATCTCTGTTAACAAACTTCGGTTCTTTATAAAACGTTATAAAAAGATTTGAGAGAGAAAACGTAGACATTCAAAGTCAATTCACATTAAATTTTAATGTGAATCCCAGTCCTTTAAATATTATAATAGATTAGGAGCCTTTACAAATTTGAGTTGCTCTAAATTTGGTGAATTCTAAAATAGGTTAAATTATTCTGTACCTATTTTAGAAATCTGGTTTTGCCTGTAATAATGATAAAACTTACTACTTTTTGGATGGTAATAAGCATTGAGTAGCATATCTTTCTTATTACTAGATAATGAAAGGTAAATTAAACTACGCAAATTGAATGCCACTGTAATGTCTTTAACGTATGTATGTTGGCCTTAACACTCTAAGCTAATCGTAATAAGTATTACATTAATTAAAGGGCAACAGGTATTAGCATCTACAGTAATTTTCTAAATGCCTTTACATTAATGAAGAGACAACAGATAACTTTGCATTATTTAACGAAATTTTTCTGACAATTGGGTACTGTGATTATTTCTGACTATTCCAGTTTCTTACAAGATTAAGTTCAGGACAGGCCAATAGCCCAGTAATTTCACTATCTATACGATGTTTACAATTACGTTGTTAAATACAATAACGTTTGTACATTACTGCTTGCAGTTGGCTTAAATGAGCATAGCGAAGGTAGGAACCTATACGGCTTCTTGAATAAGAGTCCTACCACAAGGCAACTTTCGTATCAAACCTTTCCCTTCACAGCCCTTCCTCTCGATCGCCTAAGTGTGTCGTGGTCACCCGATGGCTCAAGGGTGTTCCACCTTCATTTAATGACGTCAGGTGACCTATTTGTACACGCCATGTTTGCATTCGTCAAGTGTAAGTGTAGGAGTGTTCTCTGACAAACAAACATATATTATAAGTAGTTTAGCTGTCAAGTACCCATTTAACAAGTTGTGCATGTCAAAGCTTGAACCAAGGAAGAGTTGTGTGAATGCGTAAGGAATATCGCTATAATTCCTTGTTTGTTATTCTAATTCTATAAGTGTTAAGACAAGTTAGGTAATATAATTATTTTTTACAAAAATCCTTAAGCAGAACACGGGCCATAAGCAAGAATTCAAGATACTTTGGTCTGCGATATGCCTCTGGCCAGACAGTACAGGGTCGAGATATCTTGCATAGATTTACTACTTATTGTTCGTTCCATAATATACATTTAAATCACTCTTGTGATAATATCACAACATGCATGAGACACGTGTTTTCTTATGAATCTTTATACCTATTAGGTATGTGAGTAGCAATGAAAATTAGATTAAGAAAGAAAGACATTGAGCCCATTGGCCAATAAGTATATGCAATAAATTCAGATAGTAAAAACAAATAGTCCTAATAATTACTCCAACAAATTCACAAGGTCTAGTCCCAGATAGCTATGTACTAATGTAGGCTTCAAATATTTACTTAAGCATCAATCGTGCCTAATAAATATACTCATTTACATAGCTTAGTACCTACTAAGTGCAATGGTCGTCCCTGTCACTAAATTAATGCCTACCGTTTATGACAATATACGATAAGGGTGTAACCACATTATTCGACGCGGAATCGGCTAAAGCCGGTCAAAAAAGTCTTTATGCCGACGGAATAAGAGTGTTACTAATAGCTTTCGCATCGGCTCGGCTCGGCCGACGCGACGCGACAGCTAATCGGCGATAAGCCGAGTAGTGTGGTGATACGCACTCGGCTTAAGCCGATTCCGCGTCGATTAATGTAGTTACACCCTTAAGCGATGTTACAAGGCTACTGGTCTTTTATTTTAAGATTATAATGACATGATTTACTGTAAAGCAAGTAATTACAAATCTTTCAAATAAATAAAAAAAGCCATTTAATATATTCTAAAGCCTAAAGCGTTATCTTTTTGTTTAAAAAAATTACAACGTTCGGTTACTCACTAAGATTTTTTTCTTTACTAATTTATTGATTTATACCATTGATTTATAAAAAACCCAAGATGCACATTTTCAAACAAAACTAACAGCCAAAAGTGTCACCAAATTAAACATACGCAATAAATACGTATAGTAATATCGTAAACATATTTTTTTTTCAAATTCAATCTTACACGCATGACATAAAGTTGTATTTAAAAAGTAATGCACATAAAGCAATAAAATTTAATGATTGACGTATGCCGGTAGAACAACGCGATACTAATTTGAAAAGAGTGCACAATGCGCCCATTTGTTGCGGACGTTTTTGGGAAGTGGAGTGTGTATCTTTGGTTTTTTGTAAATCAATGATTTATACCTATTATTTTATTAAATCTTATAGGTTACAAAAAAGCACACATATCGTATTTCAAATCAGAATCACAAGGTGGCATTTGTTTAAAAATTTAATAAACTAGTAAATATGTTTTTAGCATCTTATAAGCACATTAATGACCCAATACCGGGAAGCGTAATATATTATATGCTACTTAAAAATTAGCCATCGGTTTTAATTTTTCTTTATTTACATTAGACAAAGAAGAAGCTGACGTATACGTATAAAACATAAGAGATCCAAAAAATCAAGTCATTTCATCCATATTCTCTTTATATGTAAGTATATCAAACGTTATCTCCAATAATATTTTCCTCATATCCGCTAAGCGTCCGTGACTAATAACCTCCCAAATGTTCGCCCTTTGTACGAAATACATAAAGGATATTATTATTGGCATAGTCAAAAGAATAAGAACGAGTATCTTATACCCGTTGTGTTGAGTTAAGGAATAAGAATAAATGAAGTCACTAATACCAAACTTACAATGTTAATGTAATGCTGATTAAGTGGACTGCGATAGGCTATTTGATTGATTGATTGAAGGGTAATTTTACAGATATTATGTATTGTTACTGGTTATGTAAAATTGTTTGGCATGAAAGCCTGTGCAAATTTGTGTGACCAGCGTGCTGCTTGTAGGCTAAATTTCTCTCAGTTTCTAGAGTAGAATATAAATTATACTTTTTTTATTTATTTGTTTTACTTACGAATGCCTGTTGAAAGTAATGTAGATATTTTATTTTAGATCCTACCATGGCAACATATTATTGAATACTTAGATTGAACGGGAATCGAACTACTGGTTAGCAGCCATGAACACTACGCCACACAAGTTGTAATATTTATCATACCATGATAGTTATACCTACTTCTTTTATTTTTTATTGTAATCAGTAAGTTTAAAAAAAATTAATAGAAAAAAAAAATAATACGAGTAAAATAATTTTACTCGTATTATTTTTTTTTTATCTAACTCAAAAAAGGCTTTATTTTGAAAGATTTAATATTCACACGAAACGAGGTTGCAACAAGATAACTTCTGTATTATCTTGTATGTACAATGGTACATACATAAAATAAACACGTTCACACATTATTGAATGAATTCACGAAATAACTAACGTGAGAAATAACTTCACACAAATAAAAGTGATTTAGCTACATTTTAATTTTAAAAACAGAATTCTTGTCTAAATTATATAAATGTATGAGTCTCTGCGTAGGTATGTGAATCACATTTGCAGTATTGGTACGGACTAGATTCTAGTGATTCTAGATTCTACTGAGCTGTACTTTGGGTACGGAAACGTGGACAAAAATACAGTTTTTTTCTAAAATGCGTACATGATACATAGAAATCAGCAGAAAACACCTAGACTACCTACTTCAAATTTTTATGTTCATGGACACAAAGATTTACATTTTTTGCCCTACATGTCAATTCTCGTACCTTAAAATCGTTAAAAATTCGGTTAAGTTAACTTTAAGTTGTAAAATTGTCACACAATAGGTAAGACAATTTGACAGCTAAAAGTTAACTTAACCAAATTTTTAACGATTTTAAGGTACGAGAATTGACATGCTTTTCCTCATAATTATGAACTTGAACTTGTCATGGCTGAATAAAATATAAACCTATATTATTTAAACATTTAGGTATTTATATCTTTCTTCCTCGTCCGCTAAAAAACACATCTAAAGTCTATAATGACATTGACCTTTCAATCTCTTTAAAATTCGAGCAATACGGTAGTAAGTTATACTCGTACTTATTTACATAGTTAACATTTTTTTATAATTTGTAGTAATTAAATATATTAATTAAGCAATAAGGAATACTTTACATTGTATATCAATTACTATTCTACACATACTGTATATAAATATGCTACACATAGGTACATACTAATGAGGAAGAAAAACTTAATCTACTATAAGATACTGGCCAGGAAGATTGTATTTCTATTTAATTATCGATTGTATTCTAGGGATTACTATAAAGTTTAATAATACCAATCCAGCTAGTCAGCGTGGTATCTGTTGGCATAGTCTATGTATGGAGAAGGTCCCTACAGCCCGATTTACACATCGACAAGTACATTAGCGAGTTACCTAAGTCCTTTTAGTCCAGTCAAAATAGAAATCCAGTTTGCATTAATTCCCAACAAGCTGGATTTTTGTGCAGGCCTTGAATACGTCATTACAAATGATATGTCAAAAGTCCCCATCGATCCCGCTTGTGCGTTGTTTTTTATTCGAGGTCAAAGGTCACAAATTTGCGTTTTTTGCGTATATCTCTGAAACAACGAGAGCTATCGAAAAATGGTTTAGACAAAGTTTGTAGACCATAAAATTATCTACATAAAATATTACAACACTTTTCTCCTACAAGGCATCCCTTTCGAGATATCGTGACTTTAGAGCGCAGGAAAGTCGTATTTTCGACTATATGCACACACTTGATTTTTCCCGCGATTTCGCTCGCGTTTTTCAATATATAGTAGCAATATGCATGCTTGGTCTCAGACTAATCGGTTTGAAATTGACAAAGTTACATACAAACTTTCATCCCCTATCTTATCCCTTTAGGGGTAAAATTTATCAAAATCCTTTCTTAGCGCATGCCTACGTTATGTCATCTACCTGCATGCCAAAATTCAGCCAGATCTCCATCATCCTATATACTAATTCGTATATAGGATGGAGATCTATTTAAATCAAGTTAATCAACAACTTACTACTTAACTCGCTACTGTACTTCTCGATGTGTAAATCGGGCTTATGGGATATTCAAATGCTGATAAGATACAATACTTTATGGTTTAAACCAGTAATCCAAACCATAAAATATCGTACAAATGTCCTTCAACGATAAAATAAAATGGCAATTCAGATTAAATTCTTTTAGGGTCAACTTTACATACTTGCTGAATAAAATAAACACAAAAAAAAACAATATATAATTTCGGATGTACCTCATTAAAGCTGGCGTTACTGACAATCATGTAATCCTTCACATATTAGGTGATGGTCAACACAACTCATTTGCAATTTGGGTTACCATATATAAATATACAACACAATAATATTATAGTCACACCCATTATACAACAATTTCATTCAAAGAATGTATACTGCTGTAAGTTGAGGTCATTGCCTTGTATGTTAATGTACTTATGAACCGGCATTCAACCTTGACTTCTAAATTATCGTTGCAAGAGTAAAAAATGTTGTATTAATCTAGTTCACCTATGAATTTAATCGTTCACCTTCTCAATAACTTAGTTCCTAGGTCATGTACACAGTAATAAATCTGCAGAGATAAATAAACAAATTATTGATGTTGCTTATAAGGCTGCTAAATTAAAATCTAGGGTGCCATCGTTTACCCAATCCTTTACAAGACCTAATTATGGCATATAATGGTTCCGGGATAGTTTGGTGGAGAGAGGAATAAGTAAGACACATTTCTGCCGCGCTCTAGTTTGGACAAAGCCAACTAATGTTTGCGCGGCACAACCAAGATATGCCGCGCGTTTCAGTTGGCATCAGAACTAAAATGAAAGCGGTCGCATGTAAAAATACGTCCACATACAATCGGCGGCGAATAAACAATGATAACGTTCGCGTGCGGCGGGTAATACAGGGTTGCCGCGCGCGGCAGCCGCGCTCGATTGCCGCTCAATGTTTGGACACACCTAAAGGATGACGCAGGCTAACGTACAGTAACAGAGATATACCTAAAAGTCCGTAAGGTGACAAGCTAAGGTTTACGATCTGGGCCAGCGTGGTATCAAAAGACTAAGATTCCCTTCATCTAGACGTCTCTCAGACTGCTTTTAAAAAATCCGGTTTCGCGGCCTTTTCAAAATATTTTGAATCGTTCTGTGAAAAACCACCTCAATTCTTGTCCACCTTAATTAACAGTAAAGAAAACAACAAGGTACATCAACAAAGTTGTTCTATTACAATATATACAATAAGGCATGTGTTAATTCATGACATCGAGAAAAGCAATTAGATTGCTGAACAGTCTTCTGACGAGGGCGAGCTAAATTAAATTAATTCGAAGGCGGAAGCGCTATTCACACTAAGTTACATACATACGTATCTATCTACGCCTGTAGAATTCTTGCCTTCCGTTGACGTGCCACGCACATTAAATAAGTTATATTTGGATTAATCTTTTGTAACAGAAGTTAAACAAATACGACATTCGTAAAACGTTAAATCAAAATTGTCACTTTACGCCGTGTTGTTCAGGAGCAAAAATACATAATATCCTATCTTATCCTCATTGATTTAAATGCTCGGATATTGTCATAAAGCCAATAGTCCATAACTGGTCCTAGGCCTCTTGCTAATATAAGATGTTAACGATGACTAATATTATTACATAAAATTAAATAAGGCACTATAGTTTATTACTAAAGTTAGCTTAGATTTGTTTCAATACAGCGCAGCAGTGTGGTCAGAATAATTCTTTATCTCCGAACTCATCTAATTAACCGCTTGAAGATCCACCCTGATGCTATAGATGGTGATACGCCGACCCATTATCATTTTCAGGAAGCGTAGTTATTGCTATTTCTGAACTCAATTAGTATGATTGACAACGCGGTTAATGATGTCACTAGGGTTCATTTGTATTCGTAAAAACACACAGCCTACTGCCATAGAACACTGAACGATCAACATTAACCTTGAATATCTTAACGTAGACGAAAGAATGTGATATAATCCCAACTCGATGCCACTGTTCGCAATGACAGACGTAAATTGTAATACTTAGAATAAGGAATATTTTACTTATAAGTATGTTGAAAAGATTTTCGACGCTTTTCATGCCTCTAACACGATTGGAATCTGACACTAAGCTGACAGTATTACAGAAAATAAAAATGGTTTCTTGTGAAATTGTCCCTGTGTGAGTCGATCTGCGTATAGTTCTGTATAAAACAGTGAATGTCTTTATGTTTCAGGTATGCAGATATTGAAGATACAACATGCAATGGTTCTTCTACATTCTCTTTCTCTCAGCCATACATGCGGCTCCTGACCGTCAAAACTTTCTTGATTTCTGGACCGACCAATTCCGACCTTTTCCACCAAATTCCAGAGAAGGTTTTCTGACAGATTATACTCCACAGGATCAAGAAGAGTTTGATTTCATTGTCGTAGGAGCCGGTTCTGCTGGATGCGTAATTGCTAACCGACTAACTGAAGTACCAGAATGGAAGGTTTTACTTATAGAAGCAGGAGGAAACGAAAATTTCTTTTCAGACATTCCTATATTTGCTCCATTCATTTCTATAACTCCTATGAACTGGGGTTATAATTCTATGCCAGAATCCAGAGCATGCAAAGATTTAAGAGGCAAAGTTTGTTTCCTACCCCGAGGCAAAGTTCTTGGTGGAAGCAGTGTGCTCAACTTTTTAATCTATCAACGTGGACATCCCGAAGATTACAATGACTGGGCACGAATGGGTAATGAAGGCTGGAGCTACGATGAAATATTACCTTATTTTAGGAAATCTGAAAATATCGGTATAAAGGAATTACGCAATTCATCTTACCACGGTATTGGGGGATACATGAATATTGAATATTCTCCTTACCGTTCTCCCCTAGAAAATGTATTTAAAAAAGCAGGTGAGGAGTTGGGATATAAATGGAGAGATCCAAACGGGGAAAAGGTAATTGGATTTTCAAAACCACAAGCTACAATGAGGAAAGGTAGAAGATGTAGTTCCTCAAAGGCCTTTTTAGAGCCGATACGGCACAGACAAAATTTAAAAGTCACAAAGTTTTCTACTGTTACAAAAGTATTGATTGACCAACGAACGAAAATAGCGTATGGCGTTGAATTATTGAAACGAAACGTAAGGTAATATGAAACTAGATTAATTAAATCTGAATTATTTATAATATATTTGCATGATTTATATACATTTATACATTAAGCATAAGCATTATTCTATTATGTATTTTTAAAAATGTTATCTAATAGTTGAATAACCTTAGTCTTAATTCAAAGTCAACAGTTTATTTACTACAGTTACCTTGTAAAGTTTATTAAATACTCATGCGATACTTATTAAAACACAAAGAAAACCAATTTATTTGACATGGGCTAATTAAAATTTATATTTTAATCAAAACAATTAAATACAATAGGATTTAGGAACACCAAATTTAAATAAATATTAATTGAGCTAGCTTTGCAGTTGGACAATAACGAGCTGTTAAAATAAGTCTCTGTACTTATTAGTTCTATTTGTATAATCTAATTTCATGAATATTTCCAGTATACACGTCAGAGCTCGACGTGAAGTAATATTATCAGCTGGAGCCATAGGATCTGCACAACTGCTGATGGTATCTGGAGTAGGACCTCGGGATCATTTAAGTGAATTTGGCATTCCTACCATATCAGACCTACCAGTTGGATATAATCTTCAAGATCATGTAACGTTCTCTGGGAATGCCTTCATAGTTAATCAAACAGGGATGACTATGAACGATGTAAGTACACTGCTATTATAAGTTACATATATACACATTTACGACTTGTTCCCAAGGATGTAGGCAAAGACCAACAGACAATTTATTTTTGCAACCTCATACATAAGTGTATCTTCTAGGGAGCAGGTTATTTTAATACCGACTAAAGAAAACTCGCCTTTTAGACAAAATCAAAAGAAGGAACATTAACCAAAAGTCTATATTAATCTGTCTGGCCAGCGTGGTGCAAGTAGCCGAAATTGAAGGCCATATAATGTCTAAAAAACATATACCTACAAGAAAAAACTTCGTACTTGTAAAATGTTCAAATAAATATGTGTGAAAAATGATTTACTACCAAAATATAAAATACAATTCGCAAAGAGGAAGCTAGACAACAATCGCACTATTATTATTCTGGTCGAGTTTTCTCAATAGCACGTACCTAGCAATCATCTGTTCTAGCTATGCCATTTTATTATTTCGTCAGTTATCTGCACATTCTAGTTTTGCGTCTATCCAATATGGCTTAGGAATTAAGTTGTACGAATTGGGGATCTATTCCGTGTGGTGACGGAGTAAGAATACAATATGTCACCACCCCATCCAAAAACCGAGTAAGGGACTATCCGTGAATATTACCTTTACGAAATAAAAAGAAGGAAAACTTAAAATAAAACCCTATACCAAGCCGTCTGGCCAACGTGGTATTAGTAGGCCAAGTAACCCTCCGTCACTTTAGGAGGCGCGTCCCTGCAGTGAGACTATAATTGGCTGTTATGATGATGATGATGAATTGGGGATCTATGTCTAGAAGTTGACCGACATAAGTGATGTAGAAGTACCAGTTTTACATAGTCTTTCAGTTCCACTACTCTTAGGAACTCGACATACTTGACGGAAATTATGTGGCGGATCTTCCGCGACGGTACGCCAATACGTGAAATACCATATTAAAGTTCAAATAGCGGAAAAACCGATCTTCCGCGTACTGTGCCCGCTATTTATAATCTAAATGCCATTTCATGTTTCGGCGTTTTGTCGCCGCGACGTAATTGACGTCAAATATGCCGAGAACCTTCTTCAAAGAAAGGCAAAAAAACGGTAGTATTCGATGAAACTTGTCAAATCATTCACTTTCTGTTAAATCATTCGTTAAATCTATATATCTATATATCTATATATCTATATACTTATAATAAAACTGTAGAGAGATCAATTCTGTACATTGAATATATGTTAAAAATTAATATTGGAGGATGAATGGTGATCGATACTAATGCCAAAAATGCAATCAATAAATTTTTTGTCTGTCTGTCTGTCTGTCTGTCTGTCTGTCTGTCTGTCTGTCTGTATGTGCACGCATGGGTCAAAAACTACTGAAGGCATTTTAACCAAACTTGGTACAATTGTAGTCCATACTCCCGGGCAGGTTATAGGCTGTATAACATAACGCTAAGACACATAGGTGCTGAGCAGTGACGAAAAATTTGAAGCAAGTCGGTTGAAAAAAAGCGCGTTCGAGCTCTTATCGTCGCATACGTTGATCATACGCCAAAAATATGTATTACAAAAATAAAGGTCTTCAAAAGATGAACAAAAAAGTCCTGAATAGTATAATATTATCTATCTTTTATATATTAGCCACAATAACCTGTTTAATCGTTAGGGTTTTCTTCAAAGTGTATTAAATACATAAATATATTGTAATTTGCATAGACATATCTTTTTTAAACTCCCATATTTCAAAAGTACACTTTAATACCTTATTCATAAAAAATTTTTTATAGAAATCGGTTTATAAACACACAAGATTTAGATGAAAGAAAATTTCCAAATGTCGCCGCGCCAGTATGAGTACGGCTGTACGGTTGATTTTTGTTTAACGTCCGAAGCGGCCAACCGGTGCATCTATATAATTTCATTCACATTGACTCTTAATGCGAACGGACGTGGTTCTTATTGACTCTTCTCGGAATAAGCGCGCTTTAGATATTACAATACATAGATACGTAGTTTTTAGGTATTAAGTTTAAAGTAGGTATCTATCTATATCTATATCTATACTTATAATAAAACTGTAGAGAGATCAATTCTGTACATTGAATATATGTTAAAAATTAATATTGGAGGATGAATGGTGATCGATACTAATGCCAAAAATGCAATCAATAAATTTTTTGTCTGTCTGTCTGTCTGTCTGTCTGTCTGTCTGTCTGTATGTGCACGCATGGGTCAAAAACTACTGAAGGCATTTTAACCAAACTTGGTACAATTGTAGTCCATACTCCCGGGCAGGTTATAGGCTGTATAACATAACGCTAAGACACATAGGTGCTGAGCAGTGACGAAAAATTTGAAGCAAGTCGGTTGAAAAAAAGCGCGTTCGAGCTCTTATCGTCGCATACGTTGATCATACGCCAAAAATATGTATTACAAAAATAAAGGTCTTCAAAAGATGAACAAAAAAGTCCTGAATAGTATATATCTATCTTTTATATATTAGCCACAATAACCTGTTTAATCGTTAGGGTTTTCTTCAAAGTGTATTAAATACATAAATATATTGTAATTTGCATAGACATATCTTTTTTAAACTCCCATATTTCAAAAGTACACTTTAATACCTTATTCATAAAAAAAAAATTATAGAAATCGGTTTATAAACACACAAGATTTAGATGAAAGAAAATTTCCAAATGTCGCCGCGCCAGTATGAGTACGGCTGTACGGTTGATTTTTGTTTAACGTCCGAAGCGGCCAACCGGTGCATCTATATAATTTCATTCACATTGACTCTTAATGCGAACGGACGTGGTTCTTATTGACTCTTCTCGGAATAAGCGCGCTTTAGATATTACAATACATAGATACGTAGTTTTTAGGTATTAAGTTTAAAGTAGGTATCTATCTATACTATAATAAAACAATCGGAATCGGATAAGTAATACTCGAGATATCGCTAGATCTCTTTATTAGAACAGTCCAATACAAATCAGGGGTCATGAAAAATGTATTTGGTTCAATGTTGAATGAATTTAAATTTCGTTTCTTTTGTTCACGAGATGGCGTTACCAGTAGTAATCATAAAATAAATGAGTTTTTAAATAATATATAACTATTTTATTATTAAGTGCTATTAATAAGTTATTCCTTTTAAATGTTAATAAAATTAACCATGAATCGTATGTGTAATATCAATTATAAGTCTTCACACTAGCCTTTAAAAATATCAATTTAACGGACACAAAGAACATCCAGACTAAGGACAATAGTTTGTGTATCACAATTGTCCTCCATGGTAATCGAACCCGCGACCTCATGCACGCCAGCCATGTAATGCGACCGCCGCGCCACCGAGGCAGTTATTTCTGCCGCACCATAACGTGGCGTGCAAATGTATTCATTTATAATTAATTAGCGATTATCCGTGTGGTGACGGAGCAAGAATACAATATGTCACCTCCCCATCTCATCCCATGGGTGGCGTAAAACCGACTAAGGGACTATCGGTGAATATTATCTTTACGAAATAAAAATGAAGGAAAACTTGAAATTAAACCCTATACCAATCCGACTGGCCAACGTGGTATTAGTAGGCCAAGTATCCCTCCATCAAGGGAGGAGGCGCGTCCTTGCAGTGGGACATTAATGGGCTGTTATGATGAAATAAGCGATGTCATTTATTTTAACTTACAAATTTGACAACATATGGCATTGTGCCTGTGACGTCATTTTCAGTATCGCGGTATTAAGATTTTACTTGAAAGAATGACGTTCGCTCATGTCTTTCAGTATTTAATAAGTTTAGACACAGTCTTCATAGATCTGTCTTTGTAAAGATCTGTTTTTGAAAAGGTTTTGGTTCGTTCGTTAATTTTACAATTCGTGTGTAGGTATATCTGTTTGTTATAAGGTTTAAAAAACGATTTTTCAGTATTAAATCGAATTGCGAAGTAAGTAACATCCGCCACGCGAACGAAGTCGCGGGCACAGCAGCTAGTATAAAATAGAATAGAAGAGTGTATGAACAATGTTTTTAATCCTGTATTTTTAATACATTAATTTCGGTGAAATTTGGACAACTTAAGACTAATAAACACCTCTATTATCGTTTATGTATCATCTTTCCGCCTATAACGATCTAGCTAAGCTGAGGTAACAGAAAAATGTGGAGACACAAATACCTAAGTAAGCACCTACATAAGGAAGTGCATGCATATTGTGGCATGAAAAACAATAAGTTCGAAATAGAATAATACTTTTTATATATATCAACCTGCTGTTTTGACGAGTTATACAAAACTTTTTAGAATTAGTACCTAATTCAGTTATGGGCGTTACCGACCTAATGTAGGTGTACACCACCTACACCTACCTACTACTACTACCTACACCTACACCACCTGGCTGTCATATTTAGAAAAGAAATCTAATAAAATCAATATATATTTTTTTGACATGACAGCCCAATCATAAGATTGTTACAGCGCACGTTTTTCCTCATACTTACTACCGATCCCAGTACCATCAAGATAGGCGTGAAAAAGACATAGTGAGGACTCTTATTTGCAAACTTGCAAGACAGTTTTTTGGTTCATGAACTATTCTGAGTTCATGCGGTCATGCACCATCATGCGGAGTAGAATCAGTATTATTAGCTAATTTAATAAAAAAAAGTCCTTTAATCTCCCATTGTTGAAGCGGGCTTCCTCTAGCAAAAGAGGCAATCCTTGCCTTACAATACCACCTATGCCAGTCGGAATGCTAAGTATAGGGTTTTATTGTGGCTTTAATCGTAGAATATATATAACTAAATAAAACAAAGATTATAAGGCAAGAGAAATACGGTAATTCATTTTCAAGCTTTTGAGAGAGTATCAAGTAGGTGTAGGGTGCTTGAATTCGGACTTCAAAAGTGAAGAGAAAGGTTCGCTTGCCTTCAAGTCACCCTACATAACGACAGTCGGTGTATAAGTATGTTTGTATAGAAAAGTGGTGTGATAACAAGAGGATTTGAGCCTGAATGATCTTATTAACCTTCGCGTTGAGCTACCTATATGTTATATAATGTCAAACCTTTTTGTGGCATTGTTTCGTGAAGACGTGGTTTTATTAGTAAATCAATCCTCTCTTCAGAAATAAGCTGTAATAAGCAAAAGTTAAAATGTTTTGATGGAAGGACACAGTTTTTCTGCGTCTAGTATGAACAAGCGTAAAGGTTACCATCGTCTTGGGCTAGATAGGGTAAAAGTCCTATTAAGACCTACCATGTGCTTACTAAACAATGTACAGGGATGTATTGACTGTACAATACATATTACAAGCACTGAACATACAAAGATTTGCATTGAGCGGAAATCAGAATTTGCATTGAGTACTAAAACCATTATGCCAGAGATGATCGTAAAAAGTCTTTTATGTGCAATAAAAACAATTAATAAGTATATCTGCACTAAAGCACAGTAGTTTAAATGACATACAACTCATTATTTTAGATTTTACGAGCATCTTTCATCAATAACTTTAAAGTACTAACTTTATTGTCCATAAAAAAGTTGATCGTCAAGTCGAAGTACCGATGTAAGATGTGGGTATCGTTAAATCTAATAGTCTTACAACCCATCTGCGAATAACATCTCAATGCGCTTAATAATATTAAATGGAAACCTTAAAAATATAATAATACCTACTTATACGTCTCGACGTGAAGCTTAGTCAGCCTATTTTTAAGAAAGCTAGTCGGTATATTATTGACAAATGACGTCGTTACTGAAACCCTAGGCTGGTTTCTGATCATGGTAGACTTCAAAAACAACTTGTGTCCCATAATTTTGAGGTCTTCCCATTGCTCACTTCTCGCTTACTACCCTTCACTAATCTGAACTTAAATACTAATTTTCATGTTACAGTTGACCGCTGCATCTCCACTGGTAGCAGCAGCTTATATGTCAGGAAGAGGTCCCTTAACGATACCTGGAGGCGCCACTGGTTTGGCTTTTGCACAAACGAAGTATTCCTATGATCATGACAAAAGTCGACCAGATATTGAGCTAGTAATGGGAGCTGGTTCTTTAGCTGGTGATACGATTGGAGTATTAAGATCATTGCTAGGTAAGTATGACTGTCCAAAAAAAAAATCTTCCTTCTTATAAAAGCGCGATCTTACTTATACCGGCCTGAAGATGGCTTTCAGAGACGTTCGAGCATGTACAGGAACTAATAAAACACTTGTTTTTCATGCTTTTCTCCATTTAGTTCCAAGAACGATATCTTCGCAACCATTTGCCACTTTTTCACAACAGCGAAGTTAGATTGCGCGTGCTGTACATTATACTCTTTGTAGAGAAGCATACGCTCAGTTAGTTAGCCATACAATCCTACATTGGGTGAACTTATTTGTGTAGACTTTCTTGTTTTCCTTGAATTTAATAAATTAAAATTACTTACTTAATAGAAATAAATGGCATTAATGCTTTTGTTCAAAACCATACTATTGTCTAATCGTAAATCATGTTTAGTTTAAGTATGTTTTCAATAATTAAGAACGTAGTAGAGTCATAGTTAACTTGTTACATAATATAATATCAGATTAGAAGTTACGGAATATAAAGTTAAAGAATATCAATGAACCAGAAATTAAGCTCAATCTATGAAATAACAAAGGTTCAACTATTAATAAATAAATGTATTCAATAACAAGCCCTTTTATTAATTATTTTGCAGGTATTACAGATGATTGGTACTGGAAAGTTTACAGTTCGATGCCTTTCAGTGATAGGCTACGTACATTTGTAATAAACCCTGTACTTATTCGTCCAAACAGTGTTGGTCGGCTAATGTTAAAGAGCCCCAGCTTTATGGATCACCCGAGGATACACTTGAATTATTTTGCTGATCTAAATGATCTAAAAACAATGGTTGAAGGTGTTCGGATGGTAAGACAAAGGATTACTTTTCTGCATTTTATAAAGGATTTGTTATCGCACTATCACCGCCGTACAAAAGCACTTACTACATCACATTGCAGGAATAACAATAACAATGCGGATCTGAGAGAAAGAGTGTTCTTTCCTTTAAGGATAAAAGTTCATTAGAATCGTGCATTCGGGATGATGGGGTTAAAAGATAGTTCTAGACGTAGGTATGGTGAATGATAATTGGAATCAAGGCGTACAACTCAAATCTATCTGGACTTTCGGGTTGCACGCTGTCACGTGGAACAAGCCGATATTGGAGTCGTACAGCTCAATGGCTTACTGTTTGTTGGCTAACTGATTGGTTTGTGCACTCGTATATGCTCGCTCATTGCATCACTATGGATCATTTTAGGTGGAATGAATCGTTTTGACTTCAAAAGCGATGTGAGAACGCCTCCTAAAACTTACATTTGGGTAGTAAGTTCCGAATATGGATGAAACAACATGAAGAATTATTTGCTTTAATTTTTGTCACTACTCATATTTCATTCTTTTAGCGACATAATATTTTGCAGGTGGAGAAAGTGATACATACAAGAGCTTTCCAGCGATTTAACACAAAAATGCATGACACACCATTCCCTGGATGCGAGTCGTATTTGTTTGACTCGGACGAATACTGGGAGTGTGCTATTATGCAAACATCTATTACACTTAATCATGAGGTGGGTTGTTTAATTGTAATTCTTTTTTACTTATTTGTGTTAAGGGCAGGAGACTAAAAACATACGAAATAATGCCATCTTAATAACTGGTGTGTAGGTAGGTAGGTATAAGGCAAGGAAGCTATAGTGAAAAATTAGGAATAACAAGGTACTGCTCTGAGCAATATTGACTTTGACATTCTTGTGTAACTTAACGTGAAGTTAAAACTCATACCTAGCAGTATTGTAAAAACCAACTTCTACAAATTATTTTTAAAATAAAATTATTTTTTCTACAGGTTGGTACATGCAAAATGGCTCCCGCTAACGATCCAACAGGAGTCGTAACGCCAAGACTACAAGTAAACGGTATAAAAGGACTTCGAATAGCAGACGCCTCCATCATCCCTCGTATACCAGCAGCACATACCCACGCTCCCGTAGTCATGATTGCTGAGAAGGCCGCTGATCTCATTAAACAAGATTGGGGAGTTCCAACAGAATTTGACAGTACTTTTGGAAACAGCTTAGACATCAAATAGTTCTTTATATTTTTAATGTAGGTAAAGGTAAAGAAACACATCAATGTAGACTTCCGGTCTTGGTTTACCTATACCTATCATAAGTTTTGTGTTTAAATCAACACGTTTCCTTATAGCCACGTTATCCTTTTAGTTGAGCAAAAAGCTATTATTTGGTATAGTCGAAAGAAATCTGCATAAGTGCCATAATAATAACCTACCTACTTGTAAAATAACTTTGCTAGATAGAATTTTGAAATTACAATAAGTATTACCATACTTTCCGTCTCAAAATAAGACATAAGTTAATATTTTTCATAATTTTTTTCTGAAAATAAGTAGGTACAGTTCAAGCGTAGCCTCTGGTGACGAAGATATTTACGTAGGACCTATGTAAACATCCGAAAGAAACTTGTTTTTACTGTAGGCACCTACTTACCTACTTAAAGTATGTTTTAGAATAGCTTCGATGCGGATTTATTGAATTTCCCATTCATTTGATTTCTCTGTCCTCTTTTGATATTCCCAAAGTAGACTACAAGCATTTATATACCTACAGGAAAGCTCTACCAATATGAAGGTACAGCTACTATGAATGCTTTGGATGTATATTATTATCTACTTTTAATTTCCCCACTCCGCGATAGTAGTCCACTGCTTTAAGACCTTTATAATGATATTTTGTGAAATCTATCACATCTACATAATACCTACTACGATGAAGTATAAAGGTCACTTGATGGCAAACTATTTACAAAACTTAAAGATACCTGAACAGTGAATATTATCACATATCTTTCCGTACATTATCCAGTTTATGTAAATATAAAAATTAAATAAAAGTTTACATGCAGATAAAGACTGAGGTCGTTTCCTTAAATTAAAGGCAACTTCTTTGGATTGTGCGGTAAACTGCCAATAATGCAGAATTAAGAATTTATTATCTACCTATTTTTGTCTCTACCATCACTGAGAATAAATTATATTCTAGTCAAATTATTGCAACCAAATAAAATATTAGATGTGTAAGTATAGTTTTAAGAAACACAATTAGAATTGTAAGCATTTTTTCTTTGTATTGGATAGAATCGATTTCATTATAATATATTGACCACTTAGGTTCTTTAATATATTTGGTACTGTTATGAGCGTTTATAGGGCTCACTAGCGCCACCAATAGAAAAATTCGCAAATGGATAAATAATATAAAATGTTGATAATAGTCTTAAGAAAAGGCAATAAACTATTTGTTTATCACACTCTCAACACTTTAAATGTTATTCAATTAAATAAATATTGCATTATAAACAAAAACGGCCGTTTTTTTCGAATGCGAAGTTTAACAAATTATGATTTTTTTTCTATTGGCGGCTCTAGTGAGCCATGTAAAGGCCGCTAAGGATTTAATGCAGAAGAAAGGAATATTTAACAGTGCCAAAATATTAATTAACCCTACTGCACCCATAATTAATGGTACTGGAACTTTTACACCACCTCTGGCATGATTTTATCGTCTGTTAATTATTTAAGATAATGTAGCACCTTTATTAACCTTTTCTATAGCCAAATCTGTAGTTGCAATATATCAATAAAATTAAATTAATACAAAACAATAAATTGTTTTAATTTGTGTAAGTATGTGCAGTTATAAACTACTAATACAAACTGTTACTGTTACGGTTACCACTCCCTCTCAACCTGTATTATCATAAAAGTCAATGAATAATTGAAAACAGTACAAATCCAAATGACCTGTGTGGCATTAGCATTTAGTGAGGAGGCCCATCTCTGCAATGAAACATTAGTTGTTGTAGGTATAAGTAATTGTTAGGAGTATAAAAACACTAAAGTATCTTAATAAGTAAATGTTCATTCATGATCATGGCGCTTGCTACAGCGCCAAAATATCGGAATCTCAAAACGGTACGAGGTTTAAATCCCGATATTAATCATTCTTATTATAGTGTAAAGAACCACAAAAATATAAGTAAACGTAAAGTAGATCTACGTTAACCCGAAATTATCGCAAGTGAAGCCGCAGGCAAAAGCTAATTACTAATCAATATGTATACAAATAGAGTTTTTGACTTACTTAGATATTATCCAAAGCAGGAGAGTTGCTGTTGCAAGCTTATTGCGTTTGTGTGTTTATTGGATTACACAGAATGTTGATATAAACCATAAGACTCACATTAGAAAATCTCTATCCACTTAGATCTAGACAGTTACTGTTGCCAGTCTTATCTAGAAATTATTTTATTTATTTAAGCCTTAAATATCCCAACTTATATTTACACTTATTAATTACAATAATAATTGGTATGTTTTATCTTAGAATGTTATTGTATCTTCCTTATTATAGTTTCAGCAATACTTTTATCATATGATTGTATTCTTCTAGAAATGATGCAGGTATAAATCCAATATTTCATTTCAAAAAAATTAAAAATTCACAACAATTTATTAAACTAATATGACATAAAACAGAAACAGTGTTGCTTTGTTTAAAATTTTATTGCTAATAATCTTAAAATTTCTACAGTACATAAATTATCCTAGCTTTAACAACACAACAGCTTAATCAGGAGAAGGACCGGTCTTTGTCTTCCTATTCAGCTTTCTGTACAAGAATGACAACCTCCTTTCAATGTCTTTCCATTTAGTTGGTCTAATCACAGGTGAAGCAGTTTTAGACCACATCTTCTTTTTTCTTAGAAGTGTCTGAAATAAGTTAAGATAGAAAGGTTTATAGTGATTTCACATGTCACAAAATTAATACCAGTTAACTTAGCCAAAGGTAAATCAATTTCTGCTAATTTTATCTGTATCACTACTATACAGTATGATGTTAAACAAATGTTTGGCAATTTTATACTGATTGAAGGGCAGCTAAGGGGTGTGTAGATATTTCTCTTGTATTTCAATCTACGCGCCCAAGTAAACACATGAACAACTGTATTTCTATCTAGTATATTTTTTATTATTATTTAAAGTAAAGTAATAAAAACTCACATGATATTCACTGCCACTGAATCCTCTAGTCCATGCTGGGATATTATAAAGAGTTTTGACAGGGTGCAAACCACCTGGTCCAAGAATATCAATATAATCATTCTGGCCAAACAAAGCTTTACGCTCAGTCCATGGATTACCCGGTCTGTAATAACAAAAGTCATACATTATGATATATATTATAATTCATAAACATTGGTTCAAATGCATAGCTACATTCATACTAAGGCTATAACAGAGAAGAAATTGTCCTACTGCAAGAAAGGTGCTCTTCCATTAAGGCAAACTTGTAATACTAATACTATGACAGGCATATCAACAAGAGATATGATTAGGTTTCACTTGCTTACAAAGATATTATGCTTGTTGAATCTCTTTTAGTCAGACAAGGTAAAGTAAGTGTAAAGTGATAATGATAGTATCACAATTATCACAGATCATGTAGGTATAACGGTCCTGCGCCTCCCTCATCCATCGGCTTCCTGCTGTCCTAACTAGGTCATCAGGACCGCGCAAGGTGGCAGTATGATATGATGATGATGATGTATAATGGTAAGAGTAAAGAAAAAATCTCTTTCAACTAATTCATATTTAGTATACTAGTGAATCCACATAATTAATAACTAGAAGAGTCTTGTACCATGTAGAAAAAATCTTACGATGACTATAACCCTATAATGATGATAAGTACTTAATACCTATATTCTGGTAGAGGTAATGCTTTTCCTTGGCTTCTAGGAAGTAAGCCGCCACTCCATAACTTTTCTTCATATCCATATCTTCTGACTAGACGAGTTTTATCTGCATGATATCTTGTTCTGCAAGTGAAGATAGGTAAGTAAATAGTAAGTATACTACGAAATTACTAAACTAGAACAAAAAGAACACAATAATCTAACCTCACAATGTTTACAGTAGGTTTCCATAAAACATTTAATATCCCGGATCCAATCCACGACATGATGAAAATCTAAACCATGGGTTTTAAGTAGTCAAGGAAACCTAGATATTTTTCAGTAAAGCTAATAACAAAATATTAATTTTAAAAGATTAGCCAAGTGACAGGCGACATTTATCAAATATAGGTTAGACTTTGACAATTGACATTAAACAATTCGTGTATTAATGTACAGCAGAGATAAAACAACTATAAATGAAATGAACGGAATTTGTCAAATAGTTACTATCAAATTTCAAAATGCTTATTTCATTTATTTTATCACAAATTGTTTGAAATCGACTTTTACACTCTGTATATAAAGTCTTGAAAATAAATGAGGCCGCCACTGTGCTACACGTAGCAACCCTATTTAGTCTGAGAAAATAGTTTTCATACTAGTAATTTATTGAAATAAAATAAGTAATTTTGAAACACATTATATCTAATACTCAAGTAAGAAATTCACACAACTCATAATGAGATCATTCATTTTATTGGTTGAAACCCTAAGTGATTGAGAAATTTGAATAATTGTTATAACATGACCATTATGAAATGAAATGAAATGAAAATCTGTTTATTACCACAAAAAATTATAGAAGTAAAGTAGTGTTAGCCCTTTATACATTTTAGATGACGATGTTATATTTCTGTTTTATATCCGCTCGCTTGCCCCTGTCATATCACGTATGACAAAGATTCATACCCTACATTGCCCCCGTCATATGGGATATGACAGGACCCCGGCTCTCATTTTATGAAAGTTGTCCTTATATCAATTTAAATAAGGTCTATTACTTAATATTTATATTGCTCTTTATAACATTTTCTACATTTGCAAACCGACTCATTCATTACGTCAGTCGAAAAAAGTAAACATATTACAGTTTGAAGTTCGAGCGCTCGGTGTTCGGGCGTGCGGTCGTGAGTTTGCGGACGCTGTGCATAAATTTAGTTAAAAACAATATTAAAAGTGTTTAGTTTTGTGTTGTTTTGTGATATTTTATCAGGTAAGTAAACATCTAATATGTACAAATAAGGTCTACAGCGTTTAACGATAAATTTAGTAGTTTTTGAACTCGATACATTTGGCCGTACCTCGATACATTTGGCCGTCCATTTTAGGTTATTACGTAATTGTTTCTTTTTTTTTTGATATTTTTTGCAGTTTTATCATAAATGTGATTAATAAAATGTGATTAATACATTACAATCAGCCTAAATAATAAAACTTAGAAAAATACGTAACATATTTTGATATTAAATCACAAAACAAAAAACGTTAATAATTACGGCTTGCGCCGCCAGATTTTTGTGCAAATTTAAGGTGCTGTAAATGAATTATTTTGTATAGACATGTGTATGTTTTTATTTGTTTTCTTAATTAATATAATCTAAATATCGTAATTAAGCAAAAAAAACATTATGTCATCGCTTTAATTTTTGAAATATAATCTTTGAAAGACGATATGTGCTCAAAAACGCGCTCCCCTGTGTTTAGAATAACATAACTCGACACTACAGTCAAATATTTATAAACAAAACACACAACTCAATAGCTTTATTCATACTAAACAAAAAATATACAACACTTGTTAGTGTTACGATAACAACTTCAGTCACAATTTATGTTTATGTGAGACGCCCCGTCGCGCGATAAGAGTGATTTATGATGGGGCACTCAAGGGTGACGTCATGAGGCCGCGCGGGGCAAGCGAGCGGTTTTTATCAAATATAGGTTAGACTTTGACAATTGACATTAAACAATTCGTGTATTAATGTACAGCAGAGATAAAACAACTATAAATGAAATGAACGGAATTTGTCAAATAGTTACTATCAAATTTCAAAATGCTTATTTCATTTATTTTATCACAAATTGTTTGAAATCGACTTTTACACTCTGTATATAAAGTCTTGAAAATAAATGAGGCCGCCACTGTGCTACACGTAGCAACCCTATTTAGTCTGAGAAAATAGTTTTCATACTAGTAATTTATTGAAATAAAATAAGTAATTTTGAAACACATTATATCTAATACTCAAGTAAGAAATTCACACAACTCATAATGAGATCATTCATTTTATTGGTTGAAACCCTAAGTGATTGAGAAATTTGAATAATTGTTATAACATGACCATTATGAAATGAAATGAAATGAAAATCTGTTTATTACCACAAAAAATTATAGAAGTAAAGTAGTGTTAGCCCTTTATACATTTTAGATGACGATGTTATATTTCTGTTTTATATGCACTATAGTTAAGCCATTTTAAATTTTGACAGTTGTTTTGAGCCATAGAATGTAACATAATTTAGTGTAAGAATTATGAGCCATAACGTAATTTTTGACTTCATGCAAAACAATTATGTTCTATGGTTTTAATTTTAGTGCTGCTACTATATGGCTGCTGCCACATGTATACCAAACTTAAAAAACTAAACTATAAATAATAATCGATTAATCGCTTGTTATCTAAATCGATAAATCTCTTAATCGATTTCATACACCAACCCTAAACTACATGGGTCAAAATTCACTTAATAGAATGGTATGGGTATTAGAATAAATTAACGGATTGAATCAGAGTAATAAAAACGCATGTACACAGTTAACAAGGAGATTTATTCATCGCTTTCATCATAGGATTTTTTAAATATTCGCTGTTGAGATAACTTTCGTTGCCACCTTCATCGTCATCACTAAAGCTTTCTTTGCTGGTGCTATTATCGTCAGTATTTGCCCACAGGTGACGTCCTCTCTTGTAGTATTCTGATTGGAGCTTCTCGGCGCGATAGCAACTGTTTTTCCAAGTTTCAGCTGTGATGCTGCTGAAGGCCCTTTTAGAAATTGCCAACATTTTGTGACCTGCGGGAACATAAATAGTTACTTGTTAGTGATGATTTTATAAAATATTCTGTTAATTTATATATCAATTCATCATCATCATAATACTTGGCCTACTGGTACCACGCTGGCCAGACGTATTGGTATAGGGTTTTATTTCAAGTTTTCTTATTTCATAAAGATAATATTCACGGACAGTACCTTAGTCGGTTTTTACGACACCCATGGGATGAGATGGTGTGGTGATATATTGTATTCTTCCTTCGTCACTACACGGAAACTACTGATTTACTAACTATACTAATATTATTATTAAAAAAGATTTGATTATTGGTTTATTTGAAGGGGCGTAAGGGGGGTTTTATACAGTTAATAACGAGAAAAATTACTATACAAAAGAATATGCTTTATTATACAGGTTACCTTGTATGAAGAATGATTAATAATGTATTTCCTTATTCGGCCCTGTTACGACAAAATGCTGTAAACTTTGAAGTGCCAAGTTTCAGAAAACGCGGTTTTAAGTTTTAATATTCAACTCGTTACCAAATTACATCAAGTATAGATAGGCGTTTGATTTTTTTTTTTAATTATTGTTAATAGTGTTTGCTAACTTTCATTAGAACATATCATTATCAAATTTTGATTAGAAACCTCACAATTTAAGAAAAAATGACTTGTTACGATAACATGTATTGGCCAGTAAGCGACAGTATTGTCATATAACGATGCAACCTGAGCTTACCGCGTTTTGTAGTGATAAGTATAGGAAGAATATAATAAGTTAGGATAAAATTTAAATAAAAACACTGAGCTTACTGGTGTTTCAAATTTAAATATTTCTGAAGTCTCATCTAAATCTTTAGTTATGTTAACATTGACTGTTAAATTATAATAAAAGTGGTGCCTGGACGTGGCCATAAATTTTAATAAATCTTTTAAATCATCTTTATTTTTTTGAGATATACCTTTTGGTGTGTTCTTCTTAGTAGGCCAACAAACCCCTCAAAATGATAACACACAAAAAGTAGGGGGAGCGAAGAATCTCCGGGGGAGGTCAGGCTACCAAAACAACCGACCTTTGGCCCTGGCAATATACAACACACCACACTGCGTACCGATGAGAAGGTCGTAGAACTGGAGAAAGAATTGAGCAGGTTACGGTGGGATATCGTCGGCTTATCGGAAGTTCGGAGACAAGGGGAGGATTCGATAATCCTGAAGTCCGGTAACCTGCTATTTCCGGGGGGCGACCAACAGTTCCAGGGTGGTGTTGGGCTTTTCGTCCATAAATCGTAATCGTAAATAACGTGGTGAAGATCGAAAGTGTGTCTTCGAGGGTAGCGTACCTTCTCGGTAGAATTACCAAACGATATTCGTTGAAGGTAATGCTGGTATGTTGAAGGTATGAAAGCTGAGGTAGTATCGTAAACCAGTTTACGATCTCACATCAGCTCATGCCGACAATGAGGTGGAAGAAATGGATAAGGATATTTCCTAAGCCATACATACATACCTTTAAGACCCATTACACCATTGTCATGGGGGACTTTAACGCGAAGCTGGGCTTTAGAAGTGAAAATGAGTTGAGAGTAGGTTTTTTGGGTATGGGCAAAGAAATCCACAGGGCCAAATGCTTGCGAACTTCATGGAGAGGGAGGGACTTATTATGATGAACCTCTTCTTCAAGAAGCGTAACTACCGTAAGTGGACCCAGCTTAGTCCTGATGGTGTCACAAAAACTGAGATAGACTTCATCATGTCGACAAAACAGTGATCAATTCGGTGAAAACTGGTAGTGATCACTGGATGGTGAGAGGCACAACCACTTCAATAGGCTCAGCGAGAGCGTGGGTTTGGATGAATATCACGAACGGTTTGTGGAAGCTCTCCGTACATTCGTTTCGGTGCATGAAAAACCCAGCACCGGAGAAGATCAAAAAAGATCTTCGACCACACTCTGTCGCTCCTGGAACAAAAGCCTAAGATGGCACTGCTGTCTCCAGACGACGCTGAACAGTATAGGCGGCTCTATCGGCAGATCTCAAAGTCACTAACTAGCGACTTTCGGAATTTTAATATAGTTTGTATTAAAGAAACCATTGAGCGAAACAAGGACTCAAAAGTGTTTGCAAGAGCCAACTATCTAGGCTCAAGGTGGCTCACTCGGTGTGGCAGAATAATGTCAACAAAGCCTGAACTTCTAGAAGAGATTTGGAATTTTTTCGGGCAGTTATACACTCCAACACAACCACCTGGAAAAAAGCCAAAGGCGTAGGAGAGAGAGGTGTGGTGGTACTGATCATGAAAAACGGCGATAGAACGCTCCTTCAGAATTACAGACACATCAGTCTTCTGAGACACGTCTACAAATGCCGATGTCATTGTGGTCATGGCCGAGACCGTGGAAGACCTAAACACAATGCTCGGGGACCTCAGAGTCTCTCAACAAGTGGGTCTTAAAATAAACATGGACAATACCAAGATCATGTCAAATGTTTGGGTGTTGCAATTGTCTGCGTATAAAACTACCCCTTTATAATCTCTACAGAGTTTTTTTTATGAATAAAACATACTGTTGCCTAGTCAAATGCTTTACGTCCAGATTCGCCTTCGTGCCACAATATAGTCGTCACCACTTTATTTCCTTTACCTATTCTGCCAAAGGTTTCATTAACCAAATTTAATTTTCTGCTAACGAAGAAATCTTTATTACATAATATAATATATAATTTTGGCATGGTAATACATTTCTGCATATCTACAGTAAATAAGCCAATTTCCAAACGTACCAAAAAACCGAAACCGAAAACCATTTGTAAATTAAACTGTGTAATTAACTTCACATCAATTATTTAGTAAGTTATCGTATATTATTTTGACAAAACGCGGCAACCCGAGTTTGCAGCGATTTGTTAAAATAATAAGAGGTTCGCCGCTCGCTACGATTTCGGTAGAACACTGCAGTCTAGTATGCAGCGTTTTGTCTAGATTTTTAGTTAAAATTTTGGGTTGCAGTAAAATGTTATTAAGAATATTTCAGTTAGAAAAAGTGATATTGAAATTTTGATTGAACTAGTAGCAAGTTGACATGCAGCAGATTATTTTAAATCATGTTACGACAAAACGCTGTAACCCGGGTTGCAGTGTTTTGTCGTAACAGGGCCGTATTTCTTCAGGCAAATATCGATTTTTATATTACTAGGGCATTTCTTTTAGGCCTATTGCATTTAAAATTTTGCGTAGAACTTCAAGACTACAATTAAAATCCATCACAGTTCTAGCTATCACCTGCAACTATCTGAGGGTTGGTTGGAGCCTGAAATTTTACAAAAGTTATGTTGATTGAACATTTGATTATACTTTTACAATAAATTTAGACATACCTAGACACAAAATACAGGCAATGAATGGGATGGAAAGAATAACTGCAATACCTAACTAAAATTTATTCAGTGTTAAATATTAACTAACAAGATATCATTTAACATGGAGTTACTAAGAACTAAATAATAAAAAAATAAAAAAAATATTGCAATTAATTATTCATTGTCGACAGACCAGTTGATGCGAAAGTGACATAGTTAGTTTAGTTATCAACCGTAATATAGACAATTCAAAATTGTCATAAATCTTGACTGAATTATACTAATGCAACTGATAATGTATCAACAGAATAGGTCGTACTACAATATTTCTTACTTTCAATGACAATCTTACCTAAAAATATGCTATGTACGCAATCCTGTGTTTGGTCTCTAAATCGCAAATGGAGTGAATATATTACTTGAGACAGATTACAAAACACAGTAACACGATTACATACCCATCAAAGTTGCAGTTCGCCCATAAATATCATCCAAATCACATAAAGTTTGAGCAGCTTCGTGCTCCGTCAAACATTGCTATACAACTATAAAAATCACTTCCCACGTGCCACTTTGATTTACTCTACTCATTCTTTATGTTGTTCTTCGTAAGTCAGTATTAGTTTATTGTAGAATAATGAACTTATAAAAATCACAAAATGAAAACCGTTCCGCAACTTCTACTCGATGACAGCTCATGTACAAGTCTATTTTGAATTTCAGTGTTGCCAGACACATGAACAATTCAGTTCCTCAAACTTTAATTTCTTGACTTTATAGACAACCTACTCTGTCTATAAAGTCCTGAAAATAAATGAGGCCGCCACTGTGCTACACGTAGCAACCCTATTTAGTCTGAGAAAATAGTTTTCATACTACTTCTATACAACTTGTAATTTACTTGAAATTGTAAATTAATCAATCTAAATAAATTTAATTAATCAATAACTTTTAAAAACCAAGAATTCAATGCCTCGGTGACAAAACCAGTCGTGTATGCGGCCTCACACACAGACAGCCATAGATAATACACAGCACAAGAGACCATTTAAGAAAGATACCATTCAAAAACCATGTAATTTTAGGGGGTTAATAAATTTTCAGTCATTATTCCTTCACATAAATCATTTCATTAATTTCAAATAATAGTTAATTATGTACTATACCTACTTTAATTGATAATTATACACATATTTTTTTTTACCTATAAAGCTTAGGTATAACTAGAAAAATCCGAAAAGAAGAAAGACAATGGAAAAAATTGGTCTCGACTATATCCTATTCAAGATAGCATGAGAAAAAGTATAAACATGTCAAATCTGTCAAACTGCCAAAATGCCGCGGTTTTCAAAAAATTTTCACTAAAAACATAACTAAACAATAAATAACTCTGTGTAAATATAAATAAGTGTATTCTACCTGGGTAAGAAAATGTGAATTTAGTAAATAATGCTTGAATTAAGGCAATAAAAGTTTATTGAGAAGCAGAATATATAAATGAAACTTACGAATTAATAAATTGCTTTTTAAAAACACTTTTTTCAATTTCTATTAATCGGAACCTTCTAATTTAGATTCAGAAAAACTGTTCTCAGCTTGTATTATAAATTAATTATCAAATTCTTCATTAATTCCATTAATTTGTAATATTATTCTTCTTCTGATATGACATATTAATGCGATACATGACATTGACAATTGTAGGCTCTTCATCATTGTCGTTCCGTTCGTATTTAATGTTTAAAAAGGGGAAAAAAAATAATTGATTACTTGGTGATCTTATTATAATATTTAAATTATTTAAACATATTATGTAATGAAATTTCTATTTTATTGTCAAGACGTTAAAATATTCATATTTTTTTATAATTTTCGAGTCTTCATCGTGGCCATAGATTATAATTATCTATAAATGAGTAATCGTGACAGTAAAAAGACCCATTTTTTTGTTTGTTTACCAAATTTCTCAAGCCCAGATGAATATGGTATACCAAATTTAACCATTGCTTTTATTGATTAAATTTGGTAGTCGAGACGGTTACTCGGTTGGCCAAGTGGTCATGGCGCTGGACGCGTTAGTCCAGAGACGTGGGTTCAAGTCCCGCATCGAGTACCAATTTTTTCCATTGTCTTTCTTCTTTTCGGATTTTTCTAGTTATACCTAAGCTTTATAGGTAAAAAAAATATTTGTAATTTAATACAAAAACTTAAAACCATTACGTATACTCTTTAATTGCAACATTGAAAGTTTACGGCTGTCGCGCCTAGATGGCGTTGTACAGTTGAGTTCTAAGTTGCGGCCCGGTGCCATATAAAGCAATGGTTAAATTTGGTAGTCGAGACGGTTACTCGGTTGGCCTAGTGGTCATGGCGCTGGACGCGTATAGTCCAGAGACGCCGGTTCGAGTCCCGCATCGAGTACCAATTTTTTCCATTGTCTTTCTTCTTTTCGAATAATTATACAGACATAAATTTTATGTTACTTATAATATTCCGTTGTGTAATTCTGATAATATTGTATAGATTTAGTGTAATAATATATTATGTTCATTGTATACAATAATATAATCAGTGTAAAAACAATAAGACATTTTTATAAATTAAATACTAAAAGGTTCGGTTTCAAGCCTCAACGAATTAAAAATGTTAACAAAGAAAGAAACTAATCAAACAAAATGGCGGATGTTCTATGAAATAGTTTTATGACGATTGATGAGAATATCGAAATTTTTATGGAAAGTCTTGTTGTACGTATTACAATAATTAATTAATATTTAATGTTTAGTAAACACATTGTATATTAAATCGTAGAATCTGTGTTTTATACCACGGAACGTTGTTTCTTGTTTTTGTAAATAACAAGAGAAGCTGTTGTTCATAGTTTGTTTATTTCTTATTAAACTTGTGTTATCCAATTTGCTTCTAATAAGATTAATTGTTTTCATAATAATATTTTTCTAATTCGAATATAACTCAAAGAAAGTGAATTAAAGTAAAGTTGTTCATGTGTTTACTTGGGCGCGTAATTGCGTTGTTTGTGTTGTTTGTTTACGTTTCATGATGTTGCAGTTTATACAATCATAATGATAATAAAATGTGTTTGTTTATTAAATCAATACATTTTTATTACAGAAATTATAATATAATGTCGAAAAGAGATCCAGGCGATCGGAATGAAAGAAAATTAATGGATTCCAATGATTATGAAAGCCTTCTCAGCCAACATAGTGCATTTGAATCATCAAGGAATAAAGGTCAAGAACTGCCCAGTTTTCCTGGATTTACAAATGCTGAAACACAAACGAAATCTAGTGATTTAAAGGAACAAGCAGTACATTCAGGACTGGGAGCATGGCCTTATAACCCATGGTGGATGCTGGCAAGTACCTCTCGCAATCTACCATCTCAGGATGATTATTCAGAAAACAGTAACCAAACTAAAGTAAAACAAGAACCATCTGGTGCGGGTACTCCTGACCGAGATCCTTTGCAAGCTGAACTAGAACCATTTCATACAGACACAATTACTCCTCCAGTAGGCTTGGACTCTTTTTGTGATGACTGTTCAGATCCATTTTGTGACTCAAGTACAGGAATTTGTCGCAAATTATTCCATTGTCCACATTGTCGAAAGAGCTACCCCACTATTTTAGAATTCAATACACACCTAACAGGAGTACATCCAGCACAGAAACCATTCAGATGTCAAATATGTTTGGAACCCTTTCATAAGAAATCACAATTACGAAGACACTTAGATGCCAATCATACCAGAAAAGATGTCAACAAGTGTTCAGTATGCTCCAAATATATAAAAGATAAAAGTAATTTACGTAAGCACATGCAAGTTCACACAGGACGTGTACCCCAAAAACAATTTAAATGTGATTTATGTAATAACAAGCGATATATGTCACTGGACAGACTTAACAACCACAAAGTAGTGTGCACAGGTGAAAAAGTTTTGAAATACTGTGACATGTGCACAAAAGTGTTTGATAATTCAAGATCACTCAATAGCCACAAAAAAGTACACGCTAGAGAATTGAAGTGCGAAGTCTGTGGAGAACAATTGCGTTCTTTGGAACAATTTACAAATCATAAAATGATTTGCCAAGGAACAATACCAGAGGCAGGTGGCAGTCACAGTGGAATGAACTCTGGAGTACCCGCAATGAATCGCTGCTGCACACAACCAGGAATATGTGAACATGACAAACCGGCCTATCTTAACATACCTGGATATGCAGCAAGCAGAGTGCTAGATGCTACCCTATCATCTTTAAAATCGGAACTGAACTGATGATTTGCCTAGCGGCTTACAAAATTATCTAATTAATATATTTAAATTGAGCAGTTTCTTTTTTTACAAGATTACCAAATAGATAAATAAATGACAGTAATAATTTTCACAATTGAGAATTTCACAAGACTGATGCAAATATCCCGCCTCACGACTTGCTTTATTATTACCATTTACATTAAGGTTTTAGTTAGTAGGTTAATACATTTAAGAATAAGTAGAATAGCTATTTGAACATGTCTACACATATTTCATAAAGAAGACCATACATAATATGTGTATTAGAATGTGTTCAAATAGTAATGATTCACTTTTAATTTTTATTTAATATAAATGTGTTCATAATGAACATGAAGACACAGAACCAGATGAGACATACCTGTTGTTGTATGTTGTTGATGTTAATCAGAAATATTTTTTATTATTTCATAACTCTTAACAATTACTTAGTTTTGACTGATTTAGTGTAAATGTGAATGTGCAGTATTACATACATTAAAACAATTTTATTTTTCTATTTTGGAGAAGTTTAAGAGTTTGTCATTTTTATAATTTTTATACCATAATATTTTAGTTATAGATTCCATACCTAAGTTTTATGTTAATTATTGATCTATGGAGATGTATGAAGAGCATATTATATTTTCCAGTGCTCTGATGTACTTTATACTCCAAAGACAAAATATATAAATGTGTGTAGTTTGGTATACATATATAGACATATATTATGTAAAATGCTGATGTTTTCTACAAACAGTTTTATATGCATAGCTATGGGACTTTTGTTTCATGACATTAAAATTGTAGTATAAGTAAAACTTAGTAAAGTGCAATGTGCCCTTGGCAAAGCCTTGCATGTTATGATTATTCAAAGTTTTTGTTGTGTTCTCCTTACTTATTATTATATAATTCTTCAAGTGTTATACACTGAAAAAAAATTATTGCTGCAATTTATAAAATATATATTACATAAGTAAAACACATAAAAAGTGTGGACAATTTTAAAATAATTTGCCACATATTAATTTAAGATTTGAGGCTATATATAAATTTAACAAACTTTATTGTACTAATTATGTAATAGGAGTTGTTATACTCACAAGTTTATTTTATATGCTTATATATTTTTTAAACTTATTATTTCTAATTTTATTTATTTTGTTCATGTTATGTGGAAGGAGTACTTCTATTTGGAGGCTTTTTATTCATAATCAGTTGTTGCTATTTACAAATGTTTTTAATACTTATAGCTTAGTTTATTTTTAATTTTATGGAGTAGTTAAGTAGTTTATATTTTGATTATAATATAAAAAAGTAAGCTCCATGTTATGGAGACCTTGCTAATACAAGCCACCGAAAATTTATGTTGGGTTATACCAAATTCGTTGTATAAAATAGTGTAGTTACTTAAATGGTGACTTTAAGATATTTCGGTTGAATCTGGTGTAGGTTATAACAAGTAAGTTTTAGTTTTCTTTAAACTAACTAGTGTTGTTAGCCACCTTATCGCTATTATATATAAGTATACAAAGCTATTATAAAGAAATACACTTCCATTTTAATATTTTTTACTTAAAACAGAAGATTTCTAAGAAAATATACTTGTTTTCGCTTACATTGGTTATCAAGTAGTGATTATTGTAAAATAGTTTCAAAGTTGGAAAGTCGGAATATTTATTAAGTGTGTTCTGTAGTCATTTTCAAAGTTTTATAAATAATTTTACACTTACAACACACAATTTTGTAACTACCCTACATTAGCGAATAAAGTAGCTGCTGCTTTCATGTTCTATTCAATAAGCGCTTTTCGAAATAAATATAAATGTCACAGAGATTTATTATCTCGATGCAAAATGCATAACTTTAAAAAAATGTGTAGAGTATATTTTACTATGAAAATATTCATAAGAATTCTTTTTTAAACCACTTGCTATGTTAACACCGAATTCGAACGCTAAGGGGCGGCAAAATTTGACAATAATATTGTATATTATTCATAACTTTGTAATTCATACTAGATACAGTAAGTTTCTTGGTTAACCTGATTTTAAACAATAGAACACTGGCAATGACGTCATTCTGTTCTTAGCTGCCATTGTTTTTCGAATGTAAATTCGAAAAAGGATTTTCAAATAGTAGGCCTGCTTATGACCTAATTTTAGAGGATTTTTTTAAAATGATTATTAGACTTGTCCTCCTTACAGCCTGTAAATAAAGGTAGATGTCGAACGCCTATAAATTTATAAAGTCCATGTTATTCTTGTTTGTAATTTTGGATGTTGCAATATGCGCTTTTTAACAAATATGTTATGAAAAACATTTATTTTTTATTTTTTTAAACGATTAGGCTGCTTCATATTTTATTTTAATTGTAGGCAAAAATATGTCAGCGAAAAATTACGCACAAGGGCTTATTTGAAGTCGGCCAAATTTTATTTTTTACATTTATCATCAACATTGGCTATAATAATTATCTTAGAAATTATGTGGAAAGTTTCTTCATAGCTCAAACCTACCATACAATAGCCACCAACTTTGTGACTGTTTCTACCATTTCTTTGTATTGATATTAAACACAAAATTATATACCATTAGGTACCTAAATATTTTGTCTTTGTAGTTATTTAGCATGGTGTGTAACTTTTAATGCACCTAGGTTAAGAAAAAATGTGTTCATATGAATTTAGTTAGGTACATAGAATATAGTTCATCTATTTGATTAGTAAAGTAGACTGTAAAACAGTGTAATGTGGAATTACTATACGAGCGCATTCATTTCCGTCTATGCCTTCCATCGCGTATTACCTAAAATCAAGCCAAATTCATTTTTTTTACATTTAGTACAGGTTACATTATAATATTGTACCTATAAAGCTAATTTTGCTATGATTGTCAAACCAGAAAACAATGAAAAATCGTGTATTGTGTTTCAGGCGCCTTGAACCCTTGCTTTACTGGGTTTTAACCTCGAAATCCAATCATTTCTTTGCAGAAATTAATAAAACTCAATATTTCATACCCCTAACTGCGCCATCTAGAATGCATAGTAGCAAACAGCCTGGAGATTCAAGATTTTACATTGTTTTATGGCTTATTTTGAAAGTACAGGTCACGTTGTCTTATAAAGCAGCTGTGTGAGATCAATGTTACCTCTGTTTAAGCAGTGCCCATGTTTTTATTTATTTTGTACCTACCTGAAGCATAGAACTTACAGTTAATGAACGCAAGTTTATAAATTTGCGTACGGTTACTAAATAATTATCATGAATAAATTACATTTCCTTTCTGTTAATATGTTTTATTAATTTAATAAGCTTTCATCTAGTCAAAAATAGTACCTACCTACATAATCTAAGTTACCAAAGGAATTGCAGTATTATCTCCACACAGGAAACTAAACATACGTTTTATTGTAATTAACAACAATTTATATAAATCTATCTCAGCTCATAAAGGTAAGGGTTCTACTACTAATCAATCGAACGATAGCGTATCCTGCGATTGGAATTCTTGCTCATTTAAAAAAATATGTTGCACCACACCAAATCGATTGATGTACTTCTTGTTATCCAGTAAAACTTACCGCGAAGAACGACCGATTTCGGACAATTAAATAGCGACGATGACAATTGGACGTAGTTATGCAAAAATGTTCCAACCCACAAGTCACCCGAAATCGAGTTATTGTGATCAAACTACCTTTTATGACACTTAGAGTCAGATTTGCAATAAGGTTCCACGTTTTAAGGCTTATATCAGAAAATATTTTTTTCACTTACGTTCCAACCCACAACCTTTATCAAATAATAACTTGTGTAAATTAACTAGAACGTACTATGAGGACAGGAACATTTAATGTTTTACGAAACAGTATATTTATTTTGGAACAAATGTTCCATGTAGATTTGGAACGTTTTTGCAAAATTGCAATAGCGAGACATAAACAATCCAAAATTTGTGGAACGTTATGTTTCAGACCTAAATACCATAATTTGAAAACTTAAAAGGTTTCATGAATTTTGTACTATTATTTAACTAAATAAAAAACCTGTTTCGAAAAAAAAATGTTTCAACTTTAAATAGTTTATTTTTAACACGCTATAATTAGCTCCATCCTTAACTGTTTGCATACACATCCACTATTCTCTGTCCATTCATTTATTTTCTTTTTGACACATTGAGAAATTTTGACATTAGTGACGCCCTCACACGTTTTCGATTCGGTTTGAATTAATTATCGATTTTATTTAAGAATAACTTTTAATCGATTTTCACATACATATTATAAGTACAAATATTAATTTAAATTATACATGCGATACATCAATATTAAAATTATAACATTAATTTATGCAAAAAAAAAGTATAAGCGCATTAACTTATTAGAACTTATTTTCGTCATACAATTTGATAGAAGATTGACAATTAAACTCAAAAGCGACCTCCTGTCATGTTTTTTATATTTCTGGTCAGGCTTTAGGTACTTTTGTTTATAACTCTTGATTTAAACTGGACATAGACTTTATTCACCACGCCTTTTAAAGTTAAATTTTTCTAACGCTTGCATATTTATAATCTAAAGCAGTTAACATAAGAAGATAAAATATCAATGGACAACGTTATTGTTCTTCATATCTCACTCCATTCGTACAAAATTCCAAGTTTTCGACTTTCTTGCAAATAATTAACTATGAAGTCATAGACAGTATTTTTATTTTCTATTTTAAAACAAAATTTACAGAAACGTTAGGCGATTTATTATTGTATATGATCGATTTATCTTATTTTAACACCTGTTTTATAGTCTGTGGTTGTTTGTTATGTAAAGGGCACTTCACTAAAGGGGCGTTACCCGTCATTAAAGTAGGATATTACTGTAGTACATTATTACGTATATAAAACCGGTAATTCATAGACATGAGCTGTCAAAAAGAAAATAAACGAATGGACAGAGAATAAAAATAAATATTTATAACTCGTAAAGAAAAAGTTTATTTTCTTTGTAGCTATTTATCAATAAAATATCACTTGAAAAAAATACTATGACATTAATTCGAAGTTATGCCCAAACGACTCCAAAGGTATGTTGGAATTTAGTTACCAAATTATTTTATAAATTTGACGCGAAGTTGGGCTCTAGAAGTGGAAATGAGTGGAGAGTGGGGCTCTTTGGATATGGACAAAGAAATCCACGGGGCCAAATGCTTGCGGAATTCATGGAGAAGGAGGGACTTTTTATGATGAACTCTTTCTTTAAGAAGCGTAGCTGCCGCAAATGGAATTGGCTTAGGCCTGAGATGGTGTCACCAATAATTAGATTGACTTCAGATTGTCGACAAAACGCCATATATTTAATGATGTCTCACTCAGTAATCAATTCGGAGAAAACCGGAAGCAATCACCGGATGGTGAGAGGCACATTAAATATCAATCATAGGCTGGAAAGAGGTCGGCTGATGAGGTCTACGCTACTACCTACACCAGTCCATATCCCAGGTCCATCCAAGTTCTCGGAACTTCCAAGTCATATTACAGAACCGCTTCGAGAGCCTCAGCAAATATGTTGATGTGGACGAATACCACGAAAGATTTGTGGAAACTGTCCGTACAGTCGGTACCGGTGCTTTTAAGACCCAGCACCGGAGAAAATCAAAAAAGATATCTGACCACACTCTCTCGCTCATGGAGCAAAGGCGTACGATGGCACTGCAGTCTCCAGGCGATGCTGATCTATACAGACGGCTCAATAGACAGATCTCTAAGTCACTGACTCACGACCTTCGGCACTTTAACACATTTAGTATTAAAGAAGCCATTGACCAAAATAAGGGCTCTTAAGTGTTCGCAAGAGATCTATCTCTAGGTCAGAGCCAAGTTTATAGGCTCAAGATTGGGGATGGCAGAATAGTGTCGTCCTAGCCTGACCTTCTAGAGGAGATTGAGAAATTTTACGGACAGTTATATACTACAACACAGCCACCTAGTGATCTAGCCGTCGATCCTAGAGCTAGATTAACGCGACACCATACCGAAGGAATCCCGGACGTAAGTCTGTGTGAGATTAGTGATGCTCTTCGGCAACTTAAGAACAACAAGGCACCGGGGTATGACGGAACCACAAACGAGCTACTGAAAGCCGGTGGAGAACCCATTCTCAAGGATCTTCAGAGACTCAATTCCGTTATACTCGAGGGAAAAACGCCACAGGCGTGGCACAGGGGTGTGGTGGTACTGTTCTTCAAGAAGGTTGATAGAACGCTACTTCAAAATTACAGACCCATCACTCTACTGAGCCACGTCTACAAATTGTTCTCGAGAGTCATCGCGGATCGTCTCGAACGCAGACTGGACGATTTCCAGCCTCCCGAACAAGCTGGTTTCCGAAAAGGCTAAAGTACCATAGACCACATTCATACGCTGCTGCAGGTTATACAGAAGTGCAGTGAGTATAACCGGTCCCTGTGCTTGGCGTTTGTGGACTATTAGAAAGCCTTCGATTCGATCGAGACATGGGCAAAGTTGCAGTCTCTTCAACGGTGCCATGTTGACCAATGATATATCGAAGTGCTGCAGTGCTTATACGAAAACGCCACCATGTTAGTTCGTCTCCAGGGTAAATTATCAAGCCCTATCCAGTTGCAGCGAAGAGTAAGGCAGGGTGATGTCATATTCCCGAAACTGTTTACCGCTGAACTGGAAGATGCTTTTAGGGCTTTTGGACTGAGACGGACTCGGCATTAACATAAATGGCGAGAATATCACGCACCTTCGATTTGCTGACGATATCGTGATCATGGCTGAGACCATAGAGGACCTCAACACAATGCTCGATGGCCACAGTAGTCTCTCAACAAGTTGGTCTTAAAATGAACATGGACAAGACCAAGATCATGGCAAATGTCCATGTTGCACCCACTCCAATCATGGTTGGAGGCTCTACACTTGAAGTTGTTGAGGAGTATATATCTGGGGCAGTTTGGTTGGGTACAGATGGTTAAAATGTACCTGGAACGTTTGTGCAAAATTAATTTGAAGCTATGTTCATGTAAATATTAATTATGTTAAAATGTTCCAATACCAAAAACATATTTTTTTCTTATTGTAAAGTGAATAGCTTAAAATTAAACATACGATTATCTAAACACAATATAATTCAACAATAATATGTTTAGTATTGGCCTTTACTAGTTAGAATAAAAAAGAATACAACTGAAACGCGTAAATGCTTTTATCTCAAAATCAACTTACTGTGGAATGGAACATTTTTGCATAACTACGTCCAATTATTGTAAACAAGATGCAGCAATTTGACTGAATTTATATTCCAACATTAATGTCATTGCATACCCTAAAAACATGTTAAATTAACAGATTGTTACTTAACGACCTCTGTGGCGTAGTGGTTATATATATTACATGGCTGCTACGCTGAGGTCTCGGGTTCGATTTCCGAACAATGCAAATCTTTGTGTGCATGAACATGATTGTTTGCATTGGTCTGGGTGTTTTCTATGTATAATATGTATTTATTTACAAAACAAAATATATAAGTATGTTTATCCGTAGTCTAGTACCCATAGCACAAGCTCTGTTTAGTTTAGGACTAGATGACGTTGTGTGAATATTTATTTATTTATTATTATTTATATTTTCGAGCAGTCTGTAAGTTCAGGGACACTTGCAAAGATGGATGATAGCTCTAACCACAGGTTCTTGAGGAGTATATGCGCATAAATATATTTTTTTCACGAAAAACAACGAATCAGAATGGTGATCATACAATTAAAGAATCAGGTATATAAAGAATAGTTTTAGCTAATCTAAAGAAAAGCAAATCAATTATTAAGTATAATTTATGTAATTATCAAAATTAGATAGGTAGGTACTTAGAAGTAGGTATACAAAAATAATATATATTGAGAAGTAGGCATACAAAAATTATAGTAGGTATGTAGGATGAAATTTAGTCATACAAACTAGGCTTATTTAAATTTAAATATCCTGTACATATCAGCCATTTAGGGCCTCCGTAAACTTTCGCCAATACAGATTGATGATTGCACCTATGAGGTTTAATGTATCTTCTTGTTTGAGGTCCTGTTACGAGGCTGTCTATAAGTCCTTTGTGTTCGTTACTTAACGTACCATCTGCAATTTGCTGCAAGAGTCCGAAATATTCTGGCTTTGAAAGTTCGTTTGAAATACGCGTCATCTGAAATGTTGAAATTTTTTTTTTTTTAGATTTCTTCGGTAAAAAACTAACTATTTCCAGCAGCTTGTGTGGATGTTAGTTATCTAACCAGCAGCTGTCCTTTGCCTGAGTCTTTTCTTTTATAACAAATAGTTTGAATATTTAATTTTGAGCAGTAATATTTACATTCATATTTCGTCCTACTGACATAAGACGATTTTAGTGTTCAGCAGCTTTGAAATTTAATAAAAAAAAATAAAAAAATGATTTATTTCATTAACAAGTTGTACATAGTTTTACATGTGATGGAAGTATCCTTTTAAGTATTAGAATACCTGTGTTAGGACATAAAAATGTGTTAAGCGACTTTTGGAGCTGACTGTACTTATTCAAAACTTTCATTTACCTTCAAAATATTAGTGACACAGTGTATTTGAGTAAAGATAACAATTGGATCTTAAATTAATTGATATAAGTTATGATTAATTAATAGGAAACTATGAGGAAATAAATATTGTGTGTTTCTACGTACCACTACTTTCAGCTGACCATCAGACAACGGCGTTATTATGGGACCTAATAACATGACCGTGGAATTGCTGCCGAGGCTATCTGGATCAACTGATATTATCTCGTCATTTCCTTTACTTTGAATTTCATCGTTTAAGATCAAAAACATGTGTTCTTTCGGCACGTTGAGAGCTGATCCTCCTAATTCCGGTGCTAAAGTATCAGGAGCAGTTTCTTGAGGCATTATGTCGTGTAACAAAGCTTTTAATTTTAGTGGTGATCCTACATTCTTATTAAGTGGTCTAGCTCTTTTACAACAAAGAGTTTTTAACTGCGCAACAAGGACATCAAATAACATTTCTTTCTTTTCGTCGTCGTCTGTGGCTTCTGAATTATTTTGGATCAAGTTTTGCATGTTTTGTACAACAGCAACGTTTTGATTATTTTCGTATGAAGGAGGTTTAGTGGCATAGGGATTAACTTCTTTGCTTTCTAATCTAAAATAAGCTGCCGGAGCATTACTGTTTGACGAAGGTTGCCCGCGGTCATTCGACGATACTGTGTCAAATCTTTTTTTGTCGAAGATACTATTAACATTGGAGGGGTTACTTTTTCCATTTTGTTCTGAATTGAATCCAGAGTGAACTGATTTAGTATTCATGCTTAGTTTAACAAGATCATTCACATCGTATTCACTTTTATTTGGTTGTTCACTAAGAAGCTTTACAAGTTCATCATCAGATAATTTCGAAAGCAGATAATTCGCATCGTTATCTAAAAATAAAATGACTATTAAGTAACTTAAAAACTAAGAAATATAATAATAGCAAGGCTCTGCACTTGTAGTAAAAGATAATTGTTTTGGCGTTGCGTTTCTCGTGACCGTGATATGTGGAGGAAAAGATTATCTGATGGGGTAGTCGCGCATAACAATGCCTGCTTCGCTCTGATCTCCCAAAAGCGCGATCTACGTCACCAACGAATGGCACAACCTCTAACGTCACTGGGAACACAATTTGTTGTCGTTTTTGTATAGGCCTAGGTGCAAGTGCCAAAACCTAATAACTTGACCCGGCTGCTGTTCAATTCATCTTTCGTAGATGTATAAGGCCACTGATGATGGCGTTGCAAATGAAGCAACTGCCTCTTTAAAGAGGCAGTTGCTTCGTTTGCTGAGTTAACTCAGTCTACAATCTGTATTTACCGCTAGTTTCAAGAAATAGGCCAGTACAAAAAAAAACCCATGCGTACCTAGATACGAGCAAGTACTTCTGTCTGTACTTAAATTATGTGAAGCATTGTGTTTAGGTTGTCTCAGATATTACTCACCCATATTTTTTAATATACTTGGCTTAGGTAAATCTTTATCACTGGGCAAATATCCTTTAGCCATTATATATTGAGTGACATCATCTCCTGGGCTGCTTTTCATCGAAGCTATAGAGTCGCTGCTGCTCAATAAAGACATCGACAGAGTGGTATGTATCTAAAAAAAAAACAATATTATTATAAAGAAGAAACTTATTATAAACCACGACCAGTTTGTGTTGTCACCTATGAATCAGAGACGTGGTCACTAACTATTATGGGCTTTCTCATAAAGCCTATAGTCACCAAGAAGGCAATGGAGAGGGCTATGTTGGGGGAATCAGAAATGAGGAGATCCGCACGAGAACCAAAGTAACCCACATAGTGAGAAGAAACGATAGGCGTTGGGGCAGAATGGTTCTGGAAGGGCGACTGCGTAGCCACCGGAAATCGCAGTTTGGACAGACCCGTCACACTGATGTGGTGATGAGTACTTCCCTTTTAAAACTTGGGTATTTTAAATTCTAAAATGCTTAAGTAACGACATGTTGGGAATCCTTTATATTTACCTACGTACCAATTTTAAGTTTTAGGCTGTCGCTATGAAAACTGAAAGTTACGATACCCGTAGCTGAGTTGGCTGGCTGATTTTATACTAGGTAGGTACCTAAATGTAGGACTTTCTTAGTTTCTTCTCTTGCGAAAATAGTAGCTGCTTAGATGTTGTCTTTAATCGGAGGTAGGTAAATATTATACGGACAACTGACACAATAGTCACTATTTATTGAGAAATACTTAATTATAAACCTATTTCAACAATTTCGGATGGTACAATAAAAACTTAAATTTAAAACAACAAACAAATTATTGTGTTCTTGTTATTTTGTATTTCTATAAACATACTTACCTACCCAATAAAATAATAATATAATTTGGCAGTCACTAAAGTATGGCACCATTTTGGTCACAATGAAAATTATACGTAGATACGTTCAATTCAAAATTAATTTCCCGGCTGAATGCTCAGTGCCTTCATTTCATAAAAAGTCATTACCTATCTCGTAATAATTGTTTACAGAATTAACAATGCACAAGCGCTCGTTAAAAAGTTTCCGATACGATAAGAAGATTCAGCTGTGCCGAGTTTAAGATACGTAAGCACAGGTTATGTAGCATTTCATTGAGAATGTTTAACTTTTAACTCTTGTTTTACTACAGTATGTCATAACCATACGGCGATAAAGACAAATTTCAGTACAGTATGGCCCACGCTGCAGTATTAGGTAGGTGCTTTCGCTGCAGGTGTGTTCAAGCGATTACATATGTATTAAATAGTAATTATTATTATTTTTTCACATACCTAAACGTCTGTACTATATTAACATATCTTTAAGTAATCTATCCCTCTCTTGAACTTAGGTCTTTTTTGTGGACCTGCCTCGCAATACGAGGCGTGGGGCGCCCACGCCCTTTAGCGCCGGATCATCGTGTTTACTGGGGAAGGTAGCGAGAATAAACTGAACTATCTCCATAAAATTACAAAGTTAAAGTTGTCTCGAACCTTTGCAAGTTACAAAAACTACATAATTTAGAAATATTCGCAATGCTGTTGACACTAATGTGCTCAGAACATCTAACTTTTGTGGAATCCCTGTCCCTGACCTAACACTGCATTGTTGCATTAGATGTTGCAAAAAAAAGAAGGATGAGCACGCCCAAAGAACATCCTAAAAAATATTCTACTCAACTTTCAGCTTAGATGTACCTAACGAAAAACACAAACACGTAAAAAAACATATTTATAAACTGGCGTAGTGGTTAAATAACATGACTGCTACGCAGAGGTCTCGGGTTCGATTCCCGCTCAATGCAAATCTTTGTGAGCATGAACATACGTACTCTAAACACTTAGCAGCACCCAGTTAAATAATACCAAAGTCTTTATTACTGTGAATGCTCTTTCCGATTGTTAGAACATAGAAAATATGTATTTCAAAAACAAGTGGATAATAAAGAGGAAAAATTACGACACCGCACGGTTATGATTTATGAACGAAGCGTTTTCAAGGCACATCCATCGTCTGAATTAAAAAAAGTGGCATCCCCATTTCTAGCTTGTGACTATTCTAAATCCCCTATAAGTAATGATTTTATATTAAATAGATAATAAATTCTTTATTGCAACATAATGTTTGTACAATGTAAGATAATAATTATTTCATTGACCCTTTTCTTGGCAAGACATTTTATGTTCGATTTTTATTATTTTTTTTGCATATTTGTTTTCTACTGGCACTAAAAAGGGGTAGAAAAATAATTAAAAAAATCCATATCAGTTCGAAATAAGTTTTTTTTAATGTATAGGTATGTTACAGCCAAAGTAATAAATATGAATATTATACATAATAACTAGCCATTATGTATAATGGCTACTCAATTTAGATAAAGTGATAAATGTCGCAGAATTAATCTCATTAACTAGCCATTATATATGGCAAATATACAATATGAAGGCAAAAGTCAGAAACAGTTGGTTAGGTTAGGTTAGTATAGTGACCAAAGGACAAGAAACATTTTTTTTATGTAAAACTAGAATAATATGGTATTACTATATTCTAGCTCCTTTGGTCACTATACTAACCTAACCTAACCAACTGTTTCTGAGTTTTGCCTTCTAATGTGTTATAGTTCTGCGACATTTATCACTTTATCTAAATTGAGTAGCCCTTATACATAATGGCTAGTTATTATGTATAATATTCACATTTATTACTTTGGCTGTAACATATACATAAATGCACATTGCCTAGTCGACAAAATATAACATTCCAAATTGAGCGTATCCTTAAAGACACATTGCCATAATCACATTCAATAAAAAAATAACAATTTTTGCTCAAATATAACAAAAAAATAATTTTACTTCGCATTATTTAACAAAATTAGGTGATCAATAATTATAAAATAAATGTAATCTATACTATTATATAAAGCTGAAGAGTTTGTTTGTTTGTTTGAACGCGCTAATCTCAGGAACTACTTCTTCGAATTGAATTTAGTTTTTAGTTTTGGATAGACCATTGATCGAGGAAGGCTATAGGCTATATAACATCAAGCTAGGACCAAATTTTTTTAAATCAAATTTGGGGGGCTAACGGCCTACTCAGCAGGCTCATGGTCACTCAGAGGGCAATGGAGGGACCTATGTTGTAGCCTGATCTATGAACCTACTTAAAAGGCTCATGGTGTCTCAGAGGGCAATGGAGAGAGATATGTTGTAGCCTGACCTATGGACCTACTCAAAAGACTCTTGGTCACTCCAGAGGGCAATGGAGAGAGCTATGTTGTTTTTTTTTTTCATTTCTAATTTATTCGCGGACAAAGTCGCGTTTTGCAGCTAGTTAATAATAAAATTGTACTTCGTCGAGAGCTAAATTTATAAATTTCCCTAAAGATTATGACCTGGGAAACTGAATACAGATTACCGACGAGGCTAAGCGCCACTGCCTGCGAAGAATTTGCGCAGGCAGAAACCCATGCTGCGCCGACCTCAAATAAAATTGAGTTATGAGCAGGAGAATAATAAATAATTAGCCTTGATCTTTTTGATCGAGTAACGGCTAAAAGAGAAAGAACTTTAAATTTGATGTAGAAGCCACTGGCGATAAAGAAAGAAAGAACAACAATTTATTTGGATGAACACATGATACTGATACTTGGCGAAGATAGTACAGATTGAGAGGTTACAGCCAGAGGAGAAACTAGATTATCAGCTGGATTATATGAAGATGAATTAGGTGACTGCAGACAGTTTTCAGTAGGATGTTGCCAAAGCAATGATGGATACTGAGATAGAATCAACGGGGATGCAGCAGAAGTTGATGGTGATTGATGGGAGCATCTTAAAGATTACCTGTGTTTGTAATGGTAGTTATCTCAGTATCACTATCACACAACAGGTGGAGATTTTCAAAGGAAGATGGTAAAACGGTGGTGTTGAAGTGCTATCAGACCGATTGCGTGGCACATGATTGTGTAGCTCATCTTCAAAAGATGAGCTACAAAATCAAACAAACAGGCAAACGAGCCAGCAGGTCACCTAAAGGTAAATGATCACCGCTTCCTATGGACACCCGCAACACCAGAGGAATCACAGATGCGTTGCCGACCTTTTAAAAGGGAGTACGCTTGTTTCTTGAAGCTCCCCAAGTCGTCCGGAAATATCGGCGCAGAGAGCTTGTTCCACAAAACAGTTGTTCGCGGTAGGAAGTTTCGCGACTCGCACAGTGGATGATCGCCAACCATCAAGGTGATGACGATGGTAAGACAGTCGATTGCGAGTGGTTATGTGGAGAAATTCAGCTGCGGGCAATGTCCAAAACAACTTGTCAGAGCACTCCCCGTGATAAATGCGGTAGAGAATGCAAAGAGACCCTACATTGAGAAGGAAATTTGGAAACATGCCCGCGATAAAAGCCCATTATATCGTTCTCCGGGGTTCAAGCTATTTTTACACGATTTTTCATCACAATAGGCTTAGCAGTTTTTAGTAGAAGCGTCCAAGACAAACAGACAGAGATACTTTTGTATCGTAAATATTAGTGCGGTAAAAGGACAGTGTATCTTTAAATGTACATAGCCATAAAAAACATTAGACATGACGCCCGGGCAGTGTGCATTTAAAGATACATACACAAAAACGGTTGCATAAGTTTCTATTTATCGTATATAAATATATACAAATAGCATAAACGAATAGGCAATATAATATATTACATTTTAATAGCTAGTTATTAGGGCAATAATGCAAAAAACATAGTGAAAACAATAATATTTACCTTACGGTGCGCAAGCGCCTAACGTCGGTTCACTATTTTGCTTTCTACTGCTAATTCAGTTTAGCCACGAACATCATAATATTTTTTATCTTAATCAGTAGAATACTGATGTTATACACAAGAAAAAAATAAACTTATTTCATTAGTAATTAACTCTGCAGATTTTAATTTCTATATATGTGCATAACAATGCACACCGTCAAGAAAAGGGTTAAAAAATGTGTCCTGATCTGGCAGAACTCACTATAGCGCGTCGCGACCTTCATGGTCAGTATAAAGCTAAAAGAGATAAATAAATATCAAACGTGAACTATTACATTAGATCTACTACAGCTACACTTTTTAATGGTATAAATTATTTTTGCATCTACCCAATGATACTATATTAAATATAAAATCATCGCATCTACCTTGATGTCGGCAGAATCATCAGTTAATAGTGTAGCCTTATTATTTGAAAGAGATGTCATTTGACTTGACAATGACATTCCGCACTTCGCATCGCAGTGTTATTTTGTTTTGACAGCTACGAGCAAAACAAATAGAAAAAATACGGAATTTTGTAAATAACGTTTATATTTTACTACTAAGAGTATTGAAGCATCACAATGAACATACCTTTTCCTGTTCTAACGCCACGTTTAGTGGACCCAACTTGGTTTAATGCCGACAGTCCCTGTGACGAAGAGACAGAATTAACTGCCCTGGAGCAAGCTAATCAACTTTGGGTTAGTAAGAAGTAATCTGAAATGTTGCTGACATCTGGCCACTTTCTGTATTTTTTTAATAATGCTTGCGAACATGTTTTACATTATTTACATGCCTTATAAATGTAATGTATGATAAAGCTTTGTTTCTGTTATTACAGTTAAACTCTATTGGTCAACAATACATGAAGCGTACTCCTTTGGGCAAAGCAGATCCTGAACCAATGGAAGAAGAAGCTGATACAGATGAAGAAGAAGGTATGTTTGTGTAAATTAACTTTCAACAATGATACTCCCTGCTTAATGCCATAACAAGGCTCACAACAAGACACTCACATCATCATAACAGCTAATAATGTCCCACTGTTGGGACAGGCTTCCTCCCGTGACGGAGGGATACTTGGCCTACTAATACACCACACTGGCTAGACGGATTGGTATAGGGTTTAATTTCAAGTTCTTCTTCTTTTTATTACATTAATTTAAGATAATATTCACGGATAGTCCCTTAGTCGGTTTTTACGACACGCATGGGATGAGATGGGGTGGCAACATATTGTATTCTTACTCCGTCACCACACGGAGGACACTCGCATACATGAGATGTTTCATAAGAAGCCATTCAACAAAGAAGTTAGACAATCATTTGTAGATTAGATGAAATCTAATTATTCTTGCGTGGAATTCTACCCCATGGCCTGTTGCATGGAAACTGTTTTATGACTACTTTGCTACAGTGGCAGTTAACATAATCTTGCTACCATGAGGTTTAGGTATGGTTAAGATAGTATGGGTTTGCTCTAAGTTATAAGTCAATAACAATGTTTTGTTTTAGTTGTCGATCTTCTTAACAGTGTTAACACTAATCATTAGTTTTTGTTTGCGTGTTCTGTTCACAATTGGAGGTTTAGGTGTCCGTTAAATGGATGTTTGTAAAGTCCCTGCAACACAAGGCATGAACCCTAGTGTGGGAGTTGTCTTTTTAGATAAATTTAGATACACAACCCCATACAACACATATTAAAACTATTGTATTCCAGGTAATGATGAATCGGACGAATCTGAAGAATCTCATGATGAAGATGAAGAAGAGGATGTACCAGCATCATATTCACCAGCTAGAAACAACAATGAGTTGGAACCTGATAGTCTAGATGATCTCAATGACGGTCCTGATCTTAATTCATCTGATCAAAGTGCTTTGTGGCCAATACAGTGATAATTATTATAGATACATAATATAATAGACATCTATTGATGGACATAGAACTCCTCCAAAAATTTCCAATTGAAGTGATAGATATGATTCCTTCATTCATTATAATAAAAGATTTCATTTTGTTGTTAAGTCAACTTAATTTTCAGGCGTATTTAGAGTTACATAGCTTTAAAACGAGAGGAGAAAAGGAAGGAAGAAGCCCTTTGCCCTACTGCAGGGGAAGAAGCTTCCACTAGGCTTCAGTGATGTAAAGATTCTATATTACTATAATACCACATTGACCAGACAAGTATAGTATTCTTTAGAGTATTTAGTATTTTTTGTCTGTCAATACACTATTATAAAACTATTATTATACTGAGTTACAAAACAATACTAATTTTATTATTAGAATCTAATTCTTCTTTATAATTTTTTTGTGTTACAGTTCTATCTTTTTTGTATTAAGTCAGCAGTCTTAATACATAACTAATGTAAATATTATTAACAGTAGTAATTTATTGCAGAAAAATTAACTTGTAATAAACTTTTGTTAAGCAGTACATATTTTATATATTTCTATTATATTTTCATTTTCATTATTATCACCTATGTTTAGACTAGTCCCATCCGCTTCCTCACAACTGCGACTACTGTAAGTCAGGAGCAGTATCACTTGAACACTTAGATAAATGACCTGTACATTGATTTCCGTTCACCACTTAGCATGTGCTTAGATGAATAGGTGAAAACATTACCACTGTCTTACCGTAACAGCCCATTCATGACTTCATTCGATGCATTTTAACTCTGAGTGGCGACTCGGGGCCTGCTTCATACATTTGATCTTAACGCTCGCGGCCCAGCTTTTAAGTGCTGGTCACAGAGGCAAGGTCGTGAACGGGCTGTAAGCGATTATGACTGACAATAACATTACACTTGATAAGGTTCCAACAAAGAATAAACCCTGTAAAGCGTACTTCTGCAAAAAAACAAATTAGGAAGACGCCCAAGTCGGGTCCTTTGCACATGGCTAACCATGGTAATCTATGTGTAGCAATAAAGGGCTTTCAGTATTTCCGAGTCTCCCAGCAGTCACTGTTATGGATGTAGCATCTCCATGAGTGAAATGGTAACGGTCGCGCAATCTTCCTTGGCCGGATTGAAGTTAACTTTAGAGAAGTTCACGGATGTACACGAAAAAAGAAAACAACCGCTCACTACGCTTCCCGCCCATTTAGTTCCAAAAATAAAATCAGCGATTTGAAATAAGTTCAAGCCGGCCAACTTAGATTGCGCGTAATGAAAGAAAGAAAAAATACTTTGTTATTTTTTGTAATTAAACCTTAGCAACAAATAAATAAGTATAATAATTAAATAATTTGATATCTTTAAGTTCTTAATACTGTTTAAAGCCACTGGTCATATCAATAATACTATCTACAACTCGTGTTAATAACGGTCGTATATTTTCTGGAGGAACAGTCTTCCATTTCCCCGAAAGGCACTTCTCAACGAATGCATGTGTTGGTTTCTTTTCTGTTAAAATAAAATAAAATTTAACATAATAAATGGAGAATAAAATATAAACAAACTAGCGGCTCGTCCCGGCTTCGCACGGGCGTTTTTTTCCCGTTTTTCTGTTGAAATTTTTTCTAAATTTTCTTTGCTATAAACCTCACGGAGCCCGAGACTTTTCCAACGAATGCAAAACCGTGGAAATCGGCTCGTGCGTTCTGGAGTTATAGCGTCAGGAAGGAAAACCCGACTTATTTTTATATAGTAGACTAGCTGACCCGTGCCCACTTCGTTGAGCAGCAAAAAAAACGCTTCCTTTTTTTAAACATATTTCATTACTGCTCCTCTCTTATTAGTCATAGCGTGATACTATATAGCCTATGGCACTCCCCGATAAATGGCCTATTTAACACAAAAAGAATTTTAAAAATTGGTTCTGTAGTTCCAGAGATTACCCCCTACAACGTCACAAACTTACAAACACACAAACGTTACCTTTTTATAATATTAGTATAGAGTATTATCCATTCATTCTATCCGTGTGGTGACGGAGTAAGAATACAATATGTCACCACCCAATCTTATCCCATGGGTGTCGTAAAAACTGACTAAGGGAATAACCGTAACTACTCTCTTTACGAAATAAAAAAAAAGGAAAACTTGAAATTAAACCCTAAACCAATCCGTCTGGCCAGCGTGGTATTAGTAGGCCAAGTAACCCTCCGTCACGGGAGGAGGCCCATCCCTGCAGTGGGACATTAATGGGCTGTTATGATGATGATTATCCATGTAACGATGGATTAAGAATAGGTACATGGTATTAATCAATAAACCAATTAGCCTATCGCAGTCTACTGCTAAACCAAATGCCTCTCCCAACAAACGCCACAGAACAGAGTCCTCCGCCCTCCGAATTTAGTCCGACCAAGCGATCTTTTTAAAGTAGAATTAATTTATAGTACAGGTATTTAAAATTAAAATTAAAATCTTACTCCAACCAAAATGTTGATACTAAGAAAATTCATCTATACCTACTAACATCGCGCTATATATGTATACACTTATTCGCGCATTATTTTAAAACTGAGATATCTTTCAAACTAATAATCGGATCTCATCGCTGTAAAGGACAATATTGTTGAGAATTAAATAAGTATAATGATTAACGTATTTATTTTGGTAAGGGTCAATACCATATACACAAAATACCTTTACAAACAATGCATTTATTTAAATCAAATTTGATTATTATAAAAAAGGTCGTAGTGAGTCAACCTTAGAAGATAGATATATGCTATCGCTGACTTAATTGTAAAACTTTTTTAAAGGTACAATTCTCTAATACATCATTTCAGTATATCTCCAGACGTTTAAGCAGCAGAAGCAAAATAAACGTTTTTTAGCGTCCCTTTTATAAACATATTTCATTACTGCTCCACTCCTATTAGTCATAGCGTGATGCTACATAGCCTATGACACTCCCCGATAAATGGACTATTCAACACAGAAAGAATTTTTGAAATCGGTTCAGTAGATCCAGAGATTACCCCCTACAACGTCACAAACACACAAACAAACAATCACACAAACTTTACCTCTTTATAATATTAGTATAGAAGTATAGATAAGGAATTACGGAAGTAATAAAATTATTTTAGAAATTACTTTTTTACGAGTATGTCAGTAAATTAAAGTCTAAATATTCTTTTAACCATACAATTTATCATCACCATCATGTCAGGCAATAGACGTCCATAGACGGACACAGGCCTCCTCGAAACATTGTCGCCTTGTGCGTAGGACCGCACTTGCCTTCCTCATCAACTAATGTTTATATTAGTTGATGAGGAAGGCAAGTGCGTTCCTTGTGTGTATTAATTAAATAGTTTAAAAAAAGAATTCTATCTTACCATCAAAAGTATTACAGCTAGCTAAATCCAATGTAAAGAAAATAGCACTCCTTTTAACAACAGGATCATATTCATCGCAGTAATAATGAAAAGCCATAGCAAGGTCCGATGGAACTCTGTCCACCTCTTTAACAAGTAAAACTCCCGTTTTGTCAACCTCATCCCTGTATCTATTTATAAGTTCAGCATGCTCTTCCATATCTAATTTTGAGCTTAGCACTGTGTGCTGGATGGAAGGGAAGTCGTACCCTGAAAATAAGAAAATACTGGTTCAATTTAATTTAATTGTCATTTTGGCACAATTTTTCTAATTTGATGAGGGTAGATGCAATGTTTTCTTGCTTCACTGCTTCGCCGGCTGCGATTTGTTAGCTCGCATTTCTGTTTTTGCTTATCGCTTACCACATCCTGTGTTAAAGGCCTTTATTGAATTTTTCTTTTTTACGTGTTTGTCGGCTCTTGATTTTCCCTTTTTTTATGTTTGCTAAGCCATGTGATAATTATTTTCGAATTTTGGAAACGACAATAATCAATACATATGAATACCTAATGATTCCATAATTGCGACGCAAAAATCACTCAATATGCGGGAAAGAAAAGTTCAAAGGTAAAGTAAAATGTTTAATAATGTTTGAGTCTTTATATTGCTAGGTATACTTACGCAAATATTTAGCAGCAATGTATGCTATTTCGTTAATGAACTTATCAAATTCAGATGAATTAAAATTATTAGAATTACTATTATAAATAAACATAAATGAACCGGCGTCCATTTTCGTAAATATTGTTGATATACCTGAAATTATACAAAGACTAATTTAATTACTTTTATGACTGACAAGTTTTATACATAACAATGTTTAGCAATTAACGGATATCTCTCTCAACCATAAGCGACTCCAGGACAAAGGCATCCCTAAGTTCACGACACTGCTTCCGGTTTTCTGTCCGTATCATCTAGTAATTTCCGGGCACTACTCTAAGATCGCTACAGCAGGCGGTTTTCCAATACAATGTCCATAATTGTTCTATCTAATGGATATGATAACATAATACAAATACACGGAGTAATATTATCTTTTTACACTTCTCTTGTAACTAATATAATCATGGCTTTAATACCCCAATCGACTTTTACGACTGCCCATCCCTCCACTACAAGAAATGTTTTTAAGCCTAGGTTATTAAATAAAAACTTACCAATTTTAAGCTTCAAAATAGAATCATTATCAATATTATATTTTTCTTGAAGTATTTTCATATTGTTTTTAAATATTTCATCATAATTTATTGTAGGACTGGCAGTTTGATTTTCGAATATTGGATATTTTAAGTAAATGATAGCTACAATGGCCAGTATTAATGCTAAAAATATGGTAAAGAATGATTTGTTCGATTCCTTTCGGTTTTCAGTTCTTCTAGGTGTTGAAAATGATGATTGTCCTTGGTTGAAAGATGATTGCAAACGATCTGAGCTCTCATTGTTGGTGAGCTGTCCTTGGCTATGGTAACTATCTTCTAGTATTGAACGTGATTTTGATATGTTTGAGTAGTGGTGCCCCTCTAGTTCTATACCATCGCTGTAATATAAATGTGATGGCAGGGTTGTAGGTAAGGATTTTGAAAGAACATTGCTGCAATAAAACAGATATGGACAATACACACAAAAGTTTTTAGTGACGATTCTAGCCATAAGCAGCTATAATTATGGATGAAATGTAAATTAAAAAAGCTTCGAGATTACGAAAATGTAATAGATAATTATGGATGAAATGTAAATTAAAAAAGCTTCGAGATTACGAAAATGTAATAGTACGATTGTCGTCACGTCACTGCACTGTTCAAATCGCTGATGATTATAGTCTGAAAATTAGAAATGAAATTCATATCATGCGCAGTATCAGAAGATTTTTTAAATCCGTCCCCTAGGGGTCTAATATATACTCAGAGAGTGGATAAAGGTTTTTTTTTAAAGCAACTGTTAACATATTTTGTATGCGCGTGCGCACAAAACAGCGATGTACAAAAGTTAACTACATAAAACAAAATAAAGTCATGTTAATAGTACTCGTATTTAGATTTATGGTGAGAACTAAGTTAAGAATGAAAGAAGAAAAATGGAAATATAAATATTTTCATTGATAGACCAAGACTTGTCGAAGCGAAGTCAAGGGGAAAGGCCTTGCCTGAAAAAGGGAGTGGGATAACAGTGGCATAACACAATGTTGCCCAATAAAAATAACAACTCTAGCAAAACCTTTGATTTAAGCAGATAGGAGTCACACTGGATTCCTAATAGTCATCCTATAAAGCCCTTGTATTGATCAAGTGCACTTTGTAAGGTGTTTTATAAGTATTTATTGTTGTTAGTGACAAAACATTAAGTAATATCCTGTTAGTGCTAATGATAATGAAAAGCGTTTATAAAGCAAAAACGGTGCAAACTAATCAGCAGGAAGCAACTTACGAATTATCGTCAGTAGAATCATCATCATCCTGTGAATATGAGTGACTGCGATTATATGCTTTTCTTATTTGTAGTGGACTTGCTTGACGAGACATTTTACTGAAAAATTTAATATTAATATTAGATTGACACATTTATATGAGGAAAAACTTTTATTTAAATCAATTTTATATCTCCTACATATTCATTAAGAGGAAAACCTTTTATTTAAATTAATTCAATATTGCCTACAATGATAGAGAGTCATAATATGCTATTGTCTATTCATTCTTGCCTATTCTTCTGTGTCCCATTGCAGGGTATCCACTGTCTTCCAGTGACAAAAGAAAACTTGGCTTAAACCTACCAATACCTACAAAGGCAGATTGGTTTGTTTCATGTTTGCCTTGTCTTGCAAAGAGTTTGTTACTTACCTACCTTACCATACCTTAGTTTTTTAAAAGCACCCATGGTGGAAACATTTTGTATTTTTAGTTTGTCACCCACCACACAGATATGAGGTTATTATATTTTTATTTGGTAACTTATTTCAGTCACTTTTACTGAGGATTAATTAATATAAATATTGGAAAATAGAGAATTTACACTTTCACTTTAGTAATATTTTATAAACAAAATAGAGTGTCAGTTGATTTTACCATTTTGTGTTTTCACAAAATCCCACAAAATAATTTTTATTAATTACAGTAAATAATTGCAGAAAATGTCACAATGCCTACTCTATCCGAACATTACAGACTTTTACAATTGATCCAAGAACAATGCAATTATTGTTTTGGTTAATCACACGTAAGCTGAGAGAATGTTTTTAAAAATAACACTGTCAAATTTCAAATTCAAATTTCAAAATACTTTATTTCATAAAATTTATTACAAATTGTTTGAAATCGTCGTTTACTTAAAATTGAAGCTACAATTAAAATTATAGATCGACACAGACAAACGCTACAGCACTAAAAAAGCCGCGTTGTATTGTCAAATGCAAATTAAAGGAGAAAAATAAAACCAATCTACTACTCGAATCTACTTGTCTGTCTGTGTTGATCCATAAATTCCAGTTTCCAAATGGTAGGGCCAATGAGAAGAAATCTGGCAAAGAAACTCATGGCAACTCTTTTAAAATTCAGTTGTCACTTAACAAGTGGCTTAGTATCATGAAAACCTTATTTATATAAGTAAAAAAGACACATATTTCATTATATTATTATATGTTATAGTCAAAACTCATAACAGGTCAAAAACATTTTTGACCGAAAAAATCAGTCAATAGTGGTTTTGACCGACATGCTTAGTCAAAACCCTTATTGACTGTTTTTTGCAGTCAAAAGTGGTTTTGACCATCGATGTTAGTCAAAACTCATTGAAAATTGATCTTTAATACATATTAAGGTAAAAGTCCGAAACAGTTGGTTAGGTTAGGTTAGTATGGTGACCAAAGGACGCTAATGCTAGAAACATTTTTTTTAATGTAAAACTAGAATATAGTATTATTATATTCTAGCACTCGCCGGCCGCTACCGACAACAGTCAATAAGGGTTTTGACTAAGCACGTCAGTCAAAACCACTATTGACTGTTTTATGCAGTTAAAAGTGGTTTTGACCGGGCATGAGTTTTGACTGTAACATATACATTATGAACTCCTTGATCAAAATATCCTGTGATCATAATTAACCATCCTTAATATGCAATTAAGTATCAACATCTATTTTCTCCAAAAAGTCAAATTACTTAGAAATTTCAGGCAATAGTCTTATTTATTTATATGTTTATTTCAGACCCAATACAATAGTCCATAGTTTTGTTAGTATTTTTGTTAGTAACAATTAATTGTGCTTAATATTAAGTTAGTATTGTTAGTATTTTCTTAGTTGATAATTATTATAGTAGTAATAGTATTTTATTTTCTCTCAAAAAGGTTGCCATTTTCACAATATTCCTTATCAACTAATTTTACATGAATATAATTACTTATCACATATAAAATAATTGTTTACATTTCATATTGCAAGCTTAAGAAAGTTTATGCAATAGATGTTTTTAATATGACTGAAAACAAAGTTTGTTTCAGCTTAAGAAATATAAAATAACTGATGTATAGTAATGATCAAGTACCAACCTCTGGACATTGTCAACTACGTCTATTCCTTCAGTGGCAGGTGAAACAGCTCTCTGTTCTCTGTTTGAAGCATTTTTAAGTCCGTACCTTGCCATGTCGAGGTCTTTATAGTTATGTATACTCCTTCGTGCTGAAGGTATAATATTAGCCCCCCTTTCCTGTTAAAGATTATGCTATTAATTTCCTATAACAACTGCTTTACAAAATTAGCATAAAATAATTAATTAAGCTACTAATTGTAAAAACATATTGCTAAATAGAATGTGACCTTGGGCATTTTTTTCTATTCTGTCTTTATATTATTATAACAGCTTATTAATGTAGCTCTGGCATGACAAAGGGAAACTTAGCTTACTAGTAACACAATGTCAGATAGATATAGAGTTTTAATTTGTGTTTTCCTTCTTTTGTTTTCGTAAACATACTTATACCTCAACAAATCTAAAAGATACAGTATGACGTTTCATATTTTTCAAACTGAAACAACTTTGTTCATGCGTACATTATTCAGTTTCGAAAACCTTTTTCGTATAACCATAAATTTAGAAAGATTTTATTATTGTATCTAAAAATGCACAATTCTTAATATATAAATTTGATTGAGAATTTTCAAACAAAGCAAAATAACACATATTTACATAGTAAATAATCTCTAATAGTTCTATTTCTCGACCTCATTGCAAAGTCACGTAGTTAGGTCACTGCTCGTAGTGTTGCGACTCTTCTGATACATTTGTATGCAAAAAAAATCGTTTACATAACGAAAAATCGAATGTATCACTTTCAAATTGTCAATTATCGACACGTTACTGCGCGATCGCATAAATCACTTATTACATAGGTACCCTAAAATAAATTAATTTAATATTTTTTAAGTTTTAGAAAAAAAAACAACTAAAAAGTAAAAAAAATATTTTATTTTAACTAGGTACACATTTATCATCATCTTATTATATCTCTATATTTTTGTTAAAAAAAAAATTATGTAAATATTAATTAAAAAAAAATTTTTTTGAATATTTTATTATTTACCAGTAGTACTAGATCTAATACTAGTAGTAAGAGATCAATTTAAAGTTTCTTAAAATTCGGATATTATCGTAATCGATCTCTTAAAGTTCGGATATTATAGTAAACGATTTTTTTTCCCCAACCCTATTATTCAATTTGTCAGAACTGTCAAACTGTATCTTTTAGATTTGTTGAACTATAATATTGTTTTTGTTTTTACAAATCTTTTTAGTCAGTAGTAGTAAATGGGATAATCCTCTTAATCACCAATAAACGGTTATTTTTAATACCAGTACTTGACAATTATGTTTCTATTTTGAGCTTCTATAAGTTTAGTTTAGCTCTAGAGTAAACACTTCGTCCGAAACCTGCAACTGCCGTTAACATCAGGTAAAAACTTGCTCCGTGTTTCTTATAAAAAATTAAATTAATAATGGTAGACAAGAATATATAGTAAATAAGTTTTAACATACCCCTTGTTCGTAATTACTATTCATTTATTATTTTAACAAAGCTCTGTGTACTTCAGTAGCTCATACTTCATTTTCCCCTTGTCTCATTGTAGAACTAAAAATCAAAAATTTTGCATTCACTTGACAGAACTTCAGATAATTAGCAACGTTACCTAAAATATCCTTACTGTTAGCCCAATTTCTTACAATAGAAAATTATAAATTAAAACAATCGTACAATCGTGCGTGCAATGTTGACCAATACGTAAAAGAATGTGTCAGTGTCAAACTGTCAACTGTCAATGTGGACTCAATCAAGTGGAGTGTCAAGTTAGTGTTGTAAGATGACTGAAACTGATGATGCCAATCATAAATTTATACAGCTAGCTTCAGAGAAGTGGCCTGACTGCCTCAAGATCTATACTGACGCTTCAAAATCAGTTCAGACTTGTTCCCCTATAGGTGCCGCCGTTTGGATTCCGAAGAACAAAATTGTACTCAACTACAAACTCCCTTCTAACAACTCTATTTTCACTGGAGAAGCTGTTGCCCTTTTGAAAGCAGCCCTCTATGTGGAATCACATGGGTTGAATAGAACTATAATATTTACTGATTCATTGTCATGCCTAAAAGCTCTCATAAGTTCCCCATTTAAATCTCGTGGTCATTCCATCTTACTAAAAGCAAAGGAAGCTATGTATAACTGTCATGTCGCCGGTCTTGAAGTTGTTCTGGCTTGGATTCCGGGTCATGCAGAAATAACTGGAAACGAAACTGTCGACTCGTGTGCCAGAATGGCCACTCAATATGGCTGTAATAGTTATGACATATGCTTCCCCTGTGATCTACGCTCCTCAGCCAAGTCTTCCCTGCTGCGAACATGGAACGACCAGTGGCAATCCAGTAAACATATCACGGGCAGATATTAGGGTTCTATTCAACCATTCATCCCTACAAGACCATGGTTCAATTGCCATAAAAATATTAATAAACTGGCTACGTCAATTATAATTCGTTTACGTTTGGGTTTTGTTTGCCCACCACTTTTCTTAGCTAAACTTCACATCAGAGATCACTCTCTATGTGATTGTGGTCTGGACGAAGGTACCGTAGAGCATCTTTTTTTCTCTTGTCTTATTCTCTCTGTCTCTCTTCATGACCTACTCCCTAGCTCCATCCCTCGCCCAGTAAACATCCCATTTATCCTGTCCCTAGCTCACACCCCTTACATAGGAATCTTATATAAGTGTATAGCTGTAAATAGAATAAGGATTTAGTCTTTGTTAATATGTAACTATATCCTATTCAAGATAGCATGAGAAAAGGTATAAACATGTCAAATCTGACAAACTGCCAAAATGCCGCGGTTTTCAAAAAAATTTCAATAAAAACATAACTAAACAATAAATAACTCTGTGTAAATATAAATAAGTGTATTCTACCTGGATAAGAAAATGTGAATTTAGTAAATAATGCTTGAATTAAGGCAATAAAAGTTTATTGAGAAGCAGAATATATAAATGAAACTTACGAATTAATAAATTGCTTTTTAAAAACACTTTTTTCAATTTCTATTAATCGGAAACTTCTAATTTAGATTCAGAAAAACTGTTCCCAGCTTGTATTATAAATTAATTATCAAATTCTTCAATAATCCCATTAATTTGTAATATTATTCTTCTTCTGTTAAGACATATTAATGCGATACATGACATTTATGACATTGACAATTGTAGGCTCTTCATCATTGTCGTTCCGTTCGTATGTAATGTTAAAAAAGGAAAAAAATAATAATTGATTACTTGGTGATCTTATTATAATATTTAAATTATTTAAACATATTATGTAATGAAATTTCTATTTTATTGTAAAGACGTTAAAATATTCATATTTTTTAATCATTTTCGAGTCTTCATCGTGGCCATAGATTATAATTATCTATAAATGAGTAATCGTGACAGTAAAAAGACCCATTTTTTTGTTTGTTTACCAAATTTCTCAAGCCCAGATGAATATGGTATAGGTATATACGAGAACAAGAATGTAAATATTTATTTTTCGTTCGTCATTATTAATGTTAATTTTTTTTTTTTTTTTGTTTTTTATAACTTTTCAATCAAATGTCTAACTACTTACTTACCTTGCTTTATTATTTTTCCTGATTGGCCAATTGTCTTCTCACACTGCAATAAAGAGCGGTAATTTGTTACAAAAGCATTCTTCAAAATTTATTTTATATTTTTATACCTCTCCACCCTGTCGTTGGCAGAATCATCGATGAACGATGGAGCCATAAACTAAAAGAAGAAGAAGAAGACTGAAACCACAGAACATTTATACTCAAAGGAGACTGAAACTGAGTGAGCAGCAGTGAGCAGTCATAAATAAAAAAAAATTAGATATAATAATTATTTTGTAGAAGAATTGTCTAAATTACTCTTTTATTATAAGCCAGTGAAAGTTTCATCTAAAAGCCAAATACCTACCCAAAAAAAGCCCTACTCGTTATAACCAGTATTTTTTTGCTAAGCCCTAAATATTTTTTAAAATTTAAAGTAGGCTAGTTTACGCAGAAGTGCCCGCCTGTAATGGCGGGGGTCGCTGGAGGGGGACTGGACGCAAAGGCACTGCCGGTTCCCCAGGCCCCCTCCAAATAAGGCGATACAGGAGTGTCGCTGGGGACTTTTAGTGGGTGCACTGGGGGGTCGCCCCTGGGAGCCCCACATACTCTCATCGGGGGACGGAAGGGGATGCGTAGGCCATTTACCCCAGCGAAAAGGCTACTTTACGCGCTGTAAAATTAACAATCCAATAGTAAAAGTCTCATCGAAATCGGTCAAGCGGCCTTGGAGATTAGCTGTAACAAAGAGACAGGCAGACCGACTGAAATTTTTTTAATTGTAATTTTCGACATTGGTATCGTGTATACACGCAATTAGTAAAAAAGCCGTGGATTTCGTGTTACAAACATACACTCTAATTTTATTTATATGTACATAAAGATTATTTTTCTTAGAGAATACATTGAGGTAATATTTTATGTACTACGTACTAGAGAAGACACCCCAAAGAAAATGTGTGCTCCAATTTTCAAGCTACATTGCACAATACAAGTTTTGCACGACGTTTTAACCCTTAACTGGTATTAAGGTCTAAATTGACCCCAAGAGCTTTTGATTTCATTCATAACTATGCAGTTTAAGTACCTACACTCTCGCGCATCAAGTAAGTTAATCCCATGTGGTCGCGGGGTGCGGCTGGTGACGGACGCTCATAACTTTCTTCCTACTAGGTACGTATCATGTTGGGGTCAAAATTGACCCCGATACCAAAAGTGTGTATTTTATTTTATTTCATGAGTTGTCTTGGTATATTTTATTATATTTACAGGACACAATCATCGCAATGGCGGATTATTTAAGTGATGATTAAAACTCTCTCCTTCTAGCTGATGAAGACAATGATTGGGACTCCGAAATTGTAAATGATGCCACAACAGCTGCGTGTGACCAAGAAATTATCAGTGATTGTAAAGAAGCTGAAGTACTTAGCTGCTAAAAGCTGGAAGTAAGCTTCGGCTAGCTGCTAGAAGTTGAAGTATATAGCCGAGGAAGCTAATTCTTCGAGTACAATCAGTGAAGGGAAAAAGGATGTTAGAATGCTATAAAAAATGTAGAAAGTGTATGAATTACATATATTCAATCATACTGCAAAGTTGGTCAAATGTTTTTATTCATAGGATATGTTTTAAGTTGTCAAATTTTTATTTACATGTGATCTCAGAAGAAGTTTCTTATTTTTGTTTTATTATTTAAAGAAAACGATTTTAATATACCTAGAACAGGAAGTTGTTTTTAGTTTTTATATTAATATCAATATCTAAAGTAGAGTCAAAGAAAAAAAATAGATGTTAGCAATTTTATAAATAAAAACGTGATTTCTTGTTAAAATTAGTTAAAAAAATTTCTTATGTTTATATAAGTGTGTGAAGTATAAGTGTTATTTTCCTAAATAAAAGTAAAGTTTAATCTTTATAAATGTTTTTTAATATTTATATACACATAATATATATTATAAATTCATTAAACCACTTCATACAAATTCATTCGTCCTATCGCAACGTCATTATATTGGGAGATATTAACATAGACATAGCAGCTTCAAGCACTGACTCTAATAGATTCCAGTATCTTGATATGTTGGCTTTCAATGGTATTTTACCTGCACACACGTATCCGACTCATGGGAAAACATGCCTGGACCACATATTACTAAAAACTAAACTTCCTTGTAGATGTCTCGTCCTCAAAACATCATTAACAGACCATGATGCTGTAGTACTCTATTTCACCACAAAAGTTAAAACTAAGGCCTCTGCCCTCAAAAACTGCCTTGATGTAAATAATTTTCAGAATGATCTTGTAAAAATTGATTTTGATCCAATCTATAAGATGTCTAATGTTGACATGGCAACGGATTTCTTTATTAACATACTACATGAACTGATAGCCAGTAATACAAAATATGTTAAAACAAATAAGCGTCGGAGACTTTTGAAGCCCTGGATGACTACCGGAGTCTTAAAATGTCTTAAAAATAGAGATAACCTACATAAAAAGTTCAAGCAAGATCCTAATAACAATAATTTGAAATTAACGTACAAAAGATATAGAAATTTCTGTTGCTCACTTAATTACACACCTAATGCCATCACTAAACCTTATCGTAATTCTTTCGTTTTATTACAAACTGATCCGAGTGAGGTGGAACGTCTAATAAACAACCTTAAAAACGACTGTGCGGCTGGGGTAGATATGATTTCAACTAAAATATTAAAATCAAATAAGGATATATTAATCCCACCATTAGTTTATATTTTAAATTTAGCACTCTCCACTGGTATTTTCCCAAATACGCTTAAGATTGCTCGAATACATCCTGTTCACAAGAGTGGGGATAGAGGCTGTGTTGATAATTATCGGCCAATTTCTATTCTTCCAACAGTATCTAAAATATTGGAACGCCTTATTAATGATAGATTAGTAAGATATTTGGAAGGTAATCAACTGATATCTGAGTCACAGTTTGGATTTAGACGCAACAAATCAACTGCTGATGCAGTTCACAGCTTGACTGATTTTGTTATTAATAATTTGGACATCAAACAGAAGACCATAGGCTTATTCCTAGACCTAGCCAAAGCTTTCGACACGGTCTCTATCCCAATCTTGTTGAACAAACTGGAAAGTCTTGGTATCAGAAATACTCAACTCAAGTTATTTGAAAGTTACCTAAGTAATCGAAGGTAATTAGTTAAAATAGATAACTATATTAGTGATGAGTTACCTGTTCATTACGGCGTTCCCCAAGGAAGTATTTTAGGACCAACACTCTTTTTGATTTATATTAATGACTTGTGTCAACTACAATTACCGCACACTAAGATAATTACTTACGCTGATGACACAGTCATGTTGTTTCACGGGGACACTTGGGAAGAAGTTTTTAGGCATGCTCAATGTGGATTTAATGCTGTGTCAAAGTGGTTACATAGCAATATATTAACCATCAACGCGGAGAAAACTAAATACCTACATAACCTTCTCTCTACGACAACCTGTTAAGAATATCTCTTCACACTCCATTATAGCACATGATTGTTTTTCTCCAGGTGTCATGGATTGCTCTTGTCCTGCACTTCAAGCCATTGATTCAATTAGGTATTTAGGTGTTCAGATAGACAGTAGATTGAATTTTCGGGAACATATCGAACTTCAGTCAAATAGGGTTAGAAAACTAATTGTGGTGTTCAAAAATCTGAGACATATTGCTGACGAAAATTTGCTTAGATCGGTTTATTTTGCACTCTGTCAATCCCTGCTTACGTATTGCATTACTAGTTGGGGTGGAGCTGCTAAGACACACTTAATCAAATTAGAAAGAGCGCAGAGAGCTGTTCTAAAGGTTGGTCACTTCTTACCATTTCTGTATCCTACAGTGGATCTATTTAAAAAATGCGGTGTGTTAACTGTCCGACAGCTATTTGTGCTCCTCACGGTACTAAAACAGCATTCCACCCTAATCTATGATCCCAAAATGCATCAAGCAAAACGTAGGAATGACAGAGTTTGCGTTAAAAAAGATTTCACACAGCTCAGTCACATCATTTCTTTTGCTTTCAAGGTGCTAGTTTATACAATAAAGTCAATCGTATTTTAGATATTTATACTCAAACAAAAGCGTCTTGTAAATTGAATATTACCCAATGGTTAAAAAGTTTAGATTACGATCAAACCGAAAAATTAGTTATTTCATTATGAGCACTCAAAAAACACACAAACGCACACGCACATACACACACAAACACACGTACACACACACACACACGTGCACATATTATATATTCATCACATACAATTATTGTTCCATACTTAATGAAGATAAGAACCATACCTATACGGCCCCATTTGTTAATTGGTCATTTAAAAAAACAATTTTTACTTATGTTTAAAAATTCCTTTAACTGCTATACTTATACAACATTGTTACTTTTCTAATGTTCTTTCACTGTTAATTTAAAAATGTACATGTTTACTTAAATTGTGACTTTGTTGAGCTTGCAACGGGGTGTGAGCCTGGTGATCTGTAGTACAGGCTACCGCCTATTTCAGACACCAGTCCTCACAATCTAGATTGTAATTACCTACGTTTCAGCAATTTATGTACATTATCAAATATCTTGTATTGTGAGGAAAAATAAATAAACTTATTATATTATTATATATATGTCACTCACCTCATCGGGGTCACTTTTGACCCGATACCACTTAGGTTGCACTTTTTAACGATACCAGCTAAGGGTTAAACGTCGTGCATTCATTTCCTATCATTTTGCACAATATAGACTAACTAAATAGCTGTTAACAGAACGGACACATATAGATTTGTGCCTAATAGAATACGTATAAACTAAAAGTTTTTTGTTTTTTTTTTTCATTACAAGTGGGAATTTCACCCAAGTAAATTAAATGTGATTTTTGTTCAATTTCTTTAAAAACTATATATATTATAATACAATATTAATACTTCTTATGGAACTTATATAGTTCTATTATATTAGTCTATAGTGTGACCACAGGAGCTGTGCACCTCCTGAGGTATGCCCGCGGCGAGAGGGGGGTGGACATATAGAGTACATGATAAATACTGGTATAGAATAAACAGTCTATGATGTAGCTACTAGCGACATCTGACGCAATATACTTAAGTTATTTGGCTGGTACTGGTCGCTGCACGAGCGGCTGTAGCAGTTTTCTATTAAAAGACAGTTTTTTTAAAAACTCCAAGAAAGAATTTACATTGTTGTATAGTTTTAAGCGTAAATAGGAACATTATTTGTGTTTTTACAATGTAACTTTGAGAAAAATGACATCTAGCGGAATGTATTAAATACTCTAAGAACATGAAATTCTTAAAGAAAAATATAATGTTCGAATTGTTATGACACTGCCGTCAAAACTCGTGACAGCAGGTAGGTGTCCGTTATGCCCGATTTACACATCGACAAGTACAGTGGCGAGTTAAGTAGTATTTTAAGATTAAGTTGATTTAAATAGATCTCCATCCTATTTTTTGGCGAGTTAAGTACGAAGTAGCCCCCTCTCTCGCGTCTCGCCAACTTAACTTGCCAAAAAATAGGATGTAGATCTATTTAAATCAACTTAATCAGCAACTTACTACTTAACTCGCTACTGTACTTGTCGATGTGTAAATCGGGCTTTATGGTAGCATACACAAGAGCTATACCGAGTTGGTTACTATGCCAAAAAACTCTGCATAAATAAAAATAAAAAAAAATCCAATTGTTAAGATTAATGATGAGGAATTAGAAATCGTTAACACTACAGTATCCCTAGGAATTACTTTATACAGACTACCCCCTTACTCATAAACGCCTCTTAAATTTAATTTAATTGATTACCTTAAATTCTTATGGTTTTGCTTAGTATAAGTTTGATTTTACAAATAATAATCTCGCTAAGCAGTGATTAAATTTAAGAGGCGTTTATGAGTAAGGGGTGAGTTCTTATTTATCACCTGCATATTTTTAATAAAATATGAGTCTATTTGGGTTACATTGTGATCAACTAAGTAAGTGTAATATATTACAGATAATGTCTATAAAGTCGTCAAATTTGTGATTTTTATTAGTTCATTAATCTACAATAAACTAATACTGACTTACGAAGAACAATATAAAGAATGAGTAGAGTAAATCAAAGTGGCACGCGGGAAGTGATTTTTAAAGTTATAAGGCGATGTTTAGCGGAGCACGATTCTGGTCAACTTTTATGCGATTTGGATGATGTTTATGGGCGAACTGCAACTTTGATGGGTATGTAATCGTGTTACTGTTTTTCGTAATCTGTCTCAAGTAATAAATTCACTCCATTTGAGATCTAGAGACCAAAAAGAGGCATTGTGTACATAGCACATTTTTAGGTTAGATATTCATTGTAAGTAAAAAAAATCGTAGTACGACCATTTCTGTTGATACATTATCAGTTGCATTAGTATAATTCAGTGAAGATTCAATTTAAATTTGAATTAATTGCTTTATGTCTATATTACGGTTGATATTGATAACTAAACTATGTCACTTTCGCATCGACTGTCTGTCTACAAAAAATAATTAATTGCAATATTTTATTAAATTTTATATCATTTAGCTCTTAGTGAATCCATGTTAAATGATATCTTGTTGGTTAATATTTAACACTGAATAAATTTTAGTTAGGTATTGTAGTTATTCTTTCCATTCCATTAGAATTATTAAATTTAAAAATAACAGATTTAAAAATAATGAAACGCTTGAAACTCCTGGTAAACACAGGCAAGGCCGGCCAAAGAAAGAAATGTATGTTTCTATATTTCTGCTCATCCCCACAAAATACAATTATGTTCTACAGTAAAAAAGAGGTATATAACATTTTTCTTCTTTTACCTGTATTTTGTTTCTATTTATGCCTAAAGAACAATGCTCAAAAATGTATGGACACCGTCCCCACTTTGTAGCACTTTAAGATATATGTTAATCGAAAGGTATTAGTCATCTCTCCATTTTATTGTATGACAGCAAAGCTCAAATGTGTATCCGAAAATAGTTATATCGCTTTAAAGAAACCGAAATCAGTCACAATGATAATTATATTATTGTTCATGATGTTCCTTTTATTTTAATTAATACTGTGGAATGAACTCATTCCGAGTTTTAAAATGACTCCCGCTTTTTGTAAAGTGGCCATGGACGGTTTTTAGAAGTTTTCAAATACAAATATCTTCATAATCGCAACTTTTTATAACATTAATCAGTATTTTCAGTGTCTATTACAATATTGTCCCAGGCACTGGCTGGCCCATTGAAATAGTCTAAATCCCTTCCAATACCAAAGTACCACACGATACTGACGACATGCGCGCAAGCATCAGCTGTTCTTATAGCAGTTAAGCATGAACAATAATATGCCTGAATGGCGTTATGTCCAGTGCGTTATTTCAATTCAAATAAATACCTGTAATAGGTCGCATTTGACCAATGTTTGGATAAAATTCGACCCCTCAAAAGAGTGCAATCTGCCGTGTTTATACCGTATTGGTTCATAATTGGACTTGGAGTAGCACAAACTTCTATGTTGCAGACGCCGCCACGTAAATGTTCGCTAACATAGGAAGCTGCTAGTTTTAAGTGTGATATGTCCCCAAACTAAACAAAATAATACCCTTGTTTGACAATTCAGGGAACGGTATATTTAAGGACATCAGTCAATGTTCTGAACGTACCCCGCTGCCTGTAACGTAGTTACCCAAGTCATTGTTGATGTGAATTCTCCAATGAATTCGTTCAACGAAGTCTTTGGCATAGACACTGTCATGAAAAGGCTCCCTGAATGTGTTGAGAAGCGCTCCAGCAATTCGGAAGTCTGTGAAGAGATGAAGAAGTGTATTATTGAATACTACATTCCTGAACATTTTAAAATCACCTTTAAATGTCCCGTTTATGGCCTCAATGACCCAACGGACAAATTGTTACTAGACGGGATTTATTTGGTTATTCATTCGTAAATCTGCGTCCAACGCCCTCAGCGAGTGGTTCTAGAAATGGAGGATAACAGTTAACCCCGAAAAGAGCCAAGCGTTGATGTTTCACAAGAAAAGGAGCCACAAAACTCTCTCGGCTGAGACACCGCTCTCACCTCTGGGATGGCTCTGCACAGTACCTTCTAGATGCTCTTGATCGGTTACAGCGGCGAGCTGTGCGTGTCATTGGGTGCCCAGAAGTATCCAAAACCCTTGAGTCTTTACAGCTGCGTAGGGACATCGCCGGATTGGCGGCCTTCTATCGCCTGTATCACGGCGAGTGTTCTGATGAACTTTTCCAACTGATTCCACCCTCTCCTTTCTTATCCAGAACAACACGTGCCGGACTTAAGTGCCACCGCTACACTGTAGAAACCATACAAGTCCGAACAAAGCGGTTCAGCACTTCGTACATGTGCAAAACCACCAACCAGTGAAACTCTTTGCCAGCCCACGTGTTTCCTTCAAACTACGATCCTGGTTCCTTCAAGCGTGGCGTGAAAAAGCATCTTCTGAAGCCGCCGTAGTTGAGACATTCATGCCTCTACAAATATTGTAGCTGGCATGGTGCTCGCCATTCTTGGACTCTAATGGATGCTTAACATCAGGCACCATAGAGTCAATCTGGTAGGCCAATTAAAAAAAAAAAACAATAAATCAAGATGTTCAGCTTCCCGATCCCTTGGGCGAGGGAAGCCAAATACCTTGGAGTCATACTTGACGATAAGATCTCGCTCCGTCCCCACCTAAACATGGTTCGCAAGCGTTTGTGATAGGACGGCTGCACTTACTCCTTAGGAAGGAGTCTAAGATGTCAATCTGCAATAAAGTTAGGATATACGAGACTTGTATTAGGCCAATCATGACGTACGCGTGCGTATTTTCGCCCACCTTGGGCCACGCAGCAGGATCCATAGGTTACAAACAATTCAGAATAGGTTTTTGCGCAAAGCGACGGGAGCACCGTGGTTCACGCGTAACGAGGATCGCCACATCGACTTCGAGTTGCCGACCAGCCAGCAACACATGAAACTCTGTTCCCGTCGGTACTTTGAAATGGCTGCCACTCACCCCAACCAACTAGTGGTTGAGGCACCCGGGTACATCCCCTCTAGAATATCCAAAATTAGAAGACCTGCTCTCGAAGAACCGGGTGATAGGATCGCGATCGCTCAACGTAGAGCTCATATGGCTCGCGAAGCATGTCCACAACAACACGTCCGCGGTTCCGTCCTCGCCGACGAGGCAGGAATACGCGCCGCGTTTGCTCCTAGAGGGCGTGCCTTCCGCAGATCCTGTTAGTCGGTGACAGTCCAGGCCGAGGTTCGTGCCATCAGGGGGTGCCCCTGAGGCATGACACTTAAATGTCGTAGGGCCATCCGCCCCACAGCCAGCGTGAAGTAGTAAATGTCCCAGGAGACAAACTACTCGCGCTCACAAAAAAAAGAAAAAATCGGGTCATTGGGCATATACGGCGTGTAATAATTAATAATCTTTTATATTTTTCTTATATTCTACACTGTTAACTATGTATTTTATTGGCTATCATTTCGATAAAGTACAATAAACAGCAACATAATTGTGACTCATTTCGGTTTCTTTAAAGCGATATAACTTTTTTCGGATACACATTTGAGATTTGCTGTCATACAATAAAATGATGAAAATACTAAGGCCTTTCGATTAACATAGGTTTCAAAGTGCTACAAGCTGGGGACGTTTTGAGCATTGTTCTTTATTGTAGGTATAATCAAATGTTCAATTTACATAACTTTTGTAAAATTTCGAGTTCCAACCCTCAGAAAATTGCAGATGATAGCTTGAACTGAGATGGGTTTTAATTGTAGTCTTGAAGTTCTACGCAAAACTTTAAATGCAATAGGCTTACCTACAAGAAATGCCCTAGTATTATAAGTGCTCTAATAGTGTAGTGTTATTTGAACATAATTGTTTTGAAAACTATTTTGTCAGACTAAATAGGGTTGCTACGTGTAGCACAGTGGCGCCCTAATTTTTTGTCAGGACTTTATAGACAGACTGTACCTACATTAAAAAAAAATAGTTGTTGTAGTTTTAATATTATAGCGTAATGAAATAACTCCAGCCCGGCCCATAAGAACCGTTAATATCTCCGATAATATTGAATTTTGTATTGAAATAAAGTGTTACGCAGGCGTCATTTCAGGGTTACATTTCTACTGTATTAACAGTATTACTGTACCTATGTAGGTTTTGTAGTTCTCGAGATATTCAAATCACTTGTGAGCATATTATCTGTACCAGTACTATGAACATAAATTAACATAGATTTTTGACATATTCCACTGTGAATTCGCATAAAGCATTTACCTACACTAATTCAGTCAGAATTTCACGCATTATTTTTACATAAAGAATTTTTCAAAAGAAAAGTTCCCTTTCTATCAGAACTATCACGTGTACGCTACCATAACGGACACCTATTTTTTCTTCGTCCCCCACCTCGCCGCGCATACCTCAGGGGGTGCACAGCTCCTGTGGTCACACTATAGTACGTAGTACATATTACCTCAATGTACGTAGTACATATTACCTCAATGAGAGAATACTACATCAAAGTACGGTGGCGCGGTGATGAGAATGATCCCTCAACACTATAATTCAAAGCACATAACTAAAATTAAATAGTTTAATGTTTAGTGTCCATTACAAAAATTCGCATACCAGAAGGGGTTTCGCGAAGAAATAACGGCAAGAGATTCCCAAGGAAACATCGGTTAGAAGTTCCTGATAGCGGGGATAGGTTCCCAAGGGAACTTCGGTTAGAGGTTCCTTATAGCGGGGATAGGTTCCCGAGGGAAGAGTGGGAAGATGTTGCCGAGGAAAAAGCGGGGATAAGGTCCCGAGAAAATAACGGTAAAAGGTTCCCGAGGAACTAGAGGGAATGCGGTCCCACCCGAGGTAATAACGGGAAGAGCTTCCCGAAGTAATAACGGGACAAAGTTTCCAAGGGTATAGCGGGACAAGGGACCCGGGGAAATAGCGGGAACAGGGTCCCGAAGAAAGAGGAGAAAGAGTGTCTTGAGGAAATATCATAAAGAGATTCCCGAGGGAATTGCGGGAAAAGGTTCCTGAGGCAATAACGGGAATTAGCTCCCGAGAGAATAGTGGAAATGGCGCCCAAAGCGAATAGCGGGATGAGGGCCTCAAAGCAATAACGGAAAGAGGTTTCCGAGGGAAAATCGGGAAGAAGTCCCCTAGGGAATAGTGGGACGAAGGTCCCGAGGGAATAACAGGTAGAGGTTCACGAGGAAATAGCGGGAATGAGCTCCCGAGAGAATAACTAGAAAATCATCCCGAGGGAATTGCGGGAAGAGGTTCCTGAGGCATTAGTTGGACGAGGTTGCCGAAGGAAGAGAGACTAGGGTGTACCGAGGGAATATTGTTAAGGGTTCCCGAGGGAATACCAGTAAGAGTTTTCCGGGAGAATAGTGGGAAGAGGTTCCCTAGGGAATAACAGTAAGAGGTTTCCGAGGGAATAGCGATAAGAAGTTCCCGAGGGAATAGCGGGAAAATTGAGAGGGAATAATGGGAAAAGGCTGCCGAGGGAATAGCGGATCCGTGTGGTGACGGAGTAAGAATACAAATGTGTCACCACCCCATCTCATCCCATGGGTGTCGTAAAAACCGAGTAAGGGACTATACGTGAATATTATCTTTACGAAATAAAAAAAAAAGGAAAACTTGAAATTAAATCCTAACGAGATACTTTCTTGCTAGGGTAACGCACACCTATACCAATCCGTCTGGCCAGCGTGGTATTAGTAGGCCAAGTATTCCTCCGTCACGGGAGGAGGCCCGTCCCCCAGTGGGTCATTAATGGGCTGTTATGATGATGATGATCCCCGAGGGAATATATTCGTACTTCGTCGCAAGATATTCGTCTATTAATCGCGCTTAGATCGCGTTTTCCGATTGGCTAGAACCCGTGGGCCAGGGTACACAGCGAGTACTTTGCGACTGTATGGATGCAGAGTTTCGACAGCATCGCAACTGCTTTGGAAATCAATGATACACACTTCACAACGAAAAATCAAATTTACTAAAATGTGAAGGAAATGAAATAAGGCTGGCAAAACAATTAGCTGATTTTGAATTAAAAAATGATAGGTAAACAAATAAAAATTTATTAAAAACTATACTAAAAATTTTAGTTACACAACATCAAATAACAATTTAAGACAGAACGAAACCCAAAAACCCTGATATTATTGTTGTTACGACACCGTTAAATAAAGAATTAGATTTGCTTCTTAGCTTCCTAGGAGCTGGAATAGGTTTTGGCACTCCAGGGTAAACAGCCAGAGCAACTGGTTCCTTGTCTTCAGTTTTAGATATTTTATCTTCTAGCCATGCCTTGAAAACATAAGTTGGTAAAAACTCTACCATCCGTTTGTTTACAGAGTAAGTAGCAGACATTTCCTTAGTGCATTCAGATTGTCCCTTAATGATGACGCCCATGAGCTCGTTATTGAAAACTACTGGGCCACCGGTATCTTTGAAGCAAGTTGATACTTTTGTTTCAACACAATCAAAGTATGCTTTTACACTTTCTGATACTTCTGTCGCATATCGAACTTCAAGCCCGATAGATTGGAGTTCTTTAACTTCTCCCATATCAGCATTGATTCCAAAGCCTATTGCTTCTACGTCTGATATAAGACGAGCATTTGTGTAATTACTAAGCAATATTTTCGATGCAACGGAATTATTGTGCTTTTCTGTGTAGAGGATTCCAACATCTTTTGTCCCTTCACCAGAAGCAAATGTTGGAAATCTGTCAGTTTTTGTTATGTGTAAAGAAACTGTGGGTTCGTCTCTCTTATCTTTAGTAGTGTTTACAAGTACGTAGCTTACAGGCTGTTGAGTGCAAGATGCAGTTGTTAGAATCAATCCATTAGAAACAACACATCCAGAGCACAAAAACTCGTTTTGTTGAGACATTACTGCGGCCATAAACGGGAACTCATTGTGAGAAGCACTGCGTATTTCATGCATTAGACTGTTCGCCCTTCTGGTGCAAGTAACGTTGTTGTTGGCTTCACTTTCCACAGGTATATCCATTGATTCATTGTTGGACTCGTAACTTGTTTCACCTGCATCAGCTTCATCTATACTTTTTTTCACATTTTCACATTTGCAAATATTTATAAAACTGGATAAAAATATTATAAATATTAAAGAATTCATTAAGGAAAATTCAATCTTCTTTTCACACATATTTTACATAGTTTTAAGATCGAAATAGAAGTTCTTTTTTCGTTTCTATCAATTATTTTAGATTTTTATTTTTTACCTTTTTCTGTGCTGCCAGTAAAGGTATAGTTACATTAAAGTCTTCTTAGTGTATTTAGCTTTCTTTTAAGATTACGATTCTCCAAAACCTAATTATTTTCTTCATTGTGGCTTGTAAACAAATCCCAACTAATGAGAAAGTATGAGCGCGTAGTGTAACTAATTCAGCACCTCATATTTTACCGTAAATATTATAAAGTCAAAGACTTCATTGAGTCTCCGAATAACTCTACGAGGACACAAGTTTGCACGTTTACTGCGAACGAGAATCCTTTTGTCATAGCGCCACAGTTCTAAGTTGTAACTCTCCGTGTGTGTAAGAGATCTTTGTCGTTCAAATTTCGAGCACAGTCTAGTTTTGGAGTCATTTTGTACAAAACTCAAGTATAAAGCCGCATTTGAAATACTACTTACATATTCTCAGGGGAGCGACCACAAATATCAGCTCGACCCCCTTAAATCGCTGGTGTCGTTAGGAGGACAGTAAAGAGACTTCGATTTTCTTTCCGTATTTTGAGAAACTCTTTGAGATGGTTCCGTAGTCACACTTCTACCACCGTGCCAAACGATCCTGGATAAGATCTCATCCAGTACTGTTCGTTTGCAGTGTTCTTTTCTCTGACGTGCATGTAGACTCTGGAATGAATTCTGATCAGGAGCTACGGTGCTTCCCAAACAGTTGTGTAACGTGCGCTGCCTTCCGCACAATAATAAAATGTGGCCAGAAAAATACAAAATATGGAGGAGGAATAGTGTGTGTAGGTGACAGCACGTAGCCTTATAGGACTTTGGCCTTGACTGTCATGAGCCTTGACGTGCCGCCGTCGACTGGGACACGTATTTTCCGCTCGTGCAGAAGGTCGGAGATCAACTCACAGTTATGGTTTACGTACCGGCTTGAACGTAACCCATATTGCCGGTCGTTAAAAATGTAGTGACACCATATTTTCTAGACGTCATAAATTTTTAACATTGTAGATAACTGTAATTAGGCGCTGCAACCATTGCATACTATATAACCAAGGATTATTCAATGATAAAGGTAGCGTCATGTAGGTACTACATAAAAGTGGGAGCACCCTGTAAATTGATTATTGTCAAGGTCTTATTATTCACCTTTTATTTTAATTTTGATGTTGCATGAATCTTGTATAATTTCCTTGGTTTATCTTTTTTTTTTTTAAATATGGAACTGTCATCTTGCTCTTGCTGTCAGAAAACCAGTCAGTAAAATTTGCCAACTGGTGCAAAATCAGTGGTTGTGCTTGTATTTGTTATTTCAAATTAAAAGCATTTGTGTTATTAGAAGATCGTTGGTATAGATATAAAATGTCTAAAAGAAAAGGCCAGAAAAAAAATCAAGACCTTGAGGATGATTTTGAAGATCAAAAGACTGTTTCAAAAGATACTCCTGACATAACCTCTAAAAGTAAAGGCAAGGGAAAAAAGAAAGGTAAAGGACATGCTGGTGATTGGAGTGATAGTGATGAAGATAATGCGCCAAAAAAAGCTCAAGTATCAGACGAAGAAGATGTCCCTAAACCTGCAAAGAAAACACAAAAGAAAGGTACAAATGTTAACTACAAAAAATCTGTTTTTATAAGTTTTTTTCATATAATTGTCATGTAAAGTATGTTTGAGTCACTTATTTGTAAGTTTACGTTAACAGAGAACAATACAATAGGCCACATCAAATGGGTAAATTTGATATCAATCTTATAAAGGCCTCAATATGTTCATGGTATTTGAGGCTGATACTGCCTCTTTCTATACAGACTGATTTTACTCCAATTGATTTTGATGTAAAGTTTTTGAATAATCATCCATTTTAATTAATTTATATCTGAAAGCTTTAAACTATACTACCTTAAGACTAGAATACTTTTAAATACTCTTTGAAGAAGCATCATATTGCATTAATGCTTTTATCCTTTGCAACCATTTTAAGTTATGAGCTTCTTACAAGTTTGAGTTAAATAGTACATATTTATATTATTACTTTGCTAAGTATTCACTCAATGTACACTCACAAATGACTATACAGTTTCAAGAAGTCTGAACTAGGGTAATAGAAGACAATTTATTGTCAAATGTTGAAAACGCTTGTTACTTAACATTGAAAGTTTTATGTAAGCCTTTTTGTGTCAGTGTGAAGGGTTTTTTTGGACTGTGTCTATGTGTGTCTATGTCCAAGTTATTTGATATAGGACTCACAGCAATAATTACATAATGTTACAAATATAATAATATTGAGTACACCTTTCTCCTTCCATATGAGAATCACACAGGCTGGTTTACATTTCAGTAGGATGGTTGATGCTTTACCTTCATGAATCAAGAAGTTTCTAAACTAAAAAAACAAGCTCTTACCACAAGTAGTGCAGTTATTAGTTATATATTGTTTATTTATTGCATTTTGTCTAAATTGCCAATTGGTTTTCTTTTCTTGACCACTTCCAATGTAACCACAATGTCTATGCTGCGAGCATGTCATGTAGTGCATGAAGCATGAGAGGGAAAACTTGAATTTATCCTAACAGCAACTAAATTCACACAAACCCTTATGTTTATAATATTGTCTGTGATATTATACTGTCTTTGATATTATACTGTCTATGAAGTTACTATTCTTATTAATTTTTCAGCTAAGAATAAAAAAAAAGATCAAGACTCAGACGAAGAGGATGATGAGAAATCTGTCATTAGCAGTACAACCACAACCACATCCAAGTCTGTAGCAAAATCTAGTAAAAAGAAAAAAGGTAAATACAATTTTTCTTTTGAAAACATTGTATCTGGATTTTTAGGTGTTTCAATACTTAGATCTAAGTTTATTTATAGAATGAAAGTTAATAAAAGTGCATGTTTTTAAAAATTATTCAATCTGTGTCATTGATATTTATCTAAACTCAAACTCAAATATTTATTGCTCTCCATGTGTTAACAAAGGTGGTAAGTACATCTCTAATACACAACTGTTTCACTTTCCTAATAACTAGCAATTGCAAACATTCATGTGCATTTAAACAAGGTTTTGCATTGAGTGGGATTCAAGAGACCTGTGTGTAGCAGCCATAGACATTGAAATATTGTGGATTATAATGTTGTTATTTTTAATTGTAGGCAAAGGTAAAAAAGAAGATGATTGGTCATCACAAGGTAGCGATGCAGAACTCAAAGAAGTATCAGAAGAGGAAATTGCTAAACCTGTTAGTAAAAAGAAAGGTGAGTTTTATGTTTTACGATTGCTTATTTAATAAATAAATAATCACGGACATCTCCACACAGTGTCATCTGTTCCCAAAGTAAGCTAGGCTTAACCTGCTTCTGTTATGGGTAACAGAACAACGGATATTAGTACTTTTCTTTTTGTTAATACATACATAAATATTATACATAGAAACACTCAGACCAATGCAAATAATCATGTTCATGCACACAACAATATGCGTTGAGCGGGAATCGAACCCGAGACCTCTGCGTAGCAGTCATGTTATATTTCCACTACACCACAGAGGTCGTAATTTAATTGGTATTAACTAATGGTATTATTGTAATAATGGTGAAGGTGTTAGAATACATGGTGTTACAACACAATTTGAATTTGTGGCTGTGGTAAAAGCAGACTAAGAAAAAAAAGTTTGCAGAAATTATTTCTAAGAAAACAAAAGAGACTTATCATAAAACTTATATTGTATTTATTTATCATTATAACCATCTTCTATTCTTTGGATCTTTTTTTTAAATTGATATGTACCTTATTGTACTTTAATCCCTTTCTTTCATTATAGCAAAAAATAAAAAGAAAAATATAGAAGCTGATGTTTCCGATGATGAAGATATTGATGACAGTAAGTCACAAGTTAGCAATGTCTCAAGTAATGTTCCTAAGTCAGCAACAAAACAAAAAAATAAGAAAGGTGAGATTAACTTTCGTGATTATTTATTTATCCAACATTAAATGGTATATTTTAGTACAAAATGGAGTGGAGGAATTACGTAAATACCTAGGTTACTTTAAAGTAACCAAAAAAATATAAAAAGAAATTGACTAACCTATAACCAAATTTCATACAACGTAAACGTAATTACACGCGAACAACGATTCTGGTGTTACGCACATTCATAAATTTCCACATTCCCAAGATGATTTCTCCATATTTCATAATTAAATAACTATTATCTTTATCAATCTCTATGATAAGTATGCATTCTTGGCAATCATTTCATTTTAAATATTTTGAAAGTTTTAGTTATAATAATTTAATGTGTTGCACATTTATTGGTTGAAACACCTATAAGTATGGTAATGTAACCTGTATGCTTCTGCAGTGGACGAGGTTGCGTGTTCGAATCCCAAGAAAGCAAGATATTTATTTCTCTGAACTACAAGTTATCTACTGCATCCATATTTAGTTTAGAGTAAAATAGTTTGGGTCAAGATGAATTATTATCAAATATACATTACATAAACTTAAGCCTTTTTCTCATGGGCTAGGCGTAGCCCACTGAATGCCTAGAATTTTTAAAACCGGCACTCCGCAAACCGCTTGGTTTGTGGTGCGCATCATCGCGTGTCATTTTTCATACTCATACAGATCCCACGATGTTGTAGTGAAATTCTTGCCTGCAAACTACAGAGCCCATGCATCCCTTGACATGACAACCTTGGATTGGCGAACATGACATCAATTATTGTCAACTTTAAGACTGTTATTGTATTTATTTATTTACTACTGATAATTGATTAATCACTATCTCATCATAACAGCCCATTAATTTCCACTGCAGGGACGGGCCCCTTTCCCGTGAAGAAGGTATACTTGTTTTACTAATACCACGGTGGCCAGACGGATTGCTATAGGGTTTAATTTTAGTTTTCCTTCTTTTTATTTCGTACAGATAACATTCACGGATAGTCCCTTAGTCGGTTTTTACGACACCCATGGGATGACATGGGGTGGTGACATATTGTATTCTTACTCCGTCACTACATGGATTTATCACTATCTGATTAATTATTATCCTTTGTATATAAGATTTTTAAGAGTTCCTTCATTATATATTTTAAATAACTTGCAGGCAAAGGAAAAAAAGAGGATTGGCCAGATGAAGAAAGTGATAAAGAATTAAAAATAGAAGATTCTGAAGAAGAGGATATAATTATTCCTGTAGTCAAAAGTAAAGGTATGTAACTGTCTTATATGTACCAATATACTCTGTCCATTCGTTTATTTTCTTTTGGACACATTGAGAAATTTCGAAATTAGTGACACCCTCACACGTTTTCGATTCGGTTTGAATTAATGATCGATTTTATTTAAGAATAACTATTAATCGGTTTACACTATTTTTAGTACAAATATTAATTTAAATTATACATGCAATAAATAAATATTAAAGTTATATACATATAAGTCATATACATTTCACGACGCTACCTTTATCATTGAATAATCCTTGGTTATGATTATGTATGGTATACAATGTTTGCAGCGCCTAATTACAGTTATCTCCTATGTAAAAAAATATGACGTCAAGTAGTGTTAGATGACGTCAAAAAGATACAATATTATTGTACTACTTTGAATAATTTTATACCATTACTTTATTTAAAATACAAAATTAAACTAATTGTGACACATTCTCGGGTGATAGCTAGTTTAAAAATCATATTACATTTTATAAACATGGTAGGAAGGGATTATTTATAGCATTTATTTCTACCGATTATTTATAGTCTGTTTCATAATTGTGGTAGTCGTTATGAGTGTCCATCACTAAGTAACCGAAAAAAAAACATGGGTCCGTCCATGAAATACAATATTATTTGTTTGAAGAATAAGCAGAAGTATAACAAAATTTCATGGGCGTGAGCTGTCAAAAAGAAAATTAACGAATGGACAGAGTATAATAAGTTTTGAATATCCATTGTGGAAGTGACAAATATCTCTATGATTGCCGAGGCAATAATTGTATGAATTATTATTTTATTTGTTACATAATAATTTTCTAATTTAATAATAAAGTCTAACTTAGAAACGTAAAGAAAAAACCAAATAAAATGACATCCTTTTCTTGTTTTAAATTCGGTTAATTACTGCTTCAAATAAAAGCTTTTTTATGGAACTTTGCTTTGCAATGTTTTTTAAATTTCTTTAATGGCAAGTAATACTAATGTTGAAAATTCTACCTGTTCATTAATATGTGTGCCAAATAATATCAAATCAAATGACAGTTGGCACCAGAATGTAGTAATAGCTGTTTAATTTTAGCATTACATAAAAGATTGTTTGTTTTTAATAAGTACTTCTAATATCTAAAGGAGTTTTGGATCAATACTTTTTTTAAACTGACTCTATTTGCCATCATGACCAGGGGTAATGACTGAGTATATTACTTTAAAAGTGGACTGATCCCTCACATGATGAACCACCAACCTAAAAAGTGTGGCAGGAAGTCGCTGAATGGAGTGGAAACATTTAGATGAGACATATGTCCAATGATCAGTGAAAGATTTTTGAGAGATTTGTTTACTTTGTCAAGAAAGTTAATGTATTGTATTTAAGTTAATAATCTTTAAATGGAATATTATGTTCCCAGAAAGTTATAACACTGTATAATATGGGGATCTCTTTATAATTTATAAATTAACCTTGTTACATTATATCTATTATTTTTCAACATCTGTTTTTAAATATCGTTATTATTTATAGGTAAACATAAAAAGAAAAACAACATGGATGATCTAGAAGCAGAATTAAAGAAGTTTGAAATAAAAGACGAACCAGAACCTGAGGTTGAAACACCTTCTACAAAGAGCAAGGTTTGTTTGTTATTTATTAAGATTCATATTTTCAAATTATTTTACTTCTAGCTGACAACACGTCCCTTTTTTAAACATATTTAATTACTGCTCCACTCCTATTAGTCATAGCGTGATACTATAGGTATAGCCTATGACACTCCCTGATAAATGGACTATTCAAGACAGAAATAATTTTTAAAATCGGTTCATCGGATCCGGAGATTACAACGTCACAAACACCCAAACTTTACCTCTTTATAATATGTATTAGTATAGATACATTCACCGTCCTGCATAGATATATGCTTATGGTTTGACGAAACTTGTTATCGAATATTGTTTTTTATTAGGCGTAGTTCCCGTATGTAGTTGCATCTTACAAAATGTGTTTCTGTTTCACGTTCCACACCTTTATACCCTCAACGTAAGTACAATTAAGAGAGCTTTGTAGTGGTACGACTGGTTTACAAGTTAAAACCTTGTTCAAAATTGCGGGTAAATGACTGATTTCCGAATTCCGAAAAAGCTGAACCTAGAATAACGTTACCACGAAAACATGCAATTACGAATAACGTTACCGCAAAATCATGCAATCACAAATTTTCATTTTAACATCGTTTTACACATTGTCGAAAGATTAGGTTAGGTTAGAACGATGCAAATGCGATGCACGAGCTGAGCGAGCGAGCTGCGGTAGCAGCCGGCGAGTGCCAGAATGAAAATTCGTGATTGCAGGTTTTCGTGGTAACATTATTCTGGGTTTAGTAATTCGGAAATCAGTATGAGAGTCCAACATCGCATACAAGGTCACATTGACGTGTTACTTAACACAGTAAATAATTGTTTTTTTTTTATGTGGACAGGACAAAAAGAAAAGTAAAGCAAAGCCTCAAGAGCCAGAAGCTTCTGTTGATGAAGCAGCCATGGAAGCCGATGATCAGGTAAGAATTTTACTTTTTTTATTGCATTTCTTTTGAAAATTCTTGCGTTTCATTTTGGACACTGACACGGATATGTGTGACCGAGTCTATACAGTATGTAAAGTGAGACATAGGCATTACTCTAGGGCGTGATAGATGACGTTATTTAATGAAGGAAAAAAAATACAAAATAAATAAACATTAAATTACTACATAGTAAACGACGTGTAAAGCTTAGCCATGAATTTCACTAATCATGGACACCTCGCCGCGCGCGGACGCAGCGAGCGATCCAGCTGATACCTACGACGCGCGGCGCGGGTCAATGCACCGAGTCTTGTACAATATTTTAGCGCAGCGGGAACGTGTCCACACTTAGTTAATTTTTGGGATTTTTTCGTCAAAAATTAAGTACCTAATTTTATTACATAATTCGGATCAGAATCACGTACAGATTCACCTCCTAAATTTTTGCCGTTGATTCAAAAAAACACCCTGTATAAGGCTGTAACGCTTTGTAATACAGCGCACGAAAAGAACGCCTTACGTCCAGACGGGTTGGTATCGGCTGTGTTTGCTAGATATACTGACTGTTATGTATATCTAGCAAAGAAAGACCTAGAGTTGTGACATCCTGTATTGTAATTTCGCCACTACGTGGACATTCACTGCAAATTTGAAATGATATAATAATTAAATAACTTACCTAATAACTCGTCAAGTTAGGGAGTGTCTTTATTTCCAAATAACAAAAATCTATAGATTTTCAAAATTTTCATCAGGTTGGAGATCTTCCCGAAAAAGAAAAGGACGAGCCTGAACCGGAAAAGAAGATGAGTCACAAGGAGAAGAAGAAGCTTAAGAAGCAACAGGAGTACGAGAAACAGATGGAAATGATGACAAAGAAGGGAGGTCAGGGTCACAGCGACCTTGACGCTAACTTCACTGTTAGTCAAGCACAGAAAACTGCTGGTGAGTTGTGGCTAACTTTATTTTTAAAACGTATTATCTAAAGGTGAAGCCAGCGATGTGGCCTAATCTACTTCTACACAGTAGTGTGTGAATGCTATTGTGTTTTGATGGATGGGTACAGTTAGTAGCTAGTGAAAATAAGAGGCTGTAATTAGTTAGTAGCTTCGAAGCCTCGAAACAGCTGCTAAGGCATAAGGTCTGTAGACATAATGTACCACAAGGTGATGAGTCCAGGACAAATAGAAAAACTTGTTCATTTAATACGACGATGGGATGATTTTTGATGATTTTTCCGGTTTTGACTGTCAACTCAATCGTTTTATACTCTTTTACGACACATATTGCATGAGGAAGGATGACTATGTGTTTATTCTCTGTTACCATATCGAATAACGATATTATAAACCGACTTTATATTTAGAAATTGTATTCTGTGATAGTACAATATTACTCAATCTTTTACCATTTTTAACTTTCGAAATTGTATCTATAATTAATACCAATTGTTTTCTTTTACTTTATATTTTAGGTCAGATGGCAGCACTGGAAAACGCAGTAGATATAAAAGTAGAAAACTTCTCAATTAGTGCTAAAGGCAAAGACTTATTCGTGAATGCCAATCTTCTTATAGCCAACGGTCGTCGTTACGGTTTAGTAGGACCTAATGGTCACGGGAAGACTACGTTGTTGAGGCATTTGGCGCAACGTGCCTTCCCTCTCCCTCCTCATATAGATATACTGTTGTGCGAGCAAGAGGTCACAGCCAGTGATATGAGTGCTGTTGATACTCTTCTAGAAGCCGACGTAAAAAGGACTGGTGAGTTTACTTTTACATACTCTTAAATTAATCTCAAGTTGCGCAATCTCACTCGGCCGGCCTGAAGTGAGCTATCAATAAATTTTGCGCACGTACAGGAAAGAATAAAAAAATATCCGCTGTCCACGCTCCTCATTATTTAGTTGCAAAAATGACAACTGCGCAGCGATTTGCAACAACATCAAGCCGGCCTACTTAGATTGCGGGTACTGTAGTTACTTACTTCATATCGCTTTTAATCTGAGATAGTGCTACAGCTATAGTTTTACCTGATAAAGCAGCACTCTATAATTTTGATTTTTGTCTGTGCCCGCCAATGTAATTAAAATACACTAACAATTACTTTTTTTATATTACAGAATTATTAAAAGAATGTAAAGAATTGGAAGCTGAGACAGAGAAAGGTAATCTAAGTAAGCAAGACAGATTGAACGAGGTATACGCAGAGTTGAAGGCCATAGGAGCTGACAGTGCGGAGCCTCGTGCGAGGCGTATCCTAGCTGGTTTGGGATTCAGTCGGGAGATGCAGAATAGGGCTACTAAGAACTTCTCCGGAGGATGGCGTATGAGAGTCTCACTTGCTAGGTGAGTGTTTGTTAAAGTTGTGGTATTGTTTTATTAGTTTATATTTAACTGAGAGTAATAGGAGTTGAGGCAGAACGGCCTTATCATCTTGGACCACTTATTCATTATTAAACACCGCAATATCTTGCTGAAAGACTGTTGTGGGCCCGTGACGTGTACCAGTGCCCCACACGAGCAAACTCCTGGGCGTTGGTAGTGCCACAGCATCGCACAGTTTCCTTTCGTGGAAGTTTTAAATACGCAGCATCTAAATGCTGGAATAACCTACCGCCACCTTTACGCGACATGGAATCGCTTAGTACATTTAAGAAAAGGTTTAAAAGGTATTTGATGAATTTACAAACCAACGATGACGGTGGTCTTCTTGATACCTGGTTATAGGCGTAGCTTAGTCTAGTTTGTGCCTGACGAGTGCCCTTTAGGATTTTCTTGCTGTTTGTATGGACATGTTTAATTGTACATTACATACAATCTTATATTATTATGATTTATATATAGCTACCTACTTTCTTTGTTTGTGTTTGTAGATAAATAAAATGAAAGTAAGTAAGCGTAGTGTAGAATACCTACATTTGTTAGTTAAATATCATTGAAGTGTATAAGTATAACACATGAATATAGATTGGTAATAGCATCTCATTTTAAATATTGAATTTATATAGATCCGTGCGTTACTTAGGGGGGAACTGAAAACCAGCGTCATGGTTTAGGCTGTGGCATTTGCTGAGTTCTCTCCTTTTGTACTAATGCTACAATGAGTAAAATATAAAAAATGTATATTAATTAATTTTATTGTATGAATTGTATTTATTGTTAAGTGTTATTTAAACTATATTTTTTTTTTGCATGCATATACAATTCCTATAATTTTGTATTTTTTGTGGCTTTGGTCAATAAATATTTTCTATTCTATTCTATTCTATTCCTTATAAGCGCAGTAGCATGATCATGAGCGTAGTAGCAAGTAATCTAAACTGAATTTACTTTTTCAAACATGATCAAAACAGTCCATTTTCATTGTTTTGCTCTTGTGCCGACGTTAGGGGAATCAACAAAATTGTTACTATACCCCTTCCAGCGTAAGTTTGGCTTTTTGACTGTTCACGTCCATGAAGTTTCATAATACTTCCGCTTATTTTTCGAACAAATAATATTGTATTTCATGGACGTATCCATGTTTTTTTTCAGTTACCATGGTTACTTAGTGATGGACACTCATAACGATTACCCCATTATGAAACAAAATACAAATAATCGGTAGAAATAAATGCTGTGAATAATCCTGAACTCTTCTTAATACGTTTATAAAATGTAATGTGATATTATTATATTAGCTATAACCCGCGAATGTGTCATGATAAATTATGTATTCTAAATAATACAAGTTAACTATAATTTTATCATTTTAAGCTATAGGCTAATTCTCTTAACATAGATAAAGAAAGAAACAATAATAAAATGATAATGTAAGTTGATGTAAGGATCCAAATGTGTAAAACAAAGTAATTAGAAAAATCGCAAAATCACTTACAATCGAATGGCATCACATTCGAGATACTACTGAACGTCACTATCGTTAAGCTGTCAAATGTTGTTAAATATAGTGGAAGGGTATAAAGTCCAACAAATCTAATAGGTACGGTATGACAGTTCTGACAAATTAAATAATAAGGTTGGGATAAAAAAATCGATAATTATAATATCCGAAATTTAAGAAATCGATTACGATGATATCCGATTTTTAAGACACTTTAATAATTAATCTCATTATTAGTAAAGAGTAGAACCTTTTGTAAAAAAAACACCACATATTGCAAATTCTCCGGTTTTTACATCAATTGCACACTTTGATATGGATGAAAATTTCTAGAAAATAGCATTAAACGTTTATGAAATAGAAAACACGTAAATTACTTTGATCAAACCACTATCTTTCTTATATTTTAAATATATGTAATTTTTTCAACGTCAAATTTCACCATTTGACATAATTTGTAGATTCTAGAATTTTGTCTTTAATTCCATTTCTCAAAGGTCAAATACAGTCTTTAGTCTGTGGTTGACACGACCCCATAGTTGTTTACCTTTATATTCAAGTCGTAATAAATAAACAGTACTTACTATTAGATCTAGTACTTTTACAGAAAAAAAAAATTCCAAACATTACTTTTATTTAAATTATAATTAATTAAATAAAAGTAATGTTTAGGATTTTTTTATTTACTACTAAGACCTTAATAAGTTGCCTCCCGTCACCTTCGACCACGTCGAGTACCTACTAGTTATAAGTAATAGTTAGTTACGTGTCTAACGATAATAACGATTTTTCGTATATGTAAACGATTTTCTTGCATACAAGTGTATCCGAAGAGTCGCAACACTACGAGCAGTAACCTAACTACGTGACTTTGCAATGAGGTCAAGAATAGAACTATTAGATATTATTTACTATGTAAATATGTGTTATTTTGCTTTGTTTGAACGTTTTTAATTAAATTTATATATTAAGAATTGAACATTTTTAGATACAATAATAAAATCTTTCTAAATTCATGGTTTTACGAAAAAGGTTTTCGAAACTGAATAATGTACGCATGAACAAAGTTGTTTCAGTATGAAAAATATGAAACGTCATACTGTATCTTTTAGATTTGTTGAACTGTAATTATATTTTTTTGTTACAGAGCTTTATATGTGGAACCTACATTATTGATGCTTGACGAACCTACGAATCATTTAGATCTGAATGCTGTTATTTGGTTAGATAAGTAAGTATTTATTTATATATTGAATTGTAGATATTCTTTTCTTTTTCAGTTGTGTCTTTAAAGGAGACTACCACAAGGTTGTATACTGGGACCTTTATTACACATGCAAATATCTTTATTCCTATTAAAATATATTGACGACTTACCCCACTTAAAGCACCTAACTCTTCGTAAAGCAGAGAAGAGACCTTGTTGAATAAAACCTTGTATAATTGCCAAATATTCCCATATTATTGGTCCTTTTAGTTGACATTAAGGGGCTTTTTGAAAAAACATTTTCTGATTAACTTATTTTATATTTACAATTTCAGTTATTTACAAGGATGGAAGAAGACTTTACTAGTAGTCTCTCACGACCAGTCCTTCTTGGATAACGTATGCAACGAAATTATTCATCTAGACACACAAAAACTTTATTACTACAAAGGTAATTATTCAATGTTCAAGAAAATGTACGCACAGAAACGCAAGGAAATGATCAAAGAATATGAGAAACAAGAAAAGAAAATAAAGGACTTGAAGGCTCATGGACAGTCCAAGAAACAGGCTGTAAGTTTAATTTAATTTATAACATACTAACTGACCCGTGCCCACTTCGTAGGGCGAAGAAAAAAACGAGTCCCTTTTTTAAACATATTTCATTACTGCTCCACTCCTCTTAGTCGTAGCGTGATACTATATAGCCTATGACACTCGCCGATAAATGGACTATGGACAACACAGAAAGAATTTTTAAAATCGGTTCAGTAGATCCAGAGTTTACCCCTACATCGTCACAAACACACAAGTACACAAAACACACAAACTTTACCTCTTTATAATATTAGTAAGTATAGATTTATTTATAAATGTATCACTTTAATTCATTTATTCGGCTTCGTTTCCAGCTCATTGCAAATATTTGTGTTAATAAACATGAACTACTTCGGTGGCAAGCGGCCGTATCGTGAGGTCGCTTGATATCTAGTGCGTGTCATATCCTAAAAAAAATGTTTTTACACATTATAAACTCATATTTCAAAACAAAATTAATTATGTTTTGTGTGTGTGTGTTTACCTATTCCACGTCTTCCCATTTTAATACCATTTTTTCCTATCATTTATCAATTCTTCATAATAACTAACTAATGACTATTAATGACTAAACCTACTTGTAACATCAATTGCAGGAAAAGAAACAGAAGGACGCACTAACCCGTAAGCAGGAGAAGAACCGTAGCAAGTCACAACGTGAAGACGAGGACAGTGCGGCGCCGACCGCGTTACTGCAGAGACCTAAGGAGTACATCGTCAAGTTCTCCTTCCCTGACCCGCCGCCGCTACAACCACCTATACTTGGGTTACATAGTATGATTCTTTAAACTTTTATTTACACATCAACATACAGTACTCAACATACAGTATGTCACCACCCCATCGCATCCCACGGGTGTGGTAAAATCCGACTAAGGGACTATCCGTGAATATTATGTTTACGAAATAAAAAGAAGGAAAACTTGTAATTAAGCCCTATTCCAATCCGTCTGGCCAGCGTGGTATTAGTAGGCCAAGTATCCCTTCGTCATGGAAGGAGGCCCTTCTCTACAGTGGGACATTAATGGGCCGTTATGATACAGTACTCGCCAAATTCCTCGGCCGGCTTGAAATCAGCTATAGTAACAGTTTGCTCATGACAGGAACAAATAAAACACCCACTCCCTCCGCTTTTTAGTTAGATAACTAACATCTGCGCAAATATCTGCAACAACTTTAGGCCGGCCGGGTTAGTTACTGTAAATATCACAACTGTCTGTAATGCATTGTATAGTTAAAAGAGACGTTAAATAGTCGGTTTCAAAAGACAACAAGTTGATAGGTGTAGAATTACGACCTCTGTGCCGACTGTGTTACTGAAACTACCTAAAGAGTACATGGTCAAGTTTTCCATCCCTGACCTGCCGCCGCTACAACCACCCGTACTTGGGTTACATAGTATGTTTACTGTTACACTGTTTAAAGAGATATTGAATGAACATCATCATATTATGCAAAAGACGCCTTCTCCCTTAGCATTATAGCATATTCTAATCAAATATTACGCGGATGATTTACAGTAATTTTATTTTTCTTGAGGTTAAGAAACCAAATAACTTTACCAATTTAAATAAAATTTGTAGGAAACCAATTTCAAAGAGAAATTGACTTTTACTTTCTTAGTCAAAATGTCTATCTGAACATATTTTATCTAGCGGGCACTTAATTATCTGGGTACAATTCAGTCAACTACGATCTTTTTCATAACAGGGTAACCACGAGTCGGACCCCAAACAATAATTGTTCTGAGATGAAAAAATAAAAATATACAAAGAAATTAACAGCTAAAACACCCAAAAACAATTTAGTAATAGTACTTATCTATCCAAATAGCAGCTGAATTACTCGACATTTAACGTGTTAGAAAGCTTGGTCGTAAAGGGCTTTATTTAGATAGTAATGTTTTACGATAGTTTGTAGTTATGGGCCTTTACGCGGCTCACTAGCGCCGCCAATAGAAAAAAATCATAATTCGCAAATAGGATAAATAATGTAAAATGTTGATAACAAAGTCTTGAGAAAAGGCAATAAAGTATTTGTATAACACACTCTCAACACTTTAAGCCCCTTACTCATAAACGCCTCTTAAATTTAATCACTGTTTAGCGAGATTTTTATTAGCAAAATCAACCTTATACCAAACAAAAACGTAGGAATTAAAACTAATCAATTGACTAAAATTTAAGAGGCGTTTATGAGTAAGGGGGTAAATGTTTTTCAATTAAAGTTCAACAAATTTAAAAGATACAGTATGACGTTTCATATTTTTCGAACTGAAACAACTTTGTTCATGCGTACATTATTCAGTTTCGAAAACCTTTTTCGTAAAACCATGAATTTAGTAAGTTTTTATTATTGTATCTAAAAATGTACAATTCTTAATATATAAATTTAATTTAAAAATTTCAAACAAAGCAAAATAACACATATTTACAAAGTAAATAATATCTAATAGTTCTATTCTTGACCTCATTGCAAAGTCACGTAGTTAGGTCACTGCTCGTAGTGTTGCGACTCTTCGGATACACTTGTATGCAAAAAAATCGTTTACATATACGAAAAATCGTTATTATCGTTAGACACGTAACTAACTATTACTTATAACTATTACTCGACGTGGTCAAAGGTAACGGGAGGCAACTTATTAAGGTCTTAGTAGTGAATAAAAAAAAATCCTAAACATTACTTTTATTTAATTAATTATAATTAAAATAAAAGTAATGTTTAGAATTTTTTTTTATTCTCTAAAAGTACTAGATCTACTACTGTTTATTTATTACGACCTAAATATAAAGGTAAACAACTATGGGGTCGTGTCAACCACAGACTAAAGACTTTAGTATTTGACCTTTGAGAAATGTATAGGAATCAAGGACAAAATTCTAGAATCTACAAATTATGTCTAATGGTGAAATTAATTTATATCTGTGAAATTTGACGTTGGAAAAATTACATTTATTTAAAATTTAAGAAAGATAGTAGTTAAATCAAAGTAATTTACGTGTTTTCTATTGCATAAACGCTTAATGCTATTTTCCAGAAATTTTCATCCATATCAAATTAATGTAAAAACTATAGAATTTGCAATATGTGGTGTTTTTTACAAAGTTAATCAAGTAAGGATCAATACCTTTTACTAATAATAAGATTAATTATATTATTAAAGTGTCTTAAAAATCGGATATTATAGTAATCGATCTCTTAAATTTCGGATATTATAGTAACCGATTTTTTTATCCCAGCCTTATTATTCAATTTGTCAAAACTGTCATACCGTACCTATTAGATTTGTTGAACTGTAGTTAAATTTCGCATTCGAAAAAAAAGCGGCTGTTTTTTTTATAATGCAATATTTATTTTATTGAAAAACATTTTTGTAAGTCACGTAAAGGCCCTTAACACAGTTATAATAATTCAACTCAATTATTTTCAGATGTAGACTTCAACTTCCCGGGCCAGAAGCCGTTGTTCAAAGAAGTTGACTTTGGTATAGATTTGAACTCACGTATTGCCATTGTCGGCCCCAATGGTGTCGGCAAGTCTACTTTCCTCAAACTACTGGTGGCAGATCTTAGTCCCATTAGAGGAGAACTTATTAGGAATCATAGACTGGTTTGTACCTTGTTTTTTTCTGTGTAATGTTAAACATGTTTGAATATTTTAAGATATTCGTGTTAAATTTTTTGTTTAATATGTATAAATCGACTTGTTTATTACATTAATTTTCATTATTTTGGTATTCGAAAAATAGTTTTTTTAGACTGTTTTTGAACGAGAGAAAAAACAATACTACCTACTGTGGGCAAATCTTTAACCACATCCAAAATAGATGTAATTAACTGTGATCAATATTTTAACCACATTATGTTTTATAAATCTCCAAAAATCACTTTGTATGATGGGATGTCTAAAGATGGTCATAGCGTAATTTTTTTTTATTGGTTTGCCCTATTTGTGTAAGATTTGGAGGGGACAACATAAATTAGTATAAGTAAATATTATATTTCTAAAATAAAAACACAATATCTACCCCGACTAATCTAAACCTACATTCCAGCGCATAGGCCGCTTCGACCAGCACTCCGGCGAGCACTTAACAGCGGAAGAATCTCCTGCGGAGTACCTACAGCGTCTCTTCGGCCTGCAGTACGAGAAGGCACGTAAAGCTCTGGGAACGTTTGGTCTCGCCAGCCACGCGCATACTATCAAGATGAAGGACCTCAGCGGTGGGCAGAAGGCTAGGGTAGCGCTTGCTGAGCTTACCCTTATGGCACCTGATGTTGTTATTTTGGTAAATATATGTTTTAGTATTGTTTTGGTATTTTTATCGAGGTATCTTTCTATCTATTTATTTATTTGGCTCTTCAACAATGAAACTGCATCGGTGCCAATGTGGTTGTGTATGCGGCTGCTGTGCACGAGGTCGCGGGTTAGATAACCAGGCAAGAGCCTGGATGTTCTTTGTGCCCGTTAATTTCATTTCCTTTTGGCCCGGGGCTCAAGCTCTAGTGCGGGAGAAAAAATTTAATCTAAGCATTTCTCTACTTGTAGAAGAGCACAGCATGCAATAAAAGTGTGTACAGTATGGAGACATTGATAATATGATTGGCTTTTAGAGAAAGACAGCAAATCAATGAGTAAGAAGAGTATATCCGATTACCGAAAATAGCTAAATAATTGCAGCATAAGTTAGCATAAGTTTTTAAAATTATCACATTAAAATGTATCTTATGGCGTTCGGCATAAGGTTGAAATTATAAAAGATTGATTCCCTACTTACTTCTATTTGACATTGTATGTTTCATGTTGTTTGTCGTGTTTGGCACTGGTGACACTGGTAACGGAAACATTGCACTTCGATAAAAAGTCGTTGCAGTGCAACAAAATATAGCACTTATTGTTAACATTATAAAATACAATTTCAAAATCATCAATAAATTATAATCTCACTTTCTCACTTCCTCATTGTTGTCTGTCTTTCTTTAAAAACCAATCATATTATCAATGTCCCCATACTGTACACTTTTATCTTGGGCAAAAGATATGCATTTAAGAAACTTCTATCAGTATAAATAACTCAAAAAGTTTATAAACAAGTATTTTGTTTCCATTCACCTCTTATTTTCTTATTCATCCTATTTGACTACTTCATAATCAATTATAACTTTTAAACGTACTCGTACCAACAGGATGAACCTACAAACAACTTGGACATAGAGAGTATAGACGCGTTAGCGGAAGCCATCAACGAGTACAAAGGCGGTGTCATCATAGTATCTCACGACGAACGACTCATCAGAGAGACGGAGTGCACACTTTACGTTATTGAAGATCAAACTATTAATGAGGTATGTATCTTTACGCTAACTTCCTTACGTCATACAGCTGAGTGATACCCCTAACAATAGAAGGATATACTAATGGCTTGCATGTGTACTGTACTTTACATGTTCCTTGTGCCCTTTAAATGAAGCAACGCTCTATGGGTAAAGCGACGCAACGATGAGAGAGTTGTCGCTACGTTTTTTAAGTGAGAGATAGGCGATAGGCGTTGCGATAACGCTTTACCAAACTAGACTCGCGACGCTTTACCAAACAGGCTTCGCGACTATATGAGAGTGGCGTCGCGACGGTATATATAATATATATAAGAGACATATTGTTTTTGCAGCATTTCCATCCAACGTATTTCCTATGACAAATAACATGTAAGACTACAGTAGAACGAACTGCTTGCCGATATTATAGTCCCTGCTATAACACTGGGCGTATCTTTTTGCAACGTCACTACAATAAAATACTTTATTCCAGGTCGATGGTGACTTCGATGACTACCGTAAAGAGCTACTGGAGAGTCTTGGCGAGACGATCAATTCACCTTCCATCATCGCCAACGCGGCCGTGCAACAGTAAACAAGTTTTTATTCACTTTGAGTCATTTTATATTGTCATTACTTTTTATTAGTAAAGCTGGTATTTGATCGCACAGTTGTACTTTATGGAGACAAGGTTCTGTTTATGTTGAATAATGCAATGTTAATTTTAAATAGAAAGGATAGACGGGATCAGTACTTCTTTTTTGGGTTGTAAATAACAATATACTCCCATTTTAGTAGTAGAATGTTTAGAAATAATGTAATGTAAAAAATGCGATGTGTTTTCACTACATGTGACATATAAGCGTTGCCAACAAGCGATTTATATAAATTTTAGCAATACTACCCTAATTAAACAGATTTTTTGCAGAAATAAAGGCAATAAAAATTGCGTTAAAATAAAAGATTCTTTGCGTCGGAAACATTTAGATAGGAACTGCGTCCAACAGAGGATGTCTTTTGGTTAATATAAAAATAAAATCCTATAAAAAAAAATCATGCATAATGCATTAATATCATACTTTTTTACATTACTTTCTTTATAAAGATTCTGAAACTAAAACGTCTATATGAGACGTTTTTATCGCCATTCGTCGTACATCGATCAAAACACTCAAACCCGACATTAACAGTTATACTTCCTACAAATAAATCAAATTCATTGCATTATAACCACACTGAGCATCAATGAAAGCATTTACAATAATAATGTGATTCGAAATATGTACATAATTGTAGTCCAAACGCTTAATCAATTATATTCTGTTTAACAATTTTTATTATAATACTTCTGTATGGATACCGTTATTTTATATAATATTAACAAAATGACTTTTACACTGTTGAAATAATTATTACAACCAAATTTTGAAACTGTTCTGGCGTCTGTTGAAATAATAGTAAAAACAATGCCATTGCATTGGGAAAGTGTTAAAATATTGTCTCACTCAAAAGCTAATGGCATGCTAGGTAGGAATCCTGCATTTGTAAAGGTCCCCGAAACAGGACATGTTCCCTAGTGCGGGAGTTGTCTTTTATTATAAAGAAGCCAATTCACGTAAGTGCCTAATTAAATGTGTGCACTTAATCATATCGATTAGTGAGCACAATACATAGTAATAAATTATCAAGCCTTCAATAAAATTGTATATTTTATAAATAAATAATATTTCTAAATGTTATCTATTTTTTTTTATCTTAAAATGCTTATAGACTCTTTACAGACAACTCTTCTATGCCACATTACTTATCTTTTTTCTGAAATATGGAAATTTAAATTTAATCTGGTGCTGAATATCTTGAATGTGTTGATTGCTTGATTAATCCAGAAAAGACTCGTAACAAAATTGTTACGTATCTATAAATGCAAAGAAACAGGAAACGAACAATAATTTTACAGAAAGGCAAGCCTCTCTATATTTAAAACCGTAACATTTTCTTCTCTTTATTCAACGCTAGCTTATATTACAATATGATAGAACGCTTAATTATTTTAAAATTAATACTGTACAGTCTTTCATTTAATATTTCATTTCAAAATTTTTAATAAACACAAGGAGATTTGACAGTGTCTTCCAATGTTTACACAATTTCATTATTTATAATTCATATTTGCATCTTGTTAATACAGAGATTATTAACATCCGTATGATGATTTGTAACACATTTCAAGTCGATATTGTGGCCATGTATAATTGAATTTTAGCGTAAAATGTATTAAATATTTATATAAATAAATTTTGTTACAAAATTATTAGTGTTTTTCTTTTCCATAATACTTGGGTCTATTGGAGACCCGGTTCTTTGGAAGGCATACATCGGGCCGAAGCCAATTTGTTGGTAGCGGCGACTGGTTGCACCGCCTTGGTGTCCCGGTGAAATACATATAGCCTTTATCCAATTATTTCCAGCCACCCTTTTCAGATCGAATAACTTCTTTACGTTTTACTCTTTATAACTGTTACATTAATAACTGCATAATTACAGTTTACTAATTTCCCGGGTTTCCTTTTTGATTTTGTAGACATACCTAATATCTGTGAACTTTCCCTTAGTCGACCTTTCCCTTAGTCGCGTAAGCGACGTAATAGCTTATGTAAAGATGATGGAAACTAAAAATATACGACAATTATTGTATTAATGGATTAAAGTTCTTTTGGAACTTTTTGATTTCAATTGTTTCGCGCCGAACTAAAAGTAGACAACGATCGAAGGAGTTTTTAAGTTGTTTATAAAAATAGTTTTCTCTGAATAGGGTCAGAGTTCAGCGGGACAAAAAAAGGTGTAAATGTAGGTATGTTTTCAATACCTTGTTTAAATTAAATCAACTTCCTTAATTTTGTGACAACGTCGATAGCTCCATGGTCGCAGTAGCGGCTACCGTGCTTGAGGTCGCGGTTTCAAATCTTACAAAAGGGAAAATTTATTTGAGCAATCCACAAACTTTGTTACGAGTCTAGATGTTCTTTGTATCCATTAAATTGATGTTTTTAAAGTTCCCGCGAAAGACAAGTCCTCTAGAGCGGGAGCTGTTTTTAAAAAAAGAAATGAAGACATTAGAAATTAAGTACTTAGGTAGATATTATAGTTACACCTACAGCAAATGAGGGAATGCTTGGGCAACGTGTCAAACATCAAATCGGAAACGGCTCGGCCTTACCAAGGCTTTTTCCTTTTTTTACCCTGGGACTTGTCAATTGACCTTTGCTTACCCACACTGGTACAGCGATAACTTATGCGGCTATGACCATACACAAGTTGTGGCTATGTTAAACGCACAATATAATTTATTTGTGCGATCTACAAATTATTGTCCGGAGCCTAGACTAATCTTTACATATTATTTTAATGTACATAGTAGACATATTTATTAATTTAATGTTTGTATCAGTCGCTGTGGCATAGGGCTTGTTACAAGAGTAGACAAACGAAATAGGAGTGTCCTATACCTAACTTAATTACAAAGCCCTTGATAAAAGACAATACTTTAGCAGTAGTAGGTTAACCTACCGTAGGTACCAGTAGCAACCTAAAATTCAGAAGAAAACATCTCCAGTAAAAATTAAACTAAATTTAACTTACACCATGTATGTCAGTCGATCAACAAACTAACCAATAATGTGAACTTCTGCGCGTGAAATATGCAGATTTCAGCATTTTACGTATACTGTAAAATATTATTACCATAATCTCCCACTGTTCCCAATCTTGTGCATCTCTCATCTATCGACCTCTTCTGCCCTTCTGACGACCCAGAGTCTTCTGCCCCATCGGCTATCGGTTCCGCGTACTTCATAGGTACCCTTGCCCCTTTACATTTACTTATAACGATCAAACATAAGCGCTAGCCTATAGATAGATAGGTAAATAAATTTCATGCGCAATTGATGCACCTTTTCACTAAAATCGGCTTATCATTCGCTAACCAAGCACTTCCCATTCACAAAAATATTCTCGTCACAAGAAGAAAGATTATAATAATTAATAATTTTTCTAACAAACCCAGACGGTTTCAAACACAAGTTTTTCCTCAATTTACCCGCAGCCTTTCGCCCCTCCATTATAAACTTCTCAGCTTCATTAGAGGATTTAAAACGCAAATTTCCTTTTCGATTGTAACTTTTTTCCACATCTTGAAAGGAACCTTCTTTTAAAGTTGAAAGAAAATTAGCATCCTCCCCTTTGAGGGGCGGTCCCGTATTTTAAAAGATTCATTTGTAAACTCGGCTTAATCTCCTAGAATAAAAATGTTTCCGTTCACGAATATTTTTGTTCAATTTAATTCAAAAGACAATGTTAATTTATCTTCGATAAGATAGAATTATGTTTGATGGAGGGTAGGTTTAATTACTACAATTAATATGTCTTATTAACTGGCGATTATACGTAATACTTAGGTAATACTTAGGTAATAATTAGGTAATAAGTAGGTCATATAGGTAGGTTCAGTTTACATTTGGGCTGTCGTAAATATCGACTCAAGTCAACATTCAATTCAACTCAAAGAATACTCAAAACAAAGCTAGCAGCGATCGAATCATCAGCATCCTAGATAATGACGCTCCCTCTAATGGAATAAATATCTCTCAGAAGATATCATATAAATAAATAACTTGCTTACTTAAATTCACATTCATTAGTTAAATGAATTAATTATCTCTTCTCAACGCGTAATACCATATTCTTGTAAGTAAAACCCCAAACAGATTTCCTCTCCGCAGATCGTATATGAGAATTATCCTCTAATAAGATAACAATGGGAGGCTTATCATCACCACAAGAGCCTATTAATGTCTAGAGGGCATCCCCGCCCCTCCTTACGACTGTGACAAGCCGGCAGCTTTCATGTTACCTTGTCACAGTAACTTTCCGACAACATTACTCAAACAATACAAATACTTGGGGTGGGACTTTTACTATGACAAGGTTGTAACATCTATGAGTAGAATAATTTCATACAATGTGTACACAATAGAAACGATTATACTCTCCCCCGCGACATGATTTTATTTGTGCAGTTATTGCGACGCCGAAAAGATATTTAAATTTCATTAGGTTTGTTTTACACTTAATTTGTGAGGGGAGTGTTGTATTGTTAGGGTGGAGCCCCGTTATTGCTACATTGGTATTGCCCTCTGAATATTTCGACGGTGGGCGATTTGAATTTAAGTAGATACATGAATCAGATAGTCACCCTATTACAGCGTTATCTAACTATTGATCACTTTTAAACTAAAGATTAGTGAGTTAACAACTGGCGTGGAAGTTTCGAATATCATTTGATAGTGTTTTTAGATAATAACTAGGTACTTACCTACGTATTTATCTATTAATTAAAAATATGTTATTTTTTATTTCATAAAAGGTACAGTAATAGAGAACAGACTACAAAATACAAAATTAATTGATAAAGCTGTTAGATATGACTTTAAGTTCTATGTATCTTATCTTCTCTACACTCAATGCAATACTTAGGTCAATATTATTTACTAAGATTCTGTTGGTTTTTGATCGATTAAAATAAGATTTTATCCATTTCGAGTTAATGTCATTCTCAGAAGAGTTCACGGGTAAATTCTTATGAGTAGCGGACATAATTAAAAGAGTTGTTAGTTTGTCTTGAATATCTACCTTATAGTCACTACATGGGATATAAATGGCCGGTATAAATAAAGGATTTATTTTTTTTTCTATTCACCTCACGAGCGAAGTTGCTAATTGCAGCTAGTACTTAAGTAGTCAATAGAAGTAAATAAGTGCATCGAAGATATTAAATAATCTGAAATAAATGAAATTATTTTAACATTTTTATATTGCTGAAACTGCATTTATAGTATACCTATATTTGTGTAGTTATCAGCAGCCTGTAGTGGTCTAAGTGGGGATATTTCGCAGACGCAGACTCCATTAGTGGTGTTCGCCGGACTGTCACAATCATTTTTCTTTCCCGCCGCCGCTAATTCTCAACCGCGCTTCGCTGGGCATATATTGCACTCAAAATGTTTTGATACTTATATTACTTTTTTGTGTTGAGCAGGCAGTAGTCATCTAAGGGTATTAAGTTAAGGTATTAATATAATATTAGGAATAAATATAAAGAGCGCACTTAATTTTTTATTTTGATTATTTTTACATATTTAATTAAAAGATAATAAGTTCCTATAAAGATACTTTTGCTAAGTTTTATTCTTCCCACAACAGAATACGAATTACCTCAAAAATAATATTTTTTAGATTTTTTAAAAGGCCTGCAATGCAAGCATTTCCGAAGCAGGACTAGCGTTGAATCTTATTCTCTATTTCCAGATCCGTGTTTTTGGTACAAGAACAAAATGGCAGTATCATATTTGTGTAGATTCTTTCGATTTTATTACATACACCCGAAAAATATTATAGTGTTTGAAATAGGTAAATCAAAAATTTACGGTATCTGCCGACGCTTTAAGTTTTAACATAACTTGAGTATTCCGTTCCGCGAACCATTGGGAGGGTTGACTTTACCACAGCAATGGCTTCAAGCTGTAATAGGTGCCTACTACATTTAAATAGGTCTATAAAAAATATAAAATTAAGAGTTCAAATGAGTATCAAGACTTATTGACCAGAGTACACGTCGGGGAGGTTGATATCGACTTTTATTACTCTGGAGGGGTTGGTCATTAGCGGGATAAAGCGGCCGCCACCTGATAAAGTGCGTTTTGTTGCTCACTTGCTTATTTCTCTGTTTTATAAAGCTCAATGTATTTTAGGGTTGAACTTTGTACCCTTGAGTTAGGTCAAAGCCTAATGTAATTTATTAGAATTAGTTTTTAAAGGTGATTTTGTTACATCTTTATAATAATCCGTTAATGGCTCGCTGTAGAGAAGAGTTCTTTAAGTAAAGGAGTGAAACTTGGCTTAACACCACACTTGCCAGACGTCTTAGAACCTACCTATAGGGTTTTATGTCTAGTTTCAAAAAAGATTTTTGTAAAACTCGTCAGGTGTCCTTCCATCCATTTAAGATTTTCAATAGAAAATAAAATGCTTAGGTACGTATACAAGAAACTAGCATTTGCGAGTAAATTAAAATGTGCTAATTTATTAAGTCAAATCTAAGAGAACGACCTGAGTCGCGGGGATTTTATTTAACTTACACAAAGACTTCCTAGGCTTTGGAAAATCGTCAGTTTTATCTAACTATTGGAGCTTTCCTTCGTAGCAGTACAACCTTACCAACTTGTTAGTAGCTGGCGTGGAGGTCGTGGTACATCGCTGCCTTGTACACGATGTTGTGGTTTCGAACTGAACTGAATAATTGTTTGTGTGAGCCATTGTGTCAGTTAAATTGATACTTGCAAAGCGCAACACAAAGTAGAGCATGGTCTCTATTTTTTTGTTTTTTTTTTTTTTATATATGGGAGGCAAATGAGCCAGCCGGTCACCTGATAGTAAGTGATCACCGCCGCCCATGGACACCCAGAACACCAGAGGAATCACAGATGCGTTGCTGACCTTTAAAAAGGGAGTACGCTCGTTTCTTGAAGCTCCCAAGTCGTAACGGTCCGGAAATATCTCTGTACTCAGGACGTTGCTATTTACATTAAGATTTTACATTTTTACATGAAGCAGCAAATGCCGAGAAACATAAGTGATATCGTAACAACAAATTATATAATTCCGTATGATATTTTAGTTATAAATGAACAATAGTGGTAGAGCGATTATTAACACTTTACCCGTACCTCCCTACTCGTATTATGAATTTATGATTGATGAGTTTACGTTTCCCGCTTACTACCAATGAGTAATAGAGTGTCGCGGCATGATGTTCGTGTCATGAACTAACAGAGAATATCTCATAGCATTACCTTAGTTATTATTTCATAATGTGTCAAAGTTGTAATTACAATTAAGTATTCATTGTGATCTTTCGGTGGTTTCTTTTTTGTAGGGTTTGGTTATTGTTTAAACTGTCTCAAAGTTAATATCATCATCATCATTTCAGCCACAAGACGTCCACTGCTAGACATAGGTCTATTTTAAACGTCTCCACCTTCTTTTGCCCTGTGCATCCCTCATCTATAGGTTGCACCAAACTTTACCATGACAGCCTTCCTGCTTCGCGCCCTGTCTACTGGCACTTAAGAGAAGCAGTCCTAGTGCAATATTAGTAACAAAAGTGGTTCCGCGCAAGATATCGTGCCATCTCTGTCTAATCTAAAAAATCTATTATGATTTATTGGTCACAGGTAGATCCATAATTTAATTTTATAATTTACTGTTAGAAACATATTATGGCTATGCTGGTGGACTACGGATAAAAAAAAATCCCCGTGGCTCACCTGGGTGAACTACGAGGTGGTCCACGGGCAATAAAGGGTATTATCCGATCCGCGGTCACTTTTCATAATATTTCTACCTAACCGACAGACTTACCTCAAGGTATGTCTCCTCATCACATCAATGTGATGCCACTTTAATTAGGCAATCCGAATTCCTTATATTTTGTGATAAAAACTTAAATTACTTAACCATTTTGGTTAATATTCCATGGTGGTCCCACTTAAACGTATACTATTTCTATAAAAAATATCATTTAAATTCATCGAGAAATGTCTCGGCTTTGAGTTTACAAACATTAAAAAATAAATCGTAAAATAAAACTTTCGTCAGTCTCGAAATTCATATTTATCTAGTTAAATCTTAACTGAGGTTAAAGAACATAGCTGATTTGATCAGGAATCAATCAAGCAACACTTTACAACAATAGTCTATGCGACAGTTTGACAAGTTACAAAATACTTTGGCTTACTTACTTTGACTATTTCTTGCCAAGTTTTTTTTATTAGGTTAGTTGTTTTTGTAGCAATAGCGTAGCATGGTTCACCCCTGTGTGCTGTGGGGCGAAAAATCCCGGGTCGAGGCAATAAACGCGATTAGACAAACATTTCCTGACGCGCGGCACTTTTTCCAAAACTTAGCGAATAAATCAGATCGGTGGTGCGTCGCAGTTTTCTCCTCGTCTTGCCAAATTTATGTACCGATCGGCCCTTTCGTATGGAGATGTGGCTCGCTATTTACATATAAATACCTCGATTATTTGAATTATTCAATCGAGAGGGGGCGGCGCTGACAAATCACTTCCTAAGAGATGGCACAAGTCGATGGGCTTGAGATTAGTTGACGCGTGTAGGATACATGGCCGTACAGAGCTCCCTATAAGTTTTTATGATACCTACTTAACATTCTTGGATTTAGTTAGTATGGCTTAACTGAGTTGATCAATTCAATTTATCGACTTGTACGTTGTCGGTACGTATCGACTGTTACTCTTCGTGTTTTTGTTACATTCAGCGTGTTTTTGTCAGAATATCAGGTCTGTTATTTCAAAGACATAATATGTAAAAATGATAGTAAGGTGACCATTTATAGAAAATAAATGAATGAGGACGACTTGTCGAAAAGGTTATCTACTCCTTGAATATTTTCCAGTCCCTGTATAAGTGTAAGGCTTTAGTGAATGCTGTTTAACTCCTAGTAAAAATATTGCAATCAGAGGTGAGATTAAACTTCCCAACAAACATTTTTGAGTTTGAGTGTTTGATTAAAAGAAGTAAGCAGTTGTATCCAGATAATAATATTACTGTAGATAACAAAACTTCCTTAAAGGTTTAATGCAATGACAATGGCCACATGATATGTAACACGGTGTATGTAATAAGTAGAGGGGTACAAACAACCATAGAGATAATTTTAAATACCTAAACTGTTGAAGATTGTAACAGTTCGAAGATTAGCCACTTCGAACGCCTACTTACTATGGTAAATTTAAGTATGTGAAAACAATGCATTTTATTCATTTTAGACAATGTTTCATAGAGATATTTACTGCTTAAGACCTACAGAATCGATATTTAAATAGAAAAAGTATAAGTTTATTTTTGCAAAACAACCGGGTTCGATTCCCGAGCTGGGTACAGTATCTTTCTCAAATGTATGAATGCAGTTTTTCTTTTTATTAAAATCGGTGTCATGGTTCCTAAGAACAAATCTTCGTATGACTTATAGTTTAAGACTTTCCCATACTGACCCCTTTGAATGAGCCACCCTTTATATAAGATGATAATTCTTTTTTGTATATTTTCAATGATTAGGCATGAAATCTGTTTAATGCTTGTGATTGTTTAAAATTTTTATTTTATTTTATTGGAATGTTAATAATAAATAAAACCAAAAGAAAAAGTCAAGCAAACAAAATATTTGGACTTGGCTCACGAGGTTGTAGACATGTGGAATGTTGATTCGGCGATCATTGTTCCGATAGTACTTTCGGTTAATGGACTTATTCCAAAGAGTCTCTATCAACATCTAAGGAGACTCGAACTTGGCAGTTGGATCATAAGTCTGATGCAGAAGGCAGTACTGATTGACACGGCACGTATTGTGAGGAGGTTCCTATCTCTGGAGCCCTAACCACCGGCAGCTTAGTCCCTGTACCCGATGCCGGTGGGTCTACCTTTTTTTTATATTTTTAAATGTTTTTATTTTTATATTTATATTTAAAAATGTAATAAATTGTGAAAAATGTGAATAAAGATAATAAAACCAATCTGATTAATTTATTTTTATTTACACCTTTCACACTAGAGTATGAATGAGTGTAGTAAAATAAATATTTGAGCCATGTTTTATGGACACTAGCTTACACTTTAGTAGGCCAGTAATATTAAATGTAGCTTCTAATCTTCTCATACCGATACAATTTATCATAAATATATTTAAAAATGATGACTAGGCTTTTCAAAAACATTCGTTGACATTTTCTATAATATTCCCTAACAAATTTATGTAAGTGTCGTTATCTATACTAATATTATAAAGAGGTAAGGTTTGTGTGTTTGTATATTTGTGAAGTTGTAGGAGGTAATCTCTGGATCTACTGAACCGTTTTTAAAAAATCTTTCTGTGTTGAATAGTTCATTTATCGGGGAGTGTCACATAGCCTATATAGTATCACGCTATGACTAATAGGAGTGGAGCAGTAATGAAATATGTTTAAAAAAGTGCGCGCTTTACGCGTTTTTTATGCCGCCTAACGAAGTGGGCACGGGTCAATTAGTTTGATATAAATGTTATTTCGAAACCCTCATTCTTGTTCCACTTATTATTTTTATTTATTTTTCATTTTCTTCGTCTTCTTTTTCTAGAAGTCTAGTCTTCGGCTAGAACCACTTTCCACACTTTGCGCAATATGATACATACTCTGCGCTGAACTTGTGGGGATTGAAGAGTTGTAGGAATTCCAAATAATAATGCAGGTGAATAATAAATAGACTATATTTTATTTCCTGGTACCAGATTAAGACGCTGCTTTGAAAATTTTCGAGTTGAATTCGGCCGTGGCCAGAGGGGCGCGCCCCTCGGCGCGCGAATGAGACGGATATACTCTCGCTCACGCGCCGCCGCGCCGTGTGCGCCGTCGTCGTCCCACCGGCCCTCAAGGACACGTTATCGCTCTGTGCCATAGTACAAATATATACAGTATTTCAACTTCATAGAAACGGACGAAACGTGAGTTTATACCTACACGCTCACGATCGCGGAGGGAACAGTCGCTACTGTGCCGCAGTAACGAGCGGACTGTGTGTTATAAATTGAAACTAAATATATTATTCATATGTCAATTTCAAACAAACATGGCTGATATAAATACCTACCTTACTAAATGACTTAGGTATTTAATATTATAATATAGTATTTTTTTTATCACGAAAACGGTTTGTTGTACTTAGGTCAATAATAATGAAAATTTAGCCCCCCTTTATGTAATCCCCCATGCGTGTCTTTCACTTTGATCTAGGTAAATTTAAGCAATGACATCGATGTCATTTTTTGAATGGATTGGTCACCCATCCATAAAGTGACCTCGATGCCTTTATTTTGACGTTAGAATAGATCTAATAGACCTGTTTAAAGTTTGGTTTTGGTTATCGATAAATTCAATTTCAAACAAACATGGCCAATATAATAAATACAGTACCCGGCCGTAAATATTACACATCGACTTTTTCTCTGACGCTCTACGAAGCCGAAATTGACCGATTGTATTTTTCTATAGGTTGATATGCAATATAAACGGCCCGGTACTGTACCTACTTTACTGAATGACTTGTTAAGTACCTTCTTAATATTATAATTTAGTATTTTATTTATATCACAAACATGGTGGATATAAATACAAACATATACATGTTTCTTTAAATTAAATGTATCAATCATAAAACAACACGTTTTTTACAGAACACTTCCTATTTATTTAAATATAAAATAGAAAAATAAAAAGTATTAATATACAATTACAAAACTAAATGGAAACACAAAGTAGATCGCATGTTTACTATTGTTTATGTACCGCGCACCCATTTATAATAAATATTCGGCCCAGTTTGACTACTGGTTATACTGTGACGTCAGTCCGCGGTAGGTAACAGAAAATTCTGTTACAGAAAAACCTATCTACCGGTCTATTATGTTTATACATGTAGCCCCTATTTTTTTTTAATTTACACCCGCGCAAGGTATTATGAAGGCACAAAGCGCATCCAGATTCAGGACAATGATTTGGGGATCACAAAAATAATTTGACCGCCTCGGGGTAGCGGTCGCAGTGCACGAGGTCGCGAGTTTGAATCTCACGCAAAACAATAGAACTTTAAAAAAAATACAATAGCCCCACTATGTATTGTCCTGTGTCGCGGGGTATTTACAAACATTTACTTAGCTGACTCAAAGAACATCCAGACTCAGGACAATAATTAGTGGATGGAACAAATAAAATTGTCTTACGTGAGATTTGAACTCTAGGTGATTTTCCACCAGAGGGGCGAAACGAGGCAAAAATTGAAATCTTTATGTAAAAATGAACCGTATTGCTTAGGAAATAGAGTATATATTAACTTTGTAATAAAAACACTCGCTTCTCGCGATAGGCCTATTGTTGTTTGTTGCTACTTTTTGTTTGTGTAAAAATGAACCGTATTTTTTCTTAAATAGAGTTCAAAATACATTAACAAGAAACACGCATGTCGCGATGTCAATTTTTGGTGGAAAGAGTTCGGTGCGATTTCAATTCTCGTCTCGTCTCGCCCTTGTGGTGGACTCTTCATGCTGACTTACGATTACCGATTACTGCGCCCGCCACTGCCTAAGGCAGACAGTTTTTTTGTGTGATCCACAAACAACGGTCCTGAGTCTGGACGTTCTTTGTGTTCGTTTGTTTCATGTTTGTAAACGTTCCCGCAGTGGAGTGCATGAGAGTTCAAATCTCACGTAAGACAATTTTTTTTGTGATCCACAAACAACTGTCCTGAGTCTGGACGTTCTTTGTGTTCGTTTGTTTCATGTTTGTAAACGTTCCCGCGGTGGAATGCATGAGTTCAAATCTCACGTAAGAAAATTTTTTGTGTGATCCACAAACAACTGTCCTGAGTCTGGACGTTCTTTGTGTTCGTTTATTTCATGTTTGTAAACGTTCCCGCGGTGGAGTGCATGAGAGTTCAAATATCACGTAAGAAAATTTTTTGTGTGATCCACAAACAACTGTCCTGAGTCTGGACGTTCTTTGTGTTCGTTTGTTTCATGTTTGTAAACGTTCCCGCGGTGGAGTGCATGAGAGTTCAAATCTCACGTAAGACAATTTTTTTGTGTGATCCACAAACAACTGTCCTGAGTCTGGACGTTCTTTGTGTTCGTTTGTTTCATGTTTGTAAAAGTTTCCGCGAAAGTAAAAAGTATTATTTAGATCTTATCAGTAAGTACCTACCTACCTAAGCTTGCAAATAAAATAGGTGAGTAATATTATTTCTTAGATTTTTTCAGTTTCACACAACTCCTAGGTACTGTCGCGGAGACTTTTACAAAGAACATCCGAACTCAGGACAGTAATTTGTGAATCGCTCAAACAACTTTTTTGGTTGGATTCGAGCCCGCGACCTCGTGCACGCAAGCCACTACCGCGACCGGCCCGCACTGCCCGCGCCACTGAGGCCATTTCAATTACGTGATCTTGACGAAAACGGTTATAAAACTTATTACACTTGAGCATATAGTCTAAAATCGCTTATATAAACAAACGCTTGCATTATCAAAAGGGTCAACAGTAACTAGGTACTTGGTTGAGTTATGGCGAACATTACCTAAGTTTTATAAAAGACATAACTACAAAAATATTTTACGAACCAATGTTATCGAAATAACTATTATAAAATAATACTATTATTTACTTATAAAAGAGAACAAAGTATTAATAAAAACTTAGGTATATATTTTAAACCTAACCTATATATTTTACCTACGATTAAAAATTACGCGATAAAATTTAGTACGAACGGTGAGTCGACATGCACAGGTCCGGCGTCGAAGAGGGCCATCGCCCGACTGAATCGTCGACCGTACTCATTCTGTATCGATCGTTAACTAATCGGTATAAGGTCTGAAATTGCGATGCGCCCGCAACGATCCGGAGCGCTTAGAAATTGCTAAAATCTTATTTGATTCATTAAAAATTATTGGTTGTAGTTATGTAATGATATTCTACAGTAATACTAATATTGATGTTACGAATGTATTTGAGTAATTCCTAAGCATAATGATAGTGTACTTTCCGTGTAATATGTAAAAAACTGTTTTTGTAGAGGTGTTTTCAAAAATAAATATGATCGAGCCAAAATCAAGCTATCGCGTTTTGGTAATTACAAAAACCTAGTTAAAGGTATCAATTTACCTATATTAAAATTCTAGATCAATAGGTCTTTTCATAGTCCTGTAGTAGTTGATGAAAGATAGTGCATTTTATCAATGTATCATCTTAATAATGTGTCCCTACAAACTAAATTTCTTTGATTTTGAAATTAATTTTTGTACGGAACCAACTCTAGTTTGGTTAATATTTAGTTACAATGTCACTTATACTGCACTTATGAAGCATTTAGTTGTTCAATTGTTGCAAAATAGTATAAGATTTGACTGAGAGTCGTGTAAGAGTGCAATTGGTAACTCTTTTGCTACTGTCACGTAAGAGTAGTGCTCACGGCTTCTTTACGAATAACGTTTGTGTAAAAGTCGTAAAGACGTTACTAGTACGACTTCATTGGATATACCAGTGAAAGTTGTATAATGGTAATTTCAAATAGTTGCATAGACGTTTATACAACGACTTTATACAGCTCTGAGTTCTATTCAGACAAGGGGGCATGAAGTTGTATTATACGGTAAAATTACTTCAATACGATGTTTAAAGTACTTTGAGCCGTATTCGTTCCAATTAACAGACTAAATGTTTGTTGGGTTATGATAGGAGAAAGACTAGGAATTACACTGAAATCTTGTGTCTGAATCTGAAAATGATCATTAGAGAAAGACATGAAGCTCGTGGAAGACGGGCCAGTCCGAGTCGAGGTTTGATAATCATAGAAAGTCAAACGAAAAAAGACTTTTGAACACTGTGATCGGAGGTGTAACTAGAGTAAAACTCTGCCCCGTTCTTGTTATGAAATGACAATAAGAGTCACAGATTAGTGGTTTCTCCGATTCTAATTGAGCAATTAAATACTTGAATAGAGTTCATTGAGACCAACGTACCTATATCATAAACAATGACACTCGTATTTGATATGCAGATACAAAATATTAACATTTTAGAAACGTCTCCCTTTAATACTGAAGTCTGTATGGTTTTATCAAGTTTAACTTTGTTGAAAAGGTAATTACTGCTAACTATTCATCTGAACCCTTTACTTGTGTTAAGTCACAAATGAAATTGTATGGTGCATTGCTCTGCATTCCAATATTAAAATATTAAGAAATTATTTAAGTAGTCAATAATTTACCTCATTACAGCCAAATTTTTACCTTTATTTTTTATATTGTGTCAACACGTATATATAATAAATTAATTTTAAACAGACGAATAAAAAAAATAAAGCACAGCCAAAATGTGGTGAACATTATGAGTGTTCTCTGAAAAACAAACACAAAATGAAAACGAACAATGAAATAAAAACACTGTAAAACGATACTAGCGCCTAGTTTTAGGAATAGTATTTCTGTTGCTTATTTATCTTGGTTGCAAAGGGTGAAATAATAAAAAAAATACTAGTAATAGTAGTTGGTTGTAGTTTTCCCGCAGTTTTATGTTCTCTCACGTGCCATTTAGCTCGGGAAATAGAAGTTTTTGTATGGAAATCGGACGCACTAAACCCCCGGGGTTTGGGTGCGCTCTGCCTATTGTTGCTATGTAACAGCCTCATAAAAGTTTATCATTCGCATGTAAAACAAATTTCCATGTATTTTTTGCAAACCTTGTTGTATTGGCAAACTAACGTAGAATAAAATAAAAAGAAAGTTTTTAAAATAAAGAAAGTAGATTTTGTTTTAGTACTACGTAAGTACATGGTGTTGGCTTAGTTAGATAGAGACAAGAAGAGTAAAAGAAGCGTGGCCGGAAATCGTTAGATGAGACGAGTTCAGAACCGGAAGAGGTAACGCGAAGTTGGAGAAGCCTATGTCCAGCTGTAGACTGCTCATGAGAGAGAGGAGCTGAGTAAGTGTGATTGTTTCCCATACAATCAAAAGTTTTTGCCACCTATTTTGATATTCATAACCGTCTTTATGCTAAAAGGAACCACTCGACAAATTTAGTTTTTTTTTTAAATAATAACTACATTTGTCGAGTGGTTCCTCTCGACAAATTTAGTAAAAAAAAAAATAACTAAATTTGTCGAGTGGTTCCTTTTAGCATAAAGACGGTATTATGTAGAGCTAAAGTTTTTGCCACCTATTTTGATATTCACAATTATGTAGAGCTTTTGTCCATTTTATACACGATGACTTGACGTGACGATTGCTCACTTGATGGTGGGCTATAAATTTGGAGGTGGTAAATAAGTAGTCCTTTAATCGTGTTTTACGTTACTTAGGTACGTTTAATAAGTATTCTAAATACAGGAAAGCATTTTAATTTGTTTAAGAGTGATTACAACTGCAGTTCCAAGTACTATTGCTGTTTGGACATACTGCATATTTTGATATCAATAAATAATCAATTGAATAGTTCAAAGTGTAACCCAACACAGTTTTGATAATACAATACTTTAAAAACATATACCCTTATAAATGCGACGCCTGATAAGAATCTAAGCATTAAAATCCCTTGTTAGGTGCTCCTGTTACTGTATTTATATCGCTAATCGGGTTATTGTCTTGTTCGAACATTAGTAGTTGAATACTGTGGCCGAGTGTGGAGCGAGCAGCCGTTACATCAGATAAGGCCGTTTGATATGCTAATAGTGGTGGCAAATGTTCGCGTAATGAGCGTGGGACGGCTTAGCGCCTGCAATATACCCTGCTATGTAAAGGAGCCTTTTAAATTTACTTCTTGGAACTTATTTTCGTATACTTGTGTTAAGAAGACCAATTCTGGGGATTTTGTTTTTTAAAAACAAGGACGAAAAAGTTTAAACCTTTTATTGCTTCAGAAGTGGTATTAATTTCACATTCCTTTTGAGGAGTAGTACCATTCCAAATATACTTATGATTGTTATATTTTGTGAAGAATTAAAATTAGGTATTAAAAATAAATTTAGTTTTTAAAGTGTAAAGTTGATAATTATCAACTTGAATCAATCAAATCAAATTGATCAGTGTATTCTTGTGGGTAGAGTGAATATTAAAATTACTGGAGTAGAGCTCGGTTTCCGCGCCTTCTTAATGTTATTGTGTAAATAAGTTTACATAATAAAAACGATTTCAAGTTCATAATTAAATGTATAAAACAATTGAATGTCGAAAATTAAAATAACAAGGTAGACGGAGGTGGATCAATCTCCTTTGATTATAAATTTTCTGTGGCATGAATTAAGGAAAGACCATTCAAACCATTGTGATCTTTCTAGGATTCCTAAATCCAGTTTTGGACAACTTTTATCTAATGTGATGTAGAAGGTACTTAGTTTATGAAACATAATATGTTTGCATTGTACTATACTCACAAACAGGAACAGTGTAATAAGTGTCATTTGTATCGAGATACAATCCACGGATTATAGATGTTATCTCAGGGAATTTAACGCGGAATTGCGCGGTCGGTCGCACTCAGCGTTTTATCTCTACGTAATCATTTAATGCGCTGTAATGTTTTTTTATTCATCACCATATTAGTATTTAATACCATACAGCTTACCTATTCGTATTTTAATTTCATTTTTATGTTATCTTAATAATACCTATTGCTTTTAAAAAAAATAATATAAATAAATAATAACTATCATATTTTCGATTTATCTATATGTGTAAATATATATTGTAATATATTATGTAAGTATATGTAGTATATAGATACACACATCAAAAAAGTCTAAGCAACATGCATGATATTACAAATTTACCATTTATATTAATTAATTTCTAAGTATTTACTCACTCAAAGTGTATAGGTAAGTAAACTTCAACGGCCTTATTACAAAATACGGTCTAACTATAAACCACGATTTATTACGTCACAAAACCACTGTTTTTGAAATTTGTTATTGCAAAATCAGTCTTAACGCTAAAGCGTTAAAACTGATTTTGTATTAAACAAACACAAAATCATAAATTTGTTAATACAAAAGCAGTTTTAACACTTTAGCGTTAAGACTGATTTTGCAATAACAAATTTCAAAAACAGTGGTTTTGTGACGTAATAAATCGTGGTTTATAGTTAGACCGTATTCTGTAATAAGGCCGTATGTGTATAGGTAAAAAAATTTCGATTATGTTTTGTTTTTTTTCATAAAATTCAAATGACTGCGAATTTGTTTGAATTTGAGTGCATGTTAATTGCTACGTTTTAGTCTTGATTTTATAATTTTACCAACCATTTAAATACAGTTGGCGACAAAATTGAATTGTTAGATATTCTTTACGTCATGGAGCGACGTCATTTGACGGCAGATGAAATGCAAAGAGCTGTAGGGATGTTGCAAGCGGGAAGTAATCAATCTCAGGTATCTCGACATTTTGGTATTCATAGAAGTGTTATTTGTCGTCTTTGGCAGCGCTACAATAATACAGGGGAACCCGCTGAACAGCATCCAGGCCGTAAAAGGAGTACAACCACTCGGCAAGACCGGTACATACAACTGACTGCAAGACGCCAGCCGATGTTAACCGCTCGAGAGATAAGTTTGAGGCTACAAAATTCAAGTGGTGTTGATGTAAGTCCCCAAACTGTGCGAAATCGACTGCATGAGTACGGCCTACGAGCTCGACGCCCTATCAGGTGCCCACCGATACGTCACGGGAATCGCGCTCGTCGAAATGAATGGTGTAGAGAACGCATAACATGGACCCAGGAACAATGGGATAAAATTATGTTTTCCGATGAGTCGCGATTCGGGTTTAGGCCTGATACAAGAAGGGTGCGAGTGTACCGTCGACCCGGAAATACTGAAAGACTCAGGTGCGTTCAGGAAGTTCATCCATACAGCGGCTCAACAGTTATGGTATGGGCGGGTATTATGAAGAACAGGCGAACTGAGCTCGTTTTTGTAAATGGAAACATGAACGCTGAAAATTACGTTGAGGATATTCTCAGACCTTATGTCCATCCATTTGCACAAACCTTTGGCTCCGATTTTACGTTAATGCATGACAATGCGCGTTCACATACAGCTCGGCGAACCAGTGAATACTTGGCAACGGAGAACATCCAGGTATTGCCCTTGCCTGCACAATCGCCAGACCTCAACCCCATCGAGCACGCATGGGACATGCTCCAGAGACGTGTTTTGAAGGACTTGGACGGAGTGACAACAACCCAACAGCTGAAGGATTTGCTACAATTCCATTGGGAGCGAATACCGCAAGATGACATAAACAGTCTCATTAATTCAATGAATAATCGTTGCCGACAAGTTCTGAATAGCAGAGGAGGCCATACTTTGTATTAAGTTGTCCTATTCTTTCACAATAAATTCATTTTCTTAAGAAATTTCAATTTGTAAAAAAAAAGTTTAGTTTCTTATGTACCTGTATATTCTAATATTGTTAATTTCTGTTATTAAAAGAACTTATAAAGAAAACAGCTGTTATTTTTACATCATAGAACCCTAAAAATATTATTTTAAAAATAAAATACAACGTTATAATTAAAATAAATGGTAAAATAAATTAATATAAATGGTAAATTTGTAATATCATGCATGTTGCTTAGACTTTTTTGATGTGTGTATATATATAATAGTATATTATGTAGTATATGTATAGTTTAAGGTATGTATTATAGTACATGTACAATACGATGATACTGAGTAATATATAGATAGAATAATTAGGTTGACGAAATTACACTACACAAAATTATAACTACACCATTAAATTGTTTTTATTTTATGTTATATATCATGTCCATCCTAAGGTTGCCTGGAAGAGATCGCACTTGGCGATAAGGCCGCCTATTGTACATTTACTGTTCTGTTGTATTTTCTATTGTACCTTTATACCTAAACGGTATTTATGTAAGTTGGTGTGCAATAAAGAATTATCTATCTATCTATCTATCTAAAATGCACTTTTGCTTTTAAAAATAAAGCCTCGTACTTATCTTTGGTTTAAATAAATATGTTATTTAAAAAAAAGCGTTATGTAGAGCACTATCCAATTATGTAAGTATGGAATGAAATATCCGACATATTAAATCCGAGGACATTACTATTTTCAAGGAACTTCATGACTTTCTGGACTGAAAAATATTTAGCTGTACAGTCAGCATCAACATTATAATAATTTGGGAGTCTGGATAATTTGTAAGACGTTAAAATTGTATCTCATATTGAGGTTGATTATATTAAAGTCTACACCGTAATTTTTAAAGGTAGGTAAAGATTCGGTTATAAAAAATAGAAATAAGTAATATAAAACACCCATAACGTTCAAACATCAAGAATTCACTTATTTACAAATAACTGTACCTACCTACACGAAATACATACTACTACGTACTACACTAACTACTTACGTATAGGTAGGTATCTCTACCTAAATGTGTTTCGTGTAAGAAGACAAAGTACCTATCCTATAAAAGTCTCGTAAATAAATAATGAATTTTCACAAGAAACAAATAGGTAAGTACTTGTGATCGTTTCCGATCGCTTTGGCTACTGATCGTGATCAAGTCACTCCGGCTACTTTTCCACCCTCTCTGTATAGTAAATCGCATTTACAACGTTTCAACCTCGCTAACATGTTAAAACAGAACTAATGGACATTCGCTACAGTCTCAGGCCGCAGGAGACGAATAATACAAGTAAAATGGTCCCATCTCCACGCTTCATTAATTTTATTGCCCCGAGGCGCTCCGGGCTCAAGTCGGAACGCTGTCTCCGCATGCCGCCGGCGAAAACATGCTATTATTCTATGTTGCCAGTGACTTAAATTAAATAAACACAAACCATTATGCGTATATTGAAATGCACTCACTTTTCTATTGTCTATGCGACAACTGTCAACATTTTGGCGGGTAATCTTTTACAGCAATGAGTAGCTATACGCAGTGTACGGGTAACAATGAGTGTCGACGCTAATGTAATGGAGATATTAGCGCGAATCCGTGGCGGAATAATTCAGACATGGTTTTTTGTGTGTGGACGACACAATAGGATTATTCGCCATTGATCATTGCTTAATATAAGTAGTTGTGGAGGGTGCGTAACATGAAAACTAAATTTGGTTTATCGGCTATTATGGAAAGTAGGTGTTAATGTTGAAGGAAATTTATGATACGATCGTGAATTCGTGCCTTCTACAGTTACACTATGCTTCATGGTTATAAAGCTTTTGTACTTATTTAAATAAGGTGTGCATAACAAAATAAGTATTTAATATTCTTTCTGTATAAAATGTTTTTATAAGGCCGTCAATTTTTTTCATTGTTTTTTTTTGTGTTTTCGCATTCTTCAGAAAAGGCAAGTGCGTAATACTCAGAACTGACGGATGTTTCTGAATCTAAAAGAAGCAAAGCAGGATTGTAAGGGTCATAGAACATGGCGCTTAGTAAGTTATCTCTGCCTACCTCCACGGTTATAAGGCGTGAGTGTTTGTTATACCTATGTTTTTATATCTCTGGTTTAGTTTATTTACATGTTGTAACAACGGTTCGTACATCTATACTTATAATAAAACTGTAGAGAGATCAATTCTGTACATTGAATATATGTTCAAAATTAATATTGGAGGATGAATGGTGATCGATACTAATGCCAAAAATGCAATCAATAAGTTTTTTGTCTGTCTGTCTGTCTGTCTGTCTGTCTGTCTGTATGTGCACGCATGGGTCAAAAACTACTGAAGGCATTTTAACCAAACTTGGTACGATTGTAGTCCATACTCCCGGACAGGTTATAGGCTGTATAACATAACGCTAAGACACATAGGAGCTGAGCAGTGACGAAAAATTTGAAGCAAGTCAGTTGACAAAAAGCGCGTTCTAGCTCTTATCATCGCATACGTTGATCATACGCCAAAAATATGTATTACAAAAATAATGGTCTTCAAAAGATGTACAAAAAAGTCCTGAATAGTATATATCTATCTTTTATATATTAGCCACAATAACGTGTTTAATCGTTAGGGTTTTCTTCAAAGTGTATTAAATACATAAATATATTGTAATTTGCATAGACATATCTTTTTAAAACTCCCATATTTCAAAAGTACACTTTAATATCTTATTCATAAAAAAAAATTATAGAAATCGGTTGATAAACACACAAGATATAGATCATTTTACACATTATTGCTATTTGTCAACAATAAAAAAATACAAAACTGACAATAAAATAAAGAAATACAATCACAAAACATTAAATTATTATTCAAAGTGTTTGTGTTTATTTTATTAAGTAATTCAAAAATACTGCACGCAGTTTATCTATAGATAATAATATAGTCGAGTCTAAGTTTAGTCAAATATTTTTTGCTAGATGGTCATTATTTAAACTTACAAATTTGACAACAGATAGCATTGTGCCTGTGACGTCATTTTCAGTATCGCGGTGTTAAGATTTTCCTTGAAAGAATGACGTTCGCTCATGTCTTTCAGTATAAGTTTAGACGCAGTCTTCATAGATATTTTATTTACTATTTATTTACTTTGAAAAGGTTTTGGTTCGTTCGTTAATTTTACAATTAGTTTGTAATGTAGGTATATCTGTTCGTTATAAGGTTTTAAAAACGATTTTTCAGTATTAAATCGAATTGCGAAGTAAGTAACATCCGCCACGCGAACGAAGTCGCGGGCACAGCAGCTAGTAAATAATAAAAAAACACAATTTTTTTTAACTGACTTGTAATTGGAATTGTAAGCATTTAATTTCATATTATTATTGTTAGTAGTAAACGAGTCCAGAATTTGTGCGAGAGATCTGTCACTTCAAATTAGGTTATATATGATTTATTTTAAAAACAAATGATGTATCGTCAGCAAACACATACAGTGACGCTCAAATCTCGTATTTATAAAAAGTTTTAAATTTTGTCCGAAAGTTACCTTTATACTTTTTTTTTAGGCATAGACCGTTCTAATATTATATTCCTTGTATTTATAAGTTTGTTCATAATTGTTCATGATCATTTTAGTTAAGTGTGTAGGAAACCAGTCCTTTTTCTGGTTTGGCCCAGGAGTGTGATGGAGAATCATAACATACCTTCACATATAAATTAATAGGTTTGTAGGGAACATACATAAAGTAAACTGTCATGGTAATTATAACTAAAGGCGCAGGGCATGGCTAATTAATTATATGAGAGTATTTAATGAAATCTCAGTGAATATAATATTCTCTTCAATAAGAACAAAGAAAATGTTAAACAAACAAAAGGTAATGAGGGGTAAGTTGGGTTTATCTGGCCGTAAACTGTTAGGCAGCGAGTCGGCGGAGCATAGCGAAGTCGCAGCCTCCGAGGAGGAGGCAAAACCTCTCACAATACCTCCAACTACTAATGTTTACTCAACTTCAGAGTGCGACAAAGGGCCGGAACTATTGTTTGTTGGAAAAGCTTTATTTCGCTACCCTCGACGCTTGCCGTGACAATAGGTTACCCAACTTAAAAATGTATTATCTCACTGGACGTTAGAATATTGTGAACACGCAAGTTTTATTAATAAAATAATAAAGCGATTGCTTATTTTAATAGACGTGCGAGTATATACCTACATAAACAATGTAGAGCTGTTGTTAACAATTTCATAATAACAAAATAGAGATTTTGTATCCGTGTTAGATACCTACACAATTGTATACCTAAGTATTTTAATAAAACAATATTTTCTTAGATAAATGGTAGATACAAATTCATAAATACTTACCAATTTGACCATTATACTGCATCCAGTATTTAGGTCAGTATTTAGGTACGTAGGTAGAGCCATAAGCCGAAGAACCAGCAAGATGGCCTCTAGGTCAGTTCCACTGCCATTTCCAAGGAGTAAAGTTAAAATTTTAAGTACCTACCTTACTATGTTTAGGTGGTAGGTTACAGTAACTAGTGAAATTACAAGAAATCATTTTAATAAGTAGTAAAATAAAATCCAAAAACAAATGAAAATATATTTTTGTAAAGCGGAATTTATTTTCGTCTTATCCTTGTTAATATAATTTCCGACCAAAACAGGGGCGCTGGAGAGTTGAAAATTATCCTTTTCACGAACGACCTTAAGCATAATAGAGAAAGCACTTAAGCCATTTTCTCCGCCTTTGAGTGGCGTAAGCGCGACCGTTTGCTGGGGCTATATCTCGTGAGCTAGAAAATCAGCCATTATAGTCGAATATAGCCAGTTTCATGTTTTCACTAGCTATAGTGGGCGGGCTGTCGGCCAACGTTTTAACCTAATGTGGCTATTGGGCGGCGCTAACAGCAATTAGGCTACATGCGAGCAAATGGATTGTGCATTACTGAGGACATAGATTGATTTATTATTGGTTCGTACGTAAACGTGATCCCTTACATTCATGATGTAAGTTCGTTTAGGCAAAAGCCTTGCTGTTTATACATTGACTAGGTAGGGAGGTGCGTCGGCCAGCTGGGACGATACAGTCATTACCGACATGAATATCAGTCAATCGAATCAAGTATTAAATGCGATCAGTAGCGTGACCTAAGTCGATTGCTTGCCAATAAACTATAAGCTACTCTCCTACAATATTAATAGTTTTACAGAAACGATACGAGTCAACTTTTCAATAACTGAAATGAAAACTCATTTCCCGCAACTGTAAGACTGATGTCACGCGATTGAATAGCTTATTTTGTGAGTGTATTTGGATTTTCTTTTATTATACTAGACGAATATTTTGATTTATTGGATCCACATGATCTTATATTAAATTCATGTCCCTTAGAATCACTGCTCTTTATACCGCCCGCGCAGTCATGTTTTTTGATATTCCTTCACGTAAAAGATCACATCTGTTAGTGGCCGGGCATCTAGGTACCGACCTATGAATAATAAATGTGTCGAGTTGGCCGATTGGGGAAATTGAATTTTATAGTTGGTAACACATTCTGAGGACAGATGTCACAAAATGGCTGCTCGCCGGCGGCTACGTGCCGTATAACCGAAATGTCAAATAGAAATCAAAATTAGGTCGATTGTATTGTTAATAATTAAATAATGACGGACTAGATGGCGGTCGCCGGCATTTGTACGCATTAACGAGGGGGTACACTATATTTATAATGCGTATGGAAGGTGCGAGCTTCATTTTGATTAACAGAGTTACTTCTGTTTGGGTGGACAATTATCGGTCCATTACGTTGAGTACACAATGACCGGTTTTCCATTAAATTATAGAACGCTATTCAAATGTCACTTACTTCGCACCGATACATATGGTTCCTTTACGAATAGCTTCCTATTTTAATATACAAATTAAATGTTGTTTTGGTATATTTATACCTACTATTATATGTTACAGTTATATTTTCATGGTAGTAAGCACGAACGAAATAACTGAATGATTTCGTAAAATAATCTTAGTAATTGTTTTTGTTTACGGGATAGAAATTTCATTTTAATTAGATCCTCATTGTCTAATTACGTAGTCATTAGGCTAACGATTGGTGCCTTTTATCTCATAAGGACAGATTCTCATAAAGACAGATTCGCAAAAGGACAGATTCTCATATGGACAGATTCTCCAAAAGACAGAAATGGTACAGTTGTACACACTTTCATGCAAGTCATTAGGACATGAAATCGTGAGCATCGCTATAAATAAAATAAAGGAACGTTGTCAAAAATAAAACCGGTCTAATGGGAGTCTGACTTGCGCACCGAGGGTTCTGTACAAAATTTACCCGTCAAAATGTGATGACGTCACGACTCATCTGTCAAAAGTTCAATAAAGTCACGACTTAGCAGTCAAAAATTACTTTCCCGCCAAAACTCTATGACGTCATGTCTTAAAAAATCAAAAATATAATATGATGGAACTAAAAGTTAAAGGTTTTCAAGTTTTTTTTTATGTACTGTAAGACCTTGCATCAGGCCAAATTTCAAGTTTGTATGTAGAGTACCCTGTAGGTTTTGATACCCTTGCTTGTCGAAAATTTGCGACATAAACAGCTATATCTCTTGATTGAGTTGAATCAGAATTTGGTTTTTTTTAACTGCTCTAAAACGCAGCAGACCTAAGTATTTGGTAAAAATTTCAGCTCGGTACCACTATGTATTCCTGATAAATATGATCTTGACGGACAGACAGACGGATAACAAAGTGAGGCCCTAATAAGGGTGCCTTTTTTTACTGATCTCTTGATCCCTAAAAATCAACGTCGACATAACAAAAACTTTAAAAAAAAATATTTATTTATTTATTTGATCGAAAATAATTTCATTATGTAGGTATAGGATAACAATTAATATAATTTACTATGTATAATAAAACTATTCTTTTGTTTTTTACTGATGCTCATTTGTTTTTCATAATTTATCAAATTTCATTTCAAAATACTTGGTTTTCCTTTTCTTCTTACTATTACTTTTGTCTTTTTGAGAATCTGTCCATATGAGAATCTGTCCTTCTGAGAATCTGTCTTTTTGAGAATCTGTCCTTATGCGAATAAAGGGATTGGTGACAACGCCATTCTGCTTATGGTTTGGAGAGTCTAACAAAGAGCTATGTAATTTAATGTTACTCAATTACTCAACTAAAGTAACTAGCTTCTTCTTAACATCTCCAGAAATTACAAGAGTTTAATCTATTGTAATTTCTGGAGACGAATTACGACTAAGTACTTATTCATGAAAATTGTCAAAATTAAAGAGAATCAATTAAAGTTTAACAAAACGGTGTTAAATTGCGGATACCTTCTCAAGATATTGACCATGTGAAAACTTGGAATAGTGAAGACCTGCAAATAAAGGATAAGAATTATTAGGGCAGGGCACTTGGAAAAAACTTCTTGCAAATACCGGCTATACTACAAACTTTTTATTTGCTATGTAGGTAAATTGACATAAAAAGGTATATACAAGGTATGCATTTTACATTAACTTTATTACTGCGTTTACAATTTTCTTTACTTTCAGACTTACAATGGTATCGGATGACAATACCCAATTCAATTTGCTTTACTCCTGATATATTGTTGTTAATTGATTTCCCCTCAGCGCGCCGCCCCCTTCGAATACTGAGTTAGATAAATTCATGCTATCCGTTTACATCATTAAATTTTATTAGTAGCAATACAATGGTAGAGCCATTCGCGAATCTACAGAAAGAGGGACTTTTCCGCCGGCAATAGCGTTCCCGGCCGATTCGTATTTCCTTTTGGCGCGAATTAAGCAGGCTATTAAGTCGGCTTTGAGACGTATGACGAATTTATAAAGCCTTACGCACAATAGTGATGCGTTCACGTGAAGATGGGGACAATATGAGATAAAATAAGTTATTTTTAATGGACACGTATTAGTTGTTCGCCAAATTGGTAATTTTCCTTTATCGCTGCTGAAAATGGCGCAAACAGTTTTCTATTTATGATTCTATTTATAACTATTCGCATGTTATTCAATTGAGCTAATCATTATACTTAGTATGTATGATAATAGGTAGGTAAATGAAATTATTTTACAAAATTAAATTACAATTCATTCATAAATGCTCAGAATACTCAGATTCAAACCCTGCCTCGAGTAGGTACAGTCGGGGTATTTGCCGCTCGACCACCCTTAGGCGAGAATCGCTTGGCACGCGGCGCATGCGATACGTGGGCGTGCCACGTATCGCATGCGCCGCGTGCCAAGCGATTCTCGCCTAAGGGTGGTCGAGCGGCAAATACCCCGACCGTACATAGTTTCGAAAAAACGTAGTATATGGCTAACCTGTGCCTACCCTTCATATAAACGATGTATAAGTTTATGTATACGTGGTATAAGAAGGCCATGTTATTCTAAAACACTTAATTATAATAAAAAACAGATGTATTTTAATACAATCACAAATAAATAAACACGAATCAAGTTAATATATCCCTTCAAAAGGTCGGTAGAATTAGTAGTAATCTTCAATCTGTCCATCGCAATCATTATTCGATTAATGCAATTCAATCTTAGTATCGCTCTGTCAAGTTTTAGTTGCGTCACTTAATAGATAGATGGCGTGCCCACTGATTATTAGTGTTGCTAGAGTTATAATCTGTCATAAATGTCAAGCTAGAGTGGCGATGCGACGAGGCTATTATTTTGAATATTATCGTCATTTCAATTCATAGGTTAAACAAGAGACCCCTCTATCAGCCATTGTTACTGCAAGTGTCACGCAATCAAAATTTTCTTAGCTATTCAATTTACGTTATGTCAATTGAGGCGTTTATGTTGTTGAAAAAGTATGTAAGGATTTAGGCTGCGTCGTTTAGGTTGGTTACTTAATGTTGAAGAACTTAAAGAATGTTAATAAAAGTAAACTGATAGGTATTAGGAATGCAAGTCACCTAAAAATAGGCACAGATTGGTAAGTGTTTATATTCGCAAACGGTCAAAATTTGATCATCCCCTATTTTCTTACCAACTATCTTATTTTATTCAAAATTAAATTCAAAGTAAAAAGGAAAAGGACGTAGAGAAATAAAATACATTTGTACGTTAACAATAATTAACTATTTAATACGTGAATTCTGAATTGCCGAATGTAGGTAGGTACATGCCCTTCAAGTCTATTTATCTTATGACTGGGATCCCATCAAGCTTGGTAATCTGCTGGAGTCTATTACATGCTTGAGTACGCCACGTGTCTATATCAGCTTGGTTTTCCATTATTGGATTGCCGGCGAATACTAAATCTCTTAAATTCGGACACTCCTGTCACGAAATGAAGATTAGTGGAACCTGTTTTTCTCATTATCATCTTATCTATTAAAAAAAGTCCAAAAGTCCATTATTGTCTCTGTGCAAGGACAAGACCTCTCCAACGAAGGAGGATAGATTTGGTCTACTAATGCTATGTTAATCACACGAATTGGTATTAGAGTTCATGTCAAGTTTTCCTTCTTGTGTTTTTAGAGATACTAATAATCAATCTAAACATAATATCCACTGTGTTAATCTATCTTATACCTAATTAATCTTAGTAAGGTAGGTATACCGTATTCATTCTTACTTGATTTATTTAGTAAACAAACACTACATATTTCAAATTCACTAGTTTTTACATCAATCGCACACTTTGATATGGATGAAAATTTCTGGAAAGTAGCATTATACGTTTATGCAATAGAAAACACGTAAATTACTTTGATTTTACCACTATCTTTCTTATATTTTAAATAAATGTATTTTTTTCCAACGGCAAATTTCACAGATAAAAATTAATTTCATTATTTGACATTAGTAGATTCTAAAAATTTCATAGATTCGTAGGGGTGTGTAACAAAAGTGAATGAACGATTGGCATACGAATAAAATGATGATGCTTAAATAAATCCTACTAATATCATAAATGCGAAATGTTTTGAGGATGTATGGATAGATGGATGTTTGTTACTCTTTCAGGCAAAAACTACTGAATGAATTTTGATGAAATTTGGAATATAGGGTTAGGTTAGGGTGTAGAATAACATTTGAGCTACTCATACAACACGGGTGAAGCCTCGGGCATCACCTAGTCAAAATATAAATAAAATAAAAATTATGTATTTAAGTACTAGATAATGTTGTTTAAGTAAGTGAATTTATAATTTTGCTAATCTACATGATTCTAAAATTATTATTCTGAGATTACTATTTTGAACCAAAATCTTTTGTCAGACGTAATAAAAACGAAAAAAAATAAGAAAGAAAGAAAGAAAAATTAGTTTATTCACGTAAGATATAAAAATACCGCGTGTGAAGGTCGTTTTATAGTGATCATATAATATGCTCGTCTAACTTAACGGCTAAGTTTACTGAGGGTTCGGAACACGACCATGTCAGAGAAGACACCCACAAGAAACTCTGCTGGGTTCCTATCGCTCTTTTGGTGATCACTTCACAAATATTATTTTATTTAGTAAACAGATCCAAGCATTTTTATCGTTTAAGTAATCCTTTACACTATAATATGATTTCGATATTAACTTATGTTTAATAAAAGATTTAAATTTATTAACTGAAAATTCTTTAACTTCCCTAGGGAGCTTATTATAAAAACGAATACCATTACCAGCGAAAGAATTACTTATTTTATGAAGCCTAGTGTGGAGAACAGCAAGTTTATTTTTATTTCTAGTGTTAACATTATGTATATTTTTTGTTTATTTTTATTTATTTTTTGATATTTGTTAATATTTTTGTGTACGTAATTAAATTATCAAATATATACTGGCAATGCACAGTCATAATCTTAATTATTTTAAATTTATCTCTAAGAGACTCTCTTGGGCCCATATTATATATACAACGTATCGCTCTTTTTTGCAAAACAAATATTGTGTTAATATCAGCCGCACTACCCCACAACAGAATACCATACGACATTATGCTATGAAAATAACTAAAATAAACTAGCCTAGCTGTGTCTATATCTGTTAACTGACGTATTTTTTTTACTGCGTATGCTGCTGAAGAAAGCCTACCTGACAATTTTTCAATATGGGGGCCTTATTGTAATTTACTGTCTAAAGTAATGCCTAGGAATACTGTAGTGTTAATTATTTCCAGTTCCTCATTATTGATTTTAACTATTGGTTTTATATCAAGAACGTTTGGCATGGTAAATTTTATGCATTTTGTCTTTGTTTTATTTAGAGACAAATTATTTGAACTGAACCAATATACTATTTCCAAAAGAGAATTATGTATGTAGTCTACCGCAGGTTGACGTCTATTAATTTTAAAAATAATTAATAAAACAGATAACGTCAAACTACCAGGAATAAATGTATTTTCTTTCTTTCTTTTTCTTTCTCTTTTACAGCTGCTTATACCTACCTACCTGCTATATTTGTAAAAATTATAAATAAAAAAATTGTTTAATAACTTTAGTATTATTTAGGACTCCACATTCCTATTGCGTAATTAGAATATTATGTAATTATATACCTACACGGTATAATGTATGTAGCTAAAAAAATTGCCTTAACCGTTCAGTACTAAAAGAACTGTAAGTGATGATTTCATATATTCACATCAGTTACACATCTCTAGCTATCAGTACTCTTTAGTCTGCGGTTGACACGACGCCATATATGTTTACCATATAAAGCAAGTCCGTTTAAATAGACTATAGTATAATTATTATATAAACTAGACATTAAGCGATCTTAAAAAAACTAAGATCGGTTAATGCGGACACATAAGCGAAAGGATCTCAAAATAGGAGAATAGCATGTCTTCAAAATAGGTTACGATCAGATAGTCCAAGAAGCAAAACGTCAAACAATGCGAAAAGTCTAGTGAGCAATATTCAATATGTCTAGTTACTTAATGTCCCATGTAGCAAAACGTCTTAATTTCAACAGGTCTATACCTATAGCAAAAGGAGAAATTGGGAAAACGTTAATTTTTCATCGCGTACATTTATGAACATAATTAGTAAAAGTATGATAAAATAGATAAGACTTTTCGCATTGTTTGACGTTTTGCTACTTAGACTATCTCATAGGGAGGGGTCAAAATACTGTAGTCATTGTCTCGTAGTCATTTTTTTTTTCCAAGTCATCAATTGGATTAGCACAAACCTGCAATCTATTAAATTCGACCCACTCCTTGACGTTGTTGTTCGCCATGTAGAGTACTTTAAGGTTCTTCAAAACACCGACGCCCCTGAGCTTGTCGATGGCGTTGTAACTGATCCACAGTTCCTCAAGGGTATCTGCTACCGTTTCCTAGAGATGATAAGGTAGGTTAATTATAAGGATAGGATAGTATTCATTATTTAATAAGATAAGCACAAAAAATTAAGCTATTTTTTAAATCCATGAAAATAAAGAAAAGTAGTTAAAAAACTACGTAAGTAGATAACTTACTATACCCGCCAGATTTTTTATATAATTTCTTCCCACAGACAGTATCTTAAGATTTCTCATTCCAGCAATGCCTGCTATTTTATCAATCATGTTAGAAGATAGACTTAATTTTCTGAAATCAAAAAGACTCTTTTGAATACTTTGTCTTGAAAGTGAGGGGTATATAAAAGGTGGCTAATCGTAGTGCCATAGAAGAGCTGATATAAAAGTGCCTCAGCACCGTGGCGTTCACAGTACGGACGCGACACTGTTTTTCACACTGTAAAATTGCTTTAGCGATCCACAAATTTCCTGAGCCTGGATACAAGGAACACTCTGTATCCATTGAATTGATGTTATGTCGCTTAGATTTGTAAGCGACTCGTATTTTTGTTAATGTTTGCTTGCTACCTCTCTTAAGTATCACTTGACCATTTTTTTTCTTTTAATTGGTTCACTTTCTTGTCTCCATTTTACTTTTATCAAATTTTATTGAATAATTTTTAATATTAAAAATTATGGAGTTAATGTGTGAGAAAGCGTAGTATCGAAGCGCATATCGGATACAGCTAGTAAATTAGATCAAACTTACTCGCAGGCTGCAAGAGTGGATAAAGCTCCATCCATTTTTTCAATAGGTGGCCATTGAAATTGTAGGTCAATTACTTTGGCTTCTGTAGCGTTATTACCGGTTTCTTTCTCCCACCGAGCTATAGCATCCTTACAAGTTGTAGGTTTTGGATTAGCCATTTCGTATCTACCTTATTTTGGAACCCCAATAGACCAGCAGGTGTTTTTTTGAAGGTCGTGCACGCTTTTAATTATAAAAGTACAAAATTTTTATAAAGTTTGTAAATACCCTGACTACAGGACAGGACTTTTTGATAATGTGTCAATTTGATGTCTGTCACTTTACGTTATTTCAATTGAGGTCTATTTGTGAGTAAAAAAGTATCTATTTGCTACGTTGTTAAAGAAGGTTCTTTACTTGCTCCTTAAACCATTGATAATAATAAGTCGCACTGTACGTGCGGCCGTTTTGTGGGGCCCACTCAACGAGGTGGCAAGTCACTACCTGTCTTTTTATAATATAGAGACTGATTATCACGACAGGTATATTGTGCGTTTAGAGATGGTATCTGCCCTGTGTGTCCATTACCAGATTAAAAATCTCTTAAAGGGCCTCTTCGTCTTGGCTTCGGCCCGATGTATGCCTTCCAAAGAACCGGGTCTCCAATAGACCCGAGTATTATGGAAAAGAGAAACATAATAATAATAATATAATAAATGAAGAAATAAATGATGATAACAAGAGCCAAAGCGAGAATAGCACAAGCAACACCCCCGGACTCGTCGCTCAGCTCCGCCTCGCAGACAGTGGAAAATGTACCAGATTCTGTTGAGGCGTCGAGCTCAAGCTCCAGCGACGAGTTTTTCTCTCCGCCGTCGTCGCCAACACCTGTACTTCGGCGGGGAAGAGGCCGGCCACCAATTGGCTTAGGATCCCGAGCCCCACAGGCATCAAACAGGGTCCCCGCTGTTGGTGGTAATGTGCAGCGCATGAAATGGACGTCTACCATAAATGAAAATGTCATGCGGGCATATTTTGTGGCAACAGAGGGAGGAACTAACCTCACTGCGTACCGTGATCGCATGCTGTCTCTATTTCAGGAACTTGAACCAGCTGTCAACGTTTCGACCCAACGACTATCGGATCAAGTACGTGCCATTCAACGTTGTCATTTGTTGAATGACACTGTGCTTGATAGGATTCGTTCTGATATACTTAGTAATCTCACAATTTCTACACCACCACCAGTTACGACGCAGGTAAATACTATCATACCTCTGTCTCAGCCAATAGAACTAAATAGCTCTGAGACTATTGATTGTGAGGTTACAAATGTAAGTATCCAATATAATGATCAATTAAGGAGTGCTTTGGAATGTACTATTGGGGAATATCGCTTTATGGAACCGGATAAAAGACCGCGGTTACCACGATTGCCTACGCATAAAAAAAATATAGCGCTGGTGTGTGCTCTAGATTCACTGTTATCAAATTACTTTGATAACAGTGAAAATCTCAGTGATGCACACTCAATTTTGTACTGTGGGGCTGTCACTGCATGTCGAGTAGCACATATTAGGTTTCCAACCGATGATATTGCTACTCGACTCAGGCCAACTGTGCCGGCTTGGCAGTGCAGGATTGAGCGTCGTATTGCTGAGGCTAGGGCACTCATAGGCAAGCTTATCTGCTTCAGGTCGGGTAATACACGCCCGAGGGTGATGCGTTTTGTGACACGTGCATTTGCTGATACCAACATAGATCGTCGCAATTATATATTACGTGTCACAGAACGCATTGACTTCCTGAAGCAGAAGGTTTATGCGTGTGCAAATCGTATAAAACGATTTTAAAAAAAGAATGGAGCGATATACCCAGAATCGTGCATTCCAAAGGGATGAGCGGTGGGTTTACAGAAACTGGGAGCGACCTGTTCAAGATTCGGGTGACAGGCGGCTACCTGATGCTGATGCTACAACCAATTTCTGGCGCAGCATTTGGTCGGTGCCTGTCAGTCATGTAGAGGGTGATTGGATAGGGGATGTTGAAGAAGCGTGTGAACGTATTCACCAAATGGAGCCAGTAACTATATCAACTTTAGATGTTAGTAGTGCAGTCCGTCAACTACCAAATTGGAAATCGGCAGGACCAGACGGATTGCACAATTTTTGGTTAAAATGGCACCATAGTTCCCATGCTTGTTTAGCATCTCATTTCCAATCATCTTTAGAAACAGGTACGCTACCAGATTTTATTACTACTGGTGAAACCCACTTGCTTTATAAGTCCGGTAGTTCCACGGATCCTAAAAATTATAGACCTATAACTTGCCTCCCAACGATATACAAACTTCTTACATCTATTTTGAGAAAAAAAATATCTTTACATATACAACATAATTCGATCATGTACATTTCTCAGAATGGATGTAGGAATGAGGCACGTGGAACTAAAGAACAACTCCTTATTGACACTACTATTAGCGAACAGGTACGTCGTAACCGAAAAGACTTGTCTACATGTTGGATAGATTATAAGAAGGCGTATGATTCTGTTCCTCATACATGGCTTCTGAGAGTGCTGGAGTTGTATAAGATTGATGCAACTCTATGCACTTTTTTAAGGACATGTATGACGAAATGGAATACGGTTCTTTTTTATTCGGGATGTAGACAGGGTTTAGGAAACAACGTACCTATTCAAATTAAGCGAGGTATATTCCAGGGTGATAGTTTCAGTCCGTTGTGGTTTTGCTTAGCACTGAACCCTCTTAGCACTCTGTTAGAGTGTTCAGGGTTAGGCTATCGGTTAAAGAGACATGGTCAAGTTATATCCCACCTCCTGTACATGGATGACTTGAAATTATTTGCTCCAACTAAATCCCAATTATTAGTTTTACTAAAGGAAACAGAAACCTTTAGTAATTCTATTAAAATGGAGTTTGGTGTGGATAAATGTGCTGTCATGCATGTAAAGCGAGGTAAGGTTGTGGAATCTGATGAGTTACAACTCTCAGATACCATAAAGCTTAGATGTCTCTCTCCATCCGACACATACAAATACCTTGGTATGTCACAGGCTTTATGTATAGCGGAAACGGACATGAAACAACAGTTACGGGATCGCTTTTTTGCCCGCTTGAAAAAGGTTTTAAATAGCCTTTTGACAGGGGGTAATAAAGTTCGTGCCTATAATGGTTGGGTCATGCCGGTTCTGATGTACTCCTTTGGCATACTAAGGTGGACACAGACTGAGCTAGAAACTTTGGATAGAAAAGTTCGAACTCTACTGACTGCACATCGAATGCATCATCCGCGTTCTTCGGTAATGAGATTGTACATTCCACGAAAGAGTGGGGGTCGTGGTTTTTTAAGTGCTAAGACCCTCCACAATCGTGAGGTGTACAATCTCAGAGAATATCTGTGGCATTTGGTATACATATGATAACTCCAAAATCAGCTGTTTTTAGTTAAGTATACAAGTGGACTTTATTTTTTCTATATTTTCGTTTGATCCAATCGAAATAAGTCCACTACTCTAAGAAGTCCATATTATTTTGATCAAATAATGATAACTTTAAAAAAAATATATATATATTTGATAATTTTCTGTTATTTCAACATATCATCTTTTTGTTAGAGCAAATAGTTAATGTTTCACGATCCATTTCAGATAAGTGTATATATCATTTTTAGATCAAACATTTTATATTAAACACCTTGACAAAAATTGATAAGTCCCGTTTATATAATGAGTGATAGTGAGGAGAATTATGATGAATAATATTTGTTTCTTTAAAAACTAATTACAGTGTAAGATTAATTGCCAAAAACATGATCTCAACTTATAATATCTATGGAAACATGATAAGTTTAATTATTATTTTTTAACTTTTTTTTTTCATTTGGTACAAAGTTGTTAAGTGCCACTAATTAACAAATAAAAAAACTTATTGATTTGATTTTTATGTTAGTGAAAATCTGATTCTAATAAAAACAATAATTTCATTGATTTGTTTTATTATTTCATTATTCCGATTTAAGAAAATAACTTAATGCTTAAAATGCTTGTACTGTAAACTCGTTGTTCAAGAGTTATCATAATATATACCAAATGCCACAGATATTTTCTCTCTGTGGACGCGGATATACATAGAGATGTTGTGTCAGTGGATGTCGGGCTTACTCCGCTTTGTTTGGGCAAAGAGAATTGGCGCAAACCTATAATACATACTATCGATGATCGTAAAGAAGTATGGAAAAGCAAGGTGTTGCATGGGCGTTTTTACCGGACCTTGAATGGGCCTGATGTTGACACATTAGCATCTGTGTCCTGGCTGCGATTCGGTGATCTCTTTGGAGAAACTGAAGGTTTTGTATTTGCAATTATGGACGAAGTCGTAATGACTAAGAATTATCGGAAATATATCCTGAAGGATGGTACAGTTGACATATGTCGGGCATGTCACTGTCCCGGAGAATCACTCAGACATATTGTTTCTGGTTGTTCTCGTCTTGCGAATGGTGAATACTTGCATAGACACAACCAAGTAGCCAGAATTGTCCACCAACAACTTGCTCTTAAATATCATCTTGTCGATGCAGAAGTACCGTATTATAAGTATGTACCCGACCCGGTTCTCGAAAATAGTAGTGTTACATTATATTGGGACCGATCTATCATCACTGACCGGACTATTGTTGCCAATAAGCCAGATATTGTGGTGATAGATCGGTCAGAACGCCGTGCAATGATAATCGATATCACCATTCCTCATGACGAGAACCTTGTTAAAGCAGAAAAAGACAAACAAACTAAATATTTGGACTTGGCTCACGAGGTTGTCGACATGTGGCATGTTGATTCGGCGATCATTGTTCCGATAGTACTTTCGGTCAATGGACTTATTCCAAAGAGTCTCTATCAACATCTACGGAGACTCTCGCTTGACAGTTGGATCATAGGTCTGATGCAGAAGGCAGTACTGCTTGACACGGCACGTATTGTGAGGAGGTTCCTCTCTCTGGAGCCCTAACCACCGGTAGCTTGGTCCCTGTACCCGATGCCGGTGGGTCTACCTTTTTTTATATTTTAAATGTTTTTATTTTTTATATCAATATTTAAAAATGTAATTTAATGTGATAAATGTAAATAAAGAGAATAGTAATAATAATAACTTTGTTTTTTAGGAGCAAGTAAGTAAGTTCGCCTACACGATTAATTATTATCCTTATCGGAACCAATGGTTATGTATGATCCAAACATACCCGTTGGTCCCGATAAATCATACAATATCCATAAATATGTATGATGTAGACTAAGCAGAGCAGATTTGTGAGGATCGAAGTACTTGGCACTCAGTAGTTTTTGCCTACCCCCAAGGTATTAAGGCGTGAGTTTATGTATGTATGTCATTTTTGTATTACATGTATGTCATTTTTTTATTGTTGTATGTCATTTTTTTATTGTTTTATGTGGCAATAAAGGTATTAGTATTTAAGGAAGGCTAGTCTTCTATTCTAGGATGGAAGAACTAGGTCATTATACTGCTAGGTACTCGATATTGATCAGAACAAGCAGTTATCTATTTAGAAGATTGAGCCGTTCTTGTAAATCTGGAGTGGTATCGACTAGTCGGAGATTTGGTAAAAGAAGCTACAAATAATGAATTAGGACCTCGTAACTTATCTTTTCTCCAATTGGTATAACTTCTTTGTTGGTGATTAAAGTTGGTAATATGTAGTTCGAAATAGGTACTGTCTAGACTTGCTCTAAAACGTAAACATATATGGCGTCGTGTCAACCACAGACTAAAGACTTTTTTTTTTTTTTTTTTTTTTTTAATGGCGATTCTAAGATTACGCCAATGACCAGTTAAAATAGTACTTTTAGTAGACGAGCAAGGTAATCAAAATTTGTTGTTATACATAAATACGTGTTATTCTGTGCTGTACTAAAAAGGCAGATATTAATTTAAGAATATAAACAAGAACAAAGAATTAAAATGACAAAACCATTACAGTTTTATGTTGTTTATCTCTATATAGTTACATAAAACATATATAAACGGTGAATTAGAATACGTAAGAATATTATTAAAATTAACAGGACGAGGTATACGAGAGGGAATGTAATCATAGAATGAAGAGCGCATTAACGGACATTGGAAAAAAATATGATCAGGGGAACCTTCATCCAAACCACACTCACACATCGAGCTGTCTTTGATCCGTAATTTAGCAAGATGAACGTTGGTACAAGCATGACCTAACCTCAATCTACACACAACTGATGTAGATGTTTTATTAGCTTCTCTAAATTTATAAAACCAAGGCTTCATTGGTATGTCCTGCTGGATGGAAGCATAGTGTCGACCTTTATGTATCTGAGTTTTAACCCACACAGCTTTCCATTGAGATGTTAACCTTAATTTTGATAGATTTACAAGATCTTGTGAGTAAGTCTTATATTGACTGAGACAGCCCAACGCAACAGCGTCTTTTGCAAAGGAATCAGCAATTTCATTACCAGTAATGCCCTTATGACTAGGTATCCATACTAAAACAATCTGCTGATTGTTTAAAGCACATCTCCAAAGAATATGCCTAATATTTAAAATTAAAGGTGATACATTTTTTGCACGAATTAAGTTTGAGAGAACAGACAATAAGCAGCTTTTCGAGTCAGTAAAGACAACGGCTTTGTTGATATTATGCGATTCGATATAAAGTAAAGCCTCTAAAATGGCTATTGCTTCGCCCGTGAAAATAGAATTAACACAAGGACTTTTAAAGTTTAAAATGATCTTATATTTTGGAATCCACACCGCAGATCCAACGTTTTCATTATCTGACATTTTAGAGGCATCAGTGTAAAAAATGAGACTATCATTCCAAGTTTCACTAATTATTTTAAGGAGTTGGATATTGATGAGAAGGGGATCATCACTTAGATTTAGATTAAAAACTATATTTGGTTGATACAAAATGGCTTCAAAAGGAATTTCATAAATAGGTTGTAACATTTTAGATGTAAAGTTTTCAAAAGGCAGGCTTAAATAAAAAGAAAAACTATTAAATAAGGGAGGATAGTTCTTACGCACCCAATATCCACCTGCAGAGATACAATCCGCAAGACAGTGTAATCTCGCGATGAGCGGGTGATTAATATTATAAGTTAATTTAAGAAAAAACCTATCAGCTAAGTACTGCCTTCTTAACGATAAAGGAGGGTCAACACACTCTACTTGAAGACCATTAATAGGAGAAGATTTCATGGCACCAATAATTAATCGCAAACACTTTGCTTGAATTTTATATAACAACATCAAACCAGATTTGTTACAAGGTTCTAGTAAAAAGCTACCATAGTCCAAATGACTTCTAACTATAGCGTTGTATAACAATTTTTGACAGTAAGGGTGAGCACCCCACCAAACACCAGAAAGAGATCGTAAAATATTTATACTTTTTTCACACTTTTGAACAACATATTGAATGTGATCAACACCCGAAAGTTTAGAGTCTAAAATAAAACCTAGAAATTTAATTTTTTCTTTAACAGGAATAGTTTGATTCCCAAGAGATATAGTGATAGCTGGGACAGTTCGTCGACGGCTAAAAATAACAACTGAACTCTTAGGAATGGACAGATCTAAGCCATTGCCTAGAAGCCATTCTTGATGATAATGTAGAGCAGAATTTAGTCTAGATACAGCTTCAGACAATTTATCAGCCAGAACATACAGACTCAGATCATCAGCAAATTGTAGAATCTGACAGAAAGAATTCACAGACAATTCTAAATCATAAGTATATAAATTATATAAAAGGGGACTAAGAACTGACCCTTGAGGAAGGCCCCTCCAAACCCGTCGAGCTGGGAGACAACCATTATTAAAAGAATTGACAATAATAGACCTGCCACAAAATATATTAAAAATATAGTTGGCTATTTTCATTGGGATGTTCAGTCGTAGTAATTTCTGACGTAAAACTGACAATAATACATTATCATAAGCTGCTGCGACATCCAAAAATACCCCAACGCAATACTGATTATTGGACATTGCTACGCGTATATCAGACGTGATAATACTAAGACTATCCATTGTACCCATGCCTTTACGAAATCCAAACTGAAATTTTGATAGTAAACCCTGACTTTCCAAAATATATTCTAGTCTATTTTTAATCAAATGTTCCATAATTTTGCCCATTGTACATGACAAAGCTATGGGACGGTAGCTTGCAGGATTCAACTTTGGTTTACCGGGTTTCAATATAGGGACTACTATGTGGGATTTCCAGTCCTCTGGAGGGGTGCCAGAGTCGAAAATCAAATTAATAATGTTTAAAAAGTATGATTTTGTTTTTGATCCAGCCTTTACCATAAAAGAGTAAGGGATGCCGTCAATGCCAGGGGAAAAGTCCTTTAAGTAATTTAAAACTTGCGAGAGCTCATCAGAAGTAAAAGGACCGCTAAAGGGACCCGAAGAAAAAGGATCATCCGAAGTAAAAACTGTTGCCTCATACAGCGATGGAGCTATGGGAGGGGCAAGCCTTTGTGAAAATTCATGAATCCATATATTGTCATCTTGTGATGGATATGGATGTAATGGAGCCATGACTTTGCGAAATCTTTTAATATTGTTCCAAACAAGGGACACTGGAGTGCGTGGGCTAATATTATCACAAAATTTACGCCATCCATCTTTTTTTTTCTTGGCCAATAACTGTACTGTCTGCGCAGCAACTTTTTGATATTTTAAAAAATTATCCAGGGACATAGTAGAGGAATATGCCTTTTCAGCCTGTTTTCTCTCTATACACGCATCAGAACACTGTTGATCCCACCATGGAGGAAAATATAATTTCTTCCTTGGGGGTTTTTTACGAGGAATACTCCTTTCAGCTGAAGAAATAAGAGCATTTTTAAGAGAGGTATATGAATTATCTACATTTGATGGATAAGGTATGGGAAGATTACTGATTTCTTGATCAGTAAAGACTGAATACATTGGCCAATTTGCTTTATTTACATTATATTTAAGTCTAGGGTTGAATGTGAGTTGAGAATGGCAGAATGAATTAGAAGAGTGGATGAAAATAGGAAAATGATCACTACCAAAGGTGAACGGCAAAGTTTGCCAACTAATTAGGGAAGAAAAATTAGGCGAACACAGAGAAATATCAACGGCACTAGCAATATTGCAAGTAGGACGCACTCTTCGAGTGGGAGAGCCGTCGTTTAAAACGCAAAGGTTAAGTGAATCAATTATTTCAAGAAGTCGTACCGAAAGTGAGTCAGATATGTGCGACCCCCACATTTCGTTATGGATATTAAAATCCCCCAAAATTACGATGGGGCTTTGAATGTTGGAAAAAAGATTATATAAAACATTTAAAATATGCAAAGAAGGTTTGGGAATATATACAGAGACGAATGAAATACCCATGACTTGAACCGCAATGATATTAAATTCACTACAATTATGTGTCAAAGGTATGTGAGAACAGGAGACAGACCTTGAAACCAAGAGACAGACTCCTGCATGACCATCATCCCTATCATCCCGGAAACAAGCAAAACCAGGAACTCTAAATAAAGAACCAGGCTTAAGCCATGTTTCCTGGATTGCGATGACGGAAGGCATGTATTTATTTACTAAATATATAAGTTCCGATTTTTTATGTTTAATGCTACGACAGTTCCATTGAACTATTCTTGGAAACGAGAATGTTAAAAGGCGTCAAAAGCTGAGTAAGTTGAGACCTGAAGTGGTCTGAGAGCTGAGAGTCATTTAAAAGAGGAAGAATTTTCGTTAAAATAGATAATAAGCTATGAAGAAGATTATTAGTATCAGAATTTTGATCTATTGGAGGATAACATGACCCATTATTAAAAGAAGACGTAGGAGTTTGTGTGATGTTATTATGAGCTATTCTATCAAACCCATGAGTAGAAGCTGGAGAAGGAGGGGACCGAGTAATGAAGGAAGTTTTTCTGTAAGAAGAAGTTATAGGGCTTGAGCGAGGGGAAGACGAGTTTACAAAGTTTGAATAAGTTTGAATTGGCGATCTTGTGACATCAGCAAAAGACTTCCTTACTTGAGGAAGCCTAGCCGATGCCTCCAAATATGATATATTGTCTTGAGACATAACAATTTTGATTGACTTTTGTCTAGAATGTTCAGGACAAGAAGGATCTTTAGAAGTGTGCGGTCCTAAACATAAGAGACAGGTAGGGGGACTTTTAGAACAAGTATTTCCCTCATGGGCTTGAGCACATATGTAACAGCGCGGACTTGAACGACACTGTGCAGTGACATGGCCAAACCTACAGCACTTAAGGCACTGAATAGTAGGTAATATATATTTTTCAATTGGCATAGAATTAAAAAAACAGTAAATATTGTTAGGCAACCTTTGGCCACTAAATGTGAGAATTACTGTAGAGGTAGGAGTATAAACTGGAGATCCTTCTCTTGTAGATCGTCGTGAAATTCTTCGCGCCTTTATAACATTACCAAACCCCTGAGGAACCTCGATGGCTTCGACGAATTCCTCCAGGGACCACTCCGTAGGGACATGCCTCACCACTCCCATGCGAGAACTCGAAAAACTTGGAATAATAGCCTTAAATTTTTGAATAGTAAGGGCCGGGTGCACTAAAAAATTGTTTGCCGCATTGGCAGTTTTAAATTGAATGGATATCCGGTTCCTTCCTACGCGTTTTAGACCATCTTTACAAATTTCCTTAACTTTATTACCAAATAAGAATTTTCCAAAGGTTACTGACTTTAAAACTGCTGAAATATCCTCAGAAGCCTTGGATACATGCACAATAAATGGACCTAAATCAGTGTCCGAATATGTGAGTGGGTTTTGTTCGAAGTTAGGATGTATATAATAATTTTGAATTGAAGAAGAAGGAGAAGAGATTAATTTTTTAGACGGAGATGATGAATCATCACAGGATTCCGCCTCAATATTCCTCTTACGTGTCGTCGTAGTCGAAGGTTGGTTAGAACCTCCCCCCCCCGGGTCGGGGTCGTCCATAGCGTCGAAATACACTATGAAATAAAGTTAAAAAAACTTACTCAGTGCAGGGAAAAATACTCTGAACCTTTTAAGTAAAAAATTAGCACAAATAACACGAAAAATTCAATAATTTAAATGTCAATTTAAATTCAAATGAAAAAACGCTTGTGTCGCCACCAGTCGCAGGATTTTGTCATCGACTAAAGACTTTCTTCTTTAATCTTTGAAAAATGTATAGGAATCAAGGACAAAATTCTATAATCTACAAATGTCAAATCGTAAAAATAATTTTATCTATGAAATTTTATGTTGGAAAAAAATACATTTATTTAAAATTTACGAAAGATAGTGAATAAATCAAAGTGATTTACGTGTTTTCTATTGCATAAACGTTTAATGCTACTTTCCAGAAATTTTCATCCATATCAAAGTGTGCGATTGATGTAAAAACTAGTGAATTTGCAATATGTGGTATTTGTTTACTAAATAAATCAAGTAAGGATAAATACGGTATAGGTACGTTTTGCTCCAACCCCTAGCGAGCGAATTCAAAATTACCACTACTGAAAATGTTATCTACATATTGTTGTCCGGTCAACGAATGGCTCAAAGGAGACTATAGAGTGAGCGTCAACCTAAGCGATTTCTTCAGAAACTTATTCACAGTACCGTCCGTGAGTCCGCCCGCCCAGTGCCGTCTACTGAGCCGGAGAGGGGAGGGAGGGGCAAGCTTTTCGATAGTCAGTTTTTATACGATCCCATGAGTTCTTACTCTAGCACAAAAAGAAAATAATTAAAAACTCATTAAAATTAAAGGAAATTTAAGGAACAGAGAAACACCCAAATCATAATTAAATATTTATTAGGTATTTTTGAACATAAAGCTAATTATATAATAATTAAAACTATTATGAACTAAGTAGTACTTAATAAGAAATTTTCGAAAAGAGGTACAGCCACTTCAAGTACATTTTATCTTATGATAGGGTTACCATCAAGCTTGGTGATCTGTTGAAGTCTATTGGAAGCTTGAGTACGCCAGGTGTCTACATCAGCTTGGTTTTCCATTATTGGATTGCCGGCGAATACTAAATCTCTTAAATTCGGACACTCCTGTAAGGGAATTAAGTTAAGTGAAAGTTATTTTTCATATACACTTCTCAACAAAAAAATCGAAACGGTGTGCAAGTTTGTGTTTTGTAATGATTATCTGAAAAATGTGTATATTTAGGATTATGTGTTATATGTCATTTAATAGGGAATTTAATGACGTTTTTAAATAATAATGGTAATGTTCTAAATTCAAATTAAATTTTCATAGATTTCGGATTTTGTTTAACAAGTCGTTTTTATTCTGTACGTACTTTGACGTAAACTGATGAAATGACGCACGTAAATAAAAAAAAAGATAGGAAATGTTTATTTAATAACTCGTATACCCTTTCCTAGCCCTCATTACTGCTTCTGTACGGTTCTTCATTGATAGGATGAGAGTCACGATCAAATACAGTGGCGCCCTATTCCATTCCTCTTGGATTGCATTTTAAAGCTGATTGCATTTTAAAGCTGGCTAAGTGTTTTTGAGGCATGTTTTCTAACACTAATTCGTCATTTCTATTCATTCACTGGCCGGCGTGGTAATTAAGTAATTACCACGCCGGCCAGTTTGATTCGTATTCGGGTTTAAGTCATGTTTTCTTTAATACGTTTTTCTAGGAATAACGACTGGAAACTTTTTGTTAGTTGGCTTTTACTATACCCATGAGATCAGACATTCACCGTGTTTTCTCACTCCATCAACTTACTGCCTTTCAAAGCCATGTCATAGTTTAAAAAGTAACAATTATATCTCATGGTATGGACGAGTCTTCTCCGCTGATTAATACATACCTACTCGAGGACACTACAAGAGTACATAAATTAACGGACTAAGAAAAAAGTGTGTTTCATAGTGTGTACATAATGTCATAAAACTATACGACAAAAATACTAAGTACAACGGAACCTTAACAAACCTGCAATCTATTAAATTCAACCCACTCCTTAACGTTGTTGTTCGCCATGTAGAGTACTTTAAGGTTCTTCAAAACACCGACGCCCCTGAGCTTGTCGATGGGGTTGTAACTGATCCAAAGTTCCTCCAGCGTATCTGCTACCGTTTCCTAGAGATCATAACCTGATAACTATAAGAATATAATCCTTTCTTAGAAGATTTTATTCCTTTTAATAGATTTTATTAGTATGAAAGTAAACACTAAAATTATTACGTGTATTATCCAACTTATGAGTAATACTTAGTACTCCATAACTTCTCCGTGAATATGCGAACTTAAGAAGGCCTCCTTTCAATGCATAAGCGGTAATGTCTACCGTTCTCTTTTATTAGCCTAATTTCCTAACAAACCCGCATTAGGCATTTGCTTTCAAAGAGTTCATCAATGCATTTGTTTGTCTGTAGTGAGAGTTCTTTAATGGGTGTTTGTTTCCCAAGGTAAGCTCAATAACTACAATTCGGTTTTTTTAAGTAGAAACAAAATACTTAGACCCTTAACTTACCACACCCGCTAGATTTTTTAGATAATTCCGTCCCACAGAGAGTATCCTAAGATTTCTCATTCCAGCAATGCCTGCTATTTTATCTATCATGTTAGAAGATAAACTTAATTTTCTGAAATTAAAGAGATTATTTTTTCAACTTTCTTTGGCAGAGTTGTGGGGTATTATTGTGTAAACGAGTTCAAGGGATGTCTGACGGTAATTTATCTGTCTAATCTATAGACTAACACTTTATTGACAGCCACGGAATAAGCTACAACAAAAGAACTGGTATAGGAAGGGTGGGAAATAAATTTGACACGCTTAGAAGTCACGGCAACCGCAGAACTGATGAGAAAGGGCTTTGGCAATCTTGCAAGATGGAGTTTTATGATAAACTTTGAACAGATTCCTAAAACAGAAGGAAGGTCAATAGGGTTTCATTATTTTTTTACAGACTAGTGGGCGCTAGTGAGCCCCATAAATTAACGTTTCAGCCCAGGTTGCATTGGCCGTGGTCGCAAGCTGACGACAGTCAGTAGCTACTAGATACCTAAGTAAGATTACATTAAATCAAGTCAAACTTACTCGCAGGCCGCAAGAGTAGATAAAGCACCATCCATTTTTTCAATAGGTGGCCATTGAAATTGAAATTCTAACACTTTGGCTTCTGTTGCGTTATTACCGGTTTCTTTCTCCCACCGAGCTATAGCATCCTTACAAGTTGTGGGTTTTGGATTAGCCATTTCGTTTCTACCTTATTTTGGAACTCTAATAGATCAGCGGTGGTTCTTTGAAGGTCAAGCACGCTTTTAATTATAAAAGTAGATAATTATTATTACAAATAATTGTAATAATAATTATTGTAGGTTTGTTAATTACCCTGACTACAGACTTTTTGATAATGTGTCAAATTGATGTCTGTCACTTTCCGTTATTTCAAATGAGGTCTATTTGTGAGTGAAAAAGTATCTATTTGCTACGTTGTGAAGGAAGGTTCCTCACCAGAAGAAACGTTTCAAAAATACGAAGATTTTGCTTCTTAGCATGCCGAATAACTAAGTAACTCCACAAAGGTCGTTCAAGAAATACTTATTTCTAAAAAACAATATACTTATACCATTGATTTACAAAAAACCAAAGATACACACTCCACTTCCCAAAAACGTCCGCAACAAATGGGCGCATTGTGCACTCTTTTCAAATTAGTATCGCGTTGTTCTACCGGCAAACGTCAATCATTAAATTTTATTGCTTTATGTGCATTACTTTTTAAATACAACTTTATGTCATGCGTGTAAGGTAAAGGCACCTAATTCCGTGGTGTTTTTGACAAAACACGAAAGAACATTAAAAATTAAGTAATTATCGTACCTTTTTATACAATTTTATATTTTTATCAGAAGCGTTAACTATCTAATTTTTGAAAAATATATGCAGTTTGTCAGTAAAAGGTTATTAAAAATGATAAAATAAATAAAAATATAAAAAAGGACGATGCGCCTAATTCCGATGTAAAAATCGTAATTCCGATGCATTTGGTTCCTAATTCCGAGTATAAAAATAGAAAGGGAACTACCTATGTAGGGTTCTCATACATGATGTTCAAAAATAAAAGGAATTTATTTTTTATGTTAAATCAGTTCTTTTTTTAATCATAATCCTTAATCTTATTAAAATCAACATAAAAATCTAGGTACTTGTATCATGATTACAAAAATAATCAAAACATGTACTTAAATAAAAACACTAAAAAGTAATAAATAAGTGAAACTAAAATGCAAGGTTAAGACTTTTGAAATAATTTATTAGGCGCGGTTATGCTAAACTTTGAAGCACTATAAATCATGAATGATTATTATGCAATAAAAAAAATTACTTAGGAAACCTAATAATGATGTATGTAAACCTATCCAGGTCCAGTCACTAAGTGTGTAGGAGGATACAAAGAAAATTACATAAACACACACGCTGAAAATAGTCTTCAAATAGGCAGACTGACAGACAAAAATCATTTAATTGCTGTAGTTTCATAATTGGGTTAAAGAAATATGAATACACGCATATTCCAATTTTATGTGATTGTACTATAGATGATTAGTATTCTTTCAGTTACTACGTACTAAGCAAATAAAAAAAAGGAACACTCTGTATTTAAACAGGGTCAATACTCTCTATGACCGGGTCAAAACATCGGAATTAGGAACTCATGTAAGCTTATTCCGATGTAAATACATCGCAACTAGGTTCTCATATAACCTTATTCCGACGTATATACATCGGAATAGCGTTTTATGATGCCAAATCAAAGTTTCTAATTCCGAGTAATAAAAATTAAAAGATTTTTTGATATTATGCAAATTAAATAGTGGATAGTTGCAATATGAAAGGGAAACAAATAATAACAACAACAATAATAACAAGACACATACATATAATAACAGAACAGATCAAAAACCGAACGTCTTCATAATTTTTTTCCCGTACAACGTATTAAGAAAGTACCTATAATAGTCATTTTTAACCTGCTATAATTAGTGAATCCGACGCCAAGGTGTACCTCGGAATTACATTATTAAATGCATGAGTTATTCAATAAGTCAGAACTAACACATTAAACTTTGTAATCATAAAACACACACCGAAAATTTAAAAAAAGTAAATGTCTTAAAATTTGTTTTTCCGTGGTATACATCGCTTTTAGGAACACACTAAAATATTTTGCACCTAATGCCGTGGTGTTTTCAACACGTATTTTCTTGCTAATTTGCAAATAAAATACTCAAATCTTAAGTGTTCTCGATAAAATATATTGTCCTTTCAATAATTCAACCTAAACGAAAACTCGCATTGTATAAAATTATCACGTAAAACACTATTTGGCAAATCGTAATACTCACGTGCATGAGGTCCTAAACGTATGAAGTGTGCTTTAAAGGCGGCTTCCCGTGGCAAAATGACCGATTATTCTACAGTGCGAACACACTTTACTCTCTTTTCAACCGACTTCAAAAAAGAGGAGGTTCTCAATTCGGTTGTATTTTTTTTTTTTTTTTTATTTTTATTTTTTGTGTTTGTTACCTGATTTCTCGAAAACGGCTAGACCGATTTGAAAAATTTTTTTTTTGTTCGATTGGGTATACTTCCCATTTGGTCCCATTGTCACCAGATCTGGATCTGGATGACGGGATCCTAGAGAAATCGAGGGCATCTCTTGAAAATTGTAGGGACGCATTATGTAAAATGTTGTCATATACGTGCATCTCTGACGTCACTACCAAATAGTCAAGAGTCAGAACTGGTCTGATGCTGGAGACCACAGAGAGTCGAGGGAACAACTCAACGGCATATAGCAGCTACCTTGTGTTTGGGCTTATTTTAATTGTATTGATGAAAACTTTACGAAACTTGACACAAACATGATCTGATGATGAAGAAGACTGAGGGTCGAGGGAACTCCTCAACGGTATGTAGCAGCTACCTAGTGTTTAGGCTTATTTTAATTGTATTGATGGAAACTTTACACAACTTTACACAAACATGATCTGATGATGAAGACGACTGAGGGTCGAGGAAACTTCTCAACGGTATATAGCAGCTACCTAGTGTTTGGGCTTATTTTATTCGTATTAATGAAAACTTTACACAAACATGATCTTATGATGAAGACGACTGCAGAAATTTATTTAATACGAATCTTAGAAATTGTTATCAGCATGGTTTTTAACCGACTCCTGTTGAAGTCGGTTTTTTAATTAGAAAATTATGTTTATATAAATATGAACAGATAAATTATTAATTGATTATTTTATCATGCAGACCAAAATAACTAGTGAATTACTTTAAAAACCCGTTTTACTAAATACCTCGGATTTTACTGCCATTTTTAGAACCCCTCGTAGTTAGGTGCTTTTACCTTAAGATTGAATTTGAAAAAAGAAATATGTTTTCGATATTACTATACGTATTTATTGCGTATGTTTAATTTGGTGACACTTTTGGCTGTTAGTTTTGTTTGAAAATGTGCATCTAGGGTTTTTTATAAATCAATGACTTATACCGCATTTATCCTTACTTGATTTATTTAGTAAACAAACACCACATATTGCAAATTCACTAGTTTTTACATCAATCGCACACTTTGATATAGATGAAAATTTCTGGAAAGTAGCATTAAAAGTTTATGCAATAGAAAACACGTAAATCACTTTGATTTATCCACTATCTTTCGTAAATTTTAAATAAATGTATTTTTTTCCAACATAAAATTTCACAGATAAAATTATTTTTACGATTTGACATTTGTAGATTATAGAATTTTGTCCTTGATTCCTATACATTTTTCAAAGATTATAGACTAAAGTCTTTAGTCTGTGGTTGACACGACGCCATATATGTTTACGTTTTAGAGCAAGTCTGTTTAAATAGACAGTACTTAGGTTGGTCTAAAAGAAATCACCCTATTGAAAGATCCGTCTGTTTTGACTTGTGGTGCAGAATACAAGTGAACATGCCAAGGAGCGACACTCCCCAAGAACACGAAATAATCGTGTCTATACTTTTACGTATCAATTTGTCGATTCCCCGGCCGTCCGAAACCGAATATTTTCGGAACATGAATTTAAGTGGACATAAGTGTGCGATTTGAGTGTACAAAGATCCATGGATCTTTTCAATGGATTTTAGTGGACATAGGGGACAAACACTGCGCCGCGCTGTTCAGATACCAAACTTGAAGAGTATGGGATCAGGCGAGACGTTACCAAGAGTAGCCGTTCCCGAAGCATCCTTTCTGCCGATAATTAATATTGCCGCTCGTACCGAAGATTTCGCCTTTCGCCGGAAACTTTAACCAGACGCCACGCAATTAGCCTTCAGTATATATTGCCGTACAAAGTCCAGTCAGAGCATTAGCTGGCTGCATCCCAATAATTTTGTCACCTCAAGAAAAGAGTTAAGGAAAAGAGGAAATTGAAGGAGCATAAAAACACATCTTGATTATAATTAAATATTTATTAGAATATAAAGCTAATTCTAAAATAATTAAAACTATAATAAAGTAAATAATTCTGAATATAAAGCTAACTCTAAAATAATTAAAACAATAGTAAACTAAGTAAGTAAGTAGTAATATTAAATTTCTGAATGTAGGTCGAGCAACTTCGTACATTTTTATCTTATGATAGGGTTACCATCAAGTTTGGCAATCTGTTGAAGTCTATTGGAAGCTTGAGTACGCCAGGTGTCCACATCAGCTTGATTTTCCATTATTGGATTGCCGGCGAACACTAAATCTCTCAAATTCGGACACTCCTGTAAAGAAATTAAGTTAAACGTATTTTTAACATTATCACCATATCATAACAGTACATTATTAGGCCACTGCAAGAATGACCCTCCAAAAATGGGGAAAGAAAACTTGGCACACCAATACCACGCCGCGCGCGCGCCATTTTCATTGCTATTGGGATTCATGTCATTGTCACGTTTTTCCCAGAATAATGACTGCCAACTTTTCATTAGTCGACTTTTATGACATCCATGGGATCAGATAGAGTGATGATATCTTGTATTTCACTCCATTACCAACAGAAGACGTCGCAGTCACCATATAAAACCAAATCACGGATTGAATGTCTCATGGTAGAGACGAATCTCCTCCGCTGATTGATGGACACTCCTTACATTATACAGGGTGTTTGGTACATCGTTTGCCAAATTGAAATAGCTAATAGAAGAGGTCATTACCCGTCTTTCCTCACTCACCTAGCCGGTTTTAACCTCAACATATTTTAGATATCGATGTAAAGCTATTTTTAAATGAAAAACCCAATATTTACCATGAACACTTAAATTTAAAAAAAAAAATCTTTTGTGAGTCCTCATAATTATGTTTTGTTTTAAAGTTTAATACCAGGAGCATCAAATAAATTAGTAAAAGCTCACCAAAAACGTCAACTTTTTGTTTATTGACATATAATAACTACAGAGACAGGTAAAATTTAAAGATATGATCAACTTTACAGTACAATAAAAAAATAAATAAAAGAGAGAAAGTTCTTGCATTTTCTGAATAAATGCCTTACTTTATCTTCTTTCCTTGGTATACAACATGTTATGAAAAAGTAAATAGTTTTTCTACAAAACATGTGTAATACATAATTCGAAGTAAAGAAAACACGTTTGATGAATAGGCAAAGGTAAATTTACTAGCGATAATTGCTATAATTGATTCATTCTAGCGTACTTACCTAGTTACTTTAGCTTTTTTTGTCACTGCAGTGGGTCTACCTTATCACATTAGAGTTAATTTTAATATAATAAAAGGAAAAAAAAATCATCATTTACTATATCGTTAATAAATACGATTAATGTTATGCATAAAACGTGTTTTCTTTACTTCGAATTATGTATTACACATGTTTTGTAGAAAAACTTTTTACTATTTTATAACATGTTGTATACCAATGGAAAGAGAATAAAGTAAGGCATTTATTCAGAAAATGCAAGAACTTTCTCTCTTTTATTTATTTTAATATTGTACTGTGAAGTTTTTTTTTAAATTTTACCTGTCTCTGTAGTTATAATAAGTCAATAAACAAAAAGTTGACGTTTTTGGTGGGCAATTATTAAGAGCCTTTACGTGGCTCACTAGCGCCGCCAATAGAAAAAAAATCATAATTCGGAAATAAGATAAATAATTTTAATTGTTGATAACAAAGTCTTGAGAAAAGGCAATAAATTATTTTTATAACACACTCTCATAACTTTAAATGTTTTTTAATTAGTTAAATTTCGCATTCGAAAAAAAAACGGCCGTTTTTGTTAATAATGCAATATTTATTTAATTGAAAAACATTTGAAGTGTTGAGAGTGTGTTGTTATACAAATACTTTATTGCCTTTTCTCAAGACTTTGTTATCAACATTTAACATTATTTATCTTATTTCCGAATTATGTTTTTTTTTCTATTGGCGGCGCTAGTGAGCCCTATAAACGCTCTTAATTTATTTGATGCTCCTAGTATTAAACTTTAAAACAAAACATAATTATGAGGACTCACGAAATAATTTTTTTTTAAATTTAAGTGTTCATGGTAAATATTGGGTTTTTCATTTAAAAATAGCTTTACATCGATATCTAAAATATGTTGAGGTTAAAACCAGCTATGGGAGTGAGGAAAGACGGGTAATGACCTCTTCTATCAGCTACTTCAATTTGGCAAACGATGTACCAAACACCCTGTATATTACTCCTACTATGTTAGCTTGCCAAGTAAGAGGAAAGTAGCTCATACTACAACGGAACCATAACAAACCTGCAGTCTATTGAATTCAACCCACTCCTTGACGTTGTTGTTCGCCATGTAGAGTACTCTAAGGTTCTTCAAAACACCGATGCCCCTGAGCTTGTCGATGGCGTTGTAACTGATCCACAGTTCCTCCAGGGTATCTGCTACCGTTTCCTAAAGGTGATAACTATAAGAATATAATCCTTTCTTAGAAGATTTTATTCCTTTTAATAGATTTTATTAGTGCGAAATTTAATAGATTTTATTAGTGCTTTATGACTTATTTTTAGTATTCCACAGTTTCTCCCTGAATATGCAAACTTTTAATGCATTTGCGGTAACCTCCACCGTTCTCTTATACTAGCCTAATTTTCTAACAAACCCGCTTTAGACATTCGCCTTGGTAGAGTTCATCAATGCATTTTCTTGCATCTTTAGTGAGAGTTCTTTGAGGAGTGTTAGTTTCCCAAGGTAGGTAGAGTGAACCCAATGAGTACAACACGGTTTTCTCATGTACCTAGAGCACGTACAGGAATATGTCTAGTCTATCGTTTTCACACACACAACTCGCTAAGTACCTATTCCTAAAGTACATTAAACTTAAAGAAAGTAGTTAAAACAAAATACGTAGACCCTTAACTTACCACACCCGCTAGATTTTTTATATAATTTCGTCCTACAGAGAGTATCCTAAGATTTCTCATTCCAGCAATGCCTGCTATTTTATCAATCATGTTAGAAGATAAACTTAATTTTCTGAAAACAAAATGATTCTTCTATCAACTTTTTTGGCAGAGTTATGGGGTATCATTTAGCAAACGAGTTTAAGGGACAGCTGACGGTAATTTATGTGAATATAAGTAGTCCTATAGACTTTATTGAAAGCCACGGATAAAGCCACAAGTAAGAACTGGTAGAGGAAGGGTGAGAAATAAAATTGCCGCGTTTATCAGACCTCGCATCTTACTCTAAAACTTACGTATGAGAGCGAAGCCATGGCTACAGCTATACCTAAGTAAGATTCCATTTAAATTAGATCAAACTTACTCGCAGGCCGCAAGAGTAGATAAAGCACCATCCATTTTTTCAATAGGAGGCCACTGAAATTGAAATTCTAACACTTTGGCTTCTGTAGCGTTATTACCGGTTTCTTTCTCCCACCGAGCTATAGCATCCTTACAAGTTGTAGGTTTTGGATTAGCCATTTTGTTTTTAACTTATTTTAAAAGAAAAGAGAAGAAGTTAACAGATCAGTAGGTAGATGGTTTTCAAAGGTTGTATACTTAAAAATATAAATAAGTATACAAAAGTTCTTGGTTTTTGAACTTTCTTGACTGGTATTTGTTTTTGTTGATGCGTCAAATTAATGTCAATAAAAGTTACTCTATGAATGACTATGAGTAGTTTAATCTTTTAAAATGAGGTTGGTTAATCTCAAAAAGCGGATTGTTTAAGATTGAGAAGCGCCTGATTATTATATTAAAATATTTATTAGTATTGTAACACAAAGTTACAAAACAGAGATACATACAAAAATAGGTACATAATCTAACAAGACTTAGTATATAAGTACCTACATATTGTTCTAAAAATATAAAGAGAGCAAACAATCTTATCACGAGTGTGTTTGCGTTATATGAGAAGGGTGCAGGTTAGGGGTCGCGGGTCGTCCCGGTTGGACGCCAGTAATCACGCCGCGCCCTCACACCTCCCTTAGCTCTCGGTCCCTCTGAGCCTTTTCCCTGTGTGCCCAAAGCGTTCGCTCACAGAATTTCAAGTGTACGGATTTAGCCGCTATTTTTCTTTTGAATGGCGGTTTATTCAAATAATATATTAACCTATGTAGGTTGTTAAACCTTCATTGTGACTGAGTTTTCTTTGTTTGATATTCTTACAAGCTGGATACTTAGTTTCAATCTTTTGTGTTTGCTTTTATTTGTACGGAACACTTAATCATATTCATGTGGAGATAAGTTTACAGCTTTATTAAATTGCAGTAACATTTATACCTACATTCACAGACTTCTAGTCTAGAATCTAGAGAGTAGGTAGGTAAATGTTTTCACCAGAGAGCTAAGTCTTATAAAGCGAAGGTTTACAGCTTACCTAAAGGCAGTGAAGATACCTACTTTAGGTATTGTTAACTGCTTCATTGTTACGGCAATGCCCAATAGTCAGCGACTACGTCACTGTTCTATAAGTCATCACTGTCTATAGCGTCTATAGCACGAAGATATCTTCGTCTTATAATTATGAATAAGACTGTAAGTAATATGTTTTAGTCTTACAGAAACTCTATCCAAACGAGTGACCCCTTTCCTTAAGTTAGACTTAGGTACTTACCGAGCTGGACTAATAAGGTAAACGAACCTACTTGTCCAACTTGAGCTATCCCTGCAATGGGACCTAATGGGCTGTAATTACAAATTAGTTGTAGGAACAACAGTAAACAAATTGGAGCAATCAGTAGTTTGATTCCAACCAATAAGAGCTAACCCCTCAATATAGGGTTTAGAATGATAAATATTTGTTCACCCCATAGATTCTTTAAAGGAATATTGTAGGGGCACGCGTCAGAGCTGAGTTTGACACGTGATCTAAACATAATTTTCATAGTGTTATAGGACTTAAGCGCTCTCGACACGTGCTCTTAAGTAGATGTTAGTGTAATGCATTCACAAGTATAATAACGACATTTAAAGTCTAACCCGAGCAATAACAAACCTCTTTTCATAACTGTTTATCCATGGAGCTAATTTCTTATATTCAGAACAGTGTCGTGTAAGTAACAATGTAAGTAGCAATTTATATTTTGTCCTGGGTACGGTGATTGAAATATGTTTTAGTTGTCGTTGTTGTTTGAAAGTCCTTGTTCGGGATGATATTGTAAGGTCTAAGGTAAAACACGGGTTGCCTAACTCTTTGATTATATATGTTATAGGCAATGTGTATAATCCGGCATTGTATAGAATACCTAGTCATTCTATATAATGCCTAAAACTGTCAGGCAATGTGTATAATACGATTCATTTTATACATTGTCTAAGTATTGTATTAAATGCCTAAAGTGCATCAGACAATGTGTAGAATGGACAACCACGGCCACGTTAAGAATAAGTGCTTTTAATATACTTATTTACGGGTCCATATTGGCTTACATAAATTCGAAGTCATATTTTTGGTCTTACTAACGCATTGTGTTCATAATAATCAATATTCATAATTTTTTTATTCATAAATTTTTATAATTACCAACGGAGCTCATAACCGTTAGTGATCATATTTTTTTTATTCATACTGTTTGTACCAAGAAACGTTTATAATCATAATTTTCCTTTTTCAGAACTTTTTTCTTCATAACATTCAATGATCATATATGCTTTAATTAATAATGTCATTGTTTAGAATAGCTTAGAATTTTTGTATTAAAGAATTTAAATCATTCAGTTCTAACCTAACCTAACCTACAGAACTTGTAATCTTTCTTGCATAGCATCTCGTTTCTGGTAGCAACTAAATATAATCTAACTAAATCATAGAGAAGAAAAGCAGATTACTACATTACCTATGCTTCAACCGGTATTCTATACAATGCCTAGGTATTCAATACATTTCCTAGGCAATGTGTAAAATAGTTTCAACATTGAATTTCATTTCATACATTGTCTGAACGGCCGCGGTATTCTATACATTGCCTAGGTATTGTGTAGAATACCTCCATTATACACAGACTCTACTCCATACACACAAGAGGTTGTGGGTTCGATCCCCACGCAGGACAATAATTTGTATGATCCACAAATTATTGTCCTGGTCTGGGTGTTCTTTGTGTCCGGTAATTGATGTTTGAAAAAGGTCCCGGCGACACAGGGCATGATCCCTAGTGCGGGAGTTGTCTTAAAAAAAAAAACTAAATTACTCACGGAACAAAAATTTGAAATGGTTTACTTTACTTTCACGACATCGTGCTTAATACCGGATACTTTTACATACCTTTATCAATTTAACTAAGTAAGTACATAAAGAATGTACAAGTTGAGCTTAGACTAAGCATTTGTAGATCCATGGAATTTAAACCTGAGACTTCGTAAACGGCACCAGCATCCACGTTCGGCCAAGGAGGGAGGGAATTGAATGAAAATGAAATGAAAATGAAAAAATATTTATTTCACACGTTAATGACATTAACGAAAGTCTGCGTTTTTATAGTGATCACATATGAACGTCTAACTTAACAGATAAGTTTACTGAGGGTTCGAAACACCACCATGTCAAAGAAGACACCCACAAGAAACTCTTTTTGTGATCACTTCACAAATATTATTTAATTAATACTGTTTTTTATGACTTAAAATAAATAATTAACATCATACCTAGGCATTTAGTTTTTCATATTACATCTTTCTATACTTCGTTGACATTTGACGTAGTACCTAAGTATAACACAATACGGTGATTAAATTTTAAAGTAAACACTAAAATACCTTATTTTAAGGGAAACGTATTAAACACGCCGTCCATCCGTCTTCGGCTCAGGCAGACAGGTGTGTCGGAGAGACTAAAAACCACGGTGTTCTGCTCTCACTCATTAATGGCCAGGACGACGACACGGCGCGAGAAGACAGACATTACTATTACCTACATTACTCGAGCTGTTTTTTACGGCCTTCGTCGAACTAATAGGGCAAGGTGAGTAGTCAGAGACTATAGTAAAAATTATAGGTTAAATGTATTCAACTTTAAGAAAATTACTAGGCAAACATTAGCAGCGTATAAGAGTCGACTCTACCTTCACTGTCAGTCTTTCACTGGATCTCTAGTCGAAGTAGTGATTATGCGTTTTGCGGTATTCTTATTGAAGTGCCCAGCAGGCTAGTCTTGCCATCAAAAAACTAAGTAATTATTTTACTAATTTAAATCGGTAATTTATCATTAGACCTGTGTTACATGTTGAAAAATTGCATACAAATAGAGCAATCCAAATTCCATATACCAGTAGATGTGGTTTGTCATCATATTATTATTATTGAATCAAATCTTTTTAGGAACGATAAAACAAAAAAATATTCGGTACTATTAGATTTATGAACGTGAAATAATAAAATACTTGTTTCCGAACGGCCAGCGTTATGTCAAAATAACCACAACATTGCTAAACGTCATTCTGATTTCAATGTGCGTACTTAACCTCAAATATAAACAACAAAATAGTGGAATGTAACCTCAAATTTTAGGCAAATGCACTGTTTATTTTGTTAGTGTTCGATTAAAATAATCAAAATGGATGATTTACAACTGAATATATCAGTATCCAGTAAGGTACGTACAACATTCAGTCACTATTACTAATTGTTTCAAAACAGTTTGATTATAATTAATGTTTACTTTTATTAGGGTAAGAAAAATACAAACGTACAGAATAAAAATGCATCGGAATACAAATTTGTTTCCAATGCAAAATTTACTGGAAAGACTATTGCTAGGAAACGACCTCAAAATTTGGCTCAGGCAAATGCTTCTGTGAAAAATAACGCCCATGGTCCTCCAAAAAAGGTGCAGAAATTTTCAGCCCCTAGTGACGGGAAGCCAGAAGACTTGGCGACAAAATTAAGAGATCTTAGTGAAAACAAAGGCAAGTTTCATGGTAAAAATTATCAGGACCTTAGTGATAATTTACAATTAAAACAGAAACCTAGAAGTGGTGGTTGGATATCTTCGTTATTCAAAAATAATCCACAAGTACCTCGTATCGGTCAGAGAGCTATAAAACCAATTGTTGAAAAAGTATTTGCCGGACAAACTTTCTCTGATTTGAATATACATCCACATAGTGTAGCTAATATACAACAGAATTTGGGTATCAAAGAGCTTATGACGGTACAACAAAATGCAATACCAATCTTGTTGCAAGGCAGAGATGTTCTTCTCAGGTAAAACATTTTTTTATAAATTTGTTAATACTTTTATTAACTTGTGACATGATAATGTTAGCTTACATGTTTATTGCACAATATTTGACTTTATTCTATCTATTATAAGTATCTACCATATTATTTATAATTATTATTCTTATGATATTAAATTTTTTGTTTAAATAATGCACAGTATCTTCCTTTATGTGAGCAGTGTAATAAACAAATCTTATAATTTTTGTTTCTTTTAAATTGTATTTTATTGTAATTGTTATTTTTAAATCCTTTTTGTATTAGATCACAAACGGGCTCGGGAAAAACGTTGGCATATGCTTTGCCTATCATAGAAGGCCTCCAGGCTATAAGACCTAAAATAAACAGGCATGATGGCATCAGTGTTGTAGTAGTGGTTCCTACAAGGGAGCTTGCTGTCCAGACTTATGAACTATTTGTTAAACTTGTAAAGGTCAGTAGATAAGTGTTTGTATATTTCATGAATGTCTATATGATTGCATAATGGATTTAAATTATATTGTTATCATCATAACAGCCCATTAATGTCCCACTGCAGGGACAGGCTTCCTCCCGTGACAGGGGATACTTGGCCTACTAATACCACGCTGGCCAGACGGATTGGTATAGGTTTTATTTTCAAGTTTTTCTTCTGTTTACTTTGTAAAGATAATATTCACGGTTAGTCCCTTAGTCGGTTTTTACGACACCCATGGGATGAGATGTAGTGGTGACATGTTGTATTCTTACTCCGTCACAACACGGAATATATGATTGTATAATTGAATTTAATTATATTGTTGTAGATAGTGTGTAATCCAAAATATTGTGTTTAACTGATATGTTTAATTTAGATGAAAAATATTGCCAATGATGAATAATTTTGTATGGTGGTTAATAACACTACTGCCATTTTTTTTATCTAATAGAAGCCTTATATGTTACTAAACTCATTATACAATTTTAGCCATTTACTTGGATAGTACCTGGCTTGTTAAGTGGTGGACAGAAGAGAAAAGCAGAAAAGGCGCGATTAAGAAAAGGCCTAAGTATATTGGTCGGTACACCCGGCCGCATTAATGACCATTTAAGACATACACAATCATTGAACTTTGCTAAAACTGGGTAAGTTGTAAAACTCTTAAAAATATTGCTAATTTTTGCTAAATCTTAGATTAGGAGGTTTTCCTAGTTGTGCAATTATTAGGATCTTGTATGATTAACTTGAAATGTAATACAAATAGGTGCTTCATACAACTGGACAAAACAAATTATATACACAATCAAATATATGCCTCAGTCAAATCCTACACAGGATAATTAAGTGCTTGTGAATTTTACTATTGATTGCCCTGAGCTTAGCTTTTTGTGTATGTTAAATTGATATTTAAAAGTCTCCTGTTTTGCCACTAACCAACATAACAATTTCTGCAGCTGTTTAGTTTTGGATGAAGCTGATCGCTTGTTAGACATGGGCTACGAAAAAGACGTGGCAGCCATAGTAAAAGCCATAGAGGATCACAAAAAAGCAGCCACATATGATCCTATGGCTATGGTTAAACAAAATATGGTTAAGAAAATACCTGATGAAGAAGAAGAGAAAGAAGCTGATGTATCTAATGAAAATACTGATGAAGTCACTGATAAAAAACATCATTTAACAGAAGTGTTCTTGTCTAAAGAGAGACAGACTATACTACTATCTGCAACTCTTACCAAGGTAAGATAGCAAATTGACGAATTCTTTTTTATGTTTCTCTCCAATATTGAAGGTTGGACATCAGCCTATAAAACCACAAGTCCCTATCTCTGGCGAGGTGAAAGCTTTTGACCCCAGTCCACTCGCGGCCACGAATTCAAATTGACAAATGTGTATTATTTCAGTTTTACGTAATTATTTATTTATTTGTTTATTAATACACACGACAAATTACAATTTCACAAATATTCATCTTAAGAACTAAGGTACAGATCTAAATTGTAACTCAAATATTGTGTATAATAAACAAAACACTATATTAAGACGTGTTATAATAATTAAATTATTAAACAAAGCTTACTAACATAAAAGATTACTTAGGACCACGAAAATACAATAAGTACGTGTACATAATATATACTTACTTAACAAAAAGAGTACCTAACAACTACAGTTAATTAATTGAGAGTACAAAATATGCTTATAGTTATAGTATTGCTAAAAGTAATACAAGCGAAAAAATAACCTTAAAGATAGCTGGTAGAAGCAGCCAGTTATGAAGTGTTTGTACTTTGTAAATTACTGCATTCTTTTTAAATATTACGAGGTATGGTAAAATTTTGTGTCTAATACATTAATATTTTTAGGCTGTAGAAAATTTAGCTGGTATTACTTTGGTTGATCCAGTATTCGTAGATACATCTGAGGGCAAAGCAATCATTGCAGATTCATTGAAACCTAATCAACAAATTGTTACACAAGCAAGTCCTAAAAAAGAAAAAGTTGAGACAAAGACAAAACCTGAACAAAAGGCTGTAAAAAATAAAAAGAAAGTAACAGAAGAAAAAGAGGCAGAATCGGATACTGAAGAAAATAGTCCAGAAGTTGAAAATAAGGCTGAAGTTAAAAGAGGTATGTTTACTTTAAACCATTTCCTGTTCTTTGTATCAATGATATATGCACATTATTTTACTATTGTGTCTACTGGCAGGACAGGCGACCTGTTAAAGTAAAATATTTATATTATTGTTTTAAAATTTGTCTAGGTTTAAAAGCATTCAGTGGTCCAAACCATGCTGATCTATTCAAAGCGGAAGATTCAGATGAAGACAGTCCTACAAAACAACCCGAAGTTAACAATCAAATTGAAGATGACAGTGACAGTGATTCAGATTATGAGTACTTCAAAGTACAGAAGCAGTTAGCAGCTAGAAAACCTAAAGTAGAAGAAAAACCAGACTCAGATAGTGACGAAGAAGAAGAAGAAGCGAGTGATGTACCAGTGGTTAATACTTTTGAAGAAGCCGTCAAAACAGCTGTCGGTGAAGACGAGTTGGTTCTACCATCGACTGTGAACCAAACCTTTTTAATCGTGCCTATGAAGTTAAGACTAGTTACTCTATGCTCCTTAATTGTGGAACATTGTGTCATGAATAAAAAGGGCGGTAAAATGATAGTGTTTATGGCTACTCTAGAAATGGTGGATTATCTTTCGGAGCTAATAGAGACTGTGTTGACGGGAAAAGATGTTAAGGTCAAGAAGAAGAAAAAGTTGAATAAAAGAAAAGCTGATGATAACAGTGATGAGGTAAATATTATATAGAATACAATTTATTAATATTTTATTGTTACAATAGTTGTGTTGTGTACCTCTTTTGAGTAGTACATGATTGCTACGTAAAGGTCCCGGCTTTGATTCCTGTTTTAATTTTGTTAGGATAAAGGTGCATCATCAGACGAATCGGATGAATATCACATCGACTACGAGGATCCTTCGGAAGGTAGACTAGTACCGGCAGATATAGAAATGTTCAGTCTGCACGGTTCTATGCCACATGAACAAAGAATGGAAGTGTTTCAACAGTTCCGTGCAGCAAGGAGTGGGGTGCTGATTTGTACTGTAAGTTAATTATTTAGTAAGGTGATATTAATAACAAGTTTGCTTCGTTCTAAACTAAGTTTGTTTCTTTTTCTGTTGTAACTACTAGACTACTACTACCTTACTACGAATCTTATTTTACTATGACTTCCACGACAACTGCTTCACTGTCCCGACTTTTTCCGCTACCTCAGGGTGACAAGGAGTATATTTTTCGTCGGTCACTACATGGAAAGCTACCGCTCACTACGTCCTATGGATATCACAGCTAATGCAACTACTAATCTGGTATGTTGCCTAAAAAACATTTGACCTCTCAAAACATTTTGTAGAGCTCATCTCTATAATAGAATTTCAATTTATTATTTCTGAAAAAGTTGCTACCAGATTAATCATCTTATTCTTGGTCGATGAATGCGGCTCCATTCTGCCTTTGTCGTCGGCGCGGTACCTATTAGTTGGTCATTCATCTAACTCCTCTGTCGGCTCCCATCGCCCATGACAATACAAGTCCATTATCTACAATTATATGTGTTTATTACATCTATCATCGGCTGCAACGTAACTTACCGGTAAGTTTTACGGTAGGGATTATAATTACGGTTTCTTTTTATTAAATTCTGTACGATGTTTTTTACATGACTGCGTTAGAAGGATTGTAATTTGTTTCAAGAGTACGTTTGTATGAACGTCGGCGTATGTAGGTATAGTCACAGCCTAAAATAGTTAGACGGTTTTTAACATACGAGGGGATATAATGGCCATAAGCCTGACTGTGTTGCGTTTGTAAAATCGATATTTGTAAAAGTCCCCGCGACCCAAAGCGCGGTACAGCGGAGGAGATGTCGCAAAAATTAAAAAAAAAGGTATTAGTCAAACTAGATACGATAGTAGTTGTAGTCATGGAAATCAGCAAGTGTAATAGTGCACCACGTTTGGTCTGATTCTTGTTTTCACCTGAAGACCACGAGACGCAAATGTCCCAAATCTTTTGTGTGGGTAAATAGTCATCATGTCCGCCAATGGACGTTTTCTGCTAGACATAGGCCTCCGTTCTGTAAATAAATTACTTAAGTACTTAAAATACCTATTAATACAATTTATAGATTAAAAGATTACCCATTGGTATCAATAAAATAGTATTTTTAATTGATACTAGGTATTTTTTAACTTCGCTTTACAGTAGCCATTGTCACAGGTTTTTGTTCATTTGTCATCATGTATTTTGGCGTTTTCTCGACCTCACTTTGTAACTGTCCAATTCTTACCAGTAAAAATTCTACCAAATACCTAGGAATACAGATTGACGACCGACTCAACTTCCAAGAGCATGTAGATCTGCTTACGTCCCGGCTAAGAAAATTGATATTCGTGTTCAAAAACCTACGACATTCTGCCGATAAGAATATACTTAGGCTTGTATATTTAACATTAGGCCAATCTCTTATCCAGTACTGCATTGTGGCATGGGGCGGCACCGCAAAAACCAACCTCTTAAAATTAGAACGTGGTCAAAGAGCACTTCTTAAGGTTGGCTGGAAATTGCCCTACCAGTTTCCCACAATAGAGCTCTATAAGATCTGTGACGTTCTCTCCGTCCGTAAGTTATTTATTCTGAGAGTAATTCTTACTACCCATGTGCAAACACCATATGATCCGAATAAATCTAATAGCACCCGTCGAAAATATATGGTTTGTCAAGTAAACTCCACAAACACTAGACTTGCCCAGCGTTGTTTCTTTTTCCTTGGCGGTTACATTTATAACAAGATAAATAAAGCAATAAGCATTCATTCGCTAAGTAGTTTCAATTGCAAAAAGACAGTTACTATTTGGCTTATGTCCCTGGATTATACTCAAACAGAAAAAATCATTGTTACACGTTAAAATATACATTTTACATACATCATCAAAACCACGCACACTCACTCACACACACACACACACACCCACTCATCCACCCACCCACACACATTCACAAACCCACGCACTTACACACACACACACATTCACATACACTCAAACACACACATACACACACACACACACACACACAAACTCACTCAAGCCTGCATCCTCTTTATGTCATATCAGTTTATTCATTATCTCAAAATAATGCACTCACGACACGACAGCAACTAAATTATTTTCATCTGCAATACACTGAGAGAGCCTGGAGATCCGTCACACAGGTCTTTGTAACCTATTACGGACTCCAGCTCTCATAAGGTTTCTAAAACTAATATTTAAGATAGAAATTTAGTTTGTTGTAATATATATGTAAACCTTTTGAGAGGAATAAATGAATTTATTATTATTATTATTATTATTTCAGGACTGACAATTTTTTAATACTAGGTTGGTATTAAATGAATACTTATTAAATAGAAAGGATAACCCACGGGGCATGATCCTAAGATACACATTTACGATACGTTTAAAAAGAATTGCTATTATATTGTCCTCTTTGTTCTCTAAGTAAATATCAAATTAAATTTGTTTCTTTGACTTTTTGTGATTGATTATAATAATGTTATGAGCATTGTAGTAATGGTTGCCCTTTTATAACTTTTTGCTTCTCGGGGTCGAATAAATACTTACGAGTAATAATTTATACAGCACATGACGAAGCAAAAAAATTAAACGTCTTGATATTGCCCCTGCATCGGACACTGTAATTATATAATTTTTTTGCTTGATTACTTAGAAAAATAGTTTACTAAGGAAAATAGTTTGTATTTTTTTTATATACTTTCGTTCATCGCTGGTACCGAAGCGTAAAATAATTTTCTAATAGCCTCATTAAACAACGAGTAAGGAGTTAATTGTTTTGCTTTTAATTGCATAAATAGTAGTGTATGTAGTGTGTAATAATAATTTATTCGAAATAGACTCTATTATCTTAAATCTATGTAGATTCTAAAGTAATATTAATTTATAAATGACTAGCTGACCCATGCCCACTTCGTTGGGCGGCGAAAAAAACGCGTCCCTCTTTTAAACATATTTCATTACTGCTCCACTCCTATTTGTCATAGCGTGATACTATATCGCCCATGACACTCCTCGATAAATAAACTATTCAACACAAAAAGATTTTTTAAAATCAGTTTATTAGATCCAGAGGTTACCCCCTACAACGTCACAAACTCACAAACAAACAAACACACAAACTTTACCTCTTTCAATGTTATTACGAGATGTATTGTTTTCATCATCATTATCATCATGATATCAATAAAAAACGTTCACTGCGATCTTCTATCACCTTAATCTATTTATCTCCCTCCAAATTTTTAAAGTCGTCGTCGGCCCATCGTCTGTCGTCTTGCGTTTTCTGCTACGTAATCGCCATTTTAAAACTTGTCCTGTGTCGGTTTTTGAGTGCTGTACGTACTGGACATTGCCACTGCAATCGGGTACTCCTAATTTTTTACACAAATCTTGATCATCTCAACAAAAATAGAACATTAAACGTTTCTTGTGTTATGCTCCTACGTAAAATCATACCTTTTCCCAAAGCTGTGTAAATCGAATGAGGTATATCATCATAACAGCCCTTTAATGTCCCACTGCAGGGACGGGCTCCTCCCGTGACGGAGGTATACTTGGCCTACTAATACCACGGTGGCCAGACGGATTGGTATAGGGTTTAATTTCAAGTTTTCCTTCTTTTTATTTCGTAAAGATAATATTCACGGATAGTCCCTTAGTCGGTTTTTACGACACCCATGGGATAAGATGGGTTGGTGACATATTGTATTCTTACACCGTCACCAAACGGAGATGAATGAGGTAAGTATATAGAACTAGATATGACCTACGAAATTAAAGGAAAAAAAACTTTTGAGCGTTCTAATTAAGACAAACAAAACCCTGTGTACTGCTAGTAAGGTATAAGTCAAGGTTAGATAGTATCGAGTATAATCTCGTACTCAGCGGGCGGTGGCCGACTACCAATACTATTAATTTAGATCGCCGCGTCGCCAAGCTTCTGGTGCTAATGTTTTTATGATTATGTATTTATTTAATAGTGTATTTATGGATTTCTTCGTGTGGTGACGGAGTAAGAATACAATGTGTCACCACCCCATCTCATCCCATGGGTGTCGTAAAAACCGACTAAGGTACTATCCGTGAATATTATCTTTACGTAATAAAAAGAAGTAAAACTTGAAATTAAACCCTATACCAATCCGTTTGACCAGCGTGATATTATCAGGCCCAAGTATCCCTCCGTCACTGGAGGAGGCCCGTCCCTGCAGTAGGACATTAATGGGCTGTTATGATGATTTATGGATTTAAATAAAAGATAACATCACGAGGGATTTTACTTCTAATTCATGGCACTCTTGACCGAGTGGTCGTGGTCATCATTGCGAGTCTTCGCCTGTGATACGAGACTGGTCGTGTCCTTCCTGCCTGACAACTGCTTATCTAGTGCATTCGTGCAAGGGACCGTCTAATGCTGGCTTAATTTGGTCTATGAACTTTCATGATATACAGACAAGGGGCAATCGTTGTTTTTATCGTAGAGCCATCTGCCACGGTGTTGCTCTATTACCCAGAAATGGTCAAGACGGCGAGAAGTATAGTTTTAAAAACATTTTCTCTATGTATAATTGACAGGATGTAGCAGCTAGAGGCATAGACGTTCCAAGAGTCGACCTCGTGCTACAGTTTTGTGCACCTGCCTCCGCGACAGATTACGTTCATAGGTAAGTTACATTATATTATTACATACCTATGCATATGTAGTCGAAGCACCACAAAGGTACGATCAGCTGCAGAGATATCTAACCCCCTTTAAGAACATAACAGTGCGCTAAAGGGGTTAGATATCTTTGCAGCTGACTGTACATCCTGAAGATGCATTTTGAATTTCTTGTAGTAATCGGTGAAATAACAATGTTTCGTGTATCCTCTTCCCCTACCGTATCTAATCCGATAGTTGTCATAAAAGCCATCAAACAAAAAAAAAGGAAAACTTGGCATAAATGTTAAAATAATTTGTCCACAAAGCATAAAATTGAGGAATATTAGGCTTGTTCCTAATAGTTTTCTTTCACAAAACAGTTCTTCTGCACTTATGTAAATTCCGCTGACAAGATCATCTCCAATCAAATAATTATTTTGTGTACAGGGTAGGCAGGACGGGTCGTGCTGCGCAAGTTGGGGCAGCGGTCTTGTTTCTGTTGCCCAGCGAAGTTCAGTTTGTCAGGCATTTAGAACAGAAGAGGATCAGGTAAGTTCGCTTGCTTATTTTGCATTTTCAATATAGTATCCATTTTTTGTAGATTTTGTATTTTCTGCCTTTGTGGTGACGGATCAAATGTCACCACCTCTTCTTTAAAAGGTTACTTTCAAAGCTAGTACCTATTATAACCTAGAGTCGAAAAACTGACAACAACATTGTACCAGCCCGTCCAGGGTGGACTTTGTTTGCCAAGATACCTTCCGTCCCTGGGAAAAGCGGTTTGCAGTGTAATAATATAACAGGCTAGTAAGAAAGAACTCTGACTTAGGGTACAAGGCCCAGTAGCACATTTCTTAAATCAGCCAGATATCTATCCTCATTTCGTTACATAGATACAATTACAATCATGTTTTATGTTAGACTACGTCAATCGGATGAATCGCGAGCTCTAGAGGCTCTACGTACAGTGGCGCCGTCTGCAACGAGTTCACAACGCGCTGCGGTCGCAGTACAAGCACGGCTAGAGAAAACTGCTCATACTAACAAGAACTGGCTTCTTAGGGCAAGTAGAGGTAATGTGGAACTTCTTCTTCTTCATAAATTCAGTAGCCTAGCCTAATGTAGATGGTATCATAAGTATTTAAAATGTAAACGTATTTTTTATTTCTTTCTATACCATTAAAGTGGAACCAAGGTTTTTAAGTTACCGTTTCCTGTTCCGTGATGGCAGTCCTGTAAGTCAATCGCTTACGTATTGGCAGTCCTGTAAAAAATCTTTTAACTCTTTTCTGATACAAAAGGGAGTGAAAAGGTCCAGAGTAGCGACGCGCGTGTTAAGTTTTGTGCTATAACTTCAGGCACTAAAACAACAACATATAGGATTGGATAACTCCTCATTCATTCACTTTAGGGCCTACTCTAGGTTGGAATAGCTCTAATCAACACAATATCTAAAGAAATACCTCTTTATAGCATACACATCCTGGGTACGTTTCTACTCCGGCTACCCTCGCGATGTTCGTGAATATCTGGACTCGAAGCAGCTCCATCTTGGTCATGCAGCCAAAGCGTTCGCTCTAAGAGACGCACCGGCCACTCTAGCGAGACGAGTCAAGTCTAACCCCAGCAATAAGAAGGATAGACCTTCGAATAGATTGACTATTCAAGAAGATGATGAGAGAAAGAGACCTGGGTAAGATATTACAATTGCGGATCTGTTATTAATATGTCAAAAATCATTTATTTGCCAGAATGTAGGTTTACAGATTATGATCTTACAGTATAATGGTGCCTTTTACTCCTACCATTACCGTCCATTACATATGGTGTGCAAATATTTCATTTTTACATGCACGATGGTATTAATTGTTTTAATTACGATGTCTAGAAATGTAGAGAATGTCTTGAATTACGTTTGTGGTTGCTATGACTGCAGAGTCAACATGTCTTGGAGCTTTTGTCAGATACCTATCTTTGCCAAAGAAATCTTGACCAAATCATATACCAAAATTGTGTGAAATTAGATGTTTTTCTCTATATACCTAGGTACAGCAAAAACCCTTTCGCAGTAATAGGAGTTTTTAAACTATTGTAATGATTACTAGCACAGTGGGTAAAACAGTACTTTTTTTCTTGCGAATTTATTTGATTAATGCTTTAGGTAATAATATGGTTCGGTTACGATGGTAATGGATTTGGTTTGTGTGAGATAATTATTTGTTCTCGAGTCAGAATTCCCTCAAAGTTAAAATCTGCTGCTTGAATCTGGACATAATTTCTTGCAACGATTTATCTACGAACGATGTGTCACGAAATTATTCTCTTTTCAGATTTCCCAAAGTGAAGATCGGATCATTTGGTAATAGACAATTAAGTAAACAGAGTTCCATGCACACGGCTAGCGAGTTTGACAGCGGTCTCACTCCCCTTGAACATTCTCAACCTAAGAAAAAGAAAAAATAATTTGAGTCATAAAAACTTAATACTATAAAGTAACTCTGTAAATAAAAGTCATAATAAAACACCTTTGTAGTTTTATTCGAACCGTACTTGATCAACATTTTTGTTTTATTTATTCTTCAAAAGGTTATAAATGAGATATGGAGTTCGTCCAAAATTCTAATCACGAGTCGTCTAGAGTTAATGGATGCCGCTCAATGCGATGGCTACCGTTTTCATATTTCTGACTCACGAGTGACTCGAATGAAAAATGATTTTAAACCATTACCAAGCCCCGTCCGGCCTTTTGATATTTAAATTTTTTTCAAGCGGCCGTCATTATCGTAGAATGATTTGCGAATTTCGCCCCAACTCGCGGTTTTTGTAATAGTCTGAACGAGTTTTTTGTCGCTCTCATTTACCATGTTTTTATTGCTGCATAATGACAAATTAAAAGAGTATTGTAAAGCGCTTTCATGCCGCATTCTGTAGCTTTTTCAAGGTTGAAGGACTTTTCTGAGGCATTGCTTCTTCAATGACTCAATTGACGATGAGTCTTGTCACATTAATCTTGAAATTATGGATAGTTTTAGTCGTAGCCTTAATATAATTAGATACTAACCGATCAATATTATGAACGGCCTTCTGTATAATAATAAAGAAGGCGGCTAAAATTAGGTAAGTTTCGTAGCTAGATATTAATGCAATTAAATATTTAAATACCGCCACGTTTTTGTTCACAATTACTGACTTAAAATGTGTTTTAGTTTTATAACAGTAGTTCAATTTTATTATTGTTTTATAGCTATAACGGCTTTTGTACAGTCAGAGGCAAAAATATGTACACATTTTCGCATTTTGTAAACCAGTTATCTAAAGTTCTGCCAATCCAAAATTGAAAATTCGAAGATTAATTCAAAACTGTACGGAACCTCTTCTAAATTACGAATTCATTTTGATATTGTAATGTCTAGATAAACGTGCAGATAGTTTAGAAAATTTGAAAATGTGTACATATTTTTGCCTCTGACTGTACCACGTGTAATTGAAGGTAAAGAATCAGAGTTGGAAGTCACTTTAAATAAATATACTTATGGGACACTTTTCGATCTATTGTAAGCTTTTATAAGTCTCCAAAACAAATTACAGTCCAGAAAACCTGTTTAGTAGGTGAGTTTGCTCGTGTTAGTTATAACTTATTGTTTGTGTAATATACCCACTAAAAGACAAGCAAAATAGCAGACGAGGAGTGAGATGGCTAGTAATGTTGTGACCTCACACAAACCCAAATAAACTGTTATAATTTTATTCTGATTCATTTGGACCCAAGACATTTCAGTTATTTTTAGAGTCTATAAATGTCATGATCACAGCCCCACTTAAAGGTGACTCTTTAAGTTCAGAGAGTTAAAAAATTACATTATTTTCTTTATTTATTGTCCTGAACGATCGACTAGGCATTTACAGGGCCGTAACGAAAAGAAATCTACATTGACTGACTCATCTGACAATAAATTCCAAATAGTACTAAATTCAAAAGTAAGTTTTCACAATAAACTGTATGTAATGATGTATATAGTATAGTTATGTGGCTCCGCTTCGCGCGTCATTAACCGGCACATTTGCATGGCGGCCGGCGCCAAAGCTCGTGAAAATGCCTTTTCATTAGCATCAGCTCTACTGAAAAATTGTTCTGGCAAACATTCTGTATCTGATATAGCCAAATGAATTATCTATAAATGCTAATAATTTGTTCGATGTTTGTTGATACTGTTTTAATGGAAGAGCTTTAGCAGTCAAAGAAACGATATAATCGTTCGTTGAGTCTGATTTGTCTATACTTATAATAAAACTGTAGAGAGATCAATTCTGTACATTGAATATATGTTAAAAATTAATATTGGAGGATGAATGGTGATCGATACTAATGCCAAAAATGCAATCAAGAAATTTTTTGTCTGTCTGTCTGTCTGTCTGTCCGTCTGTCTGTATGTGCACGCATGGGTCAAAAACTACTGAAGGCATTTTAACCAAACTTAATACGATTGTAGTCCATACTCCTGGGCAGGTTATAGGCTGTATAACATAACGCTAAGACACATAGGAGCTGAGCAGTGACGAAAAATTTGAAGCAAGTCGGTTGAAAAAACGCGCGTTCGAGCTCTTATCATCGCATATGTTGATCATACGCCAAAAATATGTATTACAAAAATAATGGTCTTCAAAAGATGTACAAAGAAGTCCTGAATAGTATATATCTATCTTTTATATATTAGCCACAATAACCTGTTTAATCGTTAGGGTTTTCTTCAAAGTGTATTAAATACATAAATATTTAATACACACATATACATACTTTGTAATTTGCAAAGACATATCTTTTTCAAACTCCCATATTTCAAAAGTACACTTTAATACCTTATTCATAAAAAAGAATTATAGAAATCGGTTTATAAACACACAAGATTTAGATGAAAGAAAATTTCCATATGTCGCCGCGCCAGTATGAGTACGGCTGTACGGTTGATTTTTGTTTAACGTCCGAAACGGCCAACCGGTGCATCTATATAATTTCATTCACATTGACTCTTAATGCGAACGGACGTGGTTCTTATTGACTCTTCTCGGAATAAGCGCGCTTTAGATATTAAAATACATAGATACGTAGTTTTTAGGTATTAAGTTTAAAGTAGGTATCTATCTATACTATAATAAAACAATCGGAATCGGATAAGTAATACTCGAGATATCGCTAGATCTCTTTATTAGAACAGTCCGATACAAATCAGGGGTCATGAAAAATGGATTTGGTTCAATGTTGAATGAATTTAAATTTAGTTTCTTTTGTTCACGAGATGGCGTTACCAGTAGTAATCATAAAATAAATGAGTTTTTAAATAATATATAACTATTTTATTATTAAGTGCTATTAATAAGTTATTCCTTTTAAATGTTAATAAAATTAACCATGAATCGTATGTGTAATATCAATTATAAGTCTTCACACTAGCCTTTAAAAATATCAATTTAACGGACACAAAGAACATCCAGACTAAGGACAATAGTTTGTGTATCACAATTGTCCTCCATGGGAATCGAACCCGCGACCTCATGCACGCCAGCCATGTAATGCGACCGCCGCGCCACCGAGGCAGGTAATTCTGCCGCACCATAACGTGGCGTGCAAATGTATTCATTCATAATTAATTAGCGATTATCCGTGTGGTGACGGAGCAAGAATACAATATGTCACCTCCCAATCTCATCCCATGGGTGGCGTAAAACCGACTAAGGGACTATCGGTGAATATTATCTTTACGAAATAAAAATGAAGGAAAACTTGAAATTAAACCCTATACCAATCCGACTGGCCAACGTGGTATTAGTAGGCCAAGTATCCCTCCGTCACGGGAGGAGGCGCGTCCTTGCAGTGGGACATTAATGGGCTGTTATGATGAAAAAGCGATGTCATTTATTTTAACTTACAAATTTGACAACAGATGGCATTGTGCCTGTGACGTCATTTTCAGTATCGCGGTATTAAGATTTTACTTGAAAGAATGACGTTCCCTCATGTCTTTCAGTATAAGTTTAGACACAGTCTTCATAGATCTGTCTTTGTAAAGATCTGTTTTTGAAAAGGTTTTGGTTCGTTCGTTAATTTTACAATTCGTGTGTAGGTATATCTGTTTGTTATAAGGTTTAAAAAACAATTTTTAGTATTAAATCGAATTGCGAAGTAAGTAACATCCGCCACGCGAACGAAGTCGCGGGCACAGCAGCTAGTTTTAAATAATTTTGAAGTGTTTATGTGTGGTGACGGAGTAAGAATACATAATGTCACCACTCTATCTCACCCTATAGAGGAAAGTGGTCAGCCTCTTTTATTATATAGTAGGTGCATAACTTTTTTTCAACGAGTCCCACTACGTACCTACCTACCTACCAATCTTTTACTGCTCGGTAATTTTAGAGAGAACACGTTGTTTATCTATAAATCATGAATGTGCACGGAAGCTACTATTGAGGTAAAGTTAAAGAGATTTAACCCATTTAAATCATACTTAATTATAAATCTAAAAGTAGCTAAGTTCAAGAACAAAGAAATTAAAATTACCTAATCGTTAATCTGATGGTTGATTGTACCAACACACTATTATAGTAGCAAGATATTTAATTCTGCTTACATTGAAAGCATTACAGCCAGTGTTGGGCGGCGGATAGTCAAACGTACCGCGTCATGACCCACCGAATTATAAGCACAAAGCACCGTTGATACCGAATATTCCATATAAATATTGAGCTAATCGCCCTTTCAATGAAGCGGCCCGCTTTTTATTAATAATTGATCGTAGAGCGGCGAGTCATGCGCCTGTATTGTGTAGAGGAACATATTTTTTGCCTTTGCCCAACTCATTAATGAGAAGCGACCGAGCGGAGCATATGACGCGATCACGCCTGCTACGAAGGGCGAGCTTCTGTGAAACTTGCACACCAATATGGCTTGATGAAACCAGGAAATATGTTAATATGGAACTAATCTATGTTTGTGCATGTCTTTTAATGATATTTATTTTATAGTTTTTTTTTTGAGGATATTACAGCATGATATTTTGTCACTGTGTATAACATCACATACGTTGGATACTAAATAACAATTTAGGTATTACTGAAAGAATTGTGCTGTGCTCTAAGAATTCCGTGCATGTCGACCTGATTTTTCAGAGAGAAAGAGAGGCATTTAGATGTTTACTTCGAGAAATTCTGGTTTATCTCAAGCTGAGGGTCTCGTATAAGTCCACTAAGGCCCTATTAAAACAGACATCATCTATGAGAGAATAATAAGCCCGTTCCTGTAGTTTATGAGCTATAGGGACTGTTACAAATATTATCAATAACATATTAAGCCTAAAATATCCTTTAAGAAATATAGTTTTAGGTGGTGTTGATCTTTTGTAACAATCCGAATACTCTTATTATCTAAAGTACACTGGATAATAAGGGTATTCAGGTAAAAAGTACACGCGAGAGCCTGAGTTACCGTCATATCACTTAGAACGTGGAACCGATTACCGGATAACCAAGCCAAACACACTGTACCTATCCCTACTTTACAAGGCCTCTACCATACCAACTTAAAATTAAAGGTATAAACTAAAAATACTTATAATATTGTATTCAATGTCCAGTTATTACACTAATATAGATAAATGGATTACCTAAATAAGTAAGCTCTACATTTATAAGAAGCCATGATGTTTATACATATTGACTAATCGGCTTGTGAACTCATAGAACATTAATATAATCTCATTAACTAATATATTTGTATACAATGTTTACTTGCTCGTCGTCACTTTCATTGGATAAAATAAGTGCTTAGTTCCGTTTATTCCACTTATTTAATTAAACATTCTCACACGTTTCATAAATACAATAACTTTTAATTTTTAAGTATTATGAGTGCACCGCTTACAGGCAGTTAGGTTAACAGTAACAGCGCCGTGCGAAGTCGGCTAAAAGGTTAGGTTCTCCATCATTCTAAAGAAAATTAGGACGCGATTATTAAAATTATTATTTTTTTGTACTAGTAGGAAGTGTGATGTCATCCGTGTGGTGACGGAGTAAGAATACAATATGTCACCACCCCATCTCATCCCATGGGTGTCGTAAAAACCGACTAAGGGACTATCCGTGAATATTATCTTTACTAAATAAAAAGACTTGAGAAAGAAGAAGAACTTGGAATTATACCCTATACCAATCCGTCTGGCCAGCGAGGTATTAGTAGGTCAAGTATCCCTCCGTCATGGGAGGGGGCCCGTCCCTGCAGTGGGACATTAATGGGCTCTTATTATGAGGAAGTGTGTAAAGTATGATAATGTTCTCAATACTTACTGTTCAATTTCAATTTAAACCTACTAACGTGTTATACTCTAAACTAACTACTCTCTAAACTAATAAGTACCTACCTACCGTTTGTGTTTAGAGATTTCCTGCTGTAAAACTCACTTGACATTATATAAGTAGATGTCGTTATTATATTTGGTCACGAAAAGAGATATAGGAAATGCCAGAGAAGACTTTTATGAAATATAACAATTTAAATAAAAAAACAAATAAACTATTCATAATTAAAGACACAGCGATGTTTTTCTGAAGACTAATACTCGAATTAATAAGCAGGTGTTACGGTTTATTTCTCTGCATTATTATCGTTATTAAATACGAGAAATGAACGTAATTATGAATAGAATTTTATAAAGAATTTGCATATTTCAATAACCGGAGAGACCTAACTATGGTAACGTTACTAAGTAAGACATGTTATTGAATTGCTAATTTAACACGTTGGATATTCAAATGGAGTTTTTGCAGTTGTGTTTTGTTTAACTTTTTAGAATTGTTTTAAGTTAATAAGATAGTTTTTAATTTTAAAAATGTTTTGTGGAGACTATAGTTTGAGCCATGGTCTCTAGCGGCAGTAAATGGGACGCTGACGTCTGCGAGCAGGTTATGCTCTGGAAACCTGGAACTCTACCGAGCGAGGGAGGAGGTTCAAATTGCTCGCCCTGGGCACTAGTGAAAGGTTTATATCAGAATCTCTACCTCCTGCTGCACTGCGATCCTTATAGTAGCAGGCCAAGATCGAAGCATAACCTAACACAAGTATGTTAAGCTTCCGACACATGACAAAAGGAGACGACGTATTTCTACCGGTAAAAAAGGTGTCCAAAACGTCTATTAAGGAAAAACACATATCACGTTTCACCGGGGAAAATATAGCGATAAAATAATCTAAAATAAGTTTTCCTGCATCACTGTAGGAGGCCTTTCCCAGCAGTGGGAAAATTGAATAAACCTGTTTACATTAGTCGTGATTTCATGGACACCGTATGTCGAGTCACAATGTCATTGTTCGCGAGATGTTGCCATCTGATTATCGTTATTGTTTTAAACCGGGAAACAGCTAACATTCACTCCATTTAATATAATTGAGTGAATGAGAAACGTTATCAATTATAATTACGTTACCACGAATACTTTTAGTAGAAACTCATTTAAAAATAACTTTGTTTCATAGAACATCTCGTTGCATCTTGATATTGTATCATTTTATGTAATTTGTATGATATAAACAGTCTACACAGATTCAGACAATGCCATCTAGTCCCAAACAGAGCGGAGCTTGTAGGGCCTTGTCTACTACATGTATGAATTATGGGTAGGTTTTAGACAACAATAAATATACTTACGTACATAATTTTTTTGAAAATACATTCATGTTTAGTATAGCCACCAATCCAACCAATCTAAAAAATCATGTTGAGTTGAACCAGAGACTACCTATAAAAATTGTGTAACCACTATGCCACAGAGGTCGTCAAACGTAGATACTACTTATTGTGTGTATAAAATCAAAGTTAATTACTAAAAACTATGTAAAAACACATGGTTTAATATTGGTTCAAAGAAAAAGTAACAGGAAAAAAAATTGCGGATCCATGAAACAGATCGTGTAAAATACATTTTTAATATTCGTTTAAACAATGAATAATAAACAAGCAATTGTAACGCGAAGCAATATCGGTGTAGATGCGTAGTAGCTAATGGCGTGGAAACTGACTCGAACATACATGAACGAAAAAACTAGAATATAGTAAAGTAGACATTTTGTATAACACTGAATAATAGCAAGAAATAACCGTTTTACTAGAAATAATCACAGTGTAGATCGCAAAAACAAGCTATTAATGGTTCTTGAGCCGGACCCCACTTGTTACTATTCATGAGTAAATTAACGGCAATGCTCTCACACAAACATACGCTAAACACATTACTGGAGGGGAAAACGTGTCATAAAAAGTAATTATAATGTGATTTGTTATTATGTTAAATCGAATTACTTCGATTATACGATTAATGTTGATGAATATGTCTACTTTAGAATGTTTTATTAACAAATTGGATTGGAAAATATGTATCCATTCCGTTTACTGTTCCGGAGTAAGTAATGTGAGTGTGATTGCAATGTAAACCGTAAGGCGACGGTTTTAGAAGTTAACTTCTCTTCCGTTCCGTAGGTACCCGTGCGTGGAAGTCGTAGGAGGCGAGACAACCTTCTTTGAGCTTGGTGGTAGGTCAACCTATGGCCGTCTGAGTATTGTTACTGTACATTTAAATGAAACGTCCCCCGAATTGATATAATGCAACCTTAGGATGAAACGACGCGACACCTTATTCTTATTCTTACACCATCATACATATATTTTAAAATGCAATGACGAGAACTGTCCATCCAATAAGAATCCTTTAAAGTGTTGAAGCCAAAGAGTGTTTTGTGAAATGATTTCACTTGTGTACAGATCGTTGAGTGTGTAACATGATCCTCGAGAGCGCTGTATCAGTTGAACGGAGCCTGCGGTCGCACGACGATACAAAATACTGCGAAATTGCACGTGCCCATAACCCGTAGCACACACATAGTTGCACGACATGTTACCCATGTACTTAATGTATTAAGCTTTTATAATGATTTATCATTAGGCTGACTTTCGATGTTGTTGTAACGGTTGTAATTGCTTATTCGATGTAATTCAAGTAGAATAGGCTAAATTATACCCAATAAAACATTATGGTAGCTGAAATTTAGTTGAGAGCTCTACGTGATCATCTAGATTCGTTACTCTTTTAGTCGTAAATTATACTACATGGTTATGCTAAAATCCACTAAACACTGAGATTAAGAGGCATGAAGTAGAATGAAAAACTTAGAACAAAAACTGCTTTCTCGCCTAGTAACTGTCTAACCGGGTGTCCAGTGCCATAGTAAGTCAAATTTTCTTTCCTAGCTAGGTAGTTTCCTCCTCAGAATCTCCTAGGACTAAGAATTCTTATTCAGCAACAAATTAGTCTGCATGATTCGGGCAGGAAACAGAAAGGAGAGGAGTGGTACGATCATGGGGAGGTCTACGTCCAGCAGTGAAGCTCTCATGCTTGAGAAACGAGAGAGAGAGAGAGATCAAAAGAGGTCTGATGTTATAAGTGCTATCACCTTAAATTATAAATAAAAAAATAAAATATAAAATAAAATATTTCTCACACTTTCACACAACGCCATTTAGTCCCAAACTAAGCTTAGAGCTTGTACTATAACTAGACCACTAATAAACATACTTAGGTAAATACTTTCTTTTTTGTAAATACATACATTATTTTACATAGAAAACACCCAGACCAATGCAAACAATCATGTTCATGCACACAAAGATTTGCATTGAGCGGGAATCGAACCCGAGACCTCTGCGTAGCGGCCATGTAATATACCGACTGTGCCACAGAGGTCGTCAAATTCGTTATAACGTACTAAATGATTATTTTGTACGTTATAACCATTGATTTACAAAAAACCAAAGATACACACTCCACTTCCCAAAAACGTCCGCAACAAATGGGCGCATTGTGCACTTTTTTTAAATTAGTATCGCGTTGTTCTACCGGCAAACGTCAATCATTAAATTTTATTGCTTTATGTGCATTACTTTTTAAATACAACTTTATGTCATGCGTGTAAGATTGAATTTGAAAAAAGAAATATGTTTACGATATTACTATACGTATTTATTGCGTATGTTTAATTTGGTGACACTTTTGGCTGTTAGTTTTGTTTGAAAATGTGCATCTAGGGTTTTTATAAATCAATGGTTATAACGAATAAAATAGTACTAACGTAACGTTGTTCCAATTTCAGTTTGACATGTAAAGTTAAATTATTGTGATTTCAACTGTCAGTTTAAGCATACCATGTGTTCAATGTAGTGAAGTATTACGTTAGTGTGCGAGTTAGTAGCCATGCCAGGTATCGACTAACACAAGTCACTGATACATTAACCAATAGTTTAACTTGATCATATCGATTTACAATTGCCCTGTTAATGTAGCTTCACTTGAATATAATGGATTTAAACCGGTTGGGAAGGATAGTGATACAAAAATAGACTACCGAAATATTTGTGTTCGAAAATTGTCAATCTTGATATCGTGTTCTATAAAGATCGCATCATTATTTATTTTGAGTAAGTAGAAACACAAATAAGTTTTCCTCTTGAAACTCTGAAAAATATAGTTTCTATTGTAACAATCGGGTTGTTAAGCTGGCTGGTTATATGAGGCTCTTTTGATCATCATTGAAGGAGGGAAATTATACTCTCGTTCTTTTGGGACTTGTCACAGCCATTTTCACTCTCACATAGGTATCTGCGTCTTATGTAAGTCAAGATCATCATTGCATCAGCCAGTGTAACCTCCGAGGTTCACATTCGGTGAGGTCTAAGAATAGCAACAAAATTATTCAGCAAATTAATTCGAACAGAGATGACACTTCCCTCCTGGCAATGTCTGATACTTGAATGCAAGTCAAGTAGACCACAATTATATACAATGTGAAGGGCTTCAGTTTTATAGTTTACTATGCCAAAATGACTTTTAATTTATTACTTAGAGTAATATGAATGGCGGAAATGATTAAATGCTCGGTAATTTAGTTTAGACGAGACCAGATACGACCAATATTTTAATTTAAAAAATTAGACACAGAAATCGAACTTTGTACTAACGGTAGTATAAAAAACCACTAAGCATATTCAGCAGTTGAGCAGTGTTTAGTCGAGATTACGTCCGTTTACCAAGCGAGCTGCGGCGCAACCGCAACCAACAAACACACATACACACCTACGTAATTATACACGTACTTTACACACTAGTATGGTTATTAAAATCTACACGTGTGTATGTATACTTCGTTGGTTAGCTCTTGAAGTGATTTTCATTTAATGGAGAACTTGTAAATGGTTCATTGGACGTCATCATAACAACCCATTAATGTCCCACTACAGGGACGGGCCTCCTCCTGTGACTTGGCCCAGTAATACCACGCTGGCCAGACGGATTGGTATAGGGTTTAATTTTAAGTTTTCCTTCTTTTTACTTCGTAAAGATAATATTTACGGTTAGTTCCTTAGTCGGTTTTTACAACACCCATGGGATGAGATGGGGTAGTGGCATATTGTATTCTTACTCCATCACCACACGGATGCTGTAGACATCACAGTAATGTTTTTCTTCTGCAGAACATTTGTTATTTTTATGAACCTACTAGCTTCCGCCCGCGGCTTCGCCCGCGTGAAATTAGTTTTTGTCAATCAGAATCAGAATTTGTTGTGAGTGAGAGAGAAGTCGACACCAACAATTTATACTACGCTAACTCGAATTTTAGGAAAATTCGTTTTTTACGCTAAAGTGCTTAAAATGTGCTATTTTATTTGTAATAAAAAAATCATGAAGTAATATACAAAAATAACGAAGTTACAAATTTTATACAACGCTAAGTACAGGTAATTTTTAGAATCGCTCGATTTAGTTTACGCTAACTTCACTTGTCGCATTATAAGATGGACGTGCGCGGTTTGAAACACTTTATTAGTATACCTAATGCTAATTAATAGAGCTATTGTTACAAGTTAGTCTAAATATTAATAGTGTTAGTGTATTTTCACAAAAATGACACGAAATCGAGCTAAATATTTAGTGAAATTTACCAAAAAGGTAAAATATTAATTGACGGGGGTTGACAAAAAGGATGAGGTTCAGCTTTATACTGCTAAAAGAGGTAAGTTTAATGTGCTATTAAATATTATATTGTATGTTAAAGTATATAAAATATGGTTTATAGAATTTACTATATTATTTTGTAAGTTTTAGCCGCTTTGTTTAAAGTTCGTGTAACACTACGCTAACTGTTACTTAGCGTAATGTAGCCTGATCGGATTTCGTTCTTCGGTTGGCCATGCACTAGTTAGCGACTGTATGTTTTATATTATTTCTCGTATAAAACTATGTTAAATACTTTATAGGCAGCATATTTGACATTTATAAATGTAGGCTTAAGTTTAAATGAATGCATAATACATTTTAAAGCAATATAAAGCAATAAAAATCACACTTTTTTAGTACTGTGACCGCCCGTAATACACTACGCTGACTACTAGTTAGACGTGTGTAGTGCGTAAAATAATATTGTGGAATTAGGGGTATATACGGCTAACTTGCACTAAATTAAAAAATATACACAATTAAGAAAAAATATAAATATGAAATAACTGTAAATAAATAAAATATTAATCATACAAAATTTCAAATCAATATCCTTATTAATATAAAAGTTACCGCGTTTTCCCTTTAAACGCGTCTACTGTAAAGTTCACTTTTAAGGGTTAGCGTAGTATAAATTGTTGGTGTCGATTAGTGAATGTGAGTTTGGCTTTGTAGTTCCCGTTCCGAATCCGTACAGTCCGAATTTCGGGAATTCCGTTTGTAGAAAAAGCCTACGTACCAAGATTTATTGTCTTATCTTCAATTCAACCCCTATTTCACCCCCACACTGGTAAAAATTTCAAAATGCTAAAACATACGATTTTTTTGTAAAAAAATAAATATTTTTTGTTACTAAAAAGTAGCCTATGTTCTTTCTCAGGGTCTAAAGATTGTCTGTACCAAATTTTATCAAAATCCGTTCAGCCGTTTAGGCGTGAAAGAGTAACAGACAGACAGACAGAGTTACTTTCGCATTTATAATATTAGTATGGATTGTAGATAGGCAACATCTCTTTGTATAACTGGATGAGTTCCATTTCAGAAGTCCGATGTTCGAGGAGTTTGTTGAAGAAATACCTAATATGCGCATAGAAGTTAGGGAGCAATACCAATACATGAAATTGTAAATTGAAAGTGATCTAGTAACACACAAAAGATCCAAAGTGGCCGAAAGTACATTCCATAAGGATGTTTCCTGTCCTGATGTAACAAGACAAGAAGAAGTGATCTTTACTTCAGGCAACCTCGGAAGATAGTGTTTGTTTGACAAGAGTAATTTTTTAAATGCTATTCTAGCTCTTCTGATTGATCCATCCATAAGTTTTATAGATTTACTATGTACTGTAAATCTATAAAATTTGATTTGAAAACAAAATTCGTAACACTCGTAGTTAATTAAATCATTGATTATAGAGTGGTTTTTGTTGTGTCAGTATAAAGTGTCGTAGTGTTTGAGTTATAGAACTCGATTCCCTGCGGTAAAGTGAAAAAAGTTAATTAAAGTTATAAGTTATCTAAGTACACGTTTAAGTAACATCGGTGAAGTAATTAACCTCATAATACTCGTAGCATCACAGTTTTATAAGAAAATTGGTTCCCTTGACCTGTTTTATTGCTTTCAGCTGTGATATAAAATACATAGGAATCTATTTTTTAGAAGTAAAACGCCCCAGTTTCGTAAGGCTAAAGGTTTTTTTTGATTAGTAAGGCGTTACTTCTATTATGTAATGGTAAAATAGACGTTTAATATAAGGTTCTTACCTCTATTTTTACTGTAAAAATTAACTCAGTACAATAGTTTTAAGAATGAGATTTTAAACTTTATTCAGCAGGTCAATTCTCGAATACATACTACATATTTAATTTAACTTATTTTTTAACAGATGAGAATTGACATGCAGATCAAACTTCGAGTGTGCTATTTACCTAGCACACTTGCTAGAGAAAAAAATCCTTCAAATACTTTATAGAGATATATATACTTTTTTGTTTTGGTTTAGTAGACCTTATTCTTCCATGGATTCGCCTGTGGTTTCCGGTTCCCTTATAATTATCTTTAGGACAGTATCTCTAGGATAGAAATGTTAAACGGTTTAGCGGTGATCTCTACTGTCCTTAACAAATCAAAACTTTACATCTGTTTTATTGGTTCAATCCAATAAGAGCTAGAAGCTTTGAATTAAAGAAAGAACCATGTTATTGATCTGAAATTTGCTCTTTTGTACCTACCTATTGCTTTAACGGTCACCTTCGCTGTCCTTAATGTATCATTTAAATACTTAAAAACAAACAACGTCAATGTAATCTGTGAGAAGTAAAGTATAAATAAATTGTGGTGAGCGTTGTCCGTATCGATGGTTCATGTTTAATAGAGTATGTGAACATGATATCTTGGTATTAGCCACTGGTCGTACGAGTCAGTGGGCTGACGTCGACGCTACTACACGTTGACGTGATATTACGGTGACGGGAGGAGACGTTGCGGTTTTATACCGCTCATGTTCTCACTTAAATGGGTTTAGTTTTAATTGAGGTTAATATGCTGTGCTGTTGAGGCGAAAGTTAGAATTTTGATTATGGAAACTATTTTGAACTGCAGAACAATGAAAATAAGTAATCAATATTGCTACGCAAATGTTATTCTTAGCTATTAATCTGTAAAAACGTTTAAAAAAAACTAAAATATTTCAAAAACTCTCTCGTTTGGTTTTTGATAAGTTAATTTGCAAAAAAGACTGCTGTCTACTTTCTATAGCTATAGTTGCCTTCTGATCGAAGAAATAGCGTTTCTCTGAAAAAATCATTTAACATAGCATTAACGTATACGAGTATACTTAATGTAAGATTTATTTAAATTATAATAGCAATCGGATACAAACTGCGGAATAACATGTACATTGTACAGTCAACGACAAAAGGTGATTAACAGGCTTAGATCGCTTTTCGTGTTCAGCGATTTATGGAAAATTGGTGTTAAGTTTTCATTCGATATTACTAATGATAAGAATATTTTCTTTTCTCGTTACGATATTTACAGTAAGCGCAAACTAACTCAGTCTGCTTGAAGTTGTAGCTAAAGGCAGGGCAGATGTCAGTTTTCCAACTAATTGACGTCGAACGTGGGGGCGGGTGTTTTATTTGTTCCTGTACATGCGCGAACTTCTCTGATAGCTAGCTTTAGGCTGGCTGAGTTAGTCAGTTAGTCTGAAAATCAGCGTCTGATGAAAGTCAGACAATATGCTAAAAAGGTTCCTTTTCGTGTGCACCTCTCCAGAACAGATTTATGTTGCAATTTGCGGTGTATTTATTTTATTACTTACATATCTATTGTACTTAATGTGCTACTAAATTAAGTTGTATGTGTGTATGGAGACTGTACTGTACATAAATAAAGTTATTATTAATTGTTTATTTTGTTTTTTTAGTCTTCCTCGCTTTTAGCGCTGAGATGTTTTGTAATATTGGTTCTAATAAACTTTTGTAGTTGACTCTACGTCTTATATAATCGTCGGGCGTGACGCATGTTTCTCGCGCCAATGCTCATTGACAAGTTTAAATGGACGAAAAATCTGACATTCTGTAATCTAAACCTACTAGCACAAGTTAGTTGATACAAGGAACAGTTTATTTTTAAATGAATATATTGGGCACCTAATTAAATGGAAGTTCACATTGTAATCAAAACAAATCTTACTAAAACTAATGTGGATTGATTTGGACAATCTATTCGTAGTAGTTGATAAATTTTTAAAAACTGGTCTTCAAATGTTTATCCTACGTCCAATATTAGGTACTTGTAAAAAACCAATCGTCTAGCGTGGATTAAGAAGACTGTGTTTTTTTATGTCCCTGGAGAAATCTGCCCCTGGAGTGAAACTTTACTGTGTTGTAAATGCTTAATTGTAACATATACTTAATCTAACCATAAAATTGCATTCTGTCTGTTGTATGAACAAGTAATTGTCGATAATTTTCTCACAGATAGTTGTCTGGTAGACTTGCGTCTATGTGCACAGGCGAGTAATTCGATCAGCTGAGAGCGACGTCGGCGCATCGAACCGCGCGACACCGTCTTCCTATTCCTACTTCTCACTTTACACCAGGTAAACGGAGTTTGACCAAACGTAATCTGTGTTATTTGAAGCGGAAATACGTAATATTTATTTATGCATTTTCCATTTCCTACTTTGCATATTAGCTCAATTCAGTTGTTTTAAAAAGTTGGTACTCGAATTATGAAAGTGTGAAGATTCACTTTTTTGTTAGTCCTATACTTTTTGAGGTGTTCAGCAAGCTTAATGCACGGATGATAGTAAGCAATGGATTGGTGTCCAGTTTTATGTCAAGTTTTCCTTGTTTTGTTTTCGTAAAGATGATTATTACGTGCTTTTCTTCCGGCTTTTATGACACTTGTGGAAAGGGATGATTAAAATGGACATATGAACCTTTTAGCCTAAGTATGGCGCAGCAGCCGCAGTATACCTTCAATACCTATCAAATGGCAGATGTACTGACGGTACGCCAGCCCCACATACAAAGCATAGTATTAAAACAACATTCGTTGCTTCCATTTAACCCAGAATATGAAAATAAAAGACTTAAACATAAAGTATGTACCTCAAAAGATAGCCACTGGACTACATCCTTCTCAGGCAATTTTTTTGGTTTTCTTGGATGTTACATTTATAATAAAATCAATGCGAAATTAAATATATATCCCCTGACTAGATCCAGATGTAAACTGGTACTCGCCGAATGGCTGAATTCACTTACCTACGACGAAACTGAACAATTACTTCAAGTCCTCTCGTAAATAAATAAATAATGTTCTTCATACATACAGGCACACACACACACACACACACGCATGCACTAATTTATACATACACACTCACTCACATGGAAATATGCGCGCACTCATACGCACAGACACACTCACTCACACACGCACAGAAAATCTTTATTCTTAAACATCACTTAGTTATGCACATCCATACATCGACGGTGACAACACACAAATCCCTTACCTAGAGTTGGGAGAGGCTGGTAATCTGTAACACAGGTCTACCTAGTATAGATACCAGTCTCTTACACATATAGGACCTCATTTGTATAATGTTAAGTTGTATGCTTATTGTTCTTTGTTTTACTGTATTCTTTATGTGTGAGAGAAAATAAATACATTTTATTATTATTTTATTATTATTTGTAGAAGATTTACTATCCCTTTTTATTCATATTGCCAGTATTTATACAAAATACGTATACCTACATAGAAATTGATTAAGCTACGAGTCTATTATGTATTTGAACAAGATTTACTTCAAAATAGCGAATGCTCAATATACATCGGGCTAAAGTCAATAAAATGAACGCTTTCATTTACAAGATTTGTAAACATAAAAGGGTAAATTTACATTTTGATATTCGCAAGTGCTACTGGGACTAAAGTGGCGTTCTCTCCCTAAAATTTTAAAACATCCATTTGCATATGCTTTGAGTACATAAACGACACTTTCTGAAGCACTTTCAACTGTTGAGGTGGGGGAGGGTGGGTGTGGCGTGTTACTGAAGGAGGGGGGGGGGTGTCCCATTAGCGTTTTAATCTGTACAAACTGACTGTTAATACAAAATAAACTAAGGTTAGGTAGAGTGCTTTGCGCTTGGATCTTCTCTTTTAGGTGTAAGGCTTTAAACAAAAACTAATCTTATATTCTATTTTATATAGGTATAGAACGTTTCTATATTTATAATTTAACATATTCAAAGCTAAAATGAGAAAATGTTTAACGAGCAGGCTGAGGTTTTTGTAGCATTAAGTAGGTGTACCTAATTATTAAAAGTCTGGGAAAATTAATAAAATCAATGGGAAATAAAATCGGGTGGTTTTGAAAATTGGTACAATTATAGTAACTTATTAATTATATTTGGCCAGACATAATAGTAATGCCTTATGTTAAGTCTTCTTACTTTAACTATAACTTTTTATAAGTATAGCTAAGTCTCTCAATTGTTTTTTTTTACATCACATGAAATGGTATGATGACACTATGTGTTGTAGTCTGCCAAAATGGCAGTTATTATTTAATTATATAGGTAACGAATATAGTTAGTTAAGTAGTAAATAATAAATTAATATTGCGGATAAAATATTTAGCGTCAATCCTGTTTTGCAGTTTTAGTCTACTTGGAATGCAAAATCAAGTGTAAGCTCACCTATACGCTCTATTTTCCTTAACAGAAACCATAAAAACATCTATTCGTATGTATTTAAGTAACACAAAAGAGGTGTACCTATTTACTTTGTAAAGCGTGACGGAAGAGTCGACGAGATGGAGTGGAGGGGGGGAGGTAGATAAAGAGAAGAGGGGGAGGGGTAATCAGCGTAATGCCAATCATGCAAATGCCGAGATCCGACTGAAAGCCTCAACCGGCTTGTTTCAGGAGTTAAAATGGAGATCCACTTAGCGGGGTACGCAGCTCACATACGCAATTGATGCCGCCGTCAAAGATTACGTGTGTCGTAGAACTGTCTCGTAGGCATGTTATGGACACTCGGGAGAAGACTCAATAAATTTTTATGAAAATTATTATTTTTCTTAAGGTGAGTCTAATGTGGTTCAGATTGTGGTTGTCATAGAGCTGGAAGACCGACAGAAGCTCTGCACAGCAGATGAGTAAAACCTTCCAATGAGAAGCAACTCTGCAAGATAGCATCGCAAAACAGATTTGCTCATAGCCTAGGGACTGATTGCAAAAACCAACAAAAAAAAGATAGTGATTGGTCACTAGGTAGGCATTTTAAACAGGAATGCCTAGTGTACTTATTAAAATACTTGAAAAATAAAGTATACCTACACTGTTCAGTATTTTGGTCACTCATCGCCACCTAGTCCCAAACTAAGCGAAGCTTGTACTATGGGTTGGGTACATGACAACGAATAAACATACTTAAATACTTTTTTTTTGTAAATAGATACATATTATACATAGAAAACACTGACCAATGCAAACAATCATGTTCATGCACATAAAGATTTGCATTTAGCGGAAATCAAACCCGAGACCTCGGCGTAGCAGCCATGTTACATACCGACTGTGCCACAGAGGTCGTTAAAGGTCGAAGGATACAGTAGCTAGTGAAGTTACAGGGCTATAAAGCCTAAAAGCTTAGTTTAAGGATTGACTACGCTCTAACAAACAAGCGAAAGCCGAGTCACAAGATGCACAATTACCAGCCCTGCACATTTAACTATCCCCAGAAACTCCCCGTCCCAGTGACACAGTCTTTTAACCCGTATGTAAGAGGCATAATTGAAAACCAAACTCAATCACATCATATTTGAAAATCACCCATGTTGAAACTGTTAAGCAAACAGCTAATGTCGAGTCTCCACTCTCCACAATAATCTATGTGAAACCCGCGAACGAAAACAACGAAGCCCGCTCCTAACGAATTTAAACGCCGGCTTAAACTGAACTGTATGCTTGCTAATTGAGGATTTGTAACACGAATTCATCAGTTTTGCTTTGACGAAAATTTACAAGATACTCATCTCTGTATATAAATGTGCTTTTAACTAACTACTTTATGTATGAATTTGTTGAAAGCACCTTACCTACCACTTTTATAAAAACATGAATAATTTAGTTTTCATATTTGTTTTTTTTTTATATATTCTCACAATTATTTTCAACGGACTAGCGATAAACGACATGAGATAGGTTAAGTAACGTCGTTGAGGCAATATCAAAGATGGGTGACCGCTGTATTTCATCTTAGGGTCTCCGTGATTCAGGCTTGTAAATTGTTAAGACAGACTAGTCGTTATGCCCGATTTACACATCGACAAGTACAGTAGTAAGTTGTTGATTAAGTTGATTTAAATAGATCTCCATCCTATTTTTTGGCGAGTTAAGTTGGCGAGACGCGAGAGAGGGGGCTACTTCGTACTTAATCAACAACTTACTACATAACTCGCTACTGAACTTGTCGATGTGTAAATCGGGCTTTCAGGTCTGTTGAAGCGTATTGTAAAAATTCTCGCTAATTACAAAGAGTACCTACTTATTATATTATATTTTTTTATTTCAATAATTGTGTTGTCACATCAAATTAAAATACATATCGCCATTTAATATATTAAGCATAAAAATATAACATTTTTTTTCTAGTGGCCATCGTTCACAGGTCGACGCGACCATGATAAAATAGAGTATTTATAAAATTATGTTTTTTTCCATTAAATTAAAATATTTTAATTAAGTAAGTGCTCTATATACATAATTAAGTTAAGTATAAGAAAAAATAATTATGTATAAGTAAGTCAATTTAAAAAAAACCTGGTAAAAGATCACATATTAACATTATGTTTCTTTGCGCTAAACTCGAATATTTAGCGGTCATCAGCATCGACAATGTACCTTTATAATAAATATGTATAATTCGTATGTATATAAATATAGGGGCACGCGTCCTAATGTTGGCACTGCACCAGATTATCAGCACCCCCAACTAAAACTCAAATTATAAGCTTTCTATTAATTAATTTCGGCTAACATTTAACAAACATCAAAATAAGATCCTTTTGGAATTATGAACTGATCCAAACACGACACTTTTTGAAAAAAAAAAAGCTATATTTTTAAAAACGCGGGAACATGTCCTTCACTTTACTTTGTTTTGACAGTTTCTTATGATCGTAGGTAAGTTTAGGTTTTTTTATTTTACTTTATTTTAGTTCTTTTAGATATTTTTTACTGAACCTTTAGGTTTTATTCATGTATAAAATGTTTTATAAGGCTTATCTGACAATGGAAATGAACGTTATCTTGATTTTATGTTAATAAATGAGGTGCTGACATCTGGGTTCAATTTTTTTGCGAATTGCTAATTATCGGCACTGGTACTGTTACATGACAAAGTGGTATGTAAAATTGTTAATCCATATTTTTTATTGTAAAGCGTGATTATTTTATGCCTGGAATTCAATATTCTTGGAAAAAGTACTCTATGATTTCGGATTTCATATCCTGGCATGGTGCTGAAACTAACATTGCTAGTTATTTTCATAGTGTTGATATTATGATCAAAAGAATGTCTATTATTTTTTGGAATTTTTTATATTTATGTATTTATTTTTCTGAAACTTCGGTTGTTAGGCTAGGTATAAATAAAAGAGATTTTGCTATAAACATTGGATTATTTCATTTATCTATCTAATTTTATGTCTAATTTTAAGGTGCTGATAATTGGCTCGGTCGATGCCAGTAATTGGTGATGATGGTGCCAATAATTGGTGTTAGGGTAATTATTTAGTCAAACTCATCTAAATAAAATGTGTATGCCTAAAGACAATTTTTTATAATAAAAACCAATTACTTATTTAATAGTGAACCGAGAAAGCATGTTGTTAACTTTCGTTATCAGTATTATCACTAAGATAAACGATATTAAAATAAGACTAACTCTTAAAGTGCTGATAATTGGTAGCATCACCCTACTTAATAGTTTTATAAAAAATATATATAAAAATTCATTAACTACACTTTTTTTTATTTGAACCCCGCCTACCTACCTTTGTTTCTCTAGCTCAGCTCTTCTAACGAGGTTCTCTGGTAGAGATAACATAATCTGTATCTACCTATCTCTGATCAAAACACGTATTTCTGTTCTGTATAAATCTTTAATGTATGTAAGACAAAAACAGCTTGAATTAAGAGTTTAAAATCGGAAAGTAACTTTAGCAAACGCTAAAAGGAAAATCAAAGAAAAACGTTACGAATTTTTGACTACTTGAGAAATGTTTTGGCATAAATAAAAACATTCCTCTTCTTTATTTATTTTTAACACAAACGTCATCGTGTTAAGCATATACAAACAGTTTCTAAAATATCAATTCACTCTCATTTACACTTTAATCAGGGTGCTTCGTTTTATTCTCAAATATTTTCCATTAAAGGGTGCTAAAAGCAACATGGCCGCTATTCGCGCGTTTCCCGTTTACATTTCGTATTCAGAACGTAGAATCAGAGAAGTGCGAGCGTGGGTTTAATGTTGCCACTTTTAAATATTAAAATTAGATTATTGTATCGCGACAGAAGTGTCGCAAATTGACTCTAACTACTTTAACTTTGAATACATGTTCAAATCTTATTTAAATTTTAGGTACCTACCTATTCTACAATGCTATAAATCAGCTTGCAAATTTCATAAATTAAAAGTCGTGTGAAATTATATAATTAATTTGTTCTTGAGTATTTTTTTATTTAAGCTACAATAAAGAAAAATAGAAATGAAAATAATGTTTATGGCCTATTCTTCTATGAAAACATTTAACAATAGGTGAAGAAAAACTAAATTTTATTATATTTGATAGTTTACCGCTAGAATGATTTTAATAAAAAATTGCTTATGAATTAAATAATTATTAGGTACGCATAAATATTTCTAACCGATGTTGTCATCCGTAGATAATATTATCATCAATTAAAAATATTTTAACATAGATATTTACACGAAGAACATATCGTAACAGCTTGTAAAAGCAGTGAAAAGCTACGAATTATATAAATTAACATATCAAACGCGCCTTCGTTACTCGCTACACCACCCTACCACGACTTAGTATGCCTGAACATTCTTGACACTTTTTAAAACAATTAAAAAAAAAATATTCCAAAGGGCTTTCGTCTATTTGCATGCCCCTTCGAAGTATAGAGAAGATCAGATCAATACTAACTACATTTAATGTATCATGTTGCATGAATAAAATTATTTATTTATTTATTTATTAAGAGTTGCCAACATTTGTTTACACTGTTACAAGCAGTAGGAACACATTCTTAATATAAAATTAAACAAAATGTAACAAATAATTATAGGCAAATACAACATGCACTGAATAATCACCGCCTTATACTTACTTAAATACTAAATTAAATATACCTTTTAATAACCATAACAATAGCATAATGTCTACGTATAGCGCGGACATTGAAACTAGGTAAGAACGCAACCTAAAATTTTTAATAAAGTTAATGTGAGCACCTCAACTAAAATCACTGTGCTACCTATTGTCTTTCAATTAAAATATTTAAAAGTTTAAAATCGCCAGGCTATAAACCATTTTAATGGTTTGTAAAATCCCACATCATAATAAGTGTAATTGTCACTTTTGATATTAGTTTCTTAGATCTTCGTGCTAATTAGCTGCGCTCGGTCGTTTAGAATATAATGGTCTTTGTAAATAACTGGTACTCAAATGTTTTTTTGACATTTACATTTTACTTGCTCTACCAAAACATTCATTACTAGAGATATTAATCTCACCTCACTGAAGTTTTCATAAATTTAAGATAAAATATGAAGTGTATTTTTATATTTTCATAAGACAACAACACGTTCTTATTCTTTTAATTTTATTCATAATTTATCTCTCAGCTTATTGTCTATTTTTTCTAGGTAAAGATTATTTATTAAAGGATGTTCTAAAGTAACTGTATTAAATTAAACTACGCTTTTCTGCTGAGTTCTTTTATTTGAAACTTTATGGCTTGGTTAAGTAGAAATACAGGTTGGAACTGGTAGAGGCTGAACGTGATAGACAAGATGAACCTACAACTTAATGCTGCACTTAGGATCAACATTATTATATCTTTTTTCATTTAAAAAACTGGAAACAGTTAGAGCCAGACTTAGACGAATAATTCTAATTTCTAAAGCACTAGTTATAAAACAAAAACAATAGAATCTCAAAGTAAGTAAGACATTTGAGACATGGAAATACACGTGTTTCAGGCCGGCTTATAGCTTCAAAATACATGAATATAGTTGTACTACACATAACTTTGTTAACAGCAAACACTTTCTGCTTACTGCTTATAAAATAAACGATAAAGTATCAAGAACAATCACGGTATACGGTAAGTAGCAGCGTTGCATTCGCAGAAATAAATGACATTTTAAATTGGAACGAGTGTAAGTGCAACCCGGGGCGCTCAGTGCCAACTAACACCTGAATTATTTACCAACTATTCGCTGTGTGTGCAAATATAAACTCGACGTATATTCGTTTTAATAGTATAAACTTGGACTAGATAGAGTCATTAAACTGTGCGGCTGAGTCTCTACGCTCTTTATACGAAAATGTTTTAATTAATCTTTTTATTACTGAGTGTACTGTATTTTAAATGGAGACTCGGATTTTAATATTTAGAGGTTGAGGGGGTTGATAGTAATAGTAATTATAACAAAGTGAGAGGTCAGTAGGTTCGTAAACAACGAAGTAAACAACTTATTTAAACAGTCTACAATTAAGGTTCTGAGCCTAGTTTTACTCTGTGTCTTTTAAAATGATGTTTGTAGGTGTCTTCTTGGCATAGGGTAAGTTTTTTTAGCCCTGTGAAAATTCCAGACAGACTTTACGGACACTTAGTAGGTACTGCTAATGTCATGGGCATGTAGGACACGAACCGACTAAACAACACGGTATTCTTCCCGTTTATCATACAACGTAGACTGTAGGTAAACCGTAGAAAGGAAAACTAATATTCATCTGAAAAAATTGAAAACAAGTAACTGAAAAATCTTAAATTTTCTTTAATTTGAAGTGATGTACGGGTTTTTCACGTCCATGTTTTTTTTCTGTAATTAATCGCTATAGAAAATCCTTCATAAAATGGTTACAATTATTTCGGTATATAATCAAAGGTACCCATAGGTATAATTTTATATGAAATATAGATGAACACAGAGTTGAGAGGGGGTGTGTCCCTCACCCACCTCGAGGCTTTCGTTAAACGGTTACTAAACGTTTGGGCGGCCCGCCCTACTAACTTGACTACAACAAACTCTCTCTCCACACTTACACGCACTTTAATAACCCTTATTTATATAACAATAGAGTCCCTTTTAAAATTGAAAGTAAGATCTGGAACCATGTCAAAGTAAGATTGCATGTTATATCTACGTACAGTTTAAACGGTTCACTTTACCTATTATTAGGTAGGGCGTTCCCGTTTTTCCTTTTATACCTACAATGTTTGAGTATATGGTTTTTGACAAAATTATTTCTGTAGTTCTTAAATATAACACTGTTAGAGCTGAGCCTTCTTTAGGGAGTGAGGCTTTTCCTGAAGTATATCTTATATACTTAGTTACAGGCTCATAAAAGTTTTTATATACGTTCTCAAATTTAGTATCCAGATGTCTTTAAAAACTCCTTTCCAGCTTCCTTTTTTAAACGTTTCTCTAGAACCGTATCTCTACATTTTTTTGAATGCCTCTTCTGACGCCGATCAAGACGATGTCCGCCTAGACATCATCTCAGAAACAGACTCCTTAAAGCGCTTACAGCATAGACGCTATAAAGTTTAAAATGCTTCAGCACCAGCACTGGCGCCCAATTCTTAGGTGTGGATTGTTGCTCTCTCTTCTGCGCTTCGATTGGTGGCTAAAGAATATAAGTAGTAATCTCTCACTTTTAAGCCGCTACAGCTTTTTTGCATATAAACTCAGACAAACATCGCATAAGGTGCACTTGTATCAATCTAAACCAACTATCCATTACTGCTTCCAGAGACAATACGTTGTTGTCAGAGAGGCGTGTATTGAGTGGCTTGTAGTCCAGCGGATAAATGTCGTCCGTCCTCCCCTCGACGATTAATAGCTTCTCGGATAATGTACGTAATGCACAGGGACGGAGTGTGAATAATAGCTGTTATGCTAGGAGTATAGGTAAGAATTTTATGTGATTTCAATCTAGGTATCTATCTATCTATTCTCCGTGTGGTGACGGAGTAAGAATACAATATGTCACCATCCCATCTCATCCCATGGGTGTCGTAAAAACCGACTAAGGGACTATCCGTGAATATTATCTTTACGAAGGAAAACTTGAAATTAAACCCTATACCAATCCGTCTGGCTAGCGTGGTATTAGTAGGCCAAGTATCCCTCCGTCACGGGAGGAGGTCCGTCCCTGCAGTGGGACATTAATGGGCTGTTATGATTCTGATGATGATTATCTTTTGTGAGATGTTGGTCTATTGTTAAAAATTCCTAAATAACAAAAATTATTGAGAGAATATAGAGTCTAAAGACGGCATAGAATTAAACGGGAATTTCATAAGGTAAAGACCTAATAAATCAATGTAGGCAGCGATAATCCTACACAACTGTAGGCTGCAGGTCTACAGATATGATACGTAATTTTTCTTTTGTGCTTGAGATAAATGTGTGCTCTGTAGGACATTAATGAAACCGGAGTAATGGTACAAATGCTATTTTACTGGCATGAATGTAAAGCAGTAAAATATATAATTTTTCTTTACTAAGTTATTCTTTATTCATAGTATTTTTGGTCGTGATAAGTACATACTGACAATAGTGTAATGGGATTACCAAAGAATACATCTTGTAATTCACAATATTTTTTCGTATTTTCCTTTTGTATTTATTCGAACAATAATGAATTACAACTTTTTTTATTTTCATAGCAAAAGTTTCCAGTAATAATGCAATTTAAACATTTGTATACGAAAATACAAACAATTTTCAGACGTAAATATTTCTTTTTTTAATAAAACTACGGAGCAAGGCTTCCAACTACGTCCCTGTTATTTTTCGTCCTGTAATACTCTGCCCCTGACTAGATAAGACTTTTTCATTAGCCAGAAGTGCACCACAGTTTTTAAAGCTAGTTGTCTTTTAAAATATCTACTTTATTATAGAATGAAAGTTATTGTTTACCTACTGTATACTTTATTAAAGAGTAATTATAATTAGGTACAGTTATAGAGTGTGTTTGTGACAAACAGGGAAAAGCTTATTATATAAAACCAGCGACATTTTTTGTACAACTAGTGTAAAAAAATGGTTTATTTATGTACAATTTTACTCATTTGGTTACATTATGTATCGTCAGTAAATATTAGTATGTCGGAAAATCATATAAGTAAGTATAAAAGTATAATCTCGAACACGATCCAGGATATTTATTTCAGCCACGTTTAAACGAAAATTAAAAATTGTAATTCCAATTTTTATATTTGCGATCAAAGGTTGATCGCTTCTGTAGCGTCGATTTTTTGCACGCCTAGTTAATAAGCGTCTACTGGCTCGTGAAATATTACAAATTGCGAAGCCCCCCCACCTCCCCTCTCTACCTCCGATGCATCCCCCGTTACTTTTACATTGCCTTTTTCATGTCACTTCAATAGGGGTACTCGATTAACAAGTGTTAAATGAATATTTGGTTGGCTTTTCAGATTATGTGCTGTCATACTTTTATGTGTATTTTATTTTCTTTTTGGTTTTAGGTGGTTTGGTGTCAGTTTCAGGGTTTAGAATAATATTATACGATCTAATCTATCTACTACCGGGTAACAATAAAATGTAGGTAGTAGGTACACTTCTAAAGAGTATTCAAACTATAAATGTCATGACCATTACAAGTAAGCATGAAAGAAATAAGAACTTCTCCGTGGGGTGACGGAGTAAGAATACAATATGTCACCACCCCATCGCATCCCATGGGCGTCGTAAAAGCCGACTAAGGGACTATCCGTGAATATTATCTTTACGAAATAAAAAGAAGGAAAACTTGAAATTAAAACTTTTACCAATCCGTCTGACCAGCATGGTATTAGTAGGCCGTCATGGGAGGAGGCCCGTCCCTGTAGTGGGACATTAATGGGCTGCTATGATGATGAAAGAACAGAAACGTCTTATTTGTCACCTACATCTGTGATGTAGAAGAACCTGATGCTTTTCAAATAGAGTGCTAATGTTTTGGGCTCATCAAATCCATGTTTAGTCTTCTTACTTCTGTGATTTCACTAACTAGTTTTCCTCTTCCATTTAAAACCTTTAAGGTTTGAATATACACGCATAATACCACGCTGGCCAAACGGATTTTTAAAGGGTTTAATTTTAAGTTTTCCTTCCTTTTTATTTCGTTAAGATGATAATATTCACGAATAGTCCCTTAGCCGGTTTTTACGACACCCATGGGATGAGATGGGGTGGTGACATATTGTATTCTTACTCCGTCACCACACAGAGAGTAGTTGTTATTCTTCGTTAATTCGTGTACATTAGAGGCACTCGTACATTAGATTAGATTAAAATTTAAGAAAAAGGTCGTCGTCTTCTACTAAATAATGAATAAGCAAATCTGCGTCATAGATCATTGAACTTTACGAGTTTGTATGTGCGTGATGTTTATGTATGTACTTATGTTTTTATTTATATGTGTATATTTGTGAAATATGTAATTGCATTTTATTTGTTAAGACCTAATCTTAGCATTTCATGGATTCTACGTGCAGGTGCCTGGTCCATCGCGTGATAGAGGACGGAACACTTGCAAAACAGTTTTCTATGTATAATATGTATGTATTTACAAAAAAAAGAAGTATTTAAGAATGTTTATCCGTTATCTAGTACCCATAGCACTAGATTTGCTTAGTTTGGGACTAGATGGCGTTGTGTAATTAGGTGAAGAATATTTATATGTATTATCTCTACTTATCATAATTTTACAAAGCCATGTCCATAATATTAATATATTTCTATCTTCACAATCAATATAATATAAATATTCTTTACCTATTCACACAACGCCATCCAGTGTAGGTTTAAAGAGGTGTAGTATGTAGTGTGTAGTAGGTAAACCTAGAGAGTGGTATAAAGAAAAACTAGACGTAAACCTTCTGTCTAGTGTTGGCAGAGGGTTAGCTGTGCTAAGTATATTGCCTAGGTTTCTAATCAAGAATCGCTTTATTGCAAATACATTAGCAATTTTACATTTCGTTATACTTACTTTAAAAACTTATTTTTTTTATATTGATAAAAAGATAACTTTAGCCAGTCGAGAAAATACATTTTATAAAGTTCCTAATGATAATTGTATATTATGATCCCGCTTTAACAAATCAATAACATGTGGTTACTGTAATAACAGTACCGCAATAACAAATTAATAAAATTACAAATTTCCTTTGATTTAATTCCCTTATTACTTTCGCTTCCTCCATATAATAATATTGATAATTAATAATTGAATTTAATAATAACAAAATCAGTTATGTAGCGATAGAGCCAATCAATTTTCTTAAAGGATAACTTTATAAAAGCGGCCGGGGCTTCAGGAATTGGGAAAGTGAATTAAGCACCCCGCAAACTGGTTATATCAATCATAAACTTATTCGATTAATTACGTTTTGCGGAGTTAATCGAGACATCTAATATCGGTACTAGTGATGTGCGCACTCGACTTTGTCGACCCTTTATATGAAATTAAATTTAGGAGCTCTTACTTTCCTTTTAGAGTATCTTGGTAGGATAATTTGGTTATTTATTAGAAAATGAGGTTATACGTTAATGTTTTCGTGTTGCTTAGTTATTATTGTTAATAGTTTTAATGTATATTTTGAATCCTCTGTGAGATAAATCGAATTAGCAATTTCATGCCTAGGTACAGTAACGGTATTCGTCTTTCCCTTGTGCATTTGGTAATAGATTTACTTCTCGTTATCATTTGCCGTTTTATTACTTATACGAAAAATAAAGAAGATTTCACATCCATCCATGATAGCGATATTTGGCGGAGAAGTAAAACATTAACAACAAACTGTAAACACATCCTATGCTAATTCTACTGACTAACGTGGTAACAGTACTCCAATTTTCTTTTTAGTCTCGCTAAAACTTGTTCATTGCAGCGAAACATTGAAGAACTAGTCTGAGTGATCCTTATCTATAAATACAATGACAGTGGAAATATAAATCAGTATCTAAACAAGAAATTCCTACGTCTAGTATGAAAAATTATACAAAGCAAATGATGTGGAAAATAACGTAATAAATCATGGAATCTCTTTAATTATGGAAACGTTGTGCAAGTTTTTTTTTTAATTATTCGTCGAACTATTATTCTACGTTGTCTGTGGTAGAGAATTTATATGCAGTATATTTAAAAATAATGTGGCACGAGTGGGTTACTTGAATAACACCATCTTGTCTCAAACTAAACAGATATTGTAATGTGGGTACTAGACAACTGATGAACGTACTTTTAGCCCCCTTTTATTTAATTTTTCTATTTCGATTCTCACAAATACACCAAAACCATATCAAACAGCCGTGCTTATGTAAATAAATACTTATTTGAAAAAGTTCGACAAAACGGTAACAAAAGAATAGGCAGAATTTACAACATTATAACCAAATATAAATAATTTTATAATAAAGTTATTTTTTGTAATTATGCTATATTTTAACCGTACATATAATACCTAAGTATTAAATTAATTACCAAATTGTAAGAAACGAAAATGAATAAGTACAATAAATTACAAATGCCTAGGTACTTTTGTGACAAAAACATTACAACAATTTATCATACAACTAGAACAGTAAAACTAATTTGACATAAACCCATTCAATTACATACTCAATTTAATCAATAGGAATACGATTAATAAAATAAACATAGTATATATTCCTAATAACATAATGCCAGTTCTAATATTATCGCTATCACATCGACATTGGACATCACTACTCGGCCCATTTCGGCGGTGTCATTAGGCAGGCTGTGTTAATGATTAATGCGGCGCCCGGCTCACATGTACCCTAACCCATCCCCCCTCTATCCACTTCACCCTTTACCTCTTAACCGTCCCCTCTTGTCGCAAATAAAACTCAAACCGACACTTAATCGAGTACCCCTTTTTGACATAGATGTCTCCAGTCTTTGCCAATGGTCTCGTTCGGTCGTGACTCGCCACGCCAATAACGTTCGTAATCCATGGATTGATCAGGTATACTAGTCGAGCACGATTTTCGTATTGCATTAAGCGGTGTCGTGTATGAGAGACTATAGATGGGTAATATCGTTTTGTTGTCGTACATAAGTGAAAAGCTGTTCTATTTTCATTTACTGAAATGACTATTATGTATAGATACTCAATAAATTGAAATGGCGCTAACCTTACACATAGAAAGGTTTAGCTTCAATGGGTAGCATTGTGTTGTAGGCATGTATAGGTAGAACATTTCTATTGATACTCAATATATTTATATCCCTTTAAGCCGGCAGACAGTCTGCAAGGGGCCCATTTAATAAATAAATATAAATATTCCTCACACATTCACACAACGCTATATAGTCCCAATCTAGGCAAAGCTATAGGTACCTTCTAGACAACGGATAAACATACTTAAATACTTTTTATTTTTATAAATACTTACAATTATACATTGAAAACACCCAGACCAATGCAAACAATCATATTCATGCACACAAAGGTTTGCATTGAGTGGGAATCGAACCCGAGACCTCTGCGTAGCAGTCATGTTATACCTATAAGCACTACGCCACAGAGGTCGTCATATTTAATCATAATTTTGGTAAGTGGCGCTCATGGATGTCAACAGTCTAGACAGAACAGAACTGTTGCTGAAGAAACCTACTATCGGACATGGCAATGAGAAGATTTAACGAGAGAAGCTTTGGAAGTCCACCACATTTTTACACTTGACGGAGTCCTTATAAAGACCGGTCTACTGGCATCATAACCGTCTGCATTGGTCTTCCTATTGAAAAATCTATCATGTACTTTAATAGGCGCTAATCTAACATGCGAAACTATCCATTTAAACTTAATTAATATAAAAACAAAACAATAAAAACTTATTGTTGTTATTAACACAGGACAATAATTTTATTTAACGTGTAAAAAAACGTGTTTAACAGTGACAAATTACGATTATTTTTTATTTTATTTATTTTCTACAAAAACTGGTTACAAACCAAACATTAATAGCAAAAAAATATACTTATTATACAATACATAATGCATTTTTTGTAATGATTAAAAAAAAGAATTATCTACAATAATTTCTACCAAGTTGTCGTAATTCCCAAGTCATTTATAAAAACAGAAAACAGCAACAGACATTATAATATATTATATAAAATATAATAACCACGCTTAACAAGAACTTACTCAGCTTATAACTTAAGTTTTTATATTTTTATTTCGCAATCATCTGCGTTGCGTATCTCGCAAGCAATTATACGTAACAACTTATCCCGACATCGTATAGGTGTTCAGAGGACGAATTAAAAGGATAAGAGAGCCGAAGCAAGGTAGCAGGCAATTAGTCGCTTCGGATGATGGATGACGCCCTTCGCCGATACCCGTGATGGACACAAAACGAACACTGAGAGCCACATAACTCATTATACGCCGTTGATAAAGCTTCGTATAAAGTTGTAGTTAGATACGGAATATTCGATTATTACCCCTCGCGTCTCACCGCACTCAGGCGACGCCTTCCGCCATATTACATTTTTGAGAGTAGCCATTAGATATGTTTGTAATTTTTTTTTTGTTTTACCATTCTCTTTGAGGAATTGTTGTCGTCTAATCGTATTTTAATTAAGATAATGCTGGTAATAAAGTTGTCTAACTTTGTGCTAGCGACACTCTTTATAAGTTACTTAAGAGTGTTGACACAAATTATATAGAAGTTGGGAAGATGTGAAGCTAGGAAGGTGTGTACTGTTAGGGGACATCAACGGGCATTTTATCCTGAAATAGCGACTAAGGTGTCTGAAATATGTAATATCGGGTACTTAATATTGCCTCCATGACATGTTGAAATCCGTAAAAGGTCTAAAAAAATCGAAATCTCTGAAGTCTAGCTAGTTGGCCAGTAAACGGTAATTTTGAGTCGAAATACCAATCGAAGTATTATTGCATGGTATCACTCGGCAAACTAACAAGTTATTCATTACTAGACTCTTAAATTTGCCAGCATAAGTATTGGTTTGAAATCCAAAAGCCACAAGCAGCTATTATTTCAGACAAGTAAACGAAGCCATTGAAATCAAAAATGTTATATGATTACAAACAAGAAAAGTTAAGGCGGACAAACCGACATTACAGAAGCGGCCAACGAATGACAAGGTGACGATTCGCGTTGGTTGATTGCCCTGATCGCGTAAGTGCGGTAAACACGCCAGAGGGCGCTACTGCATGCCATCCGACATGGTGGAGTAAAACAGAGGCCCATTACGAACCATTAGAGCGCCGCAGGTGTTTGCGTTAGATACGCTTTATGACATAACCTCGAGCTCTACTCAAGTAGAGGTGACATCCTTGATTTATTGCAGGTACGATAAAAGTTGGTTGTGTTCAATTGATAGATCAATTATGAGGTATTTCAATAGTCCGAAAGATAGTTTACGTCTTATACAATAGGACTGTTTTTAGTATAAAAAAGTTGATAACATATTATGATGAGTTTTCATTTCCAGAATGATATTGAATCAGTTCGAGTTGTTCAAAAGGTCAGCAGCATTTGTGCGGCTAATAAATTAAAAATTTGAAATTGAGATCAATTTAATTTAAATTAAATGAACTTAATCAACTACTTAATACTTACCTCGCTACTGTACTTACTTGTCGATGTGTAAATCGGGCTTTAGCGTGTTACAGATCCTGACCTATCTTTACGTTACTATAAAATCAAGTAGGAAATTATTAGAGAGAAGCTTTTTCCTATTTATTACGAAAGATTTACTCGTTATTCAGCATACCTGTTGTTTTCCTCGGGCTACTGTAACCTTAAAGTTTGTTATTTGGATAGCTCCAGTATCTACTGCTGATGCATTTTAAGTACTTATCTATGAGTGTAGTATGAAATAAGCAATCATCACCTTTTTATACTTAGGTTGGGACTGCTTTTATACACGTGTATTTTACAGTCAAATAGTTAGGGATACTCAAATGAACAGCTGTAATCAAAATCAAAATGAGTTTTCTTGTTTTTGCCAAAGTTCAAAACCGTTCAAAAAGTCCACTTTTCGGCCGTAAGAATAAAGTGGGGGTGGGATCTAGAGACCACTTTTTATCTTTTGAGTTTAATGTTTAATGTAGGTTTACGGGTAATGTCTGTCTGGATAGCGATAACTGTACACTAGACCAAAAAGTCTTCCAAACGGATACCAACCTTTTTGGGGAACAGTCGATGTCACACACAGTCTGACAGGCAATACGATAGCAACAGAGTGAAGCTTGTAGTACCGTACCATTAATCGCTCTTTCGATCAGGTGTTCTGATTCTGACACAATCGACCTTAAATGTTATGCAATTACAAAATGAAGATTAATTAGTTTTCAAATTTTACTTAAACACGAATTTGGAACAATTAACATCGACAGCTAAACGTCGAATTTGATTAATAAAGAATTCTTATTTAAGTGGAATGAAACCTTAAATTAATTACTTCTAAGAACTTGGCATGGAGCTACAGTTTAGGGAAAGTTTTTTTATTAAGAAAACTATGATATTGATTCACTGTCGGCTTTAGTCTACCTATATGTATATATTTATTTATTTATTAAATTACTGTTTGGAATATAACATTTCCATGCATGTTTCTGAAAATGGTTTAATGAACAACTACTATAAAAAGCTGCATGTTTTCTCCGTTATTTTCAATACTCAGACCTAATTTATTAACTTTTTATTTTAACCTTATTTCATATTTTTTATATAAAAATCAAATTACTAATAAGATTCCTATGAGACCAAATTGGTACTAGTATTTACGCTTTTGAACAAAAACATTAAATTGGCCAAGCAACAAAACTCGGTAACAGGCATAAAAATACAACTGAATATAAAATCTCCTCCACGTTTTAGTCGTTTAAAATCTTATAAAATTAAAACAGACATGTCTAAACTACCCCACTTACCTACACTCAAACATCATAAGGAAAGACGTAGACGCCCATTGATTTTACCTAAATGTATAAATAATAGTATACCCAGTAGACAAATAAAACTACCGTTCAAATGGACATTATTTGACGGGTAACATCAAGAGTTACATAAAAATGCTACCGGCGGCTTTAGTGGAACATCAGACAATATTTCTTATGTGGAAATGATGCGTAGATAACCAATGTGTTACGAGTTGGTCACCGGTTACGCGCCCACTCCGGAAAATGACCCGTCGAGTACTTGGATCAAGAGATTAGGACTGCTCCTATACATTTGTATTAATGGTACTTTTATTTTTATTAGCTTAACAGTTTTTTTAACCCTTCTAATTTTATTATATCACTTTTACGGCAGCTTTTGTATGAATTCTTAAGTCTAGTTATATCTGATACCATTTAAACATTTTTAGCAGTGTCCATGCACGTTCTAGCAAACATGATAGTTAATGTACCTACTTATTTACAATTAATAAATTATTTTTTTAAATACTTCACATTTTTTCCCACCCCCATCCACCTACAGGTGTACTAGCAGTCAAATAGTCGAATGTCAATTTATCTTTACTTACTACCTACCTTTAGGTAGGTATCTATACCTACTTATTTACCTACCTGTACCTACATTTAGGCAATAGTCCGATACCTAAGTTCAATTTTTTCAATTCATTCATATAGCATAAGATAATGTTAAGTTTCTTTATTAAATTAACAAATTCAAATAATTGTGTTAAATTGATAAATCACAGCAGAATCAGAGTCTGCATCGTGGTGTTTGCATAGCTCATTACAAGATGGCAGTAGTGGGCACTAGTTTAAGTTTATTAAGTCTTTTATCAAATGCAACGCAACAAGTGAGGAGACTTAAAAAACATTGTACATACCTACTAATTCCAGAATTTGTATGTTAAAATTACGCATTTAACTAAATCACCTTTAACTAACAAAAACTAAAGTAATTTATAGCATTTCTTTTGTTTTATACGCCAACATAATTGTATTGAATTTGATGAAAAACGCGAATACAGACCAGGAATAAACATTTTTTTTTAGTTGGTAGCCATAAAAAAATAAAACAAAAAAAAATACAACCGAATTAAGAACCTCCTCCTTTTTTTGAAGTCGGTTAAAATGGCTTCACTCCAACAATTTGCCGGTATGACCACACTTGTGCGTCTGATATACACCTGCTAATCCCCGGTGAGAGACACGTTAGTGCAAATGTTTATAAAGCTTTTCGAGTGTACTGTGGCTGCTAGTTGGCCTACCACCAAGCTCAAAATATTAAAAAAGGTTTCTTAGTTCTTCGGTTGCTTCTTAAGACCAACGAATAAGAATGTGTTTGGCGAGTTGTTTTCTAAAGTCGTCATCTCCAGATGTATCTACCAAAATAGAAGAAGAAGAAGAAGATGGCAAAATGATGCCTGTACTTACTAAAACTGTACCTACATTTAATAATGTTAAATATGATTATTTACACCATAACGCTTTTAATGTTTCCCATAAAAAAGCGTACAAAAAAATTATAATGAAGCAATTATCTTTTGTCTGTTTAATCACTTCCAGTTAAATTAATTATTCATTTTCTGTAGTAATTAAAGTTGTTTGTTGATTATATTAGTTTTATTTATATTATGATTAGAATGGCGTCAGCTGTCCATCATCCGAAACTGTGTGTGATAACGTTATGGTCCGTTATTACTCCATTTAACGAAGTACTTTCTCATGTGATAACTGGGATATTTAGATTAAAAAACACTGAATAGGTACTTAGGTATTATAACACAATTTAACCCCTCGAAACCCCTGTTGATCGCCCCAGATATTGCTGGAAAGATGAATTGAATTGATTGGAAAGATGAATTGAATTGATTGGAAAGATGAATTGAATTGATTGGAAAGATGAATTGAATTGATCGAAATTGAGAATGATCTGAGGGAACGCAAGTCAGCGTCTGGCAAAAGGTGGCCAAGGATCGAGTAGAGTGGTCACTCTCTCGTGTCGGAGGCCAGGACACATACAGTAACCTTTAACCTAAAGATCCAGATCTTTTTAATTAGATCAAAAGGTAAAAGGCGGCAAGTTTCTTTATAATCCGTGTGGTGACGGAGTTAGAATACAATATGTCACCATCCCATCTCATCCTATGGGTATCGTAAAAACCGACTAAGGGACTATCCGTCAACTACATTCAAGTGGTAGTAGTGACGAGTGCAGAGTACAGAAATACTCTGAGCCTTACACAAGGAAAACTTGTTAAGTAAGTATATCACACAACAAGCAAATAGTCACTTCAAGATAAAGTTCACTTTTTATTGGTTTTAATCTTCCGTTGGTCTTATAATTAGGTACTTATCGTTGGTTATAATTAGCTGGTGTTAATTTGTTAGGTTAATTTATAACTAATCCGTTAAATGAAAAATCCAACGTTTTTAAAACAAAAATATTTTAAACAAAAAGAAACTTTCAAAAATCTTAATAATAATACTACCTAGTAACTTATTCCAAAGAGTCTCTATCTACATCTAAGGAGACTCGCGCTTGGCAGTTGGATCATGGTCTGATGCTGAAGGCAGTACTGCTCGACACAGCACGTATTGTGAGGAGGTTCCTATCTCTGGAGCCCTAAACACCAGTACCTTGGTCCCTGTAGCCGATGCTGGTGGGTCTACCTTTTTCATATATTTAAATGTTTTTATTTTTATACATATTTATAAATATAAAAGATTGTGAAAAATGTAAATAAAGAGAATATTAGTAACAAGGCTGTAGGAATTCACGACGGCACAGGCGTACTAACTCATACATCAATTATTATTTCTGAATCAGTAATGTTACAAGCCCAAAAACAATAACTTTCCATACACAACTTTCACTAAATAATTCAACATAAGAACATTGAAAACATACTTTACCTATCAAAGATCATAAACACAATATAACACCATGTTATCAAAGAATAAAAACATAGTAAAATACACCTACGTCCGTGTTAAAAAGATTGAACCATAGTAATAAACCACATTGAACCACTAAATGTCCGCTTAATCACAAATTTCGTTTTAAATTAATAGTAAATAGTTCAATAAGTTGTGTCGATAAGGTGTACATGGCAACATTATCTATCTCCATAAAACTTCAGCGAAGCATTTATCAAGTTTACACATTTAATTGTCTGTATATTCAACCTTATTCGTCACCAACGATAGCGCCTTAAATATTTATTGGTTTTGTAAATAAAAAGGTTTTAATGTCTTGTGAATACCTTTTATGTAGATACTAAGTGGTATTATTGTAATTATGGTGTGTTGGTAATTGATCTATCTATTATTATGAAGGTAGTTTGCGTTATGACTTGAATAACAATGATAGTTGATCAGTTGTGTGAACAATATAACAGGATATTGTTTATGTTAGTATTCTTATCTTACTTATTAATCCATTTCATAGGTTAATTGAATGCAGTACTACTTAATACACTGAGAAAGCTTTTTGTTTATTGCTTTTATTGCATTCCCCATGGATTAAAAAATAAATATGTAGTAGGTATTATGGTTTTGGAGACGGCAAAAGTAATCCTCATTTGAAAAGTGATTCATCATACCAGTCCATTAATGCCTCACTGCAGGGACGGGCCTCCTTCTGTGACGGAGGGATACTTGGCCTACTAATACCACGCTGGCCAAACGGATTGGTATATGGTTTAATTTCAAGTTTTCCTTCTTTTTGTTTCGTTAAGATAATATTCACAAATAGTCCCTTAGTCGGTTTTTACGACACCCATGGGATGAGATGGGGTGGTGACATATTGTATTCTTACTCCGTCACCACACGGAAAGGTGATTTTCGCCATAATAGTAAACAGAAAACGTACACTCCTGAAGATAGGATTTCTCTAAATGTTTCTCTTTATACAGTTGTTTTATTTATTTATTTATTTATTTATTTATTAAGGTTTACCACAGCAAAAGTATATAACATTATTACAAATAATAAATACAAGTAGTTTGGCTGATACAATTGCCAATTACGGATTAACCAACATGGTTCATAAAAAAAAAACGTCAACAAACATGAATAAAACAGATGAAGCTATCAAAATTACTTATAGACTTATTAAAATTAAAGCAAGACACTGCCATTGTTGGAGACTCCAAAGCTGTTGTATAATTTAAATTTGAATTTGTTTTTCGAATCATGGTAGATATCAATATCAGGTGAGGACTTTGTTCTTTCATTTAACTCACTGCAAAGACGATGAAGGGGAGAGCTATATCCAATGTTTAACTTGCAAGTTCTCAAGTGGTAAGTATTTGTGATAGGGTACCGGGGTAGTTTGCTTGGAACTTGGAGATTGATGCGTGACACCAGCTCAGCGCTATCAAGCTGTCCATTTGCAAGTTTGTGAAGGAATGATAGGTCCAGCACAATACGTCGTTCACGCAATGAATACATATTGAAATATCGTAGACGTTGTTCATATGGACACCTATGTGATATACCATTGGAGGTGTATGCGAGGCTCCTAGTGAATGCTCGCTGAATGCTCTCAATACGCTGAGAATGTACTGCATATTGAGGACTCCATACTATACTTGCATATTCTAATTGGCTACGGACTAGGCTATTGTAAAGTATGATTTTAGTTCGTGGTAGCTGAAATCCCTTAGTACTACGCATTATAAACCCAAACATTTCAGCAGATTTTGTGACAATATTGTCGATGTGAGATTTAAAATTAAATTTACTGTCCATGATTATACCTAGATCTCGGACTTCATTTACTTGTTCCAAGGTGGTCTTATTTATGCTGTAAGAAGTACAAAGGGTGTGAATTTTGCGAGTGAATTTTATGTGAAAACATTTTTTGACATTGAGAGACATGCCATTTGCAGAACACCAGTACTCAATGCGATCAAGGTCATTCTGCAAAAGGATTTGATCGTCGCAAGAGGATACAGTTCTATAGATTTTAAGATCATCTGCGAAAAACAGAGCCTTGCAATCATTAATTTGTGTAGAAAGGTCATTGACAAATAAATTAAAAAGAACCGGCCCGAGATGGGACCCTTGGGGAACACCGGAGTCAGCATAGTATACGCACGATTCATATCCACAAAGAGCAACAATTTGTGATCTTCGAGATAGGTAGGAAGAAAACCACTTTAATAGGGAGCCATGTACGCCATTGAATTCAAGCTTAGATAGTAACAGTTGATGGTCCACTTTATCAAACGCATTTGAGAAGTCAGTGTATATTGCGTCAATCTCTTGTCGTTTGTCTAGAGCCAGCGCCACATCAGATACAAACTCCACCAAATTTGTGTCTACGTTGCGACCAGACTTAAAGCCATGCTGGTTTGGTGAAAGTAAGGGATCCAGATGCTGAGTAAGTATAGGGCAAACGAGCGATTCAAATATTTTTGAGAAACATGACAGTATCGAAATAGGCCGGTAATTTGTTACATCAGATATGTCACCCTTTTTAAAAATAGGGATGATTCTTGCATTTTTCCATACATCGGGAAAAGTACCCTGTTGAAGAGATCGATTATAAATAATGCATAGGGGCAGAGCGAGATGGTCTTTGCAACGTTTTATGAAAATAGGATGTATAGAATCAGGTCCCGGACCCTTAGAAACATCAATTTGCTTAAGCTTATGCAAAACCTCTTTTTCTGTGAATTGTATTTGATCGAGGTAGTAGTTATGATTTATAATAGGGCAAGAAGCGTCAATTATATTACCTTTGCAACTAAATATGGAAGAGAATTGCTTGGCAAATAGGTTAGCAATATTAGATCCTCCACTTACTATTGTATTATTCATTTGCATCTGAGAGGGTATTGAATTACCACTTCTTTTCCTATTTTTAATGAAACGCCAAAATGCTTTAGGGTTTTTCTGGATATCAAGTTCCATGTTATGTTTGTATTCTTTGTAACACGAACGCATTAGTTTCTGACAACGATTACGTAGTATCTCAAAGCTGATTTTGTCTCTGGGATTATTGTACTTCCGGTATGTACAGTCAAGGAATTTGATTCACGTACCATTTCAATGATTTATTGTTTGAACCATTAACATATCGTAAGGTTTATATTCGTTAAAATAAGGGAAAATTGTTTTACATTTTAATGATGACGTATGTTCGGGTGAAAGTTCTGCAAACTTCAACCTTATATAATGTGTGTTAGATTAATTTTACAATATCAAAGTGTCTTCTCTGAATACTAACCTATTTGTAGTTTCGTCTAATAAATAGAAAAAAAAAATTTTTTGACACTGACGTCATTTTAGCGTTGCGAAGAAAGATAGTCCTTATCAATATCGATTATCATTAGCAATTTAGACTTAAGACGGTACGCGAATCAAATTCCTTGACTGTACGTCTATATTTATCTTTTTCAGATATTAAGTTTATAAGAGCTTTAGAGAACCAGGGTGGGTACCTGGATTTGCTAGGTTTATATTTTGGAACGTGTTCTGCTATTAAGTCATTCAGGATATTGTACAGTATTTCAACACTTCCATTGACGTCGGTACATTGACTAAGTCTGTAAGTTAGGTCTGAAGCTTTTAAGGCAGAAAGGATATTTTCGTAGTCGGCTTTAAAATAATTATGGTCAGTTCGGTATTTTGGTTTTAAGTTAAGTTTGTTAGAGAAGTCTATAGATATCTGCAAGCATGGATGATATGAGTCGAGTTTGCTTAAAGTGTCTGGAGGGTGAGTTACTGTAATGCCTGAAACATTGCTCAAGACGAGATCCAATATGCGGCCATCTACATTCGATATATGATTGTACTGGTGTAGATTATTGAGAGAAATAAAATCTATTAGGGGCAAGCCCAGCGGGCAGGAATAGTTACTAGGAGTGAGATAATTCAGCTTATCCATACATGTCCACTGAATAAATCCCATATTAAAGTCACCAACAATAGCAATTTCATCAACGTTCCTTAAAACTACATTATTAACATGGTTTACAAAGTATAATAAAGTATCCAACTTAAGGGGAGGTGGTAAGTAAACTACACACAAAGCAACTTTTCTTACAGAATTATTGATATTCAACTCTAACACTACCCACAAGTCCTCCAAGTCACTCTCCCATTTTTGAACCCTAAACGACCTAATGTGCTTCTTAACTGATATCAAAACACCACCGCCATCCTTTTTGGAGTCTCTGTTACAAATTCGATCTCTACGATGTGTCACGTATCTTTGATCCATGAACTCGCCATTAGCTACACTAGATTTTAGCCAAGTCTCAGTTAAAGAGATAACATCGTAGTCGTTTAATAAAACATTCTGATAAACGTCATCGGTCTTTGTTCTAAGACCGCGTACGTTTTGGTAGTATATATCAAGCATTGTAATACATAAGTTAACAGAACATTTAAGACAATATTATTATGGTTATAGAGGGGCTTTCTGTAGCAACTTGAGACTCTCCTGGTTGCGGATAAATATTGCCTGGTCATTAACATCTCTACGTACCAGAATCCGGCCATTCCGCACCCATACGAATTTGTAAGAAAAATCTTTGGCTAGTTTTCTTGTTGCCGCATGTAATTGTTTGTTAACAGGGCTTAGATGTTCGCTCACAAACACTGGAACGCGACCGCCACCAATGCCCAGATGGTGTGAATTCAATTTATCTTGGGGATGTTTTCTATTGTAGTTGACTACCGCTGCTAAAACGTTGTCTCGTTGTCGTGGGCTTCGAAATTTGGCAATTATTGCACGAGGGCGGTCACTATTCTTATTTAGTTTGGCTACTCTTGTGATTTGCATTATATCCGTATCAAGGATTTCGCTACCCGTTATCTCCACCAGTTGCTTAACTGTGTTAATTAGATTTTCTGACCTGTGCTCTGGTATGCCACTGATCTCAATGTTAGATTCACGCATACTCTGCTCAACCATGTTCAAGCGAGCAGTGAGGTCTATGACATTATCACGTAAGTTATTGTTTTCCACCACCAGCTTATTTATTGTCTTATCCTTGTCATCAAGGCGCTTGGTTAGGGTCTCAAATTGAGAGTTGAAGAATGACAATGCGTCTCGAAACTCTGTAATATTACAATTAATAGAATTCAATTGATCGGATACCATCTCCTTAATAGTAGCCTGCATAGTGGTCCTCAGCTCCTGCCGTATTACATCTCTCAAAGAGCTCACTGTGACATTCTGATCACCGTCCGAGTCAAGTCCGGGTATATTACAGTTCTTTTTACGCAATGTTATATTGTCAGGTGAATTCCGTGAAAACATCGGACCTGGAGAATGGACAGAAGACCGCACTGGAGTATTAGTATTGTCAGTTTTGCTTTGCTTACATAGGCATTGCGGGCATTTCCAGACAGCCCTTTCGCTGTCTTGCATGAGTGAGAAGCGTTTAGATTGTATGTTGACACAGGGAAGGTCGTATTTCGACTTACATACATAGCAAATTATAAAATGTTTATTGGCAATTTTTTTAAGGCATCCAGCGCATATATCGTCTTGAGTGGCCATTATTATAGATAAATATTAACTGTACTAATAATAATTCAGGGTAGTATTTTTCCTGAGACTGGCAACCCTATTTACAATTAAGGGTAAAAAAAAAAAAAAAAAAAAATCCCTATACTGGCAACACTATTTTTATTGTGATGTTGGTACAGAAAGGCAAAGTCTATGCACAGAATGAGAAGCACTTTTGATTGTGTTTACAAGTTTTGTGAGAACTTTTCACTAGCAAAACGATATTATTCACTTGTTTTAATTTATCATGATGATCACTCTTCGTTGTTTAAAGTTTTTTACAATGCAAGTACACTCAGAGGACACTTTTAGCACAAATATTAAATTTATTCTACAGAGGACGTTGACGTATGTGTTTACTGTTTAGCAACCGGAACCGGATTTTCTAGTTTTGCTTGTCTAGTTTTGTTGTCCAGTTTTGCTTGTACACCATCTTTTGTTTCTGTTGTATGGTCGCCAGTTCAATACGTGAATGGACGATAAGACTTTTTAAAGCCTGTCTACTACGAAGAAGTCATCTTGGACTCAGCCAATTGAAATAAAATAATAACATCTGTAGAAAAAAATTACACACATTTTTACCTCCACAAATGAAATATATAACAAATTCCGAGAAACATCTATTACACTATGTAGGTATATTTGATTTATTTTTTCATTAGAAGCTTTTGATAATATTAGTAATGCCACCAAACACGCAGCTACAAAACTTATGACATGCGAATTACTTCGTACGCCATTTGTTTTGGTCTCATTATATTTCTGAACGAAAGAATCGAAATGAAAGAGCCCATTTGTCATTTTATACGAATTAGCGTCACACTTTCACCAAAATTTGTTGGTAGTTTTGTAACTCGACGTTTTGATTGCCCTGTCGCTGAAATTACTGTAATTCTTTTATTTATAGGTATTAATATCATCGCAGTAATGACACAAAATTTTTGCCATTAAATATAATTTTATTACAAGCTCAAACTGATGGTTGATTTATAAAAGAATACTCGTTACATCCGTACTGTTGTGTAATTTGTTCTCTATTTTTGACACCTTCGCTTTTTTATATACTTACTAAGTTTAGGGTAATCCATCCATCCATCCATATCAGCCTATGGACGTCCACTGCTGGACATAGGCTTCCTCCAAAAGTTTTCACTCTGCGCGGTCTTGTGCCTCCCTCATACATTATTTAAGTTTAGGGCAATACGACTACGTATAACAACTTTGTTGGAAACACCTCACTCCCTTGTCATCTTTTTGGCAGTTTGACCAAGGGTGGTCTGGATGTCACCGTCTCTTTCCCAAACACAAACCGTTTTAGCGACTGTTCACTTGCTTCACATGACTGCATGATTATGACGTAGATGTCTTGAATTTTTTCGAAATCGGTGCAAATCCTAGAACATAATATCCCACCCACAAAGGCAGGAACAATTTACGAAATTGATAGCCCTTCTGTCAGAAATATTATTGACTTGACTATGATTGACTGAGTTTTTTCCAGACCATCCAGACAAAATGTACATAACTATACTTTTACTAGCAAAATTAGACATTATTCTCTTTAAAATTGCGTAAAAAAAATGAATCGACGAAACGAGATCCTTACTCATAAAAAGTCTAAAACTGGAGTAAATAAGTACCTACTCAATTTGGTTGTATATTATTTCAATGTTTGTTTCCGCTTAAAATCTTAAAATCAATGATCAGGTTGGAGTGTAATTAGAAAACTAATAGCCATTTTAATTAGAAATGAATACCAAATCAAACTGTGTAAACTTCGCGTTTATAACAAAACAATACCCGCAAAATTTCGTAAACAACAAATGCAAAATTATTGTTTAAACTTGATCAGAGCCAAACGTTGTACTTAGTGAAGTAGTAAATTGATAAAAGAGAGAAAAACTGTCTAGATTTAACATAATTCACACTTGTTATCTGTTCCCGGGCTGAGTGCACAAGGCGGTTGTGGGCTCGGCGCACCGATACCACACGATACAGGCATTTACACCGAGTCTCAAACACGGTGTACAATATACATATAAGTACGTAGATGTGTGTATAGTATAGGGTAGATTGTGTTCTGCGGTAAAGCGATAATTCAGCTCAATCTATGTCGTGAGCGCTCACGCTTTGTTTTATCCGCTGGCTTCTGTGCGCCTTTATTTAGAAAATTGATGAGAAATGGTTTCCATTACGAACCACCGCTTTATAAAAGATATTGCTATGCTATGCCGGATTCTCTCTACGTTTGTTCCTAGGGAAAGGAAATGAACGCAAATTTGTTTTCGTGATTGCGAGCTTTGAAACGAATATCGAATTGATATCGATATCATTTTCTTGCGCAATCTTATTTCTCATTAGATATTTATGTGTGACCCCATGAGAGCCCTTTTCTTCACGATCGCCTTTGGTAATACAATAATGCATATATCTATCGTAGACTGCTTGTTGATAATACAATATTGCCTATACGTTTTCTCATGTACTCAATAGTTTATATTTTAAGCGCAAATTACTTGTTTGCAATGAACAGCGATACTGTCATTAGCTCGCAGTGTGTGAACATTGTGAACTCAATTAGCGTTAGCGTCGATATAACTAAATAACAGGCGCATTCCAGTGAGTGGCCGCCACTAACTATGATAGAGCTCTAAACAGCGTCCGTTTGAACGTGCACCGCTTCCAATTTGCGTGCGTTCGCATCTCACCACGGACAATCGCTCGCAAATTGCCCGGCCACTGATTGCCCGCCGACGTTTATCAATATTGCAGGCAGCCGCTACCATTTCCACTGGAGCGTCGCCTCTACTGTGTCATTGATTGAGTAATTGTACAGGGAAACATGTGACAGATGAAATATTAACGTCACGTAACTGTTCTCATGTCGCTTTTGTTATTGATAATTAAACTAATCATAACCTGACAATGGAAGGTGCTATCATTAATTAAATGGATCTATTTTATTTATAAACGGTGTTCACCAATAACCATGACTCGTTATAATCAATAATTACAATAACATAATGTTGACGCGGAACTAATGATGCTGTTCCCTGTTGAGGTTAGATCGGGAGTGTGTGCTCAGCAAGCCGCCACCGTACCGCGGCGACGAGCACCTAGCACAATGAGCCGGGGTCACTCCACACAATAGAGTTACGTTTATCGACGTGTCGAAAAAGAGCATTCAAAGTCGATACCGAAAAAAATATCGATTTCCGTAAATAAGTGAGTGTGGCACATTTATAATAATGATGAATGGAGCCATCGGTTGTTGTTCGATTCGATATTGCGTATCGAATCGTGCAACCGCTCGAACGCCATTCGGCTACTACATTCATTGAGTGCTAATTGAAAAGGAATATCATCATACCGCATCCTGCTATAAATCTAATATAAATTGGGGCGTACTTCAATTTCTACTCATTTTATTCGCATTTACGTTTATAAATCAATGTTCTATTCTTGAACTGTCTAATAAATCTCTTAGATTGTTTTTGGAAGATTTATCGAAAAATTTGAATAGACGATTTCTAATCGCAGTTTGAAGTTTCTTAAGCTTCAACTACAATTGATTTCGTAATTTATTGTTTGGCAAATCAATATCTCTTATTAAATTTCAATTTAATGTTTAGTAATGCAATATGAAGTGTGTTGTTTACGTTTCATGTTCCTTGTGGTGATGGAATATTTCAGTGTAACAAGTACACGGTGTCACTATTCTTTCACTTTTCATGGGTGTCACAAAGAAACATGAAAATTGAGTTTATATACTTAGTTAGCATTATAAAATATGGAAAAGTTGACTTAATATCGTTTACAAATTCGCCTGAGTACGACAGTATAAGTAGGCCAATAATTCCTCTGCCATCCTTGCAGTGGGACATTGCGGGACTGTTATAAGGATATCGATTGTAGCTATAGTTTTGCGAAAATTTCGCACTGCGTATCTGATTGACTTGTTGAATAGGTCCATATCTATAACTGTTACTCTATAAGTTAGCTATACAATGCGTTACTAATAGATAACAATGTAATGGTTTTGACATGTATAGCCGTAAAAATGTATTACAGTATGATTTACTACAATGTGTATGAGTATTGGTCAATAGATTTGCAATGTATTTCGCAACAATATACTACTTACTATTAACACTTTTACATAATGCCTTCTAGTTCCAAACTAAGCAGAGCCTGTAATATAGAACCTAGATAACTGATAAACATTATAATCTTTTGTAACAAAACTGCATACCAGTAACAAACTGAATTATAAAACAAACTTAAAACATCAACTAAGCTATTAATCAAATAAATAAAATTATAATAAGTTCAAATAAGAAGAAAAAAAAACAATTATGAGAAGCTCGTAGGTAATTGTCAAATGAGAAAGTGGCAGCGTTCAACGGGGCATGGAACAGCTGTTGTGTATTGCTCAGGCGCACGACGAACTCGGACAAAAGGACCCACAACAAATGCACTTTGAATTCGCATCGCCACTAATTACGTAATTATAGGGGAGGGTAAAAAAAACCAAATGGCGAGCATACCAGGGCGCCCCTCCACAGCTCCACACATTAGCTTATGAAGTAAACTTTTTTTTCTGCAAATTGAAAGTCATGCATGTGGATTTTAAAATATGAGTTTGATGACTAAAATGCTTAATTATGTAAGTTAATAATTATATAGTGTTCGTTGGATTGATGTTGTCGGCTAGTTCATTACTTGGTATCTATTTGCTTGGACATACGATGTGTGGAATAGCAAGTGCACTTTGACTTTGTAATCGTTAATTAAGTTTTTTAATGGTACATAATGTTTTTGTGTGAATTTTAATTTTTGATTGGGTGTGTGTTTAGTCGGTTGACTGTACTCGAAGAATTATTTGTGTTTTTAGATGAATAGGACAACTGTACTAGGGGTCATGATCTGTGTTCGGGATATTTTTTGACAAACATCGATTTAACAAACACAGAGAGCATCCAGACTCAAGACAGGTATGTATTTGTGAAACGCACAAGCAATTTGTTCTATGCCATAAAAGTCTTTCTGATTGTGATGAAACTGTAACATTACGTTACGAAGAGATCACTGCCTCCCAAAATACAAGATTGCCTAGTTTGGGAGTCAGAGACTTATTGTTAGACCATTCCCGTATAGCCTGAATTTGCAATATTTTTAGTAATCATTGTTAATATTGTGGCTTTTTTAATAAATAAATAATCAATAAACAAAAATAAAGATTTCAACGGGGTTATTTCAATTGCTGAAAATTAAGCCAGCATTTATGCAGCTTTTAATGCTTTTTCTACAGAACAAAAACTCTTTCATACAATGGTGAAACATCATCAAAGATAAATCGAGTTATTAATCTTATATTTCAGGTTATTAGTAAGCTCAATCGAGTATGTAACCATGCATGAACATAAACTACAGTTAAAATAAAATTAAAAAAAGCGGTAAACAATTCGAATTTTATCATAAATGTTATTACTTTTTTACATTATAATGTTAGCAACAAAAGTTAATTGTTGTTGTTATCGTCAAATCGAGGAATAGTTAATTAGTTAAACACATGCACGTTGGTTTGTATATCCTGACGGCACACACGCATGCCTGTCTATGGTCACTGGTCACAGCACTGCACGGTGTTCTGTGTTCCACAGATAAACTGTGTGGCTTGAACAATTACGTGTATGATTTTGTTTACTTAATTTTGCACTATTTTTTTTTTACCTATACAAGGCGAGGTGGGGTGTTGAGCCTTAGTATATAGTGTATTTGTGTATAAAAATAGTTAGTATACATGTGTTTAAATTATCGCTACTTTATAACCGGACACACTGTATAATGTCAAAATTGAATGATTAATTAATTATATTTATCTAATTTATTTTTCAATAAATACTTATATTAAAAATATGTTTCGTTAAGTTCTTTATAAATTTGAAGTTAAACGTTTAATTCGTTGCTAAACTTACATTAATATGAGTCTCTGATTGTTTTCTTCAAAACAAGGTAACTAATGATATATTAATATTGTACTGTACCTACCTAAGGCGCCTCTACAAAATAAATTAGTTTTATGTCAAGATCATACTGAGATTCAAATTTTAATAGAGATAGTTAATATCGACAAAAATTCCTGGTCAGTGACACAATCTTTTTCTACACCGAGACTAAGGCGTCAGTAGAACAATCAATCTAACTAAAATCACGTCTCACACACAACACAATTTGCCGTAGTTGGAAAACGTAGCGTGTTATGTCAGTAAATTTGTATGTGTGTGTGTATGTTTACTCACACAGGTGTGCACAGTGCGCCGTCACCTGACACCGTCGGAACCGGCCACTTCCGCCGGACGAGGCAATTAGTGACACACACCATACATAGACACGCACTCCACAACACTTTTAATAAGATGTTTAGTTAATAATAAACGTTTTAAAAGTTTAACACTAATTGGAAGTTCTAGGATTAAGCTAATGGACCTATTTAATTTTTTCCAGTAAATCCTTCTTTATAAAAATCATACTTCGTTTCTTTTTGTTTTTTTTTTAACAAAACAGTAGAGACAATCAGTCTCTAAGTAATTAAAACAGCGATTCCTGAACCAGAAAATTGGTACCTATTGATATCGACTATAGTACAATATGTTTACTTAAATGATTCCATATTTTCGAGATAAAATCAAACTAGGAACATAATATGACCGGTTTTTTAAATTTTTCTATGAGGCCAACTAGGAAATAAGTACATTAATTTCAACAAAAATATAATTTGATCTCCGTGTGGTGACGGAGTAAGAAAACAATTAGTTCCTCTTTTGATTCGTTCACTGACTAATAGGTGCTTTAAACCCTACTAGCTAACCCGTGTTCACTTCGTTGGACGGCGAAAAAACCGCGTCCGTTTTTTAAACATATTTCATTACTACTCCACTCCTATTAGTCATAGCGTGATACTATATATCCTATGACACTCCCCGATAAATGGACTATTCAACACAGAAAGAATTTTTAAAATCGGCAGATCCAGAGATTACCCCCTACAACGTCACAAACACACAAACTTTACCTCTTAAATATTATAGTATAGATAAATAGTTAGATAGATTCCTCTAAAAGATGACCTTATTTTCCTAACCATAGTCCTTCTGTAAGGTTGCATAAATAATGTTTTTGTTACTTTAAGATTTAGATAAGTTTATGCTGTGTATGTATGTACCCAAGTAGCAAAATCTTGTCATATTAAGGTGTATAAAGCCAAAAAAAATTGACTTATAAAGGTCATATAAACGTCTATAAGCGTGGGTTTAGGCGCAGTTTATAAGAATATAAACCTTATAGTAGCTATATTGTGGTCATATAAAAAGCAAATTTTTCTTGTAGAAGGTTTATAAGAGCATCTTACAAGATCTATTACACTTATATTGATTACATAGAAGACTTTTACAAGATCAATATCCTTATAGCTGCATTATCTAACTCATCTATGGAGAAATTATTCTCTTATCAGTCGCCGTCGCAGCTTTTTGATATTGTTATGTTCAAGTGATTGAACTGGATTTTTAGAAGACATTTTATTTCTATTCGCAATTGAGTTGTCAAAAGTAAGTACTACCATATAATATAATATGCTTGGAGTTGGTGGTTTTAGGTAGTAAGTAGTAAAAAACTAATGGAAATTATTATTTACGGTAAAGTGTGGTATGATATTTGATGTATTTTTAAGGGGCCCATTGAATTATTCGTTTATATGTATTTCAAAATATATAATTATTTGTCATGTCTTGGTTACCGCTGTTACAAGTGTAAAAGCATTTTTTACAACACCTACAAGGGGGTTATAAAACCAATATCATTTTAAAAGTAAATTTATAAAGCTAAAGTCGTCCATATTGAGTAATTTCGGAGTTCCCTAAAGTAGCTGAGAAAACCATAACCACATCTTTCGTTTTTTTCAGTAGAATCGCTGTAAATATGGTTGTTTTCATGGACGTGGATCGTAAAGAGATGATTTTAATCTGCAACAGTCAAAAATAGCCTTGGCTATAAAATTATTTTATTTTAAGAGAGATGCTTTAATTGTGATCATTCTACTTACACAAACATACCATTACATTTCATCATCAATGTTGAAGAAATGGGACTTATATTACATCGAACTTTTTTTGGTCTAAAGACTGAATACACAGTTTATGATCACTACCCTGATGACGAATGTGAATTTTTCTTATATAATATTAATGTAAAGTGATCTTCAATAAATAGATACGTCTGAAAAGTACCCCTCATTGTTAAATAGTTATATTTAAGTTTAAAATAAATACATCTCGATTAAAATTATGTCTTTTATTTAAATCGTGGTTTGGTGTTTGGCATTTTATTTAAAATTATATCTTTTAGAAATCTGTATCTGTGGAAGCTTGTTATTGGCGTTTAGTAACTATTTTTGAATCCATCTTTAATATAGCTGTAAGCCTCCCAAATATTTTTTTGCGTCTTAGTTACTAAATTTATAATAATATAAATATAATATAATAAAAATAAATTTAGTAACTTGTTAAAAGAATAAAAACAGATACTGGTACAATATTTAGTTTAGTTATATTTAGCTTTATAATATAATTTTTCCTGCCATTAGCAGTATCACTTTCATTATTCTCTGCCGTACTGTATTCATGTTCAAGTTTTGGTGTAAAGGAGTATTGTGGTAAACTAAACATTTCTCTTATATTTTAATTTGGTACGGAACCACTAATATTTACCTCTTTATTAATTTCTATTGTAGAAAAAGCAATGTACGCGTTTTTGTCAAAGCCTTATATTTTTTGTCCACCCTCTTTCTACTTCGCTTAAATTTTATCCGCCATCCTTGTTTATCATGAATTAATATTATAATTACTAGGTACTTCCAATCTTCCACTTGTTAAAAATGGCGCACATAAGTAATATAAAACATAATAATAAAGTAATTATTAGGGTAATATTCTTATTGCGGCTAGATAATTGATCTTTACATTACTTATGCACTTTTATGGGTCATTTATGTAGCAAGTAAGCATTTGTTATATAAAAACTGTACAAACTGCTTTTATGAGACTCTAAACTTTATAATTATCATATAAACCACTATAATAAGCTTAAAAAGACTTCATTTAAACCTTTATATGACTCTGTATATTATATGACCATTTAGCCATATAATAAACAGTTATAAGAGTAACTTCTGTACGAGGCTTTATAGTTGTCATATAATTCAGCTTTATAAACGTGTACATGACTGAGTTATAAGAATGAAAGTAGTATAGCCAAACCCTCTTATAATATGCCTTTACATGGTATATTGTCGTAAATTTTGCTACTATATAACAACTACAAGTATTATAGCTGTATAATCCGTTTGTTATAAGGGTATTTTGCTAGTTGGGTACTTTATAACCACTGAATTTAATTACTTTGACTTTAAATAATGACCTTACCTACTTCAATAACTTGTTAATTCGCAAATATTTTGATTACTATTGTCTAACAATACAATCTTAACAGTTAATTAATATTAATTATTATATTTAACATAACACAGTTTCATCTTATTCATATTTATTGCCTTTTAAGGCGCGATTATGATAAAATGTACAATTAAATAAAATTATGAATGACTAATTCATGAATAACTTCCTAAAAACGTCACAATACGTTTGACGTTTTATTATGTTTAAATACTAATTAAGTATGTTAATTTGGTAGGATAATAATTTTAAATTTTATTAATTATATTTTTTTTAAGGAGGTACAGTTAAAAGCTACTTTCATGTATTTTTTTTTATATTCACAGCACTAACACGTCAAAACTGTATGTGTGAGAAATATAATTTTTATTATCCAAATAATTTGTACTTTTAAAATTTCTTAATTTTTTTTATTGCTTTAAAATAGCAGCCGCAGCATTCGGTCCACCATAGTGTTAACGCCCCGTCACGGATGACAGCAGAAACCTCTACTGAAACTCTATGGCTTTTAGTTAAACTGTTACGAGAATCCTAGAAGTCTACCAATGTCCTCCTACAAGGATAGACCTCGTCCAGTGACAAGGGGCAACTCAGCTTACTGATACCCAGCGGGCTATAACGATTGGCTTTACATCTACTGTTCCTTCTTAAGTTTTTGTATGGATATTGAATTATGTAAAGTATGGTTTACATTGCCTTACTATTTTTTTTGTAAGACATCTCCCGCACTAGGGATCATGTCCTGTGTCGCGGGGACCTTTTACAAACATCAATTAACGGACACAAAGAACACCCAGACCAAGACAATAATTTTTGGATTCCACAAATTATTGTCCTGCGTGAGGATCGAACCCACAACCTCTTGCACGGCAGCCGCTTGCGCTACCGTCGCGCTATCGAGGTCTCGTATTTATACCTGTGAGATGAGATGGGGGTTATTCCACCATGTATACTTAACGGCTCTTACTTTCAGTTGATTTGCCAATGATTTCCTTGCTTTGCTTGACTTAGCAATGTATTAAGAGTTACTAATGCCATTAGAAAAGACAATACAGCAATAACGCGACATTGTTGCGCTAATCAAAGACTAATCGGTCAAATTAGTAGCCATTAATGTTAATGTGAAATGTAAACACATCAATGAATATTAAACTTGAAGTAATTTGATGGAAATTTAGTTTTTTTGTATGCTTTTTCATGTAATTAGTTGTGCTGTTGTAGTGGTCATATAGTTATGTTGTTTTTTGTCCAGAAAAAATGTTGTTAGTAGAAAAAAAACTACGTGTAGTGCGTATTGAGGCTTATTAGTAATGCGTATAAATGGTTGAAAATGTATAATTAAATAACTTATGTTTAATTTTTTATTTTGCTTAATGGACAAAGGTTTTTCTAAAAAAGAAGTACCCACAGTTACACAAAATGCTTGTATTCCCAGATAATGTAGAGTTCTAGCCGAAAAAACTCTTGAAACTGTCCGTTCGGATGCGTAGTAACTAGGTATTTAGTAATCTGTGGTTCGGAACTAGCATACCTTAAATATAAAAAGAGGTTATTACAAAAGCCTAAATTCAACTACAAGTAGTAAATAACAGTAATCATATAAAAAGTAATATGTCCGAGCAAGTCACAGTGATGAACATAATAAAATATGAACTGAAATGTAATTTGATCGTTTTTACAATTTCACTCGAGAGCCCTTCACTGACAAAAAGTAACGAAGCCTAAAATTCAACTCCATTATTCATAATTTGGATACGTCTACGTTAAAGTGAAGACCAAATTAAACCTGTTTGTATGATAATTAAACCGCCTTTTATGGGAGACCATTGTTCTTGTTAATTTTTTACCAATTATTTACGTGAAAGGCGAGTATGAGTGATTTCTTGTTTATACTTAGGTAGTTACATATTTTTAACAATGAAGTTCATGGCAACGTTTTTTGTAATTAATTATTTAAGTGAGTACAAATTGAGAAACAGTTTTCAATCTTAAAAGCTTAGAACGAATTAATTACAACAACCAACTATCTCAATTGAGCTACTATTTTTGCGGCTTACTTTGTTAGTTGTATCCAATTCCAGAATGCTCTATGGATCGCAATAAACTGAGTAGACTCTACCTCCTTTACTCGGGCGAATCGTCGCTAAACGGGAACTTGCGCTAGCGAAATCAAGGGAAAAAAATTTGAAATAAGTACCTTATTTTCCATTTTATTTTGATGACACTCTTACCATCTTAAGACGACAAAAAAGGAATAGTAAACAGTCATCCTATCATTATTCGTCACAAACAAAACTTACAATATAGTTAATACTAACTTTTCGTACAGTTCAAAAGACATTGAGTGGCAAATGAGCAGTTTAAAAACAATGATAAAATCCGCAGCTAGCCATAGTCCAGCTAAAAGCTTGGGGTAATGGCTCGTGGAGGGAGGGGGTGGGAGGGGAAGTAAGGGGTAGATAACATCGCGATTACGCGCTACAAAACGGCTGATATCGCGCGCTCATTACAAACACAGGCTAACCTGCATAATGGATATTTACAGACCAATCATGCTTTTATATCGCGAGCAACTGTGACTTAGAAACTTTTATTACAATGTTTTCAAAAGGACTTTTGGAAATATTAGCTTTGTTACTACGATAAGAGTCATGCGAGATCGTGAGTTTCAAATCAATCATTCAAATCCTGAAGGTAAAAATTTTTCTTGCGATATTCTCGCAAAGCTAACCTATATCTTCCAGATGTTTATAAAAGTATACATTAAAGAAAAATGAGTAAATTACCGAAAAAAATAACATTTTCCATTTAAATAAAGAATGGAACAAAATAGAATAATTTATTATGATCAAGTGTAACCTACATTTTATTGTTACGCTATTAAAGATGATTTAGTATCACAACAATAACATGACAAACAAACGAGACAACCGCTCGGGGGCACCTAACCGCGAAACGTCCATTTCATTTCCATAATTTCACAAAATGGCAGATTAAAATTCGAACGAAAAAAAAGAACAGCGTTGACAACCTCCATGTGATAGGCAGAACAATGTCATACGCGTTTCCCTAGCCATTATCCACTTTGGTCGTCAAACGCGGGCGCATAACGCTGCGTGATGCCTAGACAATCAAAATAATAAAAGGCCTTAAATGATACTCCCATTGTATATAAATGTAACGAAACTAATTGGTGCTGTAATAACTCATGCTACCGACCCAACTTAACTGTATATTAATATTGCATAATGGCGTATAATAAGTATCTAATAATTTATAATTAAAAAACGGACTCTTAAGCTAGAGCTTTGGATAATAATAATAATAGATAATACTCTATTTTGTTTAGTTCAATGAGTGATTACATAGTTTTTGAGATAAATACCAAATTACTAAGCTAACATAGATGGTATTTATATGGCTTCGACACATGATATGAGCTTCTAGGTCAAGTTAAATTAGTCAAAAAATGACTATGACTTCCGGGGTGAGAACCTCCTTTGAATTCGGTAAATAAAAAAAGAAACAGTTAAGTATATTATTACTCTACAGAATCGTATCTATGGTACAAAAGTGCGGCAAATCAATAGATATGACGAAATTAATTACAAAAAAGCGCATGCAGCGAGTTATCGCGATAGAATGCGACGCGACTAAAATGAAACGACTAATTACCCAGTGGTCGTTGATACAATCTCGTATCGCATTGCCACCCGCGCACCATACACCCTACATTTTGCCGTATACAACACATGAAACTCTACATTCGAAAATATTACTTATTACAACCGGATTAAAGTCTATACATACATGTGACGTTCTCCGTAGATCAGTGACGGTTTTAAATACAACACTTTGTTAATCATTCAATGAAATAAAAGGAAACAGACTGGCAATTAGCAAAACAATGAATATGTAGGTATCTACTATAAAAACCATTGCTCATAGGTACATGTACTTCAAACGTACGAGTTTAACTCCTTTGTACGGATAAACAGATTAAGGCACTTACAAAAACACTAGAATAATAATAGTATTATTAATTATATTCACTAACAAGTTATTTTTTAAATAATTTTTACTTCATTCGTGTATTTATCAAAATATTTTGTTAATTAAGTTTAAAGAAATATTGAGACTTAGAATAAGAATTATAGGGAAGTAGAAATATAATCCTTCAAGGCTCAGTCTCATTTTGTCTCATTTCAACATCTAGAGCTTACGTATGAGTTTTGTTAACCAATTATATCATTCACCTCATTAATACAGACTTTTCGTTTGTCAGAACTCAAGTAGATAATTATTTCTAAGCTGTGCATTAATTTAACATAGTAGTTTTGGTACTTCTACTTAAAAAAAAATAAACGAAATAAAATTGTAATGAAATAAATAACTTTAAAATTAGACTGTTACTACTGTTATTATAAACGGTAAGCACGCTGTTACGCACATTTGTAATTAATAATGAATTAGTATAACAGTGCTTTATAATCTCTAATATTTTATTATTCATAAGTAGTGATTTTATTCGTGTTGGAAACTCAATGGCGGACCGTTTACGCCGACGCACATTGGGGCAGCGTCATATAGCGACATGATATAAATTTAATTTTGAAAAGTAGGTATTTTGATAAAACTAATGATGATGTGATAAACTTGACTATCGACTGCATTGATTACTACCCTTTATAGCAAAATATCAATTTATTTAGTACCAACAAATTGCACTCAAAGTAAGACGTAAAACGAATTAAGATAATTGCGAATACTTAAAATAATTTATATAAAGTGTATCACGAAGCTAATTAATTATGTCTAATATGGAACATAGTGGTACTGGTATGTAGAATATATTGCACTATTAAAACGTTAATATTTAAACCATATCTAAGCTGTGATAAAAAAAACAACATTTACACTATTTTTATATATTTTTTATAGTTCTGCAATGAGTTCCTCATGTTTGTCACTAGTATATAATAGAGTAACTACTTTTTAATATAAAAGCAAAACAAAAAGTAGGGAACTCATTGCAGAAGTATTTTTTTTTTAATTTTGAAATTAGATTACAGAATAGAATTTTCTGAAATATTGTTAAACTTACTGCTAAAATTTACCTTTATTTTACTTTAGTATAGAATCCTCTTTCCAGAGACTACAAATACCTTTAATTGCAAAAAAAAAGTATTGGTAGATGTTATTTTGAACAGTAAATACAAAAACTTAGATAAAAAATTTGAAGACGTGGAATTAAGTATTTAAAAAAAATAAAACAGGTTGTACGGAATTACATTTAAGTGACCTACATCAACAGTTACTTTCTTATTTAAATTATGTTACAAACATGTTATTTGCTACATATTTTTATGCATGAAAGCATGAAACTACGAAAAAATAATTAATATCATGTCTCTATATGACGCTGCCCCACTGTGCGACGACGACTAAACGGCGAGTTGAATTACAAAGAGATTGTATCGCTCTTGTAAAGTAAAAATCGTTTTACTGTTCAAATGGCAACTTCTACGCAATTACGTATCTTAATAGGGAGATATTATTAACCAGTGCACTCATTCCTATTTCCACTCACTTGACCGTTGCGTGCAAATAAAACGACTTTATAATCAATTAATACTATTTATAATTGCATAACTATAAATTGTTAGTTAATAGAAAAGTTGTTTTGCGTAGGGTTGTTGCTGTATGTCAATAATACCTGTTTTCTGTATTTAAACTATATTTGTTAGCTTTAATGAAGTCCATGGGTTATTTGTGACTAATAGTCGCGTTAATTTGTGTCAAAAATCACACATTCACACAACGTCTTCTAGTCCCCTAACTCTATTTCATAAAGTAGCTAAAGACCAAGCCCACCCATCACACAGGTCACTTAAATGGCATCTTCCACTAATTAAAACCAAATTTGCACGTAAATCATATCAATACATGGGCCCGTATCTTTACAATAAGATTTATAAAATAAATAAAAACATAATAAATATGACCAGATTCAGAACAAGAATGATTGTACAAGAATGGCTACTATTACATAACTATAATGAAACAGAAGCATTATTAACAAATAACATATAAACCTACTACATATATCTATTTTGATTATTGTTTACATATAAAACTAAGTAATATTATTATACAACACTTGAATTCCACCACATTTAAACATCATAATACACACCTTATACATCTCTTTATCGTACAAGTACCAAATATTAATAACGGAATCATCTTAAAACACTCATCATTCATCCACTAAAATAAACTATATAATATCTATACACACAACAAACAATCACAAATACACACGCATACGCACACACAATCTCAGACATGAACATACGCTCACACACACAAACAGTCACACTGACACACACACACATACACTCACACACACACATACACTCACACACACACACAAGTTAAATGATCCCAAGCAACTGATATGTAACTAAACGGGAAGTCTGGTCTCCACGACACAGGGAATCCTAGTGTGGAGTCCAGTGATACTGTTGAAGATTTGGAGTTATATTTTAATTATGTAATGTGTAAATTGCTAACAGTAACATGGAATTGTACCTTGTTTTATAGAACACAATAAATCATTTCATTTCATTTCATTTCATTTCCTAAACTACAGCAGACCTGCCACATTGAGTATTAGACTACGGATTTACATAGTTATTTATTTTGTTTAGGTGCCCAGAAAACTGCACAGAAAAAGACCTCATAAGCGCCACTTACAATGCAATCACCGTGGCCAAGTTTTGGGCTGATTGCATTTGACCACCGATGGTACTGCATTGTGTGCCTTACGACTCGAGAGAAGAACTTTTTTTGTAAAAGGATAAATATATTACACATACTCGTAGTAAACAATCAAACCACTGCAAAACACGCCAGAGGTCGTCAAATTGCTACATTAGAGATTATGCCCGAACCATGGAGTATCATGCCGCAGGAACTTCGACAACCAACGGATACGCGAATAACCTCAAGATCGGCAATTATTAGTTTAAATTAAACTACATTCAAATAGCTTTATGTTTTTCTATATGTAGTTTTTTCTACTTCTTCAAACAAACACGCATTGGATATGAATACATTAATTTCTTATGATTATTGTAGAATGCTAATTATGTATGTGTTAGATAATTTTAGTACTTGCTTGGAAAAACCCAATTAGTTAAAAATAGTTATGCAAGTGTAACGTTTATGAATTCCTAATACTTTAGTAATTTTTGTGGGGAATTTAAATTAGTCATTTTTGTTAACTTTTTTATTGATATGATGCATTATGGTTTAGCAAAAAATACTAAAAAAAACGCAAGGCATGTAAGGTTTTTTCTTGTTCTAACCATAACCATTTAATATCACTATTAAGCCTTTGCACCTCAATATATACATATTTTTGCACACTGCCAAAAGTCACCTGCTACGGTCACCCAGTAGTGTCAAATCGACACCAATAATGTACTTAAGGTATCACGTCTATCATAACAGTCCATTAATGTCCTCACCGCAAGGACAACGGGGGTTCTCTATTTAAAAAAGGAAACTTTTTAGATCGACTTTTGTCTATTGTTTTTGTTGAAATTTGTCTTTTACGACACCCACATGATGAGTTAGGGTGACAACTCCTTGTATTTGTACCACCGAGGAATATATTGTAAATGTCCTTTTTTATAATGGTGTATGTGACTATTTATCGATAAAAGCTAGTATTTAACACCTGCTTAAAACATGTGTATTCGCGGCCTTAAATAGAGTTGTGTGTAGTTAATGTTTTTGTAAACTGTTTAATTGAATTAGTAGATCAATTTGTAATAATTATAGCATTTTATTGTCAACTTTAGACAGTAATTACAAATAGCTTTAATACTTAAGAGTAGATACCCATATGTGGGGCCGGTAAGGAAGAATTTTAGTGTTAGGACTCCCCGTCAGTGTCAGTCCTTATACGGAAAGAAACGATCAGTGAGCTTATAATATTTCATAGTCGTTATTGCTAAGCTAACTTGGGAAACTAACACCACACTGGCCATATATAACGCATAACTACTCGTTTGAAATAAGAATATGCAAAAGACTGCGCCATATTGTGACGTTACAAGTCTTAAATTGAAGAAAACCTGGTTTTCTATTCATATTTCAAACGAGTAGTACTTATTGAAATAATGCCTGTCTTTTTGTACCTAACCTTTAACACTTGTAAATGACTAGACGTATTGTGTGATCTAAACTATACTTATGAGTATCTGTTTCTTTTTGCTCTAACTAACTTGGTGTAAATGAACCTAAGAATCTTTTTCTTTAACTTATTTAGTGTAAATGTACCTATTTGTTTTTTTCCCGAAACTCTATCTATCTCAGACATGACTGTTCTACTGCACGTGAAACTCGACGAGGAAAAACTAATGTCATACTTGGTGTCTTTTGTAAAGTTATGCTGCAGATCCTGACATAAATAAGCCTTAGGTGTAAGAATGTAGTTAGGAGAAGGTCCAAATAAAACACTAATTCAACATTGTACAGAATACTGCACATCCCTGCTTCATTTAAAGTAAATTGATAATGAAACAACATTTTGCTCTGTAACAATATATAAAGTGCATACAATATGAACGACTCAACTGTTTTAATTGCGCCTATTAACTGCGTTTACGTTACCGACCTGATTAATATGCTAATGTACATTCATATTTTAATATCCCTACGCGGTGAGGTGACCAAATGCGGTCCGCTTTCACATATCGTTACTCTTTATATCACACCTAGATTATTGTTTTTAATGGTAAATTTACAGTTGGCCTTTATGGTTATAAACAACGTAAATAGGTAGTAATAAAACTCGTAATAGAAAACCCGTTATTGCTATAAATGCGGAAGTTTTGGATGTTTGTTCAACTGCTCCTTGACGCATGCAAGTGGGGTGGAATTCGGACCAATACGACGTCTGCGAAACTCGTAGCACTCAAATTTTATCGCCATCAGTTTAGTAAAAATTAGAACAGGCAGATCGTTTATTGTGTTGTATGTTCTATGCATTTTCGGCCCATTTTGTATTGATTAAATTAGACATTTACCAAAAAAAGTCAACATAGATATATCAAAGGAATTTCCATTTCAAACATCCAATATTGATTTATTATGTTTTATAATGATAACAACAATGTACCAATTTATAGTCGAAACATTGTTATCGGCAACAGTCTATCGTTTTCCTGTCGTAATTAAAATGTTGCAGTGCCCTATCATGTCGATCAGAATACGGTTACATTCAGCTAATACCGTACTATTACGTACAGTGGACGACTCATTTTGTTTAACTTAGACGTGTATAGATAACGGATTCATGTTATATTTTGTAACAATTATTTCTAGGAATCAACAAAATGATACATTGCTCCGATTTGCCCAATTAAAGTGACTGTAGGCAGAATGTGTAATGCACAAGGCAGAGCACAGAGGCACAGCATAAGGCAGAATCAGCAAGGGCAGACATATCAATCAGTGGACAGAAAAGTTGTGGAATGCTGCAGAAAATTGATGGGTTGACGACGATGACATACTCAGGATATCCAAATACGTTTTCTTGTTAATTGGACATTGTAAATGTTGAATCGGTGAAGTGATTAACTGTGTTATCCACTTTACTGATTCGACATTTAAGAGCACGTGGACCTCTTGCTCTTTTCTCACCTATAAAAGAACTTACTTATATCGATTTTGAATCTAAATCTCTGTAGTCGACTTTTCGAAAAACATTTTGCGGTCTTAGTTACTCAAGAAAACAAAATGTTCTCTGACTAATGGAAACGCAAAAAAGAACCACAAGTGTAGTATCAATGTTCATGTGTCAGAGTGTACGTATAAAAAGGTCTAAAATCGCTAGTAATCAGTAATGAGTAGTGGTGGCGGCGTCGACGGAAACAGATAGAGATCTACAAGGTGCAGGGGAGCGCGGGTCTAGTTGCCCATTGATTTACTGCTAAACACTCGTTAAATGCTTTAATGTTTTACTTTACTATACAATACTAATTGTTCATATTCTAGACCTTTGTGCGTAATTATAATTAAGTTGATGTTTTAAATATTGTGTGTAGAGTTCTAACGCGTAAAGGTTATAGTGTCGCTGCTACGCAAAGGGTATTATTCCTTCATAATGCGAATTATTATTATTCTGTGTATGAACATGAATATTTCTATTGATCTGACTGTTTTCTAAGTATAGGTAAGTATAACGAGTATGTATGTTTTTATAAAAAAGCTCTGCTTAGTTTAGGATAGGATGGAGTTGTGTGATTCTGTAAAGAATATCAAATTATTTATAGCATGTCAGTTTTGTGCTTTGTCGAATTTTAGATTTACTTGCACGATTTCTTACAATTTGATGTTCCTCATGGAGTCGATAAAAGATATTTTAACTACCCCTCAAATTCTTTACAGCATTCAATTATGACGGGCGAAAATCTGGCCTACTTGACACTGCGTACTTCACAAATGTCGTTAATCTATCATTCAACTAGGTCTAGAGAAAAACTACATTGATTAGTTACCCGACGAACTCGCTAAAACGCGAACGCAATAAAATGTAAACGCGAATTGAGGAAACATCCGCAATAACTCATATAATTATAAACAATCTTTTAACAGCACTAACAATGCAACGCGAGGAAGTCGTTTAGGTAAACTGACCATAGCTTTGTTAATTTTTTTCTACTCGTAACGTATAAGTATTATAATAGATACTTTGTACAGATAAAGGGATAAATTAAATGCCTATGAAAATTAATGTTTTGTACGTAAAACATTATTATAATTAAATTATAAAAAACACAAAATTAATTTTAATTATGAATGTAATTTATTTATTATTTATGTTTCTTTATCAGACGCTTCACACGTCTTTGCTTCTATTGGATAATTTAGTTAAGCTAAGTGATATAATTTCTTACCATTATATAAATTAAAGTATAATTATATTCATAGACTCCCATAGAATGGTCTACAACGTAAAACCTCCACAGTAGTTATCCTTAGGTACCTAAATCAGACAAATCTCGTGCCTCGGGAATACGGTGACTTTATCTGAGAATAGCTACTAGTTACTACCAAAAGTAATAACCAACATTTTATTTTGTTTCTCATACATTTGTTGTACATAATAAACAACGTATAAAACAAGCAGAGCAATGCTCATATTCATGTTAATGCACACAATGCTTAGGTTTAAGCGAGAGCTTTGTGTAGTAGTAATTTTACTTAATCACTACGCCAATTTTTTTTAATGTACTAGGAGGCAAACGAGCCTGCAGGTCACCTGATGGTAAGTAATCACCGCCGCCCATGGGCACCCACAACACCAGAGGAATCACAGATGCGTTGCCGACCTTTTAAAAGGGAGTACGCTCGTTTCTTGAAGCTCCCCAATAAATAAAACTAATAAAACTTGAGTTTCTAATTTTAAGACGTTTTGTGACATGGACGTACTTCTGAGACATAATCATTGCAAGAATTCAGGCTTTACAATTGTATAAATTTACCTTATCATCTCTTGCAGGTAAAAAGTACCTAAATAAACTTTTTAGATTAGGATTATTTTAATATTGTATATTTTATTAATATCCATAATTTAAAATAAATTTATTAATTAAATGTCATGAAACAATAGGAGTTTCGAACCGATATACTATCGAACTAACAAGATACCGAACTAACAAGTAATCGTAGCAAGATTTTTCGCAACAAGATTTTTCGCACTAGCGTTACATCGCACCAATAAAGCATCGATGTACGATAACATCGTACTACTAAATTATCGCGATACCGTGTTCGATATAATAAAAATCGAACTATTAACTTTCGCAGTAAAATAGGGAACCCGAATAAAAGACAATATAAGCGAAGAAGAAAAACAATAAGGGCGCCTTCAAATTTGCCGCTAAGTGTCGCGCGGAGGCAGCGCGACTGCAGCGCTGCGGTCGCGCTGCCGTCGCTAGGTTTGAGAATGGTAGTGTTGTGTTTTAGTTTTACGAGGGACTCAGACGAAAATACACTGCTCGTAGTGTTACTATTAAAAAGAAAAAGTATTCTAAACAACACTAGTCGATCGATGAACGAATGCGGAGACGCAGCGCGGGCGTAGCGCTGCAGTCGCGCTGCAGTCGCGCGTTTTTTATCTCTATGAATTTACAAAACAGCGCGACCGCAGCGCTGCAGTCGCGCTGCCTCCGCGCGACACTTAGCGGCAAATTTGAAGGCGCCCTAATAGATACGTCAGATCAATTCGATAACAATTACATACCGTTTTGTCAATAAAATACAAACAAAAACTGTAAAATTGTATTTAGTTAATAATTTAACATAGTAATTTCATGTTTAAAGGTAGGTATTGATTTCAATCGGAAAATATTCATTTCACTACAACTGACAGCAAAAAGTATTCGTGTCTATTGTGATTAAACATCGTTTAAACAGCATAAATATTAATACAGCACGAGTGGGTATAGCTAGCGTGATGTTCAGGCCAGTTTTTATGTAACACCTTATTCCTTAGTAAACGTGTCTAATAAATATGGTTTGCATCTTTATACCCTGTAATTATATCAGAATAAACTTTATTATTGTTAAAATATATAAAAAAACACAATTTTTAAAAGTAAACAGTAAAACTCGGTAATTTACTGCGTGTGTGGCTTATTCGTGATAAATGTTCGAGATTATGTGAGGCAGTCAACTGGTGAAATGAATATGTTCTAACCTACCTTTTATGTAAGGCTCACGAACTCATTGAATAGAAATGCAATTTGTAATTAACAGACCTTTGCACACACCTGCGTTGATAATCGACGTCAATATAAATATGATAGAGTAAAGTTTCTTTAGTAAAGTTTGCGGAATTGTTGAGTGTGACCACTGCGTTACCCTGACGCGTTGAAACACGCAATGGTTTGTAAAGGCGATTCTAGAAAACGATCGTTTTGCGATTAGATCTGTGCAGGAGGCAGGTTGGGGTCGTAGAATGGTGGGGGTTCAGGGGTGTTGTTAATTGCTCCGTTTTGTGAACACGGCTGGTGGCGTGCCCCGTGGGCAATCAGCGGCCGCTGACTGATTGCTTTTTAAATAGGTTTTATGCCCGCTAAAAATGTTTCGAAGGAAATCAAAGAGAAGTTTTTTTAAGGGTCGATTGTACAAACACGACCGAGGACAAGTTGTTTTATAAAACGTGAATCTGGCGTGACGGCCGTGACTTGGCGACATGGCGCTCTATTACTTTTTAATTATTTGTATTGCTTGACATAACTATGACCTTTTACAATGTAAATAATCAAGAACCTTAATTTCAAGAACATGTAAGGTAAAGGCACCTATCTACGAGGGGTTCTAAAAATGGCAGCAAATTCCGAGGTATTTAGAAAATCGGTTTTTTTTAAGTAATTTACTAGTTATTTTGGTCTGCATGATACAATAATAGATTAATAATTTATCTGTTCATATTTATATAAACAAAAGAGAGTTTAGTGTGTTCACACTGTAGAATAATAGGTCATTTTGCCGCGGAAAGCGGCTTCGTAAGCACACGTCATACATTTGGGACCTTATGCACGTGAGTATCACGATTTGCCAAATAGTGTTTTACGTGATAATTTTATACAATGCGAGTTTTCGTTTAGGTTGAATTATTGAAAGGACAATATTTTTTATCGAAAACACTTAAGATTTGAGTTTTTTATTTGCAAATTAGCAAGAAAATAAGTGTTTAAAATACCACGGCATTAGATGCCAAATATTTTAGTGTGTTCCTAATAGCCGATGTATATCACGGAATAACAAATTTAAAGACATTTACTTTTTTTAAATTTTACCTGTGTGTTTTATGATTACAAAGTTTAATGTGTTACTTCTGACCTAATGAATAACTCATACATTTAATAATGTAATTCCGAGGTACACCGTGGCGTCTGATTCACTAATTATAGCAGGTCAAAAATGACTTGTATAGGTACTTTCTTAATACGTTGTACGGAAGAAATTAGTGAGGACATTCGGTTTTTAATCTGTTCTGTTATTATATGTATGTACTTTATATTTTTATCCCTTTCATATTGCAACTATCTACTATTCAATTTGCATAATATTAAAAAATCTTTTACTTTTTATTACTCGGAATTAGAAACTTTGATTTAGCATCATAAACCGCTATTCCGATGTATTTACGTCGGAATAAGGTTATATGAGCACCTAATTGCGATGTATTTACATCGGAATAAGCTTACATGAGTACCTAAATCCGATGTTTTGACCCGGTCATAGAGAGTATTGACCCTGTTTAAATACAGAGTGTTCCTTTTTTATGTGCTCGGAATTAGGATCCAAATGCATCGGAATTAAGATTTTTACATCAGAATTAGGCGCATCGTTCTTTTTCATATTTTTATTTATTTTATCATTTTTAATAACCTTTTACTGACAAACTGCATATATTTTTCAAAAATTAGATAGTTAACGCTTCTGATAAAAATATAAAATTGTATACAAAGCTACGATAACTACTTAATTTTTAATGTTCTTTCTTGTTTTGTTAAAAACACCACGGAATTAGGTGCCTTTACCTTAAGTATATACTTACATAATTGACGTTAGTATGGAGTTTACATTATATTTTTATATGAACTGAAAATTATTTACAAATATTGGCTTTGAAAAGAGAGCCTACTGAATTTAACAGAGTCTAAAAAGGATGCTTTCAATTCAGTTGTTCTTTTTATGTGCGATACAAACATAGTGTCAGTATTTGACTTGATATGTTACGTAGAAGCTAAAAATTTTTTTTTTTTGTGAATGTATTACTAAATTGTATCTAACAATATAACACTGTAGATTTACATGAGTAGACACTTAATAAACTGACATAAATATTGATTTTTTTTCTATAAATACCTACATGTTATACATGGCATTATTCTATTCCTCCGTCATCCGTATTCTCGCACACAAATGTTCTGATCAATCTTGAATAGGTACTCTACGTAGCAATCATGTATAGTACTACTGCTACTCTACAAAAATTTGTAGCTGATGCCCGCGGATTCACCCGTGTGGTATAAGTAGCTTAAATGTTATTCTACATCTTAAACTACCTATATTCCACATTTAATAAAAATCCATTTAGTGGATTTTGCGTGAAAACAAACATCTATCCATCCATACATCTTCACAAACTTTCGAATTTATAATATTAGTAGGATAGGAAGCAGTTTAACCAAACCTTTCACGTACCTAATACCTATATCATTACAACAGAAGCAAATCTTTACAAAAGATTAATTAGTAGCAGTAAATAAACCCGTATTAACTACATAGTAGTGGGCAGTGGAACATTGTAACGAACACCTCAGGCCAACTATACGCTAACTTCTCTTTGTCACGACATCACATGGCGTACACGAGCCTAATAGACCTGTGTTCTGTTGTGCCTGCTATCTACATTTGCAACCGTTTTATCATGGCTGCTATGTTTATTAGGGTGTATAGATATTAGGTATTAGACTAAGTATGTTAATGATTTTGTATTTAAGTAATTGGCTCCAAAAATAAAGTCTGCATATTGATTATAATACTTAGGTACATAATTTCTTTTTCAAGGATGATTCATAGACATTCCATTTTTTTATAGGAATTCTATATTTATTTAATTAACCTAAAAACAATCTTAAGAAATAGAAAATATTTTTTGAGTAAATAGCTTTAGAAATTACTGTGTTCTGATTGTAGACAGCGTCTACGTAATTACACTTGCAGAAGGTGATTTCTTAACTAATGGTAAGTACACTCAAGCAAATAGACTTGGAAAAGCTTTCGAGGCCAATGATACATCCAGCGCACATCTGTGCACCCTTCTTAAATGTCGGCAACACATCTGTGATTCCTCTGGTGTTGCGGTTGATCATGGGCGGCGGTGATCACTTACCATCAGGTGACCTGCAGGCTCGTTTACCTACCACCATATTAAAAAAAATGTCGTCCAACCGAAATGAAATAAGTACTATCCATTGACTTTATTTTTGGACTGTTTTTGCGCTTTGCATCAGTGTCGGTACTGCTTATATGTACATATTTAAATAGCGAATGGCTTATTTAGGCGTATGGCTCTACATAGGATTTGTATGTGCGATTCTCCACTGATGTTCTAGATCTTTGTGTTCATTAAATTCATGTTTGTTAAAGTTGCCGCGAAACTTCACATGCATGATCCTAATCCAGAAAATGGAGAGCATCAAGATGGCGGGATCAAGTCTCCAATTCAAAATATAGCACTTTAAGGTTTTTGTTCTACATATGTACTAATTGTACACTAAACCACACATTTGTACCTCTTAGGGTAAAGGAAGTATGCCTTAACTGGCCTGGACCCGCTACTTTGATGTCAAAGTGGCTGGACCTTCTGCAGCGCTGCTCAGAGGCTGAAAATTCACACACGAAGGTTTAGTACTATATATGTACATACATGTACCTACTCAGTTTTCATTACAATTGTATGTGCCGAATAAAAGTTAATCGATTAAAACATTGGTCCCGCCACTTTGATGTTTCATGTTATAGCCGAAAACATATGAAAATCGTTAGATCTTGAGTAAAATCGAATGTGTATGTTTAGTACGACCTAAGTACAAAAACATATTATATAATATTCATATGTATAATCTAAGTAATTTAAAAAATATCTATTATTATCGTTATTTTATTACCAAATCTCGTTATTTTCATAGAATTAAACAGGTTTATGCACTAATATTATAAAACAATTCAAATATTTTTTTTATTCTTTTTTCTAAATCCCTTAATTTTTTTAATTTTTATATATTTAATATTATTAAACATGAGGGTAGGTAGTAAATTGAGTATCAACCATAATGCTTTTTGCGACGGTACTGTATCATCTTTCTATACGTGAACGCGATTGATAATTGTAGTAATTTATATATCGGTATTTACGTGAGCGACAAAACAAGTTAATTTAGATTGTGTTAGTGACATTCTACATTAACAATGAAGAGAAAAATACTACCAGGCCGGAAAAGTATAGTGCCATTGGAATTTGGAAGCCCAAAAAAAGGTATTTGAAAATAACAAAGTATCTTTTATTCACGGCATACCATCATCGAATGACCAAGTGTTTAATTATATAAGCAGACAATTAAATTTTGAAATGGCCCCGAAAAGTTTTTTCGTTCATTGAACGAATATAAACTTTTTAAAAAAAAAGTTTATATTCGTTCAATGCAATTTCAACTTTTTTTTTTCACAACATGCACAATAATAAGTCTTATTAAACTTTATATTTATATTTAAGTTAGTTCAATCATTATAGCACAAAAAGCAGCAGTTATAATTTAGATCAATATAAATACATAATAATATTTTTGTTGTTTCATTTCCGCATAAAAGTGTCCATTTCAAATATAACGATGAAAGATAGATAACTTTTAAAGTACTTCGATTATGCATATGAATATTATATATGTTTTTGTACTTAGGTCGTACTAAACATACACATTTGATTTTACTCAAGATCTAACGATTTTCATATGTTTTCAGCTATACCATGAAACATCAAAGTGGCGGGACCAATGTTTTAATCGGTTAACTTTTATTCGGCACATACAATTGTAATGAAAACTGAGTACATGTATGTACATATATAGTACTAAACCTTCGTGTGTGAATTTTCAGCCTCTGAGCAGCGCTGCAGAAGGTCCAGCCCCTTTGACATCAAAGTAGCGGGTTCAGGCCAGTTAAGGCATACTTCCTTTACCCTCAGAGGTACAAATGTGTGGTTTAGGGTACAATTAGTACATATGTAGTACAAAACCCTTAAAGTGCTATATTTTGAATCGGAGACTTGATCCCGCCATTTTGATGCTCTCAGAAAATGACTATTTTTTTTAATAACTTTAATTGCAGAAATAGTGAGCCTTTAAATTAAAAAATGTTCATTAAAACAAAATAAAGTGCAATTAAATTAAGTTTAATTCTAAAATAATTTATATTTGCCAGTTATAAACACGCCATAATACAAAATGAATAATAAAATAGATAGAATAGAATAAGGTGTGAAAGATTATTATGATTATTTTATTCGTATACATAGTATCTCTGTTCTTTACTGTATCATCATCATAAAAGCCCATTAATGTCCCACTGCAGGGACGGGCCTCCTCCTATGACGGAAGGATAATTGGCCTACTAATACCACGCTGGCCAGACGGATTGGTATAAGGTTTAATTTCAATTTTCCTTCTTTTTATTTCGTAAAGATAATATTGACGGATAGTCCCTTAGTCGGTTTTTACGACACCCATGGGATGAGATGGGGTGGTGACATATTGTATTCTTACTCCGTCACCACACGGAAAACTTGACATACCAATTTAAATCCAATCCATTCAGCTAACGCGGTGGGTGTTAGTGGGACAAGTTTTTCATTGACTGGTGGACCCATACTTGCAGGGCATAAATGAGTTCTTTTAACCATACTCTGTGGTATAGAGAAAAACAATTGAATTTTTAATTGACAACATTTTAATTACAAAACACCACAAAATCTATGGGACGTGAAATGCCACGTATCAGATTGCATAAGTACATTGCCGTTTTATTCTATTATAGCATTAGGTACTTCAATTACATACATTTAATACTTTAGTTGTGTATTTAATACTAACAATACATACATTGTAATAGTTTTTTTTATTTAATATTTATATTATAATATACAGTATCTTTGCACATTGCTGAATGAATGTTCCGGAACACTATATAATGTACAGTAGTGCCTTCAGTGTTGCATCTATCATTGTCATCAATTCTTTTTTAATGTACAATTATTATAATTTGAAATCGACTTCAAATGTACAAGAGTTATTTATGGCTTTGTTCGCTGTCCTTTTCGTAATATTATATGTATAAACATTTTTAAAGTAGGAAAACGCAATCCACGTTATGATGTAGGAATAACTGGATTTTTCTAAGGCAAACATGATCATACTTATATTTTTTACCCTTAGTAATTAATGTGTAATATATTAAAAGGCTCTTTCTACTGGTATTAAATAAACATTATGCACACTTATATTTTTTTCGTATTCGCTAACTTTTCTTTAAATATCGTAATTTACATTTTTGCTTAAAAACAAAGCTATGTTTTTTTGTTTTAGGATCAAATTAACAAGCGCAAAAACATGTAAACATATATTTTACGAACAAGAATAAAATCTAAGTTTAAATAATAGTTTTAAATTAAGACTGAATAAATTAGTGTTTTGTATTAAGTTAATTCCATCTTTGAATAATTTGATATTAATTCTGAATAAATTACTCTATTAAATATACAAAAAGAGGTCGTATGCTGAAGGACTAAGAATACAAAAGTCCTTCTTGTCTCATGCTTGTCGCAAAAGTCAACCAAGGGAAACTGAGTAATCCTACAAACACAATAAGACGGAAATCTCGAAACAACACGTCTTGAAATCAAGATTGATAAGGAATGAAAGTGAACCGAGCTTTCCTGGTTTCGGGATAAGCCCAAAATCATCTTTTAATATAGGTATAAGTAGGATGAAGTGCTTTTATGTATATTGTATAAAAACGTTAGATAAGTATTCCAATTTACATAAAAAAAACCTATAATGATGTAGATGCAATACTGAAGCAAACCTTACGTGGAACATTATCTTAAATATAACATAAAACAAACGGAATGTATCAGATTCCAACGTATTTACCTATGTCTATATTAACTTACAAAGCTTTCTAATCACTAGTTATCATTAAGTAGTTAACACGACATCAAATTATATTTTACATGTTCTTAATATCGAATCTGGGCTTGTAATATCACATTTAAAGACAGACAATCGGTCCATCTCGAGGAAATCATTCGAAATGTGGACGTACAGAAATATCGATGTTTGCAATGTAATCACGGAATCGAGAGAAACTAATTAAATCGAATACTAAATCACTCGTTTTGTCCATACAATTTTAGTGTCTATTATCACTATACTAAGTCTCATTTCACTGAATCACTTTGAATCACATTGCGTAAGTAAGAATCGGATATTCCGGGAACACTTAAGAGTTATCACATAGACATTAGACGTGTATCGGTTCGTCATCGTCGTCGTCAGATGGTCTGTCTGCAGGAGTGTGCGGTGAGTGAGGAGTGTGGAGAGGCGACCGGTGTGGCGGTGCCGGACTGCCAGGGTCGAGGTCTGGAGAAGGCGACCGCCGCGCATGCGCGTAGTAACCCAAAGCGCCTAGTCCAGGACCGCCCAGACCACCCAGATGCGCTGAAGGGCCTGGTAGACCAAGACCCAAAGGTGGGACACCACCTAAAGGTGCTCCTGGATATAACCTGAGTGACAAATATAAAAATATTTTATTATTTTGTAAACGTATTTAATATTTCAAAAAAACCTTTGTATGTTTTGATTTGCAGATCGAGATCATCTCAAAAAATGACAGCTTAAGTAAGAACTATATAAAAAAATACGTCTCATGTTCTGCTGAGAATTTTATAACTCCTTATAGACTTTACTAGTTCTATGAAAAGGAGCTAACTAGGTAAATGCTGGATTCCCTGTATATTTAACATAATTACTTCATAACATAATAGAGGAATGTACCTAAATAGGTAGACTTTTTTACATTTTTTTTTTTGCAATTTTACGGTTAATATTTTTTGTTTCTCAAACATAATTATCATATTAAAATGTATTGAACCCTTTAGTATAAATGTATAAATGATTGTTTTATTTATTTATCACATTCACATTTTTTACTCTTTACACATTTACAAAAAAAAATTGAATTAAGAGCATAAATGAAATATAGACTCACCTATAAGGTAAAGGTTTCTGTAGAGTATTGGCCGAGGCTGTAGCTGCAGCGGCGGCGGTTGCGGCCGCTTGCCTGTAGTACAAGTCAGCTGAGGGCGCTGGTTGCGCAGGATACGCCGGCACTCCCGGCCAGTAACCGCCGTAAAGCCGCTGAAACGCTGCGTAGTTACCTGCTTCCGCTAACAGTTCTAGTCCTACCGCTGTTTGGCGCTTCCATTTCGTTCTGTTGGAAGTAAAGGGGATGTTAGTATTTTATATTGAGGCAGCATATTAATTGTACCACACGATTGCATTCTAAGAACGGTATGAACAAAGGGACGATATCATGTCGTTGCCAGCATTTCATCGGTCTATGCATAGGTTTCTTCACACTAAGCTTGTGTCTAATACTATAGTGACTAGGATTTAGATATGCTAGTAGGTGCCTGGTAATGTAATTGTTATTAAATTTTTATTTACTAAAGTTCTGCCTACCAACGCTTAAATAAAATATATCAGAAACAGCCTTCTTCAATGAAGAAAGGTAAATTGTCTTAATATAACGTTTCGTCCGGCTTATTTCCTGTCAGCTGAAATTTTGGAACAAGCCCTACTTATACCAATTGCCAGGCCGAATCAAATCCTTGCCTATATTGTGTCTCTACACAAATTTTAGCAAAAGGAGTTTAAATTAAATTAGTTGATGCAGCTTTTATGAGAAAGCGACATGTCAATATTAAAGAATGAAATGAGTTATGAGTCTTAAGAATTTAATCCATCACTAAAATAATATCTAATGATTTAGACAAGATAATAACCAGTATCGTAATTGATCAAGATGTTTCAGTGAAAGTGACGTTAAGTAAAAAAAATCGTAAAAATCTTAATAAAAGATTCGAAAAAAACGGATATCAATAAGTTTACAGTCCATTTGAAATTGAAATAAATCGTTAACCGAATATTACAAATACACAAATACGATTTATGCCACATTAGAAACTTAAATCGACTCTAAAATTATGTGAACTACCGTTTACTACCCTACAACCATAGATCATGTCCCTCGCAACATGACCCCAATCGTCATCAAATTTGTCACAGTGCACTCGAGACAACAATATAGAGACGACATTCAAACCGCTAATAAAAAATATAAATAAAATAATAAATTTGACAAAACGTCTTAGCCACTAGCGAGTGCAGTAAAGCGTGGACGAGTACTTTAATTTGATTTATTTGATTTGGAAAAGGGTGAGTAGTAATATAAATTACGACAACAATACAACGTGTGTACTGGCCCGGTTTTACAACTGCTGTAATATCATCTATGATGTCATTATTAGCAAAAACTTTAATGGTCGTACCCTTGTTAGGAAGGTTTTAATTCAGTGTCCTTACTAGGGCAAAAGTAATTTTATTGTAACGACATTTTCGTGATGAATATTTTGATGAGTTTTACAATCGGTTGCCGTAAATTCTACAAGCACGAAACATAAAACCATAAATTCAATATCTATGAATGGAAAAGTAGAAGAGGCTAATAAAAAGGCTTTTTTGAGAAGGAAGAAAGTACAAAAAAGGAATTTTGGTTATTCTTTTACAATACGAGTATTACTATTTTAAGATACCTACTATCTCTACAATTTAAGTAGTCATTGACAGCGATAGTACCTATTTATTAATTTCAGATCTGGTCATTTCAACATGTTTTAGAAATGTAAGTATTGAAAAAAAACACATGCAAATAAATAAATAAACATTATTAAATTTAGTGTCATCGCTAATGCTTTTTGCATTTATTTTCCTCAATTATATTCATCAAACAAATAAAAAAGCATCCCCAATTCTAAATTTAATTTAATTTCGTTCTGCAGCAGTGTATTAGTTCCAAAGTGGTTGGTTATTGTGATCGAGTGAAGTTTTTATTAACTCGTGGGGAGTATGAGCGTTGCGCATTATCATTTATATTATTATGTATGCAGTGAGTTCCTATTGTTAGTAACCGCGCACCGCAGTCTCGTCACAACGCGGCAGACGCTTCACCGGTTACCTAGTTAATTAATTTCTATAAATGGATCATTTAATTTCATTAAATGCAAATGAGGGGGAGTTACGCGTTTTGTTATTTATCATTCGTTAAATATTTTTTTTTTATAACCCCATTAATAATCAGCATTATCCATTTCTACTTTTAATACAGTTAGTGATCACACAATAGAATTTACGCATCGAAATAACTTTACACTATAAGTCGTATTATATTCGTACGTCATTTAAATACTTTAATTATCAGTAGCTGACAAATGACCGATAGAAAGCAGTTCTTTCATTAATCATGTTATTATGACGGCTCGCTCTTAGTATACGTCACTCGCGAGCACTTATTTAATTGTCAAGTGCTGAATGAGAGGCAATCTGCCCAGTGACACTATTCTTTTTATTGCCGCCGCGAGCTACGAACAAAAAGCTCTCCGAGCGCACTTATATTCGGACGGGCATCTCAAGTCGAGACCTCTCAACAGACAATACATTCCTCTCTGTCTAACTTGTGTCCACATTGCGAGAACGTCTCTCTTCCGTCCTTGTCCCGCCGTCCCCCGGTGGAGTCTGAGTTTGCTCCGCCCCGTGGTTTAGTGATTTGATGCTGCGTGAACTGATTCAATTGTTGTTCGAGAATGCCCATCCAAAAACGCGCCTTAACAGTTCTTGTTAAAGACGAAAATTGTCCGGTAAAACGATACGCTTACGACCTCTCCGGGGGGGAGGCTGTTTATCTCAGTTTGCGTTTTTCGGCGACGTGATGCGAATTCAGCTTGTATATCCGGCAAACAAAGAGTACTTTCATCGATCGGAGGAGAAGCGGCGCGGCCGGCGCTTACGCCTTTAAGGCTTTCGAGGAGATGAGACCAATTTGAGCTTTATCGAACGTTATTTATACGCTGCTTAGAAAGTTTGTGGAACATGTTTGTGTGAGCGCTCTTATGGGAATTGTTTGAAGTTTGAGTACTTTTATTGTTAGCAACATGACACAGAACGATCTTGAAATATTTTTGATGTCTTCTATTCTTACTCGATTAGGGGATCAGAATACAGGAAAAGTTATATACTTTTGTTTGTAGATACTGGTGTCAAGTATACCTAAATAATAAGTTTTTACTAAAATTTTACCTTTCAATTTTATTTTATTTTTTTTATTTAACACGTTTTATTAAATTTACTTCAAAATTCGTAATTTTAGTAAATTACACGTATCATGTATTGTATTCCTTATTACTCACTTCTATTATTCAAATGGAGTTAGAGACAAAATAAAGTTAGAGTTTTATCGCAGATATTATTTCTAAAGCTTAACCCCTTAAAACAACAATGTCAGTGACTTTACATCACCCTTGAGACGAATGGGGCGGGACATAGGACAATACTTTTAAAGTTGTATATTAAATTTAAGCCAATCAAAAGCTATGGATAAAGTATACCAATGTGTAGATTTTATCTAAGATGATTTTATAATTAAATAATATTTTTTACATATTCAGACATTGAAATCTGGTCTCAAATTAAGCCACTATTCAAGTTCTTGTTTAGATAAGGGTAATCAAGAGAGAAGACTTCCATATCAGTCTATGGACGTCCACTGCTGGACGTAGGCTTCCTCCAAAAGTTTCCACCCTGCGCGGTCTTGTGCCTCCCTCATCCATCGGCTTCCCGAAAAGACTTAACGTAATTGAATTTTTTAAAAGCTCTCAGATTTTAGATTTTTTTGAATTTCTTATAGGGAGAGTTGTAGCTTTAATCGTTATCGCTATAGACTGTAGGATATTATTATACCCTATTCAAGATAGCATGAAAAAAAGTATAAGCATGTCAAATCTGTCAAACTGCAAAAATGCCGCGGTTTTTTAAACAATTTTAACTAAAACATAACTAAACAATAAATAACTCTGTGTAAATATAAATAAGTGTATTCTACCTGGATAAGAAAATGTGAATTTAGTAAATAATGCTTGAATTAAGGCAATACAAGTTTATTGAGAAGCAGAATATATAAATAAAACTTACAAATTAGTAAATTGCTTTTTAAAAACACTTTTTTCAATTTCTTGTCGACTAATATCAGATTGCATCACGACCCAGACTTAGAACAACTAAATTACTATACAACGAATGATTCAACTCTCTTATTAAAACCCGAACAAAACTGAAATGGCATTAGTAATATAATGATTAGTGGTTAAATGATAAGCCAGATGACCTGAGCGTCCTTGCATCGAATCCCGTATGTCTCTGAGGTGTAATTTGAAGGGTTCGTTATAACCGATTAGTCTGGTTCTCGGTAGCTACGAGAAACACGCGCGGAACCCGCGTATTATATCATTACAGATACGTGTGAGCACACGTATTGAATCTTAATATATTTTATTTTATCTGTGATTTTAAATTTATTCTATATTTAAAAACAAAGCACGTGCCCAATAGTTCGATTAAATTTATAGCTTTTAAGTATTACTATAAAATAGTGATAATAGATACATGCTGAATAAAATATATTCAAATTAAATAGTCGAGGTAGAGTATATTTGGTAATTTGACGATTTATTCATACATTATCACTAAATAGGTTTGTATCTATTAGTTATGTTAATAATGTATAACAAATTGTTTATTTATTGTCTGTGGTTTTGTGTTATATTTACATAAATCTAAGGTTCTTATATCTAATTCTAATGTTGTAGAGTTATTTCCAAAGCATGTAGAACTAAGTAATATAGATTGGTTTGGTTATTTACGTGAATTATATAGGTCGTTGAATTTATTATCAGGTCTAAAGAGTTTATATATTTAATATTTGCATTCTTTTCAAAGTTATTTTGTTATATATTAATGTTTAAAAATCTCATCATGAACTGACCTTGAGTGATATGAGTGAGTGAAGAAAACTGTAAGAATCCAATGCGAATTTTTTTGTATGCACTTTTTTTATATTTTAAACAATTTTATATACGATACAGAAAGTACCTACATTTTTAGTTTTCATCTCAATGTTTACTTTTAAATAAGCTAATTCAGCTTAGTTATACGCTATGTGAAACTATTTCGCAGATTGTCATTTAACAAAGATAATAATAAAAAAAAATGATAACTGCATACCATATTGTGCAACATGAAAGACTATATCAAAAGGTTGTGGCTATACCTACGTCTTTAAACAGAAAAATAAAATACATAAACAACAATATAACTTATTATGATGTACTTCATCCACAGAATTATAGAATATATTATAAGAATATTGTGAATAAACGCAAAGTTTCGCATAGTGTGGTCAAATCGCTAGTATCCTGCGCATGATGCACCGTTTAACCAAATGAAACAAATTTACCTATAACGCAAACCGTTTAGTCACTTCTCATTTTCACACTAACGCGTGCGTTTAAGTTACGTACTTACAATAACATTTAATGTAACCGATTCCAATAAGAAAAGGGAGATATAAATGTGGTTGTATTTATTTAAATGTTTTTAAAGAACAATTAGATTTAAATAGATCTATTAGTAATTTATTTTTATAAAACCAAAAACAATAGGTATTACTTAATTGAGAAAAGTTTATTTAATAATATTCCAGATAGCGGTATAAATATGGCGAAGGAAGGATGAAAAGGAAGAGGTAGACTCTTAATTTCTACATACAGTGTTTCAATTTCATTTCACCTCTCATACTAGCATACCAATAATTGCCTGAAACCTGGGTATCATTTCTGTCCGTACCTCCGTAAAAGTTTTTTCAACAAACGGCTTGGTATTTATTGCGAAATTCACCATTTAAATAAAAGAAATAGCAGTACAGATAAGTGATATGATAAGTGATACAGTGACGTCCACATAAATGGTTAGGTGTTGTAATGAAAGTAATTACCATCTGCGTCATTATATAATCACGATAGATTATACATTGCGGCGACTAAACGACGATAAACTACTACACTATTGTAAATTATGTACGAACGAGAAACAATCATGAAAATTATAACATTGATTATTTCTGTATTCAAGGGGTGAATTGTATTCAAGGATTGAGAATTAACTTAACTGCTTCTAGTGAGGTAGTTGTGGTTTGCAGCTCCTACAAAGTAACGGGTTAAAATTCTACATACTTACGATAATTTTGAATTTAAAATTAATTCATAAAATAAACGGACTAAATACGACATTTCCTGATGCATTATTTTATAAATATCTAATCTCCATAATACTCGGGTCTATTGGAGACCCGGTTCTTTGAAAGGCATACATCGGGCCGAAGCCAAGAAGTAAAGGCCCTTTAAGATATATTTAATCTGGTAATGGATACACAATGTATCTAATTATTATTATGTTTAAGTTATAAGGAACTAAACGATAAATAGATTAACGTTTTACTCACCGCATTCTATCATGAATTCATTTTACTATTATGAAAGCCTTTCCCAGAGAAAATCACTCAACTAAAACATAATTGAGTTTCTAATTAATTTAATCTTGTCGCTCGTTTTAAATAAATAAGGGCTAAATGAATTAAAACTGTACAGTTTAAATGTAGTTAGGACATTTATTGGTAATGGATTATTATTATGTATGGCTTGTTATATAAAATTAAAAATGTAATTAATAAACTGATATTATAGGCAAATATACACATTTAATACTACTTTTCTAATTTTTAGCACATAATATTTAAGAACCATCTCCTGATTATTTTTAACGAGGGGGTGATAACAAAAAATGTGTTATCAGTTATTCTATAGCTTTTCAAAAAACTAGACGAGATCCAAGATCATCAGCAGGCTGAAAAGAGTACTAATACCATTATTATATGGTTTGGTTCGTAAGGCTGTTTTGTTTAGTAGGTATTCCAAACATAATAGCAATGCCTACTGGAACATTTAATCAGTGGGTCTAAGTAAGTGGAAATAAAGTGTCTAACTTCTTTTCAATTAAATCATTCGAATCAAAGCAGAGGTACTATTTACTCAAATTCATTTTTTATTCAGGTACATATTAAAAGGTTTAGAACTGGCCACAAAAAAGTAAAACAGCCTCCTTGTAAATTACACACATGATGAAAGAAGGAAGTTATTTTAAAACAATTAAGAAAACACACATGCAGTGGCGGTGTGACGTTTAATAAGAGGTGTGTAAGAGCAGTGTTTCGTCGGCGCCGGCGCGCCAGTGACTTGCACGCGCCCTTTGAGACGGAGGCTGTTGCCGACGGTCTCACGGTGATATTAGACTATCAATACTTATTTATACATAGCTCCCTAGCTCTCAGATTCTGGTTGTCCGATGATAGTGGATATATTTTGGCGGATTGTAAATTGAATATAATGTAAATCGTAGTTAGAAACACCTTTACCACATCAATTGCATGTGTGAGAGTTTAAAAGGTTTCTAATGGAGCGGAAAATCTTGACAGAGAACGTTTGTAGTATTAAAAAGTCAAATTTCCCTTCGTAATTGTAAATTCCGTAGTTCTAAAAGGCTGAGTTTCTTAATGTAGATAGTCATAAGAAAAGTTGGACTCTTATTAGAACTAGGAGGCCAAATTTTTCAGTTTGTCGTTAAATAGCTGCATTAAGAACGGTAAATAGTTTTTTCTTTGTTAAGTTAAGTAATAAAAATGGGGGACCTAATGCACATCATGCTGGTTGTTAGTACAATCATTAGACAGAAGAAGTTATGTAAGCGTGTAATTATTTATAATTAAGTAAAACGCAAACGGCGTATCATGTAAATAGGTAATTAAAATTAATTGTTTCAGTTCGACTGTGGACTATTAAAATAATTTTGCTTTGTGTTTTTTCTAAATTAAATTCTAGTAAGTTTTTTTTTCTCCATATTATTATGGTGTTTGAGGTCTAAAGAAGACATTACACTACTACTACAAAGAATTTTCTAATCCTATGGTAGTCGTCAACCAAAGGAGTCGTGTAAAGTGAAGTTTGGAGCTACTTATAAGGTTTCTAAATTATATCTCTACTACATTATAATAAGGAAAACTTCGCATAAAACTCTAAACAACACACACAACTATTAGTCGAAGTAGTATGCCAAACGTAATTAATAAGCAAGGTAAATACGGTAATTAGTAGGCCAAATTTCCTTACTTCAAAGCAAGTTCCGTCCCTGCAATGGGACATTAATGAGATTTTAAGAAATAATTTTAAACAAAAAGCTCTACCTTATTAAATGTCGGCCCATTATTATTAGTAGGAAGGAACAATCTGTTCGGGCATACTCAAAAAAACTATAAGAAAGTGACCGCACACAAAAGCCATTTCATCCTTCAATTAACTCCGATTTCACACCCTTTCACGAACCGAAAAATCGAAGCCCAAACATTAGTTTAACCAAAATTACAGAAAGTCAACAAAAAGTTACGACAAAAAGGTGTAGCCTAGGAGGCGGAGAGAATCGCATCGCGGCGCCTGCGCATCGGCCCACCCGGTCCGGTACCGAGATCGTACATACCAGTAAACTAAAGTAACTCTACATACAATAGGAATATTAGTAATTTAATAGTAGGTATAATAAATACATAATACATAGTAGGTGACTTATAAATGAATGTATCTATCAATGGTTATGCAGTGCATTGTGCAGTTATGGTCATATTTGTAGATAGCTATATCCTCTAAATGAGTCCAGGTTGTGTAGAATTGCAATCATCGTTTTCCCGTGACCCTAATCACGAAGTAGTAGTAGGCATATTTTTTTAGCTTTAATCAAAATGTATTTTGCTGCTTTAATCATTTAAAAATTTTATAGATTTTGATAAATACTTTTAGATTTTGTAACATTATAAAACCATCTTATTAGTGGTACATTAAAGATTCACTCTTTCTCATGTGATGAATTAAGATTTGAGGTAGAAAGAGTACAATCTTCCAAAATATTTTATAATATTCTGCTTTCGAGGCACACCTGGGATAAGATAGTTTTATGGCACTCTGTATTCTCATTCCATCCCCTCTCGGAAATCAGTTACGATATTACAAGTCATTTAAAATAACAATATTGATGTAAAAAAACGATTAGTTAGATTCTAATTAATATAATCGTGATTATGTGCCTTAATCAATGCAACCTTAATTTAGTTTTGTTATTAGCTACTGTTTGAATAGAAAATATGCACCTTGCATCGAGGACTAACTAAACCCGTCATTTATTTTTAAAATAGTTTATTGTTTAATTTTTTTTAAATTTAATAGTTTGTCTACCATTGCCTCTTAATTTAGCTACTACAGCTAGTTAGTACTATTATCGCTTGGAGGTGGACTATGGAGGCGCAACGGTGGCCTCTTGCTAAAGAGACGGACCACCTAGTACTTTTCACTATAAAAAAATATACAATAGAAGACAAACAAGTAGTATCAAAATAAATAATGGAGCTAGGTGCTCTATTATTTATACGTAACATTTTTTGACGACACCATTGAATCTATAGTTTTAGGCTGCTAATTTTATTACCCGTTTCAAATTCATCATCATAACAGCCCATCAATGTCCCACTGCAGGGATAGGCCTCCTCCCGTAATGGAGGGATATTTGGCCTACTAATACCATGTTGGCCTGACGGATTGGTACAGGGTTTAATTTCAAGTTATTCCTTCTTTTTATTTCGTTAAGAGTCATATAGTCGGTTAATCGGTCGGTTAATAGTCCCTTAATCGGTTTTTACGAAACCCATGGGAAGAGATGGGGTGGTGACATAATATTGTATTCTTACTCCGTCACCACACGGAGAGTTGTTATCGGTTGAATTTTAAAGATAACGGAGCTGCTGAAAAGCATAAAATGTTACGTGTAAAGATAATTCAGTAGTTGCTTCACTGATACGTAACGTTTAGTGATATTACAATGGAGGCCCACAGTAGCTGTAGTACGTTGGCAGTGCTGACTCAGCATTATTTTTTGTAAGCCGCGCCGACGCTCTCACGACTGTCCACTTGTGTTTGGTGCAAGTTAGAAGCGTTTGGAAAAAATTACAGCGTACTAATGTCATACAATGTTTTAATTTTGAGGAAATATTTTAAGGACAGGAACATACATGGTAAAGTTGACTATTTTAAGAAAACTTGCTTCTTCATGTGATCATAGATGTTACTAACTTAATAAACTAACGAAGTCTTTGCCGGGACTAAGGATTATTAACTTAGATTGTTTTATGTCAATAGTAATTAAAAACATTTAAATAATATATTTCACAAAGTAACAGGTATTTTTAAAAATTATAATTTAATAGCAATCAAACTGTAACATTATGATTTTGTAACGTGTTTTTGGTTGAATAAATTTATTCTTATTCTTAATTATGTGGACAAAGATAACGTAAACGCACTATGCAGAGTGTCAAAGCTATTTCTAATTAAGTTAATTTTCCTCTTATTTAGATTAACTTATTTAGATTAATTTGAAAACGCTTAAAGTTAACACAAAGTTTTCTAACCCCTACAATTACATCTAACCGCTACAATCTATAACTTAAGCCACACATTAAAAAATAATATTAAATCCTGTGATTGGCTTACTAAAATGATAGTTAATTGTTTTCTTCAGTCGGTCTATATTCTACGTGTGTTATTTTCTATTACATTTTAATTGTCTACGTCATTTAATACTGCTTATTATAATAGCTTTTTGTAGAATATTATGATAGAGCTTATGTATAGAAACTTGTAAGGAATATATATCATAGATTAAGATCCTTTTTGTACTTTTGAGTCTAATCAAAAAAGATTTCAGAAAAAGATATCAATGTATGATATGACATGAGACGTATGTGTGATTATTTTGAGTAATAGAAAGAGAGCTTTATCCCAGTTAAATCAGAGAGCTTTATTCTAGTCAGACCTATTCGCCTATAAAAAACATGTCTCATACATCTCCTACTTCATAAAAACGCTACAAAGTCGTCAAAATAAAATATATTAACATCATACTGCATGATCACTTTCGCTGGCATATAAAATCTACTATAACAATGCTGGCAAACAATTTTGTATAGAGTTTTATATGTGATGTTTTTCTTCTTTTGTTTTCGAGAGGTGACATTTGAAAACTTTTCCCTACTACATTCTTACAACACGAGTTGGATTTAGCACCACATGCAGGAGAAATTCTTTTATCGATCTTTAATATCCCACTGCAAGCATCCACTTTCTGATGTAAGCTTGACCCTTACCCGATCATACTATGGAGTTTTCCTTCTCTTATCAATGACTCTTACACTTCCCATAGGCAATGATGTCATGTTACATTTTAAATATGAAAGTCAAAATAACTGAAAAACAAACCTTCTATTCTGATACCAGGTTTTAACCTGCGTATCAGTTAATCCTAGTTTAGCGGCAAGTTCCATTCGATCTTGCACGCTGAGGTACTTCTGTCTCTCAAAGGATTTCTCCAACGTCTGCAGCTGGTGATCCGTGAAGGCCGTTCGTGCTTTTCTTTGCTTCTTCACTAAACTTGATGAGTCGCCTCCACAACTTTTACTTGATACATCGTCTGAATCGTCCTTTACACCTAGAAAGAAAGTAGAATATATAGTTACGTTGACATTCAAAAATGTATAGATACCTATGTTATAACTTTTATGTAACACTGAAGGGTTTGGTTGGTTAATCTTGTCGTTAAGAAGAACAGGTTCAAAATGTATTTTTTTAAATAGATTGAAGCAGTAGATTACAAAAAAATCTCGATAGTATCAAAAGAGGCGGAATATTCGTAAATATAATATTGAATAAAGGAAAATTAACCATTTAATAATATTTTACGCAGGTATATACAAATATTTTTAGGTAATTTTTAAAGTAAGTCAATTCATAGTAAATGTACTAAAACATAAAAAATAATCATTCATTTTTCGTAAGTATAATCGTGAGTCGTTGACCTTACGTAAAGTAAACGTGTTTAGTATAAAACTGGAGTAGGTGGTGTCCTCGAACCTGCTTGAGAAGCCTTCCCTCTCAGTAAGGCTTCTTGCGGTCACCGCTTCCTCCCACGTCACTTGTTTTCTACTTGTTTACGCTCCGTGAATATTATTTAGTGGTTTAAGGGCTTTTCGACACTGAGCAGTGATTTCTTTTTAAATATTTTTCTTAGATTTGCCTATTAATAAATAGATTAATGCTTAGTTATATTCATTGCATTGACTATGTATGTGAGAATCAAGGAATTCACTTTGTATGAAATATTTCTCGAGAGAGTTGGTATAAAACATTATAAATTTTAAAATTTCTACATTTAAAATCATCATCATCATCATATCAGCCAATTGCCGTCCACTGCTAGACATAGGCCTTCTCCAAATATTGCCACCTTATGATGTTCAAATGATACTAAATTATTTAAACAAAACTCCAGGCTCATGTCATAATATTGACTAGCTGTAAAATACGGGTCCATATTGGCTCACCTAAACTTCTTCTTCCGAAAATGTTCTTCCTAACGATTTGTAATCCGAATGATCACTCTTCCTAAAATTTTTAATCCTAAAGTTTTCATTCATACTATTTGTATTGCTACCGGCGATGTTCATAACACTCATGTTTCCGAAACTCGTTATTAATAAAATCGTTATGTAAATATATTTAAACTCCTAATGTTTTTTATCATAACGCTATCCCTAAACATTTTCACCATAATATTTTCTCTCATATTAAGATAGAAATATTTACCAAGTGAAAGTAATCAAAAGTTTTGTTTTTATTACTTTCACCTTAAATAAATATTTCTTGTTTTTTATTATTATTATTTTTTTATATATTTTTTTTAATTTATTTATTATTATTTTTTTTTACTTTTTCTTGTGATTACAAAACAACTTTTTACATTAAACCATTTTTTTTTCAATTATTGTTTATTAAAATTAATAGAATATTTTTGTCTTAAATGAATGAAATCCATAAAACAAAACTCGTTCACGGTTATGCTTATGGCCTGAGAGTTTACCGTAACCGTAACTAAACCAATAAGTAAAGGACCAATTCGGTTCTGGCACTTCGCCGGCCGCTGCCGCGGCACGCTCGCTGCGCTCGCTCGGCTTGTGCATTGGGGTCACAGTTCTACCATAACCTAAACCAATAATTATAAATAGGACCTATTTCTTTTCAGGATCTTGACTGAATTATTGGAGAGGGACTCTGGTTTTGCTCTGGTCTTTGGTATATTATGTTATACCTACATGTTGTCAACAAAGTTACGCAAAATTAATGTATAATAATATTAATTATTATGAATAAAAAGAAATCTAAACAAAAAAGATATGACTTTAAATTATAGTATAAACGATGGTTATGTTGAGAAAATATAGGAAAACAAATAATAGTATAATAGATGTTTATGGCTACTGAAATTATGAAGTTGAATGCTTCGGATTATTAACATTAGGGACAAAAAAATTAGGAATTGCGATTGTTAGGATGAAAAATGTTAGGAAGAACATTTTCGGACTTCCAATTATAGGAGTTGAAATTTTAGGTGAACTTTGGCGCACCCGTAAAATACATGTGCTGAACCGCCACAATGATAAAAGCTTTAAGCTGCGTCATCGCACCAATCCATTTCCCTAACCCCAAGGTCGGCTAGCAAACTTCATACGTCGGCCTTTAACCTTAGCAGAAATGGTAAGATCTATGGTAAGACTAACACTATGTCTTTATATTCCATCACCACACAACTAAGCTTTATCGTAATAAGGCATTTATTGATAATAAAGATTTATGTTAAATGTTCGTTTACGACTATTGGCAATCGTTAAATATTTATGTCTTTTAATTAGCATATACATTTGTGCAGTAATAATATTCGAATATAATCACTTTTTAAGTGGTAAGTAAGTGTAATTGGTTATTTCATTTCTGCAATTTCATCGTAATGTAAGTAAAAGTTAAATCATAGGTTAAGATGTAGTGACAAGCAAGCTGTTCATAAGATTATTTTGTTCAGAAAGGGAGTAACTTTACCACCCAGTTACTTATAATTTACTTTTAAAGTGGTTAAGCTCGTACTGTTTTATGAAGCTTCCACTGTGGTAATGTAGGTACCTATTTCAATTATTCAACTCCATGTAACCAGTGTCAAAGTAAGCAGAGTTGGTACTAACTTATTGTTAAATATTCTCGTTGTTCTTGTGAAAGGAAAAGAACCCGAAAATATTACGTATCAGTAAAGTAGGTATTATACATACTGCAATATAACAGTCATCAAACTTTAACTTTTAAAACATAGGTTGAAAAGTTAATTTAAAATACACAAAACTGTGACATAAAAACAAAGTTTCATTCACATATTTCAAAGAGACTTAAACAAAAAAGTGAAAAACAATATTGCAATTTTGTTCTATAGTATCAGATAAATACAAGTCTTTGTTTTATTAAACAAAACAAAGAGGTGTTTATTATACAAGTTGAATAAAAGGACAAATGATTTATGTATAATATGCAAGGAATTAGTGCAGTCGAGTGAGGGCGATGTGGTTGTGGCTTACCACCCATGCACAAACTCCTTGTTGACCACACTGTGACCACTCAATGTGGTACTAAGTTTTTAATGATACCTACTTATTATATTTAATAATATATTTAATGTGACTTGTAATACGAGCTTTTGGAAGGAATATTTTTAACCAAGTACAAAAAAAGTAAAAAGATAAATATTCTCTTTTTTAAGTAACAATTAGTATTCGAAGTGGTTGTAATACTTTGTATTCTTAGACTGTCTATTTTTGGCTGACTTAAAACATGAAAATTATCTTAATAATTAGCAAATCTAATTAAAACACAATTGTTTTACAAGTAACTATGTTCTAAACATACATTAAAATACTTGCATGTGTAAGCTTAATTATACAAATGACGTCACAGAGTTAAATAAAACCTCCACGAATTATCAATTCGCAAATCAAAAACTACTTTGTTTTCAATTACAAGCAGTTGAAATGTTTACATTATAACATTTTCCGTAATAAAAGACAACCTTGAGAATAAATTGTTTGATGGAATTACGAGTTGATTTTTTACAAGCGACAGCGACCCTTTAGCAGTTTGTAATATTGAGTATAATTATGTACGGGAAGCCCATTAGGGTACACCGCTGTTAATTTATTATAATAAGGTCCAACTGCCGACCGCGCTTACTCGACTGTGAAAATTATTATCATTAGTCCACAATAATATGCATTTACAATGCACAAACTGAACTACCTACCATATCTGGTATGCTCTTAAATCTTTACACAAATACCGAACAAATACAAATGAATACTAAGAGAGACTGTGTAAATATAGATAATTTACTTTCTTACGTAAGTTTGCTTTAGAAAGCGCTTTACATTAGTAATCAAGCGGTATCGAATGCTAACATAAATATTATTTAATTCTTGTTATACAGAAATCCTTAGTAGGCCTTGAATCATCTGTTACGGGGTCGGAGCCTTTATCTTGTTTTTATTTATTTAGTTCTTTATTTAGGAGTCCTTGTCGCTTCATCTATTCTCTAGTTATATGAGTTTTGAGCTACTGAACGCTTGACTGACAAATTGTTGATGAGCTTTTTTTTAATGATATTTATGACAACCATATGACTAGAAGAGGCTGGTCACAATTGTATTTTTAGTTGGTGACAACCAAGTAAACACATATACAAACTTATTAAAATATAATGTCCTTTCTGGTTCTGCTTCCTCTCCTTCCATAAATAGAGAAGGGGCGATCATTGCACTAAACTCTACTCTTCTATTGCTACGTTACTCTATTAAGCTTTCTAATACGATATGTTCTCTTAACTACATTACAGAGAATATATTATGTAAATGTAAATCAACTAATTGAGAAATCTGCAAATACTAAATGGTTCACTAGTCACCGGAGTTGACATACGATACGTACCACAGTGTCGCAACAAACACTCTACATTGCGATTATGCATTCAGATTATACTAATTATTATTAAGAATTAAAGCAACGTAGTTTAAAATAGTCTGGTATTGAACAGTGGATTAAAATGCATAATGTCATCACCGCATCTTATTCCGTGGGTGTCATAAAAGCCGATTAAGGTGTGGAAAGAAAATAGGTTCATTGTGCGTGAAAAAAGGATAAAATTGTGACACAGAACCCAAGGTACTAACACAGGCCAGTGTGGTATCTGTAGGTCAAATCGAAGTATTTAGAGTAGACATGTCCTTGCAGAGGGGCATGAGATACTTTACGCAAGTATCTAGTAATTCTACTTACACAACAGTTCCTAGTACTACGTAACTTTATACCTAAAATTTAAAATTATAATTATTTTTTTCAAAACAAAGAATATGTTCTGTTCATTGTTTTATTATGACCATAATGTAATTTTACAAGACATTTTTTTAATAAAATAACTTAAACAATAGTTAATTACGTTAACTTAGAAAACTTTGCATAATTTATCATATTTTTTAATAACATTACATTATGCAGATTTAAATTTTATATTTAATTAATTATTGTGCACAACGTACAACTAAAGGCATGTTTCTAGGTCAAAATATTAACAATTAAAAACTGTACAACTCTATTCTTTATTCAAAATTTCCACAGAGTGACGAAGCTAGAATATAATCTATACGAAAACAAATGAAGGAACAAGTGTATGTTAACATACACTGATCCGTCTAGACAACCTATAACGAGTAGCCCAAGTATACCTACATGCAATAATATGCGAGAGTAGAGGTAGAGAGGCAAGATATTGATACACAAGTTTATTTTGGAAACAAGTTTTCCACAACATGGAGTGAGCCTTTTTTCGCGTAAACTTTTAAAAACATCTACGAGTATTTAACATACCCAAGGCCGATTAAGGCCAATAAGAACCAAGAAAATAGTATACGGATTGCACAAATGAGTGCTTTCAAGGAGGGCGGTTCGAATGCTAGGCAAGATTGTATGTTAGCTAGACTTAATTTTTTTTTCACAGTCTTCAAATGATATTCTTGAGATTAGATGGGCTTTGTGTCCATTAATGTCATATCTGTAGAAGTCCTCGTGACGCGTCTATTGTAGTACGGAAGTTGCCTTTTTAAAAATAAAACAAAAAAACAGAAGTTAAAGTACATTACCTTATAATCCACAGCATTTATTATTAACTGTACAATATTTAATAATAGCTTAGAATCTACTAAAACAAACCCGTTCAATAACAGGCTATAATTGTGTTTCTTTTTTGTCGTCGACAAAATAATCACAGGCTCGACCTCTTTGAATATGAAACAATATGCGTAGGTGCGGTCCACTAATGCTTTTATAATTGATATTATGTGTTAACCGACCTCGTACTACTGTCAATCGTAGACAATCGTTTATTGTCGATGGAAGCTGAGTGCTATAATCTGTCTATGTATTTATGTGTAAAGTTGCACTGATATAATATTCACATTCACAAAACTAAGTAAGTAGAGCTTAGAGCGTTTTTTATTTGGTTGAAATGCAATGGTATTAGAAATGTAAAGAAACAGCTTAAACTAATTTAACAGCCACGTTTGAAAAGTAATTATTTTTACTTAAAACATTCGTCAGAAACAAAATGATTTGATTTGAACGAAACAAAAGTAAAAAGATTTGAAAATAGAATGTTCAACTTATTGTTTTGTCAGTTCAAAATAGTATCCGAAAACTTTTTTTTCTAATTTGACAAACGGAAAGAGCCCCGCCACTGCATTGTAACGTTTATGAACCGAACTTATAATATGTTATGGGGAGAAAGAAAGCAGAAAACACTTCACAAACAACATTACCATGAGCAACTAAGTATGTATCTCTACTTAAAGGTGATAATTGAACATTAATTTCGGATTATTCCACCCGATTGCTTTCAAACAAGTTTTAATTATTACATAGATTAATAAATCGAATAATTAAGGTCATCGTGCGTGTACTTGTCATTTAGACCCGACATGTGCAGAAAGATATGTTTAGAATTCTGCTCAATAAGCTTAAGCATAGTTTAATTAAAAAAGATGAATAATTGTATATTAATTAACATGAATATATTACACTAAAAAGAAGTAAATGGTCGTGTTCAAATCATATGTACACGCTTGGTCTAATCCGATAATATTAAATCCTAATTAAACGCCTTTAGATTTGAAATGATAAAAAATAAATATAAAGAATTTAAATAGTTTTCAACGTTCACAATGATTCATTAAGATTACATGATATATTATATGACAATTAGTATAATTAATTAGGCAATTAAAACTTTTAGGAGCAAACGCATACAAAAGCATTGCATAGTGAGTTGGTATGGTCTGCAACACATCAAGCTTACATTTTCATTGTTTTGTATTTATATTACAATAAACTAAAGTATACGAGTGGGCCCAAGTAAAGACGAACTAGGAATACACGCCACACTGTATTCCAGGTCCGTTGCCACCTCATCTTATCTTGTGGGTGATTTAAAAACAGGAGTTATCTCTATGAAAACAATAGCAGAACTTAACGCATAGCTAGCCGGTGCCAACTCCTCTGGTCAGGGTGGCAAGTGTATAAATCAAATATCACCACGATATTTCCTCTTGGGATTGAAATAAAAAGCGTATTTACTCTGGTATACCTACTAATACCTAACATGTATTAGGACTTTAATGACGATTGAGTAATGTGTTAGGCAAAGTGACATTAATTAAAGACCTTATAACAGAGACTGATATCGCGGTACTATATTAGCGGTTGTTAAACAACCGCTAAATGCGAACTAATCCGAAAAACTTAAAAATTAACACTATTGTTAACTCGGACTAGACTATGAACGTAATTAAATTAAACCATGTTTATTTTGGTAAGAGTTACATAAAATAGAATGGCTGCATTGAATGTGGAAGATATCTAATCTACTTGCAATTAAAATCTAAACCGGTAGCTAGCTAAATAATAGTCTATATGCCGTTTATACAATTTGCCTAATTACTGTAACGCTTGCTTTCCAGAGCGGCGATGCAAGAATAATGTTTGGTTTAAGTTATAAGTGATAGCGATATTTAAATTATGGTTTAAGGTATTTCTTTTGAACAACATTTTTACGAAACAAAATGATGGTAAGTTTCGTGTTGAAATGAAAAAGAACTCTATCATTTGAAAATATAAAGCTCAGAGTCTCTGCACTGTGCTTGTCGCCAGTCAATCTTTACACAACACTACTTTTACTTTTTTTTTAGCCTTATGCTGAATAGACATCGATATGTTATGTTTCCGCTGTGCGATTAGAAATGTAGCAACGCTTGGATTTTTCCATCTTTTAAGAGAAAGAAATGTGCGTGAAAAATAATTGTCTTCTGCTCTATAGAAAAGATGGACGTTGCAAAGATTCTTATAAACTTTTTTGTTTACGAAAAATCATAATAATACTAAAACTTAAACCACACAAGATAACTTAAAATTAAAGTTTATTTATTTTAGTTAACAAAACTACTATATAAACATTTCCCATCGCTACCTCTAGTAGTAGGTATACTTACATTGAGGTTGCATAGGCGTGTGAGCTTGGAGCTGCGCAGACGCAAGTAACAATGCGCGGTGCGCATGCGCGAGGCGATGTTATGTCACGACTGTGGCATAACACGGCGCAATGATAGCACACTCCGTCGCTACTCATGCTCAACAACACTTAGTATTTTGCAAATTTTGACCTACGATGTCTATCGATTTATTGAACACTTAACTTAATTTTACAGACTAAAAGGTGAATTCAGATTCTCACTTTTGTAATTTTATGTCACCTTATTATGAATGAACATAGTTTAAAGTAATTTTTGTTTCTTGTTGTACCCTTAGTAAAAGATGTAGCCAGAAGGAAGGGATATAACTACTTAGTAAACACCAATTTTAACAATTAAAACAATAATGATGATTTTTTAGAATAAATATACATATAAATAAACATTATGACGATTCGTAGTATATTTTTATATGAACACTAAACTGTTTCAATTGAGTTTGACAAAGTTTTAGGAAACCAAGTTACAGAATTTTTTTTTCTGCTTTGAACATTATGTCAATTCTAAGTAAAACATTAGCCAGCATAAGCGATTATTAAGTTTGTTTCTTTCAACTGTAAGCTACAATAATTTAATCAGTTCACGTAAGCCAATACAATGTTTAACAATGCAGTGATTTTGCGCTAGAACCAATTACTTAGAAATGTGATTAATGTAATTACTTTACTTACAACATACGGTTTAATTAATTCCTTGTTCAGGAAAGGTTTAGTTGTTGTGGTGGAATCCGGATATAAAATTATACTTATTGCAGTTTAAATTTTACCTTCAAGGTATTTTTCTTGACCTTATACGGTAAATTCTTTTGTATTTTTTTTTTAATAATTTTTATAGTGCAAAGTTACATTTGAATTTATAACTTTAGCTAATACTAGCTGACCCTTGCCCACTTCGTTGTACGGCAAAAAAAACGCGATGTGCGTATTTTGCAAGTTGTTATAAGTAGTAGAGCACTGAGTAGAAAAGTGGTGTTTGCTGCTCATACTGCTTTTAATAGCAGTTTGTGGTGTCCTAATATAGGAAATATAGCTACAAATATATTGTTTCTATTATCGTTCTGTCTGTTGGTAAAAGTCTTCTGAGACATATTTTATTTCTAGTGTTACAAATTTCCTAATTTACCAAATAAACATAGCATAAATAATGTACCCAATACCATACAGAGATTAAAATATTCAAATAGCTAGTAATAGGTTTGTTAAAGAAAATATATCGATATTAAATGTATCGAATACAAAACGATGACATATCAAAGTGAGATCGTTTCGAAACATATTTGGGACTGTCGATGTGAAATCGGATGAAAAATTATGCATTTTCCGATAGCTTTTCTTGTTACCGATCAAGTGGACTTTGAGAGCCTATCACACGGTAATGCTCACATAAAGTTGTCTTTCCCTTTATGCCAAAATATTTGTATAACTTGATTCTATCACAGCTTATCGCACACGTGGGCGTTTATTAAGATGGAGATCGTTAACCTGTGCGAAAAAAAAAGAAATAGTACCATAAAATGACCCAGCTATATAAAAAGCTAGTCTTACTTTTTGCCAACAAACTGTATTTACAGTTTGGCGATTCTGTTTTCTATGTACAAACATTGTATATTTATTTGGAAATAAACGAAATAAAAAACTTAAACCGACTTCTTATTTTGAATTGACAAACTGAAATGAAGCTATGGCATTCTCGGGAAAAGTACAGATACCTAGTATCTAGTAGGAAGTAATCAGAAGTCTGCAAATATTAAGCTCATCATCAGATCGACACTTTATTGCGCTTGTGAACCAGAAACACAAGTTATAGTTAATTAATTTAATGTATGTACTTACCTAAAATGTGCGATAAAGGACAATAGGCGAAAACTAAATAGGAGCATTATGTAGGTACCAAACACAGAGCAAAAGGCGTGAAGTTTAATTATATTAAAATAACGGAAATGCGATTGTAATTAAATTAACAAAACAAAATATGTTTTATTTCTCACATTAGCGTTTACACTTTCGCTTATTATACAAACTGTGCTACATGCAAGTAAATAGCCGTTTATTATGTGCATAATTATGTAAAAATTCAAAAATAAATAAGAAAAAACAACTACTTATTATAATTATAACTACAAGTAAGAGAAACAAATTTTAATATAAAAAAACGTACAAAACATATCAAATATCTTATTATAGTTACTAAAGCAAGTTGACAGTTGGAACATTACAGAACTAAACAAACTTTAAATAATCCCTCTAAATAATAATGCCAGTCTTGAGACATACTTTTATATTTTTAAATCGAAATTTCACAGCTCACATCGCCTGTCAAACTTGACATAAAGCCACGAATAGGAGCTGTATTATGAGAGAACTCCAAACTGACCCTATTTATATCAATGATAATCTATTTATTGTTACAATAAAAAGTTTTGATGTTATCAATATCAAGTGATGAAAGAATCGTCACCTTATCGCCAAAAGTCACGTTATTTTTTAGAGTATTAAACTTATTATAGACTTTATGTTTAAAGTGGTTAGATCTGTTTTAGCTTGGATGTAATTATTGTAGAAGGTATGTTAAGCAGCTTAGTGATGGGATGGTGTGCAGTCGAGGTTATATTTGACGCTTCAAGTGAGTGACGAGTCGTTCCAGTGGCATCAATTATGCTGTACATGTACAGACAAGCACAAAAAACAATTTGCTACCTATTAATTTTGGCTTTGAAGATCCATAGTAAAAATAATATACGGCGAATTTATATTTTTTCATTTTTAGAGCTACATATCGCCTCGCAAACGTGACATAGTCACATAAAATATTATAAAAAAACAAAAACTATTATTAAAGTAACACGATTTGCCTGTTTATGCAGAAATAGCTAAATGTTACCTCAAACAATTCTTATTTTCCACGAAGAATAAATAAGGATTTTTATACACGGTAATACAATCGATAAACTAGCTGAAAATGATTCTACATGTTTATTATACTTTATACAATAATTAAGATATTCCGCAATAATTAGGAATCATTCTTCTACATAAAATATGGAAACAATCAAATATTCAATTTCATTACAAGACTGCTTACAATGTCATTACTCATAGATTAATTACTTACTTAATCGTCTTGGCTTGTATGGGCACTAATTGCAGTAAACGTTGTGTTTTTTTCACATTCTCGGTAAGTGGGTTTTTCAAATTATGATGCCAGAGGTTTTGTATTTACAGTTGCATGAAACGTTTAATTGCCTACAGCGGATGTTAAATACGGTAATTGGAATGTAAATTCGAAAGATAACGTATACGTCAAGAATAATAAATAAGCATGGTTTTGTCCTCAGATAACTATGTGTAAAAAATATAATTAATATTACGAGAATACACAAGGTATATTTATAATAATTGACGCCACGACTGTACGGCACGTATGAGATCTTTAGGATTTCGGTGAGCTATTTATAAAATTAAAAAGCGAACGTAGCTTGACATTTGACAAAAGCTGATTATGACGTCACTTTTTTTTCTTTTCCCCCCGTTTGACAAGGCCAGTTCTCTGAGCCAGGATTAATTTGGTACATTTTATAAGGGCTTACTTATCTCGAAACCGAGTGTTAGGAACGGGTTGTATTTATCGTAACCCATTATACACTTTATTATTTAATTTATTTAACACTCAGAGTTTAGCCGGTTGACTATTAAATCGTCGATGGGATAATACGATCTGAATTCAAACATTACTAGACTTAAATGTCTTATTTTGTTAATTTATTTACATTAAGTTATCTAACAGCTCGTTACAGATTAAATTTATTATGTAGAAATAGATTTTAGTGAACGTATCGATAAAGTAATATGTTTATTAAAGAACGTCGTAACTATTTTACGTTATGGACGTGCATATGAAGTAGACACATTAATATTAATGTATTTATTTACAAACTTTAAATGTTTTATATGGAAATAATGCATGTCTTAAGTATAATCTTGATAACAAGCATTTGTCTTAAAATACATTAATTAGCTTGAAGTCAAATGGTATTAAATTAATGAGGAATTATAATGAGCAGGGATTACATGACCGCTGCTTTAAACTAATAAATTATCTTTGTATGAGTTGCCCTTCTTAATACATAGACGTCATTTTCTTTTAAAATGATTTTTAATTTTTATTTTATTAGCCATCTCATTAGCAATGTAATTTGTCTCTTACCTTCTCGAGTTGAGAAGAAGTTCTTGGACTCTATCAGAGCTGGTATAGGTATTGTTACGAGCTTTCTTGTATTATCTTATTGTGCTTATTGAATCTACATTAGTCACAACAAAACAAGTTTAGATGGAGTGGTAAGATTCTGTTTTCTAAGCCATCACCACACAGATAAGTTGCGAGAATTAGCAGAGCATTAAAACTGTAGACTAATGTTTAACAATTAAAAAAACCTATTTTTAAATTCATGTTTTTGACTTAAGACAACATTTCTATAAGATCGTATTTTGTTCAACGCAAGTAAGCTATCTTTCACGGTCTATTGAGTTTGTTTTTTTATACTTAGTTCAATAAGGAATCGATTTACCATAGAGTTATTCAATGCGATGTTTGTGGTCAATGCTGCCAATGTTTTATACATAGTTTCCGTGTTGAAAAAAAAAAGTAACGGCCAGCCTATGTTAATGTAATAGCAATAACTTTCTCGAATGGTAATTTATAAGTAGATAAGAATGCAGACTTGTTTAATAGGTCTGGATCTTGTGTGGTATTGTGATTGAATATTTACTAAGTATCGCGATAGCCTTGAACCCATGATGTCCATGTTTTTTTTTTACATCATCGTCTTTTTGCAAAGGTTGGCGATCATATTAGCTTTATCGAGTTTGGATACTCTCTGGTACTCATAAAGTAAATGTAAGTTATATTTTGTCCTCTTTATAAGTATCAGTAAGGGAGTCCATTAATGCCAGACTGCAAGGTTGGGCATCCTCCTATGATGGTAGACAACATGGCCGTCTAACGAATTGATATAAGGTTAGGTATATGGTATCCGGTACCTTGCTGGTACCGGCTTGGCTGCTTATTCGACAACCATGAGGTGGTGACATCATGTTTTCTTACTCTGTAGCCACGTACAAAAAAAAAACAAAGTAATAATAAACAACTTCGTCAATCATTCGCTAGTATAAAACTTTAAACAAAGTAAAGTCAATAATAAAAATTAAAGAGAATAAAACTCAAAGCAGGTAAGTATACATAATTTTGTGGTGATTATCTAAATTCCACCAATTAAAACTATATGTAAATTTTTGAATTTTTGTATGTTTTGTATTATAAAATTTACAATTGTACGATAATAACTCTTAAGAACACAAAATTAAATTGTGTTTTGCTAATAAGACTTAATTTAATGATGAAAACATTGAACAATTTCAGCTTTAATTAAACCTAAACTTTAAGGTATTTTATTACATACAAACATTTTAAATCTTCCTTAATTTATCACCCATAGACAAAAATTATAAACTTCTTTTGTTATAATACCTACTCTGTCTCCCACGTATTTTTTTAGATAACTTTTGTAAAGCGGTTCTTGTTTTATTCTAGAACTAAGCTAATTATTAAAGTCTAGCTAATTGTTAATTAAGTCGAATCATATCCTGTAAGTGTTTCTCTTTTCAAACCTATACCTAGTTGACAACTGGGTATATGAACATTTTGGTGCCTTTTACATCTAGGTATTACAACTTAGCATAGTTGTGGTAACAAAGAAATGCACGGATGACCATAAGCACTTACACACGCACGGTACACAAGGAAGTTACCCTATCAAGAAATAAGTACGATAGAGCAAAGTTAATCCAAACTTAGTCGGCAAGCGTGATAAATTTTGTTCTTTAATTCTTAGTCTAGCTCAGGAGTAAAAATTCGTGATATTGCTTTTGTATCTATTAGGTACCTACTAGCTTTTGCCCTCGACTTCGCTGTCATTGTCATGTCAATTGTCATTTAGCCAAAAAGTAGGCTATGTTACTCTCCATCTCTTCAACTATCTCCACTTAAAAAAATACGTCAATTCGTCGCTCCGTTTTGCCGTGAAAGAGAGACAAACAGACACACTTTCCCATTTTTAATATTAAGTATGGATATATATAACACTTGCATCAAAGCTAATGTACTTAGTTAGAAGTTCCAAGAACACGTTATTTAATAAATTCTGTGGTCATCACAATCCGATCCAATGACAATTGTTTGACAAATTCACTAAGAGACACAAAATCGTAGCACAAGTTTCTTTTCTTGGCTAAAGAACATATTATATCCTTGCAATGGGACTTTAGTTGGCTAGTATTTCAAAGAAAAAATATCACTCATGAAGCCGTTAAACAGCTAATGAAGTTCTAACGTATAAACCGAAGTTAGTAAATTATGGAAGGGTGTTCGCATTCCTACGTAAAAGGTGCACTTCCTTATAAAATAACGTCTTTGTTATGTTACCTTAACCATGTTTCGTTAGCACTAAGAACGTTAATGGCTAATCTTGTAATAAGGCAAACATTTTTTGATGGATTTAATATTATTTATTTAGGATAATAAATACTCATAAAGAGCGATATAAAATACTTTTTCAAATGTTTTGATACCTGAACATCCATACATGGATATTTATAAAATCAAAGTCAAAAATATATTTTTAAAATTAATACATACTTTTGTTTTATATTTTTTGACGTCTTTTTATACTACTTAATATAAGTTTAGTACATTTCAAAGTTTAGAAAAATTTTACCACCACCTCCAAAGCGGTAGTAGAGAAGAAGAATAAGAATGGTTAATCGTATGATTAAGGAATCTAAAGTAAAGAAAGGACTTCTTAAACGCTTTAATAGTAACCTCTACTGTCCGCCATCTTCTATTCTCTACCTAATCACTTCAGTGACCAACGTTCGCGCTAGCATGGATCCTTCTAATGCTCTCGGAATTTCCAGTAATTTAAGTAAGTACATAATATCCCCGGAACAAAGATAACACTTGACATCCTATATTATTTATTTTTAATAATTCGTCCTAAAGCTTCTGCTTGGGGCGTTACAAACATTTGTTTAACTAATAAGTAGAATTTAAAAGGTTGTAAAAGGAAAACGATAACCAGCTACGGGTATTGGTATTATTTATGTAGGTATAAGAAAGGGTTAACATTAACTTATGTGCATATTTGCTATAAAATACATAAACAAAAAGAACATAATAGGCATATATTAAAGCCTGGGACACCATTTAAAAAGGTCAAACGATTTCCTAGATTATACCTCAGTTATAAAAATGGCAAATTAAATGTATAAAATAAAAAAGTTTTAATTTATTATGCTTACATATAAACACATTTATAATATTAATTAGTGGTACAATCTAAATAATAAATTTATTTTTATTTTTTCGATTGTACCGCTAATTAATATAATAATACAATGTAGGTACACACAATCATAATATAAATTATAATAAAAATTAAAATGATAAACTCATGAATATTATAATTTATTTTTAACTTTTATATTTTAAATGTCCATTTTATATTATTTTTTAAAAATATTTGAAAGCTTTTGAGAACTACAAATTATTTTATTTTCTACAAGGAACTTTTTAATACAGTTGATTTTTATCTCTACGTTCTGAAACTTACCTATTTAATACCAAAGTATATTAATATACCTACAAATCAATTTGAGTTCATCATAGTACCATTTACGGGCTCGAATAAATATGTTTCCATGTGATAACGGACAAAGGATACAATGTAGTCACATCTTCTTAACCCGAAAGTATCGTAAAAGGCAACATAAGGATTGTAAAAATCAGTCAATAGCTCTACCAAAGAAGGAAAACGTGGAACTGTCAACTGGCCAAATAACCTTCCATATTACATTACTATAAAGAAGGCTTTAGAAAGAAGTTCCGTCTCTTTAATGGGACGTTCGATGACTATAATGATGAATAACTTTATAAAACTTTAAAAAACAAATCTTAAAGTATGACTAATAAAGTATTTTATATTTATTGATATGTAAAAAAACATGTCACGTCATTAAAAACTAAAAAGCGGCGACTGTTAATAAACTATCAATACAATAAAAAGTCACACATTATTAGTGTCGGCTGGTCAAATCGGAAGAGGTCGGTTGTGACAAAAGGTTGTATAGGTATCGAATTACTGTCCCCCTCTCTCCCCGCAATAATCCCTGTCGTCTCTGGAACGCACCTGCATAATGACGTCTGACCCAAACAGGGACAAAAATAACCTCGTAAATGTCATTTGTTTGCAATATATTTTTGATGATGTTTTTTTTTTAAGATTTATTGTAGTCAAATCAATGAATGTCCCCAAGGTGGGAATGAGCCTTCTCCATCTCTCTACTTATCATCTTATTACTCTGCCTAGACCAGGATTAGTATTATATATAAAGAAAATAATGTTTTTGTTTTGCTTGGGTAATCTAGTGCAATAAGTAACACTTAAAACTAAAAATATTATGAAAAACAATAAATACTTAATACAATTAGACGTTGCATCAGTAGGTATTATTAAAAAAAAATTATAGGTAATAATTTTGTTTTATATTAGTTAGTAGTTGTTTATTGATAGTAGTATTATAACAAGTTCATATGGCCTATGGTAAACTAGTGAGCGTTTTAACTTGTCATGATAGCTGGTGGGTACACAGCATAACGGTAAATACTTACTGCAGATCACGCAACTTTTTTAATTGAAATCACATATTTAATAGGTTGTTGCTAGTACTAGTAGCAAATAAATGTACAGCTCTCATAAAACCCCATTAATGTTATTTTTCCAACGGCGGGAAATTTATCCTTATACTTACTATGACCTGTATTTTTATGTGTCACCACCTAATCTTATAGTTAATTTCATTAATACTACCATAGTGACATCCGTATAGCTTTATTTAACTGTAGAAATAATTCAATAATATGTACTAAGTAGGTATATGAATTAACTGTTACTTAACAATACTATTAGCAAAAAGAAACACTGAAAAGCACTATTACAAGTATTTAAGATTTATCGGGACCGACTGCGACGTCATGCTATATTTCTAAAATCACTAACCCCCTTAAATTTAATCACTGTTTAGCGAGATTTTTATTATTAAAATCAACCTTATACCAAACAAAACCGTAAAGGCTTATGCAGACCGGGACGGCATGGCAAGGGATTTTAATTTTTTACTAATGGAAATTCTATGCTTTAAAATAATGCCGTGGCATTGAAAGGGATTTTATCGCACAGCATTTTTCATTTTAAAGCATACCAATTTATGTCGTATTTCTGTAACAGTACGGTTGAATTTCCATTAGTAAATATTAAAATCCCTTGCCATGCCGTCCCGGTCTGCGTAGGCCTTAAGAATTTAAGTTAATCAATTGACTTAAATTGAAGAGGCGTTTATGAGTAAGGGGGTAAATGAATAGATAAGGATGTAACATATGTATATGAGTTTGTGCCGCAAAGAAACAGCTACAAACTAATATAAGTTTTATTTCTTTTGTTTGTGTTTAGTGTTTTAGTTAAGTATAAATAAAAATAATTCTCATTTCTAATATGGCGTGTTTAATAGATGTTTTCTAGCTTTTGTTACTGACTTTATTTCAATAGATATTATCAAAGTAGGTAATAAGCTTTTTACCTTAGTACAAAATTTAATAAGATTATTCTTTATCATTACCTAATCAATCACCTCATTATAAATCATTTATTTTACCAAATAATTTAAACATCTGAAATCGAGTCACACTACAAATATCACAAAATATCACCTAGGGGTTAAAGTTATATTCAAATGCAAAAGAAAAATCTAAAATAATGAAAGACATTTTAAAAGAAATAACTTCTATCAACTAATCGACTAATAACTTATATAAGTCTTCCTCTTAAATTTAATCACTGTTTAGCGAGATTTTTATCAACAAAACAACCTTATACCAAACAAAATCGTAAGAATTTAAGCTAATCAATTGACTAAAATTTAAGAGGCGTTTATGAGTAAGGGGGTTAGTAGGTAAATAAGAGAGTAAGTAATTATATAAACAGTTTGCAAGCTATACCTATAGTAGACTGAGAAACATTGGTCGCGTGACTCCTGGTACCTTTCCTTGTTCTTATGCTCACAGTTCCCAGCCATCAAACTAGATCATTATATTATCGCATATATATCATACTGTGATACTTTCATAATTAACTATACAACTATTTATATAGGAAATGCAAACCGTTGTAATTAGTGATCTATAATTAATAACCTCTAGCTAGGTGGACCGAAGAACTCAATAAGGTCTCTTGGTAGGACTGGATGCGGAAGGCGTAGGACCGAATTCTATGGCGCGTGTTGGGACTGCTGCTGGTAGTGGACTGCGATAGGCTAGTTGATTGATTGAGTTCATTAAATCAATAACACGGGCTAAGTAAGCGCATTTATTTCTATAGATGGGTGACCGCTAAGTGTTATATTATCAGGATATTCGTGCATGAAATGATTAAAAAAAATATTATTTGAACATATTTTCTACATCTTGGGCCTTTTTGAGAACTGGATCTTAAGAAGGCACACAAACCTAGCCAAGACCAGAATAGCCAAGCCCTCATAAACCTATTTTTATCTAGTTAATATTCTCGAGCTATGAGTATACAAACTGTACACAATTATTTTGCTTACAAAAGTTGTGAAGGAAAAACTTAAAAAAAATACACTCTTCTTATCGGTAAAAAAACATCTTAAAAGGCATGTGAACTTTACTTCGACCTCAAAATGGTAGGCCTTTTTAAAAATATGATCGCTATCAAACAGACTTGATATAAACTATATGTGATGTGATGAATGGAGTAAGAATACAATATGTCATCACACCATCTCATCCCATGTGTGTCGTAAAAACCGACTTAGGGACTATCCGTGAATATTAAACTATACGAAATAAAAAGAAGGAAAACTTGAAATTAAACCCTATACCAATCCGTCTGGCCAGCGTGGTATTAGTAGGCTAAGTATCCCTCCGTTACGGAAGACGGTCCGTCCCTGCAGTGGGACATGAATGGGCTGTTATGATGATGATTAAGGAACAAATATTAAAAGGCGTAAATATGGGGTATCTAAGAGACGTAGACATGAGTATTTTATCGTTGATGTCTTTTCATAGGCTAAGCGACGTGCCACTCAAAATCCTGCGCTCAGGATATTATTTTTATTCCGTACAATATTGCTGCTGTCTTTGCATTTTTATGTTCTATTAAGTAATATATAATAAAATGTAAATGTACCTAATGTAATATACATATAATAAAATAGTATCATGTATACAAATCGCAAAAGTTTAAAATCTATTCTATTAAGTATTTGTACCTAATATTGCTCAAGATGTAATGTAGTTGTGTTAATGTGTCCCAAATATATTTTAATTTAAGGATTAATTCACTAAGTTTTGATTAACTTTGTAATCAGTTGTCATTTTAAAAAAATTGAGTATTATTTATTTATGTACAATTCGGTATGTAAAGATTTTTTTTTGTATTTTTTTTATATTTTTATTTTAAAGGTTTATTAATTATAAACAACTAATTTGAGTAATTTTGCTTTCCTACTTGTAGTTTATTTGTAGTAAACAGCCAAAGTAAGCAATTCGACCGCATGTGTGACGTCATTGATGCGTTCGAATTGCTTACTTTGGCTGTTTACTGCAAATAAACTACAAGTAGGAAAGCAAAATGATGGGCTATAGGTGGGAGGGCAAAAATGCTCAAATTAGTTGTTTTAGTTATTGAGCAATGAAAGCAGAAACAAACTTCTGTTTAGCCGGGCGAAATGATGTCATTTAGACGTCAAATGAAAAACAAAGTAATTTATGTAATAATTGTAAAAATAAACACAATCTTGCGTTTTTTTGCGCTAAAAATATGATTTTATTACTTATCGATCTAAAATCTCTAAATGGTTTTGGATTCGACATAGGTTAACTTTTACTTTACATACCGAATTACCGAAAGCCTACCTACGTCAATAATCTTCTTATTTCTTAACACTCATCGGTCGGAGAAACGGTCATCATAATGATGGAAGGAAATTGGCGTTCAAAAACCACGTTGGACTAGCGATTCGGCTTAGGCTTTATTTTCTATTAGCCTTAGTACAACCTCTGCTTAGTTTGACTTAGACTAGATGACGTTGTGTGAATGTGTGAGGAATATTTATTTATATATTTATTCAACTTTTACAACAAATACGGACCCAGGACATAACACGGACAGACTTAACATAGCATAAGAAAATAATTAATAGGGTTTTTTACAGAAAAGAAACGAAAATTATCAAAAATATTAGTCGACTGTAAAAGTTTATATCTTAAAGAATATTTATACAATATGTTATCTACTTGTTGCGGATTAATTAGACTTACATTACAAGTTAATTTATGGTTAATTATAATTACATCTTACTTAATCTTAGCCTAAAAATGGAATCTAATTGGATTTACATTTGAATTAGAAAGCTTTTTAGCCGAGTTGCAACTAAATTGCTCTTGTTAAACCAACTCTACGTATTTGTACTAGTTACATCCGCTATTTATAAAACATTAAGCGATTTATGGCCTTTCGGAAGAGACAAATGGGGGCTTTACAACAGGCTTAACGCTGCATGCAGTGCAACCTGAGCCGAAACGTGAAGCAAAAATAAAGGTAATGATTTTGATGGTAAATGAGATGTGTTAGTTACCTGGTGAGTCAGTGGCAGATCTGTCGGAGTCGGAGTCCCTGTGCGCGCTGAGGTCCCGCGGCGGCGCGTCGAGTATGTCGGTGATCATGAACCTGGTGCGTGGAGCGCGCGCCTCGCGCTCGTCGCGCTGCACCGTCATCGCCAGCGCGCCGGTGGCGGGCGTCCCCACCCCGCCGCAACCCTCTACAGCATCCAGCGCGCGGCAGCGCCACCCCCTAGCCACCTCGCTCGCCCCCAGCTCGACAACCTCGTCACCGCACCCACAACATCACACCCCGACCACGTGATACCTCCAAGACTTCTCTCAACTCCAAACACTTTATCTAGGTACAACTTTGTTGCGATACTATCCTGTCCCGTCACCTGCGCACGAGCATCACACCTTCAACTAAACCTGATCGCCAGAATATCCTCGAACTAAACAAAGGTATTTTATCACTTTTGTTCCAATTGAAATTAATCAGTCTCTTACAAATATATTTTGAATGTATTGTATATCACAGTTTAATGTAATGTTTTCACACGTATAGTAATGTCAGTGTTAGCGCGTGTAGTAGAGCCGCGTGCGTGTCGCGCAGTGTAGTGTGTATGCACGCGTGAGACGCGCGAGGGCCTGAGTGCGACTGGGCCCGGCGGCGCGGCGCACGGGAGGCGGCGCCGGCCAATGGCGGTGCGGGCGGGGGCGCGCCGGCTCCACCAACGAGGCCGGAGCTCGCGCGGGGCGTGCCCCGGCCATGTTGCCGCGGGGACGCACTAATGCTCTTTTTGCGCGCTCGCCGCCGGGAGAAAGCTCCGCGCGGATTTAAGCTTTTAGACGTAGATAAAACGCTTTTATAGGAAAATAAAGCGTTCTCACAGCGGGATATCGCACTTTATGACGGCGTTTTACTGAAAGTTGGCGACACTATACACTGGTAATTGGTTCACGCCCGCCAAATTGAGGCTATCGTGTTGAAGCACTCGCGGAGCTTTGTACGCGCTCGAACGAGAATAACTTAAATTTATGACAGGGAGTTGTTAACTATACATTTTATTAGCATCTTGTTTTAACTTTATCGTTAAAAGTGATATTAATCTATTATGGTAGAGTAAACTGTTCCATATTTATCTACGTATCTACATGGAAATGTTCAAGGGATAGAAAACATGATCAAATTCATAATGGGATTAAGTATACTTATATAATTAAAAAACAGAAAAAAATACCTGTGTATAATAATAAAATTATAACAAAAAAAAGTCATCAATTACCTACTTATCGTTAACCTCTACTAAGAACCAAAATAGATTTGTGATTATTTGAAAAAAAAAATGGATAATATATCCTCCTAAAACAATTTAATGACCAACCTACCTTACCTAGTAGGTACCTAAATATTAGTTAGCTATGCTTCTTTCTATCACTAAGGGGGGCCCAACATAATAATGGGACATAAAAATAAATCTCTTGAATACTAGACACTAAGTGATGTTTCGTGGCACTTTATACGACAATCGAAATTTCATAATTATTTAGGTACCCCCTTACCTACTCATAAACGCCTCTTAAATTTTAGTCAATTGATTAGCTTAAATTCTTACGGTTTTGTTTGGTATAAGGTTGGTTTTCGTAATTTAAATTTAGTTAAACATTAATTAAGAGGCGTTTATGAGTAAGAGGGTTAAAGTTTATATTGCTGTGACTAAGGAACTTAGGCATGGGACTTGCAAATTCGGAGAGGTAGCGAAGTATAGACTGCTATTTTACATTACTATTCTTCAGTTCCAAGTTAAGAAGCAAGTCGTAGACACGTACAGACGCTACATAATTGTGTACGCTATCAATTCCTTAACTAAAGCGCCGATTACACTACCCTACATGTAGGGCCCTATACATCTTGTAGGGCACTACATGTTGTCTAGTGTAATCACATGTAGGCTGTTAGGACACTAGGTACAAATCGGAGATTGGCGAGTCCCGACCGCCCTACAGTAGGGTAGTGTAATCGGCGCTTAAGAAGAGCTTGCTTGTTGGTACTATAACAATAATATTTGCTATCAATGGTCTGGTTTTAGAATAGATTTTCAATTAGAAAATTATATAAAATATGTTCAAATCTGTTTGTTAGTACTATATTCCAGTAGTAGGTACCTAATAAAGATAAAACATAAACTTAAAAAAAACTTCTTGCTCAAATTCGCCTTACATGCACTTATTACTTTTTACCCGTAAGTGGGAAGAAAATGTTGATATTTTTATTTTGATGAATAGGTATTAGGTACTTTACCTATTTTATTTTTCTTATCTCTGATTTTTAAATTCGTGGTTTTTCACTTCCATTACCTTAGGAGCAAAGGGTTAAAAAGCTAGTATATATGTTCTAACTAAGCAAAAGCTTGAAACCTACAACGTACAACTTTAAAGCTCTAGGTTAAAACAAAAATAGTTTTCTTATAATTTAGTCAAGAAACAATAGAGTTCTGTGTTATGATGTTATATTATTTTTAATATACCTAACATCATTGGTCCTGTGATAACAAATATTTGAGCGGGATGAAATACAAACTCAAATTATCATGTAGGTATGTGTGGACTGAGGGCCTCTGCGTAACCCTCAAATATTTCTCCTAGAGCAGTTTTTCATTAACATTTGATGCTCAATTATGATCCTTGAAATAATGTAGAGTCGTTATTTAATTTTTCCTCATTCTTAGCCTAGTATTTAAATAACTTACAATTGATATGACTACCGAAACTCTTACTTAATAATAATAATAACTAGAAAAACAACATGTTTTATACAGAAATAAAACAAAAAACCAAAAAAAAATATTACTTTTTCAGAGTTATGTAATGGTAGGCTAGAATCCTAAGTCGCGTCTGCTTCTTTTGACAGCTTAGCTCTAATTAATTTAACATTTAGAAAAGGTTTCAACCTAATAAACCTTCATATTCGAGTATACGACGACGGTAGAGCCATGTCGTCCGTCTTTGGCTGCGGCACGCACGGGCAGGCTCGTCCGGTGAAATACCACCCTCTTACAGAAAATCGGCGTAAAATAGTAGTGCTTGTCACTGCTGTGTTTCGTCCGGTGAGTGAGAGTCCGGTAGCCCATTCCCCCTCCCTTTACTTCCCTTTTAAAAGGTCAGCAACGCACCTGTGATTCCTCTGGTGTCCATGGGCGGCGGTGATCACTTACCATCATGTGAGCTGCTGGCTCGTTTGCCTCCCATCATATAAAAAAAAAAAACTTATTTCTGAACTGACAGAACTTTAGATAAGAATGATATAAACACGAATTATAAAGTATTAATTAAGGCTAACTAAGGCCTGATAAGGACAGATAGAGAAATGAATATCTTTGTATAACATTAGATTTTTAGGTTATTTAAATATTATTTGCCTATTCAATGCATTCGGAGTGGCCGCGTAAAGATGACCTCCTAGCTCTCCTGCTCGACGCTCCTAGCTCTCCCGCTCGACGCTCCTAGCTCTCCCGCTCGACGCTCCTAGCTCTCCCGCTCGACGCTCCTAGCTCTCCCGCTCGACGCTCCTAGCTCTCCCGCTCGACGCTCCTAGCTCTCCCGCTCGACGCTCCTAGCTCTCCCGCTCGACGCTCCTAGCTCTCCCGCTCGACGCTCCTAGCTCTCCCGCTCGACGCTCCTAGCTCTCCCGCTCGACGCTCCTAGCTCTCCCGCTCGACGCGGGAAAAAAGCGCGCATAAAAGCGTTATGATAAAAAACATTAGCGGCCTTATTACAAAATACGGTCTAACTATAAACCAAGATTTATTACGTCACAAAACCACTGTTTTTGAAATTTGTTATTGCAAAATCAGTCTTAACGCTAAAGTGTGAAAACTGATTTTGGATTAACAAATTTATGATTTTGTATTTGTTAATACAAAATCAGTTTTAACACTTTAGCGTTAAGGCTGATTTTGCAATAACAATTTTCAAAAACAGTGGTTTTGTGACGTAATAAATCGTGGTTTATAGTTAGACCGTATTCTGTAATAAGGCCGTTTGAGTTTAAATATATTTACTTATCGATATTATTAATAACGATTTTCGTAAACATGAGTGTTATGAACATCGGCGGTAGCAATACAAATAGTATGAATGAAAACTTTAGGATTTAAAATTTTAGGAAGAGTGATCATTCGGATTACAAATCGTTAGGAAGAACATTTTCGGATAAAGAACTTTAGGTGAGCCAATATGGACCCATTAATCTTCCGTACCGTTTTATGATCAGAGAGTGCAATAAACGTGAACTACGGGTTGTCGAGGTAGAACTAGGGGTTCGCGAGAGAGAGCTAAGAGCGTCGAGCGGGAGAGCTAGGAGCGTCGAGCGGGAGAGCTAGGAGCGTCGAGCGGGAGAGCTAGGAGCGTCGAGCGGGAGAGGGGTCCATATTGGCTCACCTAAAGTTCTTTATCCGAAAATGTTCTTCCTAACGATTTGTAATCCGAATGATCACTCTTCCTAAAATTTTAAATCCTAAAGTTTTCATTGATACTATTTGTATTGCTACCGCCGATGTTCATAACACTCATGTTTACGAAAATCGTTATTAATAATATCGATAAGTAAATATATTTAAACTCCTAATGTTTTTTATCATAACGCTTTTATCCCTAAACATTTTAACCATAATATTTTCTCTCATACTCAGAAAGAAATATTTACCAAGTGAAAGTAATAAAAAGGTTTGTTTTTATACTATTTCTTGTGATTACAAAACCACTTTTTACATTTTTACATCAAACCATTTTTTTTTAATTATAGTTTATTGAAATTATTCGAATATTTTTGTCTTAAATGAATGAAATCCATAAAACATGACTCGTTCACGGTTATGCTTATGGCCTGAGAGTTTACCGTAACCGTAACTAAACCAATAAGTAAAGGACCAATTCGGTTCTGGCACTTCGCCGGCCGCTGCCGCGGCAAGCTCTCTGCGCTCGCTCGGCTCGTGAGTTGGGGTCACAGTTCTACCATAACCTAAACCAATAATTATAAATAGGACCCATTTCTTTTCTGGATCTTGACTGAATGATTGGAGCGGGACTCTGGTTTTGCTCTGGTCTTTGGTATATTATGTTATACCTACATGTTGTCAACAAAGTTACGCAAAATTAATGTATATAATATTGATTATTATGAATAAAAAGAAATCTAAACAAAAAAGATATGACTTCAAATTATAGTATAAACGATGGTTATGTTGAGAAAATATAGGAAAACAAATAATAGTATAATAGATGTTTATTGCTACGGAAATTATGAAGTTGAATGCTTCGGATTATTAACATTAGAGACAAAAAAATTAGGAATTGCGATTGTTAGGATGAAAAATGTTAGGAAGAACATTTTCGGACTTCCAATTATAGGAGTTGAAATTTTAGGTGAACTTTGGCGCACCCAAGTGTGAAATGCAAGAGATAAAAGGAGGCAGCCCTGTTACTTCTTTTAAGCAATAACACCTGCAGAAAAAAATGTATCTTTACTCTCCGTAGCTCGCCCTTAAGACCCTTAGCTCTCCCTAAGGACCCTTATCACTCCTTAGTACCCGTAGCCTCCGTAATGTGTTTAAAAATATAATGTTAACCGTTCAAAGTGTGTTCCGTATAAAGTGTGTTTCGTTAAAAAAAACTTCAATAAGAGTAGGAATTTTCCCGTAAATAGAGCACGTTGCATTTTTATTTGCCCTAAAAATGTACAATATTGTTCATAATATAATAAGTTAAGAAGACAATGAAAAGATTTGTACTGCTGGACATAGGTTTTCTCCAAATCATCATCATAAAAGCCCATTAATGTCCCACTGCAGGGACGGGCCTCCTCCCGTGACGGAGGGTTACTTGGCCTACTAATACCACGCTGGCCAGACGGATTGGTATAGGGTTTAATTTCAAGTTTTCCTTCTTTTTATTTCGTAAAGATAGTAGTTACGGTTATTCCCTTAGTCGGTTTTTACAACACCCATGGGAAGAGATGGGGTGGTGACATATTGTATTCTTACTCCGTCACCACACGGATAATTCTCCAAATAGTTGCATGCAAATAGTTGGTACATTAATTAGTTTTTAGATTCTATTTAAGTAGTCCACGTATTCCCAGCTCGTAGACATTAACAAAATACATAATATCATTTTTTTTATACCTAAGGGTAGGTAAATTCCTAAGGGACTTCACACGGAGGACACTGAGGGATGAAAGTGTCATGAGCATGGCGGCTAAAACCCCACGGCATCCTTTTCTTCATCCGTGTCATTCTAGTGACCTCTGCCCGTTACAAAACCTAACAAATAAATACTTTTCAACAAAAACACAAACAAAACATTAATTAAAGAAAATTATTCTTAAATGATCATCATCAATAACACGGAAATAATAAACGGTTATATCCACGTTTCTAGACTAAATGTATTCGTTAATATACATTTTAATGTTTGTATCGTGCCATTTATACACGTTTAGTGCAACTCGTAAATAGCAATAATGGTTCTTGATTAAAAAAATAGCATAAGTAGGTAATTACAGTTAGTTCACAGAAGAACAACTTACGGCATACTTTCAAGCAATTAAATACACAATTAAAACTACACACTAATCGAATGGCAATAAAACCTTTTTCGTATAATATTGTCTAATAACTATTATAGAATATCGCAAAGAGCTATTATTTTGCTCTTGAAGCAAAAATTGGTTTTGTCTTTTCTTTACTGGGATTCACTCATATTTAAGTTGCCAATAAATTTTATTTAGGAATAAGTACTTTTTTCTTCAAGACTCAGCCATTGGAAATATTTAACCTGATGGAATGCGCAAATACAGCCCTAAAATGCAGACAACGGATGGTAGTCAAATAACTTTACTCCGTCGCTTTACAAGAGTCAGTATTTTATGGATACATAGGACTCTTTTACTACTTTCTTAGGCCGTCCGTAAATATAATAGGTATCATCATCATCATAACAGCCCATTAATTTCCGACTGCAGGGTCGGGCCTCCTCCCGTGACGAAGGGATACTTGGCCTACTAATACCACGCTGGCCAGGCCGATTGGTACAGGGTTTAATTTCAAGTTTTCCTTCTTTTTATTTCGTAAAGATAATATTCACGGATAGTCCCTTAGTTGGTTTTTACGACACCGATGGGATGGATTGGGATGCGATGGGGTGGTGACGTATTGTATTCTTACTCCGTTACCACACGTATAATAAGTATGTAAGCAGTAAATCAGTAAGAGTCCACCTAGGTCGCTACCACCTGGACCTAATTCTCCTCCAAGGAGTAAGGTCAACGTAAATTCTTAAAGTAGCTAGTGAATTGTTAAAGTAGAAAGTGAACAGTGACAAGGAATATGACAGTTTGCTTGACTGACATCTTGAAGCAATAAAATGGTACTTAATTGTTGAGAATTTGACTGGACGCCATGACGAGAGGTTGGGCTGTCATTTATATATTTCACAAATTGATTTTTCGAAGATTTTGTGATGCAGAAAAGATGCGGTTTTGTTTTGCAAGTTCATCGTCAGTAAATAAATATGTTTAAATATGCAAGTGATTGGTGAATAGCTGGTGGCGGCGTCGTGATCAAGCTGTTCCTGTCTCCATCATACGCGTTCCGGTGAAGTTCTCCTGGACGGCAATGAAAAGAGAAGCATCGTCTTTTTAATGTTGTTTTTTTTTGTATGTGTAAACTTATACTCTTACTTACTGAATGTAATGTATTTCACTTGACACTGGCAAAATATGTAACTATGTTCATGACGCCATAATAAATAAAAATAAATAAAAAAATACTTAATTGTTTTTTACATATTACAAAAATAAAAGAATCCGAAAAGAAGAAAGACGCGAAGTTATACCTAAGCTTTATAGGTAAAAATTATATGTAGTTTAATACAAAAATAAAAGAATATAAGTAGGTACCTAGGTATCTTTATCAGATGTCCACTACTACTAAATAGAACAAGCTCTTACTTTAGGACAAGATGGCGATACATAAATGTGTGAAGGGAATATAAACAATTAGCATTATCGTAAATCTACTTCTTCTTTACAATAGTACATCTAGTTTTAATAGCTTACCTATTATGCTAATATACGAGCTATAACATCGATGATGAACTAATGAAGCCATCTATAACGCTATAAATGCTAACGTTCCCTCTATTTACAATGGCTAGGTCACGAGAACCATTATTAGTTACAGAAAATACTTAAAAAAACAACTTAAAGCTCATTAGATTGGCATACAATAATTAGAATTTTCATTTCACGGTTGCTTGCCTCTTTAATTGCTATAAGCTTGCATATATTACTAAAGTTATAATGGCTATGATATGTCCGTGCAGTCATTGCATCTAAAGGCCGATTTACACATCGACAAGTACAGTAGCGTAGAGTTAAGTACGAAGTAGCCCCCTCTCTCGCGTCTCGCCAACTTAACTCGCCAAAAAATAGGATTGAGATCTATTTAAATCAACTTTATCAACAACTTACTACTTATCTCGCTACTTTACTTGTCGATGTGTAAATCGGGCTTTAGGGCTCTTTCAATTTAGCTGTCTCGTGCCGTACGCCTGCCGTGCGTTTTCGAACGGCAAAAGCAATGTTTGTTTGTTTTCATACAAATCTTGCCGTGCAGCAGCCATACGGCAGTATTTATAGTGTCGAGCGTTCGCCCTTACTATTCGGTATTTCCCTTTATCAGGAGTCAGGAGATTATAATAATATACCTTATTATTTCGTATACATTCCTTCTTCGTGCGATGAATAAATGCATAGATTGTTTTTTAATTGGTTTTTACACACAGACTGATATAGGGTAGTACCATTTGGTATTCTTGCACATGGACTTCAAAATTAACTTACATCATAACAATCTGTTATTTGTACTGAACTAATTTTTGAAGCACTTAAAGTTTTTTTTTTTTATTATTATTTTCCTGACAGACAAAACTTGACCTACTTACGCTACACGTTACTTCACTTTATCTCTTTTTCGTTTACATCCTATTACTTTCGTAAATTAAATATCTGCCAAATTTCCCTAAATCAGCTTTTTAGACGCCCACGGGGTAATTAAGACTAGTAAAACACAGTGGGTTTTAACTCCGTTTCCAGACACATTATAGTTTTAAAATACAATTAATTAATATTCCCGTAGCTCACAATGTTGGACCGTTTATCGCAGGGCTTGTTAACGGTACCAAATTCCCAGTATAAGTATCGTTAAGTAACGTTACTTTCATAATGTTAACCTAGTAACGATACTACGGGTAGTTTTACTTTGGTATCGAATTAAATTTTTACCGATAACAATGTATCGGTAAGAGTATCGACACTTTTACCGGTACCTACGAGCGATGTTGCCAACTCGTTCAGTGTACGGGAGCCGCGCATGACTGAACGGCAACGTCGCCCGCTGCGTCGTTCATCTGCGGTCGAGTTTCAGTGTAGTTGTAGTGAGTGATTATGACAGTAGACAAAAGTCAAGCCAATTTCAAAGCGCAATACTAGATTGACAATTTGATCAAAACTGTTGTCAACACGATAGCTTTGCTTGTATAGAGCTTGGCTGAAAAGAAAACAGCTATGGTTCGATCCTGAGGAACGAATTACTTTTTGTGTTTTTTTTATTTTTTCTTATTTTGTTTTCTACTATTATTATTCAATACGAGCTGTAACCCGCGACTTCGTTTACGAAAAAAATGTATAGTCGACAATTAAATTAATTAATTAATTTATTAAATGACTTTATCACCTCTAGAGCTCATTTTAGTTGCATGTCATAAAACTATTAAGTTCAATATCGCACAACAGGGAGCACTTCTTCTTACATAACATTTCAACTCATATCATCGGATCTCCGAAAATGTTTCTCATACAATTTAAAGTCATAATGATCATTCTTCATAAAAAAATTAAAATGAATATTAATTGCAATTCATAATAATCACTAATTTAATTATTATTTAATTTTCATTTAATTTTTTAACCGATGAAAAAAAACGGAGGAGGTAATCAATTCGACACGTATGTTTTTTTTTGTATGATCACGCATAAATCAATAGGTTAATAAAATACCACTGAGTGGTCACCCGTCTATGCAATGACCTCGGTGAAATTTTACGCTTTTAAATCTGTGACCGCAACGGGCTGTGAGTGGCTGCCAGAGAGAATGCATTTTAAATATAACCATTTTTTTTCGCTCGCCATTTCAAAGGATATTGTAACTGTTTTCTTTGAGATAAAATACAATAAATTAAAAATAAAAAACCAAAAAGAATTCTTGGCACAACCCGGTTTCGAACGCACGTCTACTTCATCAAAGTCCATTGTTCTATACCCTTGGCTATCGAATCTTATTGAATTGTGTTGAAATCATGTATCTATTCCAACGAGTAAACATAATTGTCTATAAATCTTGATGGTTGGTAAGTGACTATTTATATTTTATTAAGCCAAGTAACTTAAATTCACCGTCACTGTTCACGGGTATTTTAATTAAATTAAAATATTATTTTTAATTAAAAATTAAATAGTATTTTTATTTAATGATTTGATTTTTCACTATTTGTTTATTTTGTTTTGTTTATTTTGTTTTGTTTATTATTAACAAATAAGTTTACATCAAATTATACATCAGTCTAACAAAACAGCTGAGGCTGTTTATCTGTGAGATCAGGGAGTCTCTTAAATAACATAATACATAATTATACAATTATCAATGAGGCAGCTTTAGGGATAAATCTAAATTAAGAGTTAAAAGTTAATTATTATTAGTTCATTAAATCACTACAATTATATACCTATATATGTAGTATGTATTAAATAATTAAAAAGGTGTTAAAATTGCAGTTATAATAAGATTGTGAGAAAAGGAATGTTATTTAAATTAAATTTATTTTTATGACTAAGTACTATCGAAGAAAGTCCTTCTCGATCAGTTTCTAAACAAATTGCCTTAAACAGCCACCGACAGTGTGACACGCACACATAGATACAAACTACCCAATGAGGTTGCATTAATTTCTAGCCCCGCTAAGACACGCCCCTAAAAATATTCCTGTTTCTTAAGTATTCATTAGTTCCGATTCACTGTCCGGCTATTGACAACGCGCTATTTATTTTTGTTTCTACACTCACGACTTGGTTTTTGTTTAACGGACTTTTGGAATTATGCAGAATATATTCGATATGAGATTGATATTATTTAGGTATACGTGAAAATGATAATCACGACTTTTTTTCATGTAATAATTCATAATTTCATAATTCATATCTTTATTGCATTCCATAGTTTACATAGATGTTATGTCTATGTATACTTATGGTCAAGCGGAAACTTCCGTGATTGTACATAGTTCAACTATTGATGTAGTCCAGTCTAAGTTCGAAAGATGGCTCTGTTTAATATTAATTAATTAAATTGAAATATCTTTTAATAGACGGAACCGATTGCAATGAAACAAAAACTAAATATAACTTCAAGTTACTTTCAATCGTCTACTATATAAGTCGGGTTTTCCTTCCTGACGCTATAACTCCTGAACGCACGAACCAGTTTCCACGATTTTGCATTTGTTGGAAAGGTCTCGGGCTCCGTGACGTTTATAGCAAAGAAAATGAACAGATAAGCTGGAAAATAATGCCCGTGCGAAGCCAGGACGGATCGCTAGTTGTGTATAAAAATCATCTACATTGCTTTCGTACTTGTTACGTGATGCCCGAACAAATTTTAGAACACCGATATAGGTACAGTTACAGACAAACAGACAAAAATTCCAAAACTGCTGGAAATGGGTTCTATTGGTTGTCTTGTAATACCTTGGCTATTTTTTTTTAATGTACAATAACGACTTTTCTACAGTTTTAGTATATTAATATTATGTATAGATTATTATAGTGGAAAGAGTTATAATGACAATTAACGGTGTTTCTATGGTAACGTTAGCAAACTTTGACTTACAGTATTGTTACTTTTTACCGGTAAATCATCGATAGCGATAAGTCAACTTACCGGTAAAAATCCACCCAATTAACGATACCTGGCTTAACGATACCTCTACAAGTAACGTTACCATAGTATGATGAAGGTATCGATACCTCATTTTTAACGGTATTTAGAGCCCTGGTTTATCGTGCGTTTCCGTTCTTGTTATCAACTAATGTACAATTTACTTATTTTAGGTATTAAAAGAATTGTAACTTTAATAACAATTAAAACTTCTTATTCCGGTACGGCTATTCTTTCATCTAATATTTGCAAATAAAACTATTATTTGCCAAAGAGGTAGCTTATCTCTGTCGGAAATAGTTGCAGAAATATTAATCAAAATTCTGTTGAAGTTATACGTACCTAATCGAAATCTTGAAAATACTTAGTAGGTATTATAGGTATATTCATGAGCATAGGCAGATGCCTATGCTGATGAAAATAAGGCGTGAGGTTATTAACTTACCTGATAGTAGGTTTCTTTAACATGAGGCTGTTAGATCGGTACCATTCATGCTCAATCTACCTCCAAGCAATAATGTGCAAATGTTACTATGTTAGGAAGGGCACAAATACCTGTAAAATATTACCGCACTAGCTTTTGCCCGCGGCTTTGCTCATGTTAAATTCGGGGTAGCACTGTTTCCCTTTCCTGGACACAGAAGTAAAAAGTAGCCTATGTTACTCTCCATCCCTTCAACTACCTCCACTTAAAAAATCACGTCAATTCATCGCTCCGTTTTACCGTGAAAGAAAGACAAACAGGCACACTTTCCCATTTTTAATATTAGTATGGATTATGCAATGCAGTCTTATTACCATGTCCCTAAAAAAAATGTAACATCAAGAGTTCTTAGTTCGCCTATACTCTCTCCTCAGGCAACGACCCCATACCTATATCATTAGACTACTGTACATATTAAAACATTATGAAAACTCAGTCACAGAACACTTACTGTATATATAATTCCCACGTATTGGAAGTGGTGGGATGACATAAGTATGTCGCACATTTCACGCTGATCGTCGCCATACCACCTAATAAACGGTACGTACAGACAACATAAATTGTTCTCTTAATAGATAATATTTGTAATAACAACTCTTTAATTTCTTTGTTTTTGTATGTTTGAGGATTTTGTCGGTACGTGGAGGGGAAAGTCTAGTAAACACGCTCATGGATCGGCAAATTTGGGACAAGGATACTTTGCTAAAGGGTGAATGGATTGTGTGCACATTGTCGACATTGTTGAAGACGGTTGGAACGTAAAATAAATTGCAAAAAAGAAGATGCCAATGTAGAGACCTGTGTCTCAGCTAATTTTGTCCGGTACAAGGAGTTTATCAGTATAAACTCCTTGTAAATGAGAGCGAAATACTTTTCTGGTAACCTAAGTAATTGTTGATTTTACTCTCAGTGCGATGTCGGAGTAAAAACCGTGTTATCATCAGCATATTACATGCTCTGGCAAAAAGACTTACTAACATAACAGATAAAAAAAAATCTGTACGAAAACAAGACCATTTTTTGTAATCTTATCCTTAATACCTAGACTTTAACCTCTATACCAAACTGTCTGGCCAATAGACCAATTTTCTGTGCCACATTAATGGGCTATCAACATAATAGACTAATAGCATATTAAAAAAGATTTAAAGGAGAAACTACGCAGATAATAAATAAAAAGTTTTTTTTTATGTACCAAACAGTTACACATTGTTTTTAAGCTAAATACTTTAATACATATATTCACATCATTGTCCTGAATAATTAACATAACTAATAAATAAAGTTTAAGACAATTCATAGCACTGTTTAAAGTAATAAAAAAATGAACAGAATAATTTATGAGTAGTCTATTGTATTAGGATAAAAACCGAGTAAACATTAACGTATGAAAAAAAAATTCGCGCTTAATCTATATCGCGCTACATTATATCCAAAAAATGATTTTTAGAAAAAGGTTTTAGTCTAAGTCTAATAAGGCTATATTAGACTTAGACTGACGCAAAACAGCATATTATTATCATGTATTATCACCTAAACTAAGCGTGTATGCAAAATTTCAACTCAATCGGTTGAGGGTATTTGCTTCAAAATTGAGTTGCAAGATTCTACCCGAACAAACATAAAGCGCAAGTTAAATAAAAGCTTTTAAAATGTATTGAATTGAACATTAGTTTCTATAACATCTTTACCGTATAGTGACGGAGTAGGTATACTATACATTGTACCAATAAGTACATCTTATCGCATGTACGTCGTAAGAAAAAAATATACACTTATGAAAAAAAAATATCTACAAAAAAGAAAGATTTTTTTTATAAAAGCTTGTACCAAAACGTCTGGCCAGCGTGATATTAGTAGGAAGAATTTCCCGTTCGTCACTGAAGGAGGCCATTCCCTGCTACAGGACATTTATAGGTCATTATGATGACTAATAATAGAAGTTTATTATATTCAATCATACTGTTCTCCACGCGACGATACTTTCGCGACGTGGGTCACTAACATCAACTTGACGTCATAAAACCAATTTAATAAACACTCCCGACTACTCATAACTAAATATCTAAGCATATTTTTTTATAAACAACTAATTTGTCCAAAATTCAAATGATTGTGGCTCAACATCGCTCACTTGTCATACGTTAATTAAATAATATAATTAATTAAACAAAACTTGCTACGAATAAAATATCTGACAGCTAACTCGCTGACCGTACCGTAATTGCAATAATTACTTACTATCAGGAAGCTTGGCGTACATTAATTTAACGTTTTTACTCGAACTAAGCTTAACAAATACTTATTTAATTGCTCATCTCTTTGTTCAACTAACATTATTATGTGAATGACGTAATGAACATCATACAGTTTTGATCGTTGTTCAAGTAATCACAATCTTAGCAAAAAGTGATATACGATAGATCGCGTGCTCTCTTCCATGTAATGTTTCTAACTGAATTGCTGACAATATCACAGAGTTAAATGCACTAATATAACTTAAGGCAGTAACTTTATGTAACCATGCTACTAATTTCTTTTTATGTGCCTATTGACTATTTCCTTGACAGTTTAATAGACTCGTATGTAACTATAACCTACATAATGTAATACGGTTTGATATAGACAATTGTAAGAGGCATTTGTTTTTTTTGCGTTCAAACAAAGAACTTATAATCAGTTGATGTTTTGCTGTTTTTCTCCTTTGTCATTTAATTAGAAATGCTTAATGAAATTATGGCTTTTGATAAATTGGCTTACCATAAATTGTATTTGTAATTGATTCTCTTGTTATTTGGAAACATATAAAAAACTTTATTACATTAGTGTTTTTTGAACTTGAAGTCCAACATTATATTAGCGAAACGTAATGTTATAAACATTATCAAATTAATAGCCAATAAAAAACTAAAGCTAGTTTTAATTGGGCTATTTTGAAAAACAACTCGTAGAATAAAAGAAGCTGTGAATATGTTAATTGACGAACAGTTCTTGTGCTTAGTAATTAAAAAATATATATTTGGAGTTAATGCATTGTTAAAACTTTGATGGGAATTAACTAAGATCCGCGAGGGAATCAACTACGTAAGTTCTTATTCTTATCTATGCAATCAACGTGACCGACAATCCGGTTAGAGTTGCCGGGTTAGATCGCTTCTTAGACACTTGCTTCAGGTTACAGAAGCATTCGTCTTTACATTTCTATGGCAGCATACGCACTGGATCCATCATCCCAGGGAGATTCACATCTCCATTTCAGATGGTTCACGATAGGACAGACGGAGTGGTAATATTATTTTGTATTTGCTGTATGGACACTTGTGTTAACTATCCCCCTTACTCATAAACGCCTCTTAAATTATGCCAATTGAGTAGCTTAAATTTTTACGGTTTTATTTGGTATAAGGTTGGTTTTCCTAATAAAAATCTTGCTAAACAGTGATTAAATTTAAGAGGCGTTTATGAGTAAGGGGGTATGTGTATACCAAATCAAATTGTAACTGAAAAACAGTGCCACTATCTATCCTATAGATTTTTGTTCTTTAAGCAGCTGAGGTCGCTGGGCAGCTGTGTCAATCGTTTCCAAAGTACCATGAATTTAACGTTCTAAAAAAGTTCCATTTAAAAAAAGACTCCTTGCAGTATACCTTAATCCCTGGGTTGCGGGAATTTTTAAAATATACATTAACCGGCCGCAATGAACATTCATGCCTTGAGAAACAATTTGTGGGTCGCATAAATTTTTCAGCAAGGAATTCAAATCCGCCCGCAATGTCATCTACGGCAGCCGTATACACTACTGCACGTGCTGCCAAGGAAGTCTTCCATAGTCATATTTGCTTCCATTGTGTATAAATAAATAAATTGACGGACATCTCTACACAGCGCCATCTGTTCCCAAAGTAAGCTAGGCTTAACCTGCTTGTACCTATTATGAATAACAGAAAAACGGATATTAATACTTAAATACTTATTATTTTGTAAATACATACATAATATACATAGAAACACTCAGACCAATGCAAACAATCATGTTAATGCACACAAAGATTTGCATTGAGCGGGAATCGAACCCGAGACCTCTGCGTAGCAGACATGTAATAGGTATAGCCACTACGCCACAGAGGTCGTCAAGTTTATCAGTCAGTGTTCATAGATTTAAAATTATTAAAAACTATAAACGTCATTACGTTTCCTTAAATTATAATTTAACATCTCCGCCTAATTAGCAATGTACCTTTATCTAAACACTTAATCAAGTAGGCACTAACCTACGTGAGAAGGATGTAGAAAAAACAGGTTTTAATTTTACGCCATTTTAATTGTTTGGCCAACTGTTAAATGAAATTCACAGCATTTATCATAACTTTAATAATCACTATTTATATTTAAAAAAATATTTTATATCTTTAAGAAAAAAAGAACGTGCTGTCATAATTCAAATAAAGAATCTTGGAAACACATTGTTGTTATGATTTATCTGTCCTCAGCTAATGTCAAATGTCACCTACGAAACAAATAAAATTAAATCACACTTATTCAAATATTTTGGTGGCTAAAGTGTTAAGAATTATGACAAATATGTTAATCTCTGGCACTTAGTGTGTGTAATTCGTCATAAAGCAAGGTTAAAATAATTTATTTTTCATAAAATAAATGTCATTTGTTTTTGTAAGAAAAATTCCTTTGTTTTTTCTATCTTTTTGTAATTGAACAGTTAACTTATACGGCAAATTACCACAATAAACGACCTAATTTCCACTGCAGAAAGAGCCTTCTCTAGTGACGCAATCAAACTTTGAAGAGAAACTCTATGAGGAGCATAGAGTTTTCTGCAAACTTCAATTTAGTCGGCAATTGCGACTCTGCGCTAGTGACTCTATGGTTTCTTACTCTCTAGGTACCCACACAAAAACAGTTATAAACTTACTGCCTATAGGTACCTACTAATAAGGATGTTTAGTGTTGACAAGTCCATTCATACCGGGGAAGATTACATCTGAAAAGCAGTAGGTATATTTCTGCAATGGGCTTTTATGTCACAGTGTGATAGTGCAGCAGTGTGCAAGGAATAATTCTTAGAGTATATAGTATGTACATAGTTTTCATTCAAACATTTAAATTACTTTAGAAACCAGATGATATAACATCACAATTAAGTTATTAACCAAGTATATTATTATTTCTTTAGAAAAACAAAGATTATAAAGAGGCCAGTTCAACGAAACCTACCAAGAACATAAGAAGATTTATTTACCAAAAAAAAACTAAGTATTTTTAAAACAGCCTCCGTAAATGTAACATCATTACCAGCCTTTGGCGATCCTTAATAAGACCGATTAACAAACAAAAACATACACGAAATAATAAATATAGCCATTAAAAACAATTCCCTGTTTGATAAAACTAATAGCGGTACATATTGTATACAGTACACCGCACAATGTATTATTATATAACGTATCACCATAAACATAAGTTCCGAAACTTGTGTTGAGCAATGTACGCCGTGGAGCGTGAAAATGTAATTGCATGTAGCTCTGTGCATCGGTTATAACAAGCAACGTAAACTGACTTAAATGTTTTTATTAATTATATATTATAATATCTAAGTAATGAAAATTGAGTTCATTAAGTAGCTTTCAGAGTATACCTATACGACTATATTGTCCTTAGAGCAGAATGGTACCTTCTATGAAGGCACTACAAGTATAGGTACTGCAGGGACGTTTAGGATAAATGACATAAAAATACATAATTGGGTTACCTACTTATTCTCATAAACATGAGTAGACAAGATAATACACACGAAGTCACATCATGATTGTGGTAATGGAAGTACTGGAATAAACTACGAGTATCTTCGGTTTGCCTTTGTCTGTAAGGTTCCCCGCCCCTTATACAATTTTTTGCATTAAAACTTATAATTAATTATTATAAGTGCCATCGAACAACCAATCGAAACAATAGTAATTTAATAAAGGAAAAAACATATTTTCCGTCTTTAAATAAAGTAGTGATTTCCACGAGATCAACTTAAAATGATATTTGAATATAGATTATAAATAAACAGTAAATTTATTCTAGAAAGCACTAAACCATAAACAATGCAAAAATAAAACAACACTCATCAACGAGCAAACAATTACACTAATTATACATATACGTATATTATATACCTTAATCCTACTTTCCACACAGCAATATAATAACTAACAGAGGTTTTATTTCTGAAAAATTAATTAAACAGTTTCTTAAATTGAAACTAAAATGAGCAAAGTATGAAATCAAATAGTCACATAAGCATAAAATTGGTGTTTAGAAGCACCGCACGCCGGAAACGGCTCAGACGAGTAGAGCGCACAACAAAATAATGAACAAAAGTCATTATAAGTGGCGAGATGAACGCGATAACGCACCGGTTAGAGTAAACGCGCTTTTTTACGTTAATTAAACTTACTTCTGTAAACGATGATGGTCTCATTATCTGCATTAAGCACCGCTCACTGGGCCGCGTTTTGCTTTTTACGCAATAGCGCTAGCGCCCATGACGCCAAGCCGAAACATCGACATCGCCGCGGGTTGTCATGTTTCTAACTCATTTCGATTGTCATAACTTGTCGTATAGTTTAAAACCAAAATTCCCAGCTCCATATATAAACAACAAAAACTTCTTGTTTTCAAATAAAAAATATATCTTTTACATTTAGAAAGTAATTTTATAAAAAAAACTTATAATGTGCTTAACTAGACGTGCATGCAACAGTTTTCGTCAATTATGTCGAAAATATTTTGTAAGTGATATTGCCTGTGGCTGGCCGCAGGGTCGCCTAATAGCCGGTGACGACAAAGGACACAACATGACAAAAACTCTACTCATTATCTTCTCTATGACAATTCACCTCCATTTATAATGCTATTAATAAAATAATGACTAACAATCACAATAAGAATTTAATTCAGCATCAAACTGACATTAAATGTCATTTTATCAAAAAAACTATGATTGTAATAAGCGTTTTGTTACGTTTTTAATGACAATATTTATATTAGCATTAGACAGCGCCTATTCGCTAATATCCGCCGTACCTACATCGTAGCCTGGCGTCGATTTATGTTCTATTGTTACGGAGTATTTCGTGCAAAAAATTAACTATACACTTAACTTGCGTTAATTAGAGCTCTTAGAAGTTATATTATTGACATACAAACATACATTAAGTCACGCACTGGGGGCAAGCAGAGAATACTGAACGCCATGTATTCTTAAAAACAAGGTTTAGTTCTTTAATATCGCCATACACGCCAGTCGCGTGTTTCGCACTTTGGTACCTAAAAAATGTCACCGTTTAGATCCTTGTAAGGCGTTACTATAACTACTTTTACACTGTAATTTTTTTACCTGCAGTAAATGTACATTTTGAAAAAATTAAAGGTTTTCGTGAGGTTTTTCTTGAAAATAAATAATATCTCTGGGCAGGCACTATAACCCATAAAAATACATTTGCAGCAAAGAAAATTTAATATAAACAAATAAAGTATATTATCCTCCAATATAGACTCCCCCTTGACCTCTAACAATAAAGCCTTGCAAACAAAAACATAACGCCAATATGACATCACGTAATAAAATCTAAATTGCCTCGGTCTGCATTCAAGGGTGATCTAAATCTAGTTAGGTGTAAATCGAGACGTCGTTTATGTACGGAGCGAAGTGACGTGATGCAGCCATAGGGCGCAGAGGGCGGCCGCTCCCAGCCCATGCATACTAACGCGTTGGGTAATAAGTAGCCTGATTTCATGTTGTTGCTGTTATCCCTCATCTCTGTCCCGCCTTCGACGGTCCCCGGCCGATGTCAACCTTCTGTACCTATTGGTATTTGAATGTAAAAGTATAAATTTTACTTTTGAATGATTTCTGATTTGTATTTATAACTGTCGTAGGGAAATGAGGAAACCAGGGATTTCACGAAATCCCTAGGGATATCACGAAATCCCGGTAAATGTCGAATATTCTTGATTATTACGTCTTCTTACTGAAAATGTTTAGTGATATGACAAAATACTAATATGACGTCAGTGGTATGTCTTTGACATAACGATATGTTAGAATGGATTTTAGATTGATGTTAAAATTGTAGGATTATTAAATATTTGTATTAAAATACTCCATTAAAAACATACTGTCAAGACGACCCTCTTTTAGTGAGGCCCGTCATGGCAGTAAAATATACTTTATTTTCAGAAAACTTGGCCAACAAGTACTACCTGTCAGGCTTTATGTCAGGTATTCTTTGTTTTATTTTCGTATCAAAAATATTACCGAACTTTTTCTACAAACTTTTACTAAGTACTATTTAACAAACCATAATAGGTAATAAGTATTGTGAATAGGCTATGTTACCCTCTAGTACTAGCTTACATACTAGGGGCTGGTAATACAGGAACAATACTACTTAATTACAAATATAATGTATATAGGTACATAAGAGGTAATGACAACCGACCTTCGATTTATGTGAGCAGAAATCATCAGTGTAACCTCATGTATAGGCAGTTATGGCTTATTACAGAGTTATTTGTATATAATGATATTATTATACTATATTATTAACAATATTATGATTATTGCACGTTTAATATGACTTATCAATAACATCTGAATTATTATCGTCAATGGGTCCGATTGCGTTTCTCCATTGACTTTAATTAAGAACAACAAAATGAACTTAAAATGTAAACTTAAATTTTTAGTACACATGTGTATTACCTTTGCTTTAAATAAGAACATGACACTAAAATAGGGCCATCCTAAACTTAATTAGTGATAGTAGTTTTCTTATTCCGATTGCGTTTCGTCTTATTTGACATTTGACTGACCTTATTTAAGTAGAAGCTGTCAAAAGCAGCCTTAATTAAAGTCGCTCGAAATTTTGTGCGAACTTATTTTAATCTATTAAAAAAAAATATTTCTTGGATTTTTAGTAACAAAAATGTTTCCTATCAGTGTTATAATTGTGCAAAGAAGGTTAAATGAAGAACATCAACGGTAAGAGTGTTTAAATGTGTTAAATTACATAACTGAATGCCTTTGTTCCTTATAAAAAAGTGTGTCTTTTCTTATTAGTTTACAGACAAAAAAAAAGGCTTAGGTACATATCGGCATATCAGAGATAATTCTGATCCGTTCGATGTTACAACTACAGTGTTCATAAAACTGTGTTGCTTTTTCTTCATCCTTCTCTTTTTATCTGTTTCCATGTTATAAAAACAAATTAAAAGATATCACAAGTAAAAACGCAAAATAAGTACGAACGAAAGTAAGACTAACTTTGACGTAATACAGGCGGCGATGTGGTCGCTAAGCAACAAAGCCTATATAAATAAATTTTAAAAAAACTTTGACGTACAGATGTCAAACTTGATATAACAACACTCTTAATTAAGGTTGTTTTCATAGACAAAAGGAATTGGTAGATTTTTAGGTCACCTTCTTATTTTGTGACATCCGCAATAGCTTTCAAATAAGGACGTGGTCTTATTTTATAAATTTTAGTGCATCCTTATTTAAGAACGAAAAGAAAGGCAATCGGACCCATGTTTTTATTTATATTAGGTATATCTTACTGCAGCTACACAACTGTTTTACTTACAAGTTAGTTATACATTTTAAACCTATATCCTATTCGCGTTTAGAATGCAGGGAGTTTCATTGTCCGTCGACCTAACCACGCTCTCTAACCAATTAAATCTTTTAAACCTCAAATTAATTGAAATTTTAAAAGATTTTATTGGTTAAACGGCGGGGCTGTCACTGCATTCTAAACGCGAATAAGATATAGTGGTTTCCTCAATGATACAAAAAAGCGAAGCGGTTTTATTTTTTTTCAAGAAAAATCTCACGAAAACCTTTAATATTTCCAAAATTTACTTTTACTGGAGGTAAAAAAATTACAGTGTAAAAGTAGTTATAGTAACGCCTTACAAGGATCTAAACGCGCTATTTAAAACTAAAATTTTAAAATGCTTGTTACCGTAGAACCCGCAATTTCTTGACCAATGTAAAAGGTGGTGGTTAATGAATGGAAAGAGATCGCAGCTATGTATACCACTTTGAGAGACAGGAATCTTTCCGTTTCTTTTTCCCAGACTATGGAAGACTTTTAAGTTATTCCCATAAAAAAAAATGGTCAGAAGTTTGTTTTTTATCATCTAAAATATAGAATTTTAGCAAACTACAACCAAGTAAATCAAATTACCTACGGTATTAACGCTCTACAAACTACTTAGTTGTAAAGAAGTCGGTGTTTAATTAGAAAATTATTCTAAAGCACTTTAGTTTTTCTTGGCATAAGCATATATTTAAGAGGAAGGAGAACAGTAATTCTTACGAAGTACATCTCTCAACTTAATGTACATTTAACTTCCATAAAAGCCATACAACAATAATAGACATATTCTGTTATTATGTTTTTAATAGTTGAAAGTCGAACAAAACAACATTTCAACGCAATTTATTCGTTCAATGGTTTTGCTACTCGCTTTTTTTATTAGTCTACATTACATTCCGGCGCGTAGGTCAGATCAAAAATTCTCACAGAAACGAACATTTAATAATAACGAATGAACATAATGCGTTTCAAACGATTTATTTTCAGTGTAAGCACATCACGTACGAACTAAATCATCGGTCAGAGAGCCGAAAAATATAACAGAATCGCCTCTATTAGCTTACGATTGGATCATTCGATACAAATTGTATAAATCGATTCGTATCGATACTAAATACTACAATCAGCGAGCGTCTCGTTGCAGCTGTTAGTTATGCGATCGGCGTCATCCACTAAAATAATATGACACAGCCGTTTCTGTATCTCCTTCGTAAACCCAAAAAGGAAAACTATTTATATAGCTGTAATTAAGTGTTCTCTGGTAACGATTGCAGATAACATCAATGTTATACTTATTCATAATGCTGAAATATTTTACTCTAGCAATGCATACTGTACTGTACTGTATTGCATTTAAGTAACTTAAAAAAACTACCTTTATTTTAAGCCTCGCACAAAGTTACAAACAGATGCCAAGAATATCCAGGCAAAAATAACGTGACTCGTACAAAAAGAAATTGTCCTCAATGGGATTTGAATCCGCGACCCAGACGGATAAGACCTCTGGGCCACCAAGACAGTTAAATTTTTTTTTGACGGAAGAATATTAAAATAAGTAAATAGTACTTATTTTAATATTCTTCCGTCAAAAAAAAATGTTAAATTCAAGCCAAACTTATAAGTCGTCTTCTTAAACTTAAAAACTTTTTATTAGACTATTATTACATACCAAAGATACATGATAAGGTTATTGCATCCTTAGGTCTTTCTAAAGCCATCGCTGAAAATTTAAAAAAATCTATAAAATTACAGCAAGACTCTTTTTTACAGACAGTATTACCTATTGTTATTACATTTTTCTTTTCTACAGGAAAGCATAGCAAAAAATCCGATGAATTACTATCAGAAAACCTGTACACGTAATAAAATGAATGCGGAAAGGGACTGGGATAACGAAGTACGAGGAAATTAAACCTAGCATCTTCAAGACGATAATCTGTGATAAAAATTGCTCTAAATCTTTTAAAACATACTTAATTCTATCAAGACAATCGATCAACGTATATAATATGTCGACGGTACACCGAGGATCAAGAGCGGACATTGTAAGTGGTTACCCATGCTTTCAGAGCCTATAATTTGACAATATTTTGTGTCATTTGGGCTTTATTATTACTTATGCCATTACACGACTGTGGATATAACGTTAATACACGAACATCACTGCCGCGGGCCCGATTAAGGGCGCAGTAACCACAGGTTCCCCTAATTCAATATTAAAAGCATCCTACGACGTGATCGGCAACTAATAATAGTCTAATACAAAGAAATGTCCCTGAGAAAATGTTGGTATGTCAACCTTTTTCTAATGTTTTTTTGAACGTCAAAATGAAATGGTTCGTTCATATCGAAATTTTAGAACTGAATTACAGTATTTATGAACACGATTTTTAGTAATAACATCAGTTGTATTGCAGTTAAATTGGATATTACGGATAGTTACGATCTATCATTAGATAGGTAATGCGTTTCTAGCATATGTAATAGTTTCGATTGTTTTTTTTTGTATGAAACACACATAAATAATAGCAACGCGTTAACGAACGTCTGCGTTAAGTGTCTTCCTACTTTACATAATATACGCCATGCAATGTATCGGATGTTTTCACGGCACGCATGTGCTCGATTTATATTTGTCTCACTCCAGAGATAATATGCTTATCACTGTGTTAGAAAAAAAGAGTTGAGTTTTTCTTCTCTGTGATACGTGATGTGCATAGTTGCGGTTCATTTCACATCGTTAAAATTGTAACAGTTCTATTTACCTATGCAATGTTTTTACAATGTCGTCAGTTTATTTTGTGTGTTTCTAAGTCAGAGCATGGGAAGGTATAATGATATATTACCTAAAACAATTGGTAAATAAAGAGGTACCGAATTGGGAGATTTGGTACTTATTACGATTTAAATCACATTTTTCACTTATTTAAAGGAAACATAGGTTATAATGGTTCTTTGCATATCGATTCCTGTCTCTCAAAGTGGTATACATAGTTGCGATCTCTTTCCATTCATTAACCACCACGTTTTACATTGGTCAAGAAATTGCAGGTTCTACGGAAACAAGCATTTTAAAATTTTAGTATTAAATAGCGCGTTATATCAGAACACTACGAGCATAATAAGAATAATTAAAATATTTTATCCATATAACTAAGTATACTTATAAGCATCCTTCCTATATACCTAAGATTCCTCCATATGTATATGAGAAACTTGACCTACAGATACCATGTTGGTTGCAGGGATTGGAATCGAGCTTTATGGGATAGGGATGTTGGCTATTAAATAGACGTTTCATAACAGCCCATTAATGTCCCACTGCAGGGACGGGTCTCCTCCCGTGACGGACGGATAATTGGCCTACTAATACCACACTGGCCAAACGGATTGGTATAGGGTTTAATTTCAAATTTTCCTTCTTTTTATTTCGTAAAGATAATATTAACGGATAGTCCCTTAGTCAGTTTTAACGACACCCATGGGATGAGATGGGGCGGTGACATATTGTATTCTTACAATAACCACCACCACACGGAGAGACGTTTATTAGTCAGCTTTTAGTTCATCCTCGAGATGTGACGGGTTATTCGGTCACTTCTACCTTGTGCCTAGCGATGCCTTACGGTCATCATAATTTTAAATTTATATTTTTAGTGAAAGGCCATTTCGTCATTAATACATCACGAAAGGAATATTTTCGCAACATTGTCGCTCTGTGATTATCAGAAGTTAGTACTTTCAAGTACTCTGTGTAATGGAAACTGCATGATTACCGAGAAAACGTACAGAAGTTGGTACTTAGTTGTTAATAAAGCTCACTGGTTCTCGAATTGCTCATACTTTACACTTTCTACAAAATTAAGCGAATATGCAGTTAAATTTTATGGTTACGTCTTAATGAGTAAAGATTTATCTGCAGTGAAATAGGTACACACTTCGAAGAGTTTAACAAAAGGGATATTATAATGTGCTTATTATGCATAAACGTAGACATATCAACCTAGATATCCTCGCCTTATATTTTAATGCCTTATAATATGATACATATTTTATGTAAGAAATTATAAAAAATTATAAAAAGAAGAATTGTATAATACATACTGTATTAAAGATATTAAGAGTAGGTACATATTTACAATTGGAGAGCGTTCGTTGTCCATAAATTATTTAAGTCAACGTTTTTTTAAATATGTAAGTATTCGTACCAAGCCGAGCGGAGGAGGCCCGTCCCTGTAGTGGGACATTAATGGGCTGTTATGTACCAAGCTGTTCACAACACAGCCTGTATTTAAAAAAAATCTTGTCATAGATAGAAGCCTCTATTTTTAACTAGAAATATAGGTTTAACAACAGCCTCAGCTACAACTATGGCTTTAAGATTAACAAGATGAGCGTTGAGAAGATTTAAGAGTAGTTTAAATAGATATAGGTCCATCCACGCCTTCCTCCTCTGACGCAATGTAGCGTCATCCTTACAAATCTACTTTGCTTCGTCTACATTCAAACATATCTTAATAAATGCCCGTCGGCTACGCATTTACCCTTTTGATATTTACACGTCCAAATAAATTTTATTATTTTATATGCAGCTACATTATGAAAATAAAATATTAATAAAAAAAATACAAAGATTCATCAAGAAATCCAACAAGAAAAAAAATAAGTTTAAAAAAGTATAAATGATGTACTTATTTTTTATTAAAATCTCTTCCTTCTCATGTCGCCTAGTCGGACGTTACTTCATCCGTCCGGTCCGCTCGAGCTGTCACCCGTCTGGGCACAGATAAGAAATACAACACTTTAAGAACCAACTGTATTTTACAAACAAACTGAAATAAACCTTATTTTATTACAGTTAAGGTAGAAGATTTTTAAATGGAGTGCAAAGTAAAATGGTCAAAGTTAAAGGTACTTAATGATAGCCTGGTTGGGCCACGATGACATCACACACAGTATTGTAAGTGGGGAGATAAGAATAATTCAATTGGTTAAGGATTTCGATGGTGCAACATTTGGAAGGTGATTTTGATTAGTTTAATCGATGTGTTCATTTGTAATATCTATTGAAGGCGTCTACAAAACAATTATTGTGGAAACTTATTCATACAAAATGTCATTAATATGATTTAATAGTGTCGAGTGTGTGTGGTCACGGATTAGGAATATAAAATGTCACCACTTGTCCAATGGGTGTTGCAAAATGAGTTGCCTATTAAGGCAAAATGAATAAAGATATTTAATTAAAATTGCAAGAAAATAAAATGACTTTTTCATTACTTTTTATAGTTTACTTCCATTACAGTAGAAACAGCAGAAGCTATTACATAAAAGTTAATTCAAAGGAGTTTAACAAGTGATGATAAAGAGGGACACGATTACAATAGCTGAATGTTCTTAGCGGTTCGTTTACCTTCCAGATCCCAGGACATAACCGAAACACAGCAGTGAATCAGCGCCCTCAGAAGAGATACATACTGATATATATTATTTATATTCGTTGAGTTATATTATGTGTAAATTATTGTATTACTTTATTGTTTTTTTCCTGAATATCGTCGCCCGTGCGTGAGTAAGTTTTTCTGGTTGCCAGCTAAAAACCAGCGCTGGGCGTCACACGCGCAGCTTATGATGAGCTGGTGACCCTTTCTGACAAACCTACACATGAGTACCTACCTGCTTTTTTATTTTTTTGTTAGTTAACATGATAAATGTTCATTGTACTGATGTGTGGCTATGCCAGAATAAATGAATTTTCTTTCTTTCTTTCATAGGATACACAATACGTAAAAGTTTTGAATTCACCACTATATCGCCACTAAAAGAGAGACAACTGCTTGTTTTCATTGACGATCAAATCAATAGAAGAACCACAACGACGACATAGCGTTAAGGATTGCCCAAGAGCAACATCCGTGGCCTTATATGGAGGAGTATTCTGTCCAGGACTAACCGTCTATAGGCGGATATGATGATTTATTTCTACAACAAAACCTTAAGCTAGCTATTACTTACTCCTTTACATAAACACTAAAGTTCACTGATAAACAACCCACGCTATAATCAACATTACGACACTGAACATAAATCACATAACTTATTTGTCAGTAGCCAAACGCCATTAGATAAAATAACTGAATTACAATATTTGTCTATCCATTAAATCTATCAAAATGTGCAGTTTACCTCGAAATACTACGGAACAGTGACAAAGTTTACTTTAAACTGATCCTTTACAAATAAAACTAACCCTACCGATTTATCGTCAGCTCCGAACAAAACAGAGCTAATGTTATATTTACTGTGTACTGGCTAATCAAATAGTCAAATTGTCCTACGTCAATATGGTAGAGTCAATATAATTGATATAGACGCCTTGAGGCATGTTGTAAAATATGCTTCTACACTACTCTCTGCTTAGGTATCTAAAGGCAAAATAACTGTGCTAAAGTTTTTCAAATCTAGTAATTGCAAAACCATAAAAGCTGTCATGGTCTCCTTAAACAAGGTTTAGAGAGATATTTACCGTGTAAGACACGGTAAACCGACGAGTTACGACGGTACAAGCCGATGGATAAGGGAGGGACAGGACCGAAATGAACGACCGCGCAGGGTGGAGGAGGCCTATGACCAGGATTGGACGGCCATTGAAACCATTATGATGATGATTACTGCCAGAATAAGCAGCGCCTTGGCTGTACCTACTCTTGCAGACACCATCGCCTTCTCGTGTCTAAAGACAATAAAAAAAACATATTAAACCAAATATAATAATGTTTTTCTTGCCCTATTCTTTTACTGCCATGCTTTACTTTTTCAAATAACGTTGACTTATGAGTTAGTTGAGTAAGACTCTGTTGTGTGAATTTAGTTTTAACAAATTACTTTGCTACTCCAGGTAATACAATCCACATTTTATTTCACTCGTTTACAGTTAGGTAATTTGATGTATGTTGTTATGCGTGAACAATTTTATTAATGACTTACGTGTCTGTTTTACGCAACATATACAACTCGAGTCTGAATTCTATTAAAAACAATAATCGACAATTTCTGATGTGTTTACTCATACGTATAATAAACGTAAAGGTAATTCTATTTTCTTCTACACGTCAAATACCTAGTAGTCCTGAAACCTAAGCCTTAATCTTGGGATAATTCTGGTGCAATTCGCAAATGATTATCTCAAGTCTGAAGATTCATTACATGTACACAATTACAGACAATTTATGAATAATACGTATAGGAATTATAAATATTATCTTTCAAACATCGAATGATAGTAGGTACTAAACTACGGATCAATCAGGCTTGCGACAAACCTGGTGCGAAACGCAAATTATGTTAACCTAAGCCTGGATCACCAGGATGTTCAGTACCTACAACTAAGTAATTAGAATTCCATATACAACAACTGTGGTAAGGGTGACGGAGTAAGAATACAATATGTCACCATCACCACCCCATCTCATCCCATGGGTGTCGTAAAAACCGACTAAGGGACTATTCATGAATTAATCTTTACGAAATAAAAAGAAGGAAAACTTAAAATTAAACCCTATACCAATCCGTCTGGCCAGTGTGGTGTTAGTAGGCCAAGTATCCCTCCGTCACGGGAGGAGGCTCGTCCCAGCAGTGAGACATTAATGGGCTATTATGATGATACAACAACTGTATTGATCTAGAAATTATTATCATGACTCTGGATGTTATTTGTCACGATATGCGGCTGTTGTGTTCGAGGTAGGATTTTTTTGAGGCACAAATAATTGTGATCAGTTTGGATGTTCTTCGTGACCGTTATAGGTATGTGTAGGTATGTTTGTAAAAACTTCCGCAACACAGGATTACAATGCATGATGTATAATGCGGATATTGTATATAAAAATACCAGTAGGCACTAATTCAAATAATACAAAACAATTTTTATATTATTGATATATTATTTCCTAATTATTATACAAATTATAGCTCACTTTGTTCTTATAATAAATAATAAATTACATGGTTATTCCAATCACGTTAATCATAGCAAACAACATTAGATTGCTTGCAATTTATGAATGTGATTATATCCGTAATTATTCATATCGGATATATTTATACAGGTAATCTAAACTTACCTTCGAAGTTTACAGAACATATTAATAATTATACTTACACACGAGTACCTCAAATCTACAAAAAGCATAAACCCTATTATGAGAAAACCATGTTTAAGAGAAATTATTAAACATATATTTCGAGTCCAAATTAGTATTTATTACTTTCCACCAATATTAAAATTAAATAAATAAATATTCCTCACACATTCACACAACGCCATCTAGTCCCAAACTAAGCAGAGCTATACTATTTACTCTTTGCCTTAGAAATTACTATAGGTACTTAGGATGTGAGTCGTGGTATTGGGTAATTGCTCAAGTTTTCCGTCATTCTTTAAATCCCTGCACACTGTCCCTTAAGACCTTAAAAGGCGGTTTAAAAACACCCACAATAGTGAAACTTCAGGGTCATCTAGTAAATAATATCATAAGAACCCTGGCTATAAAAACAAATTTAATACTCCTATTGGGTGCGTTATCAACCCTACTTATAAAATTTCACATAACCACAACCATTCACCTAACCTACCCATTCACATATAAACAAATTACGAAGACGACGAAAAAACTCATAATATTAATTTCCCCACATTTCATTTCACAAATTAGACTATACCCAACATTAAAAAAAACCATGAATGAATGCTAAACAGTCCCAAATGGTCATTTAGTGCCGGAAATGATCCTTTTGGCAAATAAATCAAAATTGCACTAGGAATATAAACGTAGCGATTAGAGAACCCAGCGGCGCTTGCAAAGGTCTCGGTGACCATGTAAGGCCGCCTATTCATTAGCATCACAAGAAATCAGAGGCGGGCTCGCATCTAATTGTGGCAAATTAGTGCCATCAGTGACGAATTTTATACTTGGTAGCCTTGCTTGTAAACAAAGACTTTTATTTGATCTGAGATTTAAAAGATTTAAGCAATAACCATTGTAAACGAGCATTTTATGCAACAGGTATTACGATCGTTAAAGAAAAGTAACATTTTTTTTTATTATTAATGACAGAGGTCACCTAAAGGTGAATTCGCAAGGATTTGTATAATAACACACATTTTTTTAGGTACGTACTCATTTTAATATCTTCTACAAAGAAAATACGAGGTCTTTAGCTTATTGTAGCTGGAGATAGTTAGTTTCGGCGTAAAGATCTGCACTTCTGCAGATTGACAGATCACATGGACTATGGCTTAGGGCTATGCACAAGTTACGGTAGCAGCAATTACACTTATTAAATAATCTAGTCTGCTTTGCACTAGATAAAACAGATAACATCTATTCTATCTAGGCTCTTGGTAGTGGAACTGGTGCATACATGGAAAACCTAACATCACATTGATAATATTATAATAAGCAATACCTGCACAACTGTAAACAACCATGTAGGTAACAACGAAGAGACGTCTGAAGGAGCCCCAAGACCATAATTGAACGTGCTCTAGGTAAGATAATGAAACGGTGTTTCGAACTAATATTCTACTAATAGAATAGAACTAGATCATAAACTGGCAATTATTTGCAAAAACAAAACAAACAAAAATATAACTTGAATCCAAAAAGGTAGGTAAAACCGTCAAATTATTCGATAATAAGCACATTGCTACATTGAAACAACCAAATACGAAATATTTACTGTGGGTGTATAACACAAAAGGATTAAGCAGTCGGTTCAAAAACAGCCGACAGTTTAAATAAAAGTAAATGATTTCCGATCAGAAACAACAACATTGAGATTTAACATCTAACGATACGTTAAAGGAAATGGGCACAAGAGAGTATCTTATATGGTGCCATTAACGTAGATGTTTCAAATGTAATTCCCTAATTAATTACGTGTTAACTCGAGTGTGTCATCGACAATCAATGTCAGTGAACCTAGCCGTTTGTCTAGCTGTCAAACTGTGTTGGTGTTGGTAAACTTGTCATCGGTAAAATTAAAAAGTTACCGCTTAGATGACTCGATTATTAAGTTTATGTGTTAATTTAACAACCAGAGTCACTGCAAACTTAAATCAAAATGTAGTAGGTATTCAATTTCATTAATATTTTGTCTCTACCTAAGTTGTAGACAATTGATTAATTATTGCTTTAAAAAAACGCACTTAAATGCATACGATTGTGATTTAAAATATGGCAAGTGCTATTAGACGTATAAAAAATCCCACAAATACTGCCTTCTTTTAATATGAACCAGGAGTCCCATAGGTACTACGATTAGTAGGCTAAGCTAATGCAAATTGGACATGAACTTTGGCCGCCAGGTAATCGCAACTTTCAAATATTTTTTGCACCACAGCACATTAATAAAACGTAAGCGCTTAGTTCCGCATACTTTTTTTTTTATTTACGATCCTAAGCTACGAACCAAACAACCAGTTCGGCTTGTGCCATTAATTTTATAATTAACACCTGGCAAAAACATTTAATAAGTATGAACACATTATGCTAATGAGTACAATACGTCGCCTTGGACCGCGACACTCATAACATTACAGTTTTTTATCACATTCACATACATTTATTGCCTAAGTTCAAAGCGAGGTGTTAATGGATATAATTTAGCTCAATCGAATAAATAAGTATGTAACAACCATCAATGGAACTCTCAAATATCTCTAAGTGAAATGAAAACGGATATCCAAAATTGGTACAATAAAACGCTTAGGCCGAATAGGTTTATCGCGTCTACTTCCTACAGCCACTCTAATAACCAAAACAAACAACGACAACCTACACAAAGGGAAGCAAATAAGTCCAAAAAGTGCTAATATAAAAAAGTGTGCCCGTTTTTATAAGGCAACGAGTAAGTGTGAGGTCGGGGCGAGGAATGTTGGCGCCTGTCTGAGTACGTATACCTGTCCGTTTATCAATGGACCACGGACAATAACGTGAAAAAAAAAAGTGAAAGAGTATCAAAAAAGCGCTTCATCAAACCGATGCGCGCGGCAAAGGTTGTCTCTTTACTATCGACGATTATCCGACCGTTATTGTCACTTTATTAATGCGTTATACAACGACTATATTTAGATCACGAGTTTGAAACTAGGTTTTGTTTGTGGATACGCTTGTGCTTTATTGAAAAATTTACTAAATTTAGAAAAAAAAAAGTGAAAGAGTATCAAAAAAGCGCTTCATCAAACCGATGCGCGCGGCAAGGGTTGTCTCTTTACTATCGACGATTATCCGACCGTTATTGTCACTTTATTAATGCGTTATACAACGACTATATTTCGATCACGAGTTTGAAACTAGGTTTTGTTTGTGGATACGCTTGTGCTTTATTGAAAAATTTACTAAATTTAGAAATACTCTGTCTGAATATGTCTTTGTAAGTTAATGTATAAAACAATTTTAGAAGTTTTCGCCTGAAATACATTTCATTTTAGTTATTAAACTACTTAAGTACTTCTATAATTTGCAATATAAATGTTTCGCATTGAGGTTACAATTCATATCAACATTTAGGTACAATACAATGCAGTCACAAAATGATGAGACAGATTAATTTGCTAATGATTTTTCAGTAAAAAATTTAAGAATAAAGCTAAATACCATTATACTTTTGTTTGTAGACTCAATCGATGAAACTAGAAAACAATGAAATTAATTTCATCAACATTTATGTATCTGTACCTATTTTTGGTTTAGTAAGGTTCAGTTTAGTAGTTCCTAATGTTAAGCTCTTCGTTTTCCCGTTTAGGTACAAAACAGAGATTTTTATTATTGTTCGTGCAATATTGAGGTAATTACCTATAGATTTTTGAGCATACGTTCTATATAAATATCACCCTAACGAAGCTGTTATGTTCTATACTAGTATGCGTCGATCTCTAACATTACAAATATCGCACTAACACTGCAACACGGAACTTTTCTCCCTCTCTTATGTAATAATTTATTTTCTAACATGACATTACTAAAGAATGCCATTACATTTCCAATCATCAGAATAACCAATAGCTACTACCGGAAACGCAAACATTTGCGAAAACAGGAAGTATACACTTCCTGTAATTAGTTATACAAAGTAATAAAAAAATTTAAAGACAATATTACCTATTACATAAATAATCCTTACTGTGTTCATCGTCCGGTCAAAGTTTATCTTGAAACTTATAAATCAAACAACACACATTACGTACATATAAAACCATATACAATCGAACTAAGACGGGCAATAGATATATGAATATAGTCTAAAATATTTGTGCATTCAGAAAGCGACGTCAGCAATAAGTTTTGGACATTGTCGCGTGTAGGCTACACTCGCCACCCCACCCTCGAGGTACATAAATATCCCAAGTAAAGCCTAACACAACTCAAGATGAACACGACAAAACTGATAAGGCCCCGCCACGCTCGACCGAGACATCCCAATTTAGTGCCGGCCCTAAGATAACGCTATTATACAGCTTTTAACTATAAGGACGATACGCTAAATGTGTTAAAATCATCTTGTTGTTTGTGTCTTTAAGGTAAAAGAGGTGCAAGTTGATTTGTCACCTGGTTCTTAATTTGTTAAAAAGTTTAAATTAATGGGCCAAGAAAATTTAAAACACAGGTTTCGTATTGAGAATTGTATGTCTACTTTTAAATAACATGGGTAAATATTTTTGCGTTGATATTACTTTTTTAAATCGGCTACATGTATGCATTGTAGCAGTTTAACCCCCGCTTTCCGAGTTACTGATCAAGTAAAAATCAACTAATCTAGTCAAAACTATCATTTTCAGGAACTAAAATGACAGTATCGACACTTGATTAGTTGATTTTTACTTGATCAGTCATTCGGAAACCAGGGTTAAGAATGCATTGATTCTCTTGTAACAAATCTAATTAAGTGGTAAACTTGGACTAATATATTAAATCGCTCGATTCTTTAACTAATGTAATTAAAAAGAAAAGGAGAGGCAATAGTAAAAGAAAATATGTTCAATGTAAAAGTGTCTTCTAGGCCGACGGACCTACTACCACGAGAAGGGTGGTCGTAAATGATGGGATGAAACTGGCAGAGGACCGAAAGGTGTAATGTGAACTAGAAGAGCCTAATGTACAGCAGTCGATCGCGCATTGCTGAGAGAGTTGTATACGCGAGGAAAATGTCCTTTAATGTCTCATTTCAGTGACTCTACCCTCCAGTACTGGATAATTAAATCTTGGCCTACTGTAGGCTTACAAACTAACTGTACAACATCTTTCTCAAAAACAAAGTGCAAATAGGCACGGCAACTGACAAAGATATCCATTTAAAAATATCGTAAGTATGTAAAATGGTTGCAATCAAATCATTTAATTCGTGCTTAAATCAGCACGTCATATTTCGCGTCAATAAGCATCAGAATAACAGTGTGAAAGCGACAAATACTTGTTATTTTTTTATATTATTACCAATGTAATATATTTTTTATACCAAACATAGTCAAAAGCTGACACCCTGTTGATAATTTATTCATATATTCTATTGATTATTTAATTAACCATTACCTGTACATGCCCGTGCCAAACTAATATACCTACTAAAATAACGTTACTTTACGGTACTAATTATGATTAATTATTTAACAAATTACTTATTAGTTATCTGTTTTTTTGTTTACGGTTTACTATCTTGTAAATTCAAATCGTTTCTGAAAAGAAAAGGAGTGTCATTATTATCATATGAGCCAACAGACGTCCACTGATAAAGACTCCTCCAAACATTTCCTCTTTATGCGGCACTGTGCCTCTACCAATGGACTAGTTCATTGGTTTACCTCTATTCAGGTCATCTCTTCACCGAAATAGCGGTATGTTCAACCTGCGTCATAAGCGATTGTTATTCTCCTCAGCGGTCATTGGTTATGCCTACTATGCAGCAATATATTGTTTTAAATTCTTCCAAATTCCTCTCATGGCACTAATCTTGCAGTTTCTAGCAAATGCAAGTGCATGTTCAAAAATTATTATATACTTTAAAACAAATGTTTTAGTAATGTATTGTTATCAATGTACCGGCAATATTGTATTATGTAAAATTTAAAACAAGTTTCATTGAGTAAAATAAAAACCTACAAATGAACGTATTTTATTCCAGTTTATCTTTGATTTCTTAATTCAATTAGCGTACATATTAAACTACAATATTTATGGTACGATAAATTACTCTAGGTAAGTTAATTCGGTTCCAATATGATCATAATGTTGATGGTAACACTTAAAACGTCGTAATAATTCAAATAAGGCTGGTTGATATATGCGCTCGCGACAATCTCCGTGTGCGTCCGACGAAGCTCGAATTTCCGTTTAACTAATTGAGCGAAAACGACACAACGAATACCATTCAGCGTGGAACTAATGAATGGCCCTCGAAAAAGCCAATTTGTAGTTTTTTTAACACTTCAATTTGTGCCGTAAACCCCAAAAAAGGCTCAACCAAAACCACAATCGAATTAGTGTCCCTTGTTCCGGAGATTAGAGGACTGTCCACCTCTTATCTCGGTCGTTCGTTATTTTATTGGCTTGTATAGAGTAAGTCGATAAACACGACGCATAATGGCCCATAATGAATCGTCCTCGCCAGCGGTTTGACTAATCATAAAGGTTTTATGGGTGTCGTTTCTGAATACTCGCTTTATGACACAGTGCTGGCTCGCTTTTGTCTCCATTCTATTTTAAATTTGTTATTTAGTTAAATAAACGCACAATTATATGTTATATAGAACTGAAAAGCTTAACAAATTTTATTTTATTTGAATAATTCAAGGATACTTTTAAATCTTTTATGTTTTAAAATTTAACTCGAATTTTAATTAAGTGTATTGTTCCTTGTACTAAAATGTATACCTCTCTTAATCAACTTATAGTAAAACGAGTTCTCATTCATTCATAATGTGATATCAAGCAAGAAATTAATGATGTCAAAATAAAACTTTGGTAAAATTATGGTTCTAAAACAGACTAAGTGAAAATCATAGTCTGTAACAATCACGTGAGTATAATTACATTAAAATTTAGCATACACGAGCATTATTCTGAATGTGTTACATAAATTAACGATGTGTAATTAAAAATTATTGCTGTGAGCTATTATCTTTGCATAAATAATTGCCCATAATAAGACACATTAACATCAAACTCTCGAAAAATAGTTCCAAAAGACATGAATTACTGCATCTACGATTCGAGAAATTGATAAAGATAATGTTTAAAATATGAAATTAGACACGCTCTAAATACTGTTTATTGCTACAAATTACTCCTGTAACCGTTTTCCCGTATACCCGCTGTGACTATGAGTACTATAAAAAGTTGACTAGTGCTCAAAATGATCGTAGAACTTGTGACAATGGATGAAACGGATCGGGAACGACCGTCCCACTCACTGCCCACATATAACGATACGCATTAGTATAATATTAATGAATATAAAATGATGTACAAACCGCGTAAAAGAGCTATTCATAAGTCGAATTAAAAGTGAATTAAAATGTCTGAAATGTCAAATTGCGAGGACAGAAGGCTTATTAGTGACAAATATAGTGTGCTGCCTATTAGAACGTAATGTAACGGTACAGTGTTCGATTGTTTAAGTATCTTTGTCATCTATGGTGTGGTATGGATAATATAATAAATTCATTACATTTCATTAATTCAGTTCATCAATTGTAATACTCAAGCACAGTAGTATTTCAGCTCATCTAAAGAGACTTGCAAGGAACGGTTCTGCTCTTGCTAATTTATTTTATTGCCATCTAGAACAATAATTTGAAATTGGTTTATACGTACTTGCAACATTTATTATTATAGCCCGATAATATCCTATTTCTGGGACGGGCCTCCTCCAGTACCCGAGGAATGGCGATGGTCAGATTATAGGTATGATAACATTATTTGACCTGAAGAAAAATCATTGGTAACATTTTGGGTTTTACTCTGTCACCGCTACGAGCCTAATACTATGGGTAACGCCATGTGTTATCACCTGAATAAAAAATAATTTTACGCACCCAAAGGCCATTCAGACACGGGAAAATCATTTATGGTTTGCGCAGGCAATTGTTTTACCTAGGATTTGCATCCGCGATCACCATGTTTGAAACACAATTGAGGCTTTTAAGCAGATGTTCTGTTATAACACGGTGTGACAAAATCCAAACCATAAAACGGTCATTCTCGTAGAATAGACGCCACTCGCTTTGCCACTAATGACTTCCTGTATTTTTTCATATGCCAATTATTTCCCGTGGGTGAGCAGGCCGAAGACATTGTTTTTTACAATAGTTTGTCTCAGGTTGATTTCGATTTAATTTTCTTTAGTCCATAATATGTGATTGCACGTTAAAAGTGACTCTTATCCAATTTATTTGTTAAAGTATGGTTTAGCTATTTTTAGTCAACCATAACAGGAACTATATTTATGTGGAATTAAGGACCTACGTAGAATATTATGGCTGTGGTTTTAATACGTGGAAACTTTTTGGATGATTTTTCTTGTCAATTGTTTATTTAGATTTTTTGTGAAGATCCTCAACTATAGACCTTTTAAGAACATTTCAAAATGTGTGTATGCCTCATGTTCAATACAACTTTCCTCGAATAAGAAAAGTTTGGTGAACTTTTCGCTCCAGTATAGGACGGTTGCTGCACAGGCGGGCTTAGATGACCTACAAAGTTTTAAATAAACCAGTATATTCATAAATGAAAATGACTGATTACAATGCTTGATAAATCATATACTGGATTTAGTCTAAATTCATATTTATGTCCGACTCTACATAAGTATGTTGTACAAAAATAAAATAATTTAATAAAACTTCCGCTATAAAGTTTTATTCTGAAGTAGTTTAACACCTGAAGCAGTGTACTCGTATATTAAACGATATTTTATTTCTACTTCTATATCTGATTCATAAAATTTTATTTTGAAATAATATTATGGTGATCTTTAAACATGGACTCTGATATCTTAACAATTGAACGAGAATGCAATATCCGAATACTATATCTGTTAAAAACACGGTAAATGAATTATAATAAAATCGCGGCGGTCCTCATTCGAACAAATGTGTTGTACATGTCGCGCCCACGTACAACGCTCGCCGCGCCAAGCGACCAACACTCAATAAGTTTTTAAAGCCACACCACAAATGCCTAAACCTTCTTATAATAAACGATTATAATAATTATTTAGAACATGTTTGCATAATCAAATTAGCATTAAACATACAAACATTATATGATTTATGGAGCGTAAATATGTTAATAAAGTGTCACATTGATCGTTTGTATTGCGTAATGTGTTTTTAAGAATACATAAACGCATGGTATGTTACTTATACTACATGTATACATTGTTTAACTGACAATAACAACAGGCGTGTTTGTGTGATTAAGGGCCCGAGGCTACGGAAGATGACATTAAAAAAATACAAAGCAATTTAAGTTACAAATGTCAAATAATTATACAAATTATGTATAGGTATGATTACGGCTTGCTTGAGAAATTATTCGCGATGCGTAGTGCCGAAGTGCTTGCGCACATTTCGCTTAACCATTTAAGGGTGGGTAAAACCACAGACAATTATGTCTTATTGAGGGGAGTATTAAAATGACATGCGGTTGAGTAAAGTCGCTCTTGTTAAATAACTCGCGGTGTTCCACCATTTGGTGGCAGTTAGTTTTAATTGAAACACGACATTATTAGAGATAGGTCATGTGATATTTAACAAGCGTGTCTTGTTTACCTTTAAAACTTTGTAATACAATCTAATTTAGGACCTATAATGCCTGTTGCTAGTAACTGCTAATCGCTGTTAATAAATATCAGAATTGTTAGAGCATAAGCTGCTGCCTCGTCTTGGATTAGATGGTGGACTCTTGTTTTCTCACTTGAACTCTCTTTTAGTGCATTGTACGTACAGAATCCTTGCTAACTTAGCCAGCCTAACTCCATCCAGCAGCGCAGAAGTTTCCTGGGTTTTTCACAAGCTTCGCGGAGTGACATCACTGTTCCGAGGATTTCATTGCATTGAGAAGCTACCGCCTGGCATTCCAGGATTACGTGCGTGACTGATTCTTCGGCGTTGAAAAATCCTCTGCATCAGTTCTGTTTCGCCGGTTAAGAATAGATGTTTGTTCAGGTGACAGTGGCCCGTGATTGTCCCTATCATTATTCTTAGATTAGTTCTGTTGAGATTTAGTAGGCGTTTAGACAGTCGGCGGATTCAAAGCAGTTTAGACTGTCTGCATTCTGCCATTCGCGACCATCTTTGATTTTGCAGCTCTATGGATCTTTGGCGGATCCAGGCTCGAAATTGTGCGAATGAAATTGGGAGGAGCGAGTGCGGGCCAACCACTTTCATCTCAGATCCTCTCCTTGCATGTTCATTTGAGTGGTTGACACTCAATCACCCTATCTGAGCTGGATGCGTTGGACTGTTGTTATTTTTGCCCCATAATAGACTTAAATGCAAAAGCCTAATGGCAGCCATTGTCGCTTCTTGCTGTATTTATAGATCCAGGTGTGTTATTTGTAAGGCTATCTCCAAAGCCGCTGTGGATGTCGATTTTGTACATTCACTTACGGCTGCCTCCCCTTAACAGAATTTAGTCTCATAACCCAGTTATTTTATTAGCTACGAATGCTGCCTTTTCCCCTAAACACAGTAACATTTTCACACGTCTTGCAGGATTTGTATTCGATTTTACTTCAAGTTTTTCTTTTTATTTATGTCTGTAATGGGGCAGTAAAGGGAGGTACCTTAATCGTTGCAGTTACAAGAAATTGGTCTTAGGAGACTATCCATAATTTTTCAATTCATTTCATATTCATGTCAATTACATTCCCATTCACAAAATTTCCATTTTTCACTTGATGCTAATCGATTCTGTTTCGTATGCTGATCAAAAAGATCTATGAGAGCAACTGAGGAGTTGGAGTACTAGAAAAATCACCAATCCCAGTTTTATGCGGGACAAAGCAAATTTTGGTCAAAATTATGGATAGGGTCATCTACAATTATGCTATAAACATAAACTTGCGACAGCGAGGAAATTGATAAAAAAAATACATGACACACATAAGCCGCCATACTTTTACCTTCCTTTTTAAAAAATGACGAGTCGAACATCTCAAAGTTTCTCCTTCGCTTTAAATGACAATTGACACGAACGTATAGCCATTATATACAATATTCTTATAATAACAGTGCGTCGACATTGCGCGTTTAATGTGCACTTATGTTCAGTTCTCTGTTCTTGAAGCCAACACGTACGCGTAGAAGAAGAGGTCTGATACAATCGTTCCTACGTGACTGCTGTGCCTACAATCCTAGACCACTATTATACCTCTAGTACCATAGTACTTAATCCGTAGATTAGAGATAAATGTTACCGATAATGTACTCTAAATTATATAGTACAATTTCTGTGTTACAGTAATTACTAACAACTGTCCCATTTACCATATGTTAAGACTTTTGAAGGAGTTGCAATTATAACTATTTTTTAAGTAATTGTTACTTGTAAAAAAATACGATAAAAAATTTTTATTTCATGGGAAAACTTTTAACATTTGTTCGTCTCCATGGTGAATCGGATGCAAGCAGACGTATTCGGAATCCCAAGTTTGGCTAGCGATTGAAGCACTCGGCGATCTGCCTCATTCGGAGTCCCAATTTAGCTAGCAATTAAAGCACTCCTTGGTGATCGCAGCAGTCGCGCATATGGATGTTGTGTACAAAAACGTACTCTTAAAACATTTCGGTTATTCACAAATGATTGCCTGAACTACATGCCCTTAAGTTCAGTTTTAAGTCTTCTTTTACACAAGGCTTGATCTCTAGTTTGAGTACCTACTATTACTTTAGGCGACACAGGGTTTTATCAGTAGTTCGGTAGCTACCTATTTCGTTTTTTAGCTACTTCTAATTTCCAGTTTAAATATTTTAAATGTATCGCATTTTTAATTTTGATTAAGATTTTTCACGACCCTAGCGTAGTTTTATTTATGACCTCCCGCGACGCCACAGGGACCACAGTTGGGTTCACCAAAATATGAATTAAGTGCGGCCCCATGCACAACACTAATATTTAAATTGTTTTCGATAAGGCTTTGTAATAGAGGAAAAATTGAGAAAACCGAATATCCTGACATAAAACCTTCCAGTGTCCCTTCGGTCCAAAGTTAGATAACGAAGGATGGCAACGTACCAATAGATCAGAGAGGTCGACGTATATAAGACCTGGTGGAGTCATCTTCCCTTAAAGGCAAGCACTCTGCTGCGATGGAGGGAAAATTGACCAGTGAGTACCATTTAAATTATTTTGTAGGAAGCTTGGCTTGGGCGTTTGAGATCCGGCAAGACAATTATTGTTTTTTATCTACAGAATACATAAAAGCTCTGATCTCTATAATACAGAGATAATACATAAATTACACACAATTAGATACAAGTACAAAACTAATTTGTATTCATACAAGTATAATTGAAAGCCATTTTTAATTAAATCCCATTTTGAACCGTAATGTTTATCATGGTGGTCTATCCAATCATTGATGGTTATACTATACACTCTATAATAACATGTTTTGCTGACCATTCTATGTTTTAATAAGTACTTTGAACTCTATGTATAAGCCCAACGATTAAGATGTATTTCGTAACATTAACATCTGAAAAATAAAGGAGGAAGGTAGAACAACAATCAACCTCCGCTGTAGTTGTATAATTAGCGTTATCTCGTGTATATCGAGCAACGACTGTCGGTCGTGCGCGCCGGTATTGGTGAGCGCCTCGCCAATAGCCGAGCAGCGATCGTACATCGTTAGATCATCGATTCTTTTTGGTTATTATAATAATTCAGACACGATTGCATCTAATTGCGATGGTTTCCAACGTGAAGACAACGAATTACCTATGACTGTACAATCTAAGTGGCTCCAAGAGCTCTTACAAATTATACCAAAGCCTAGGTACTACAGATCGGTGTTGAGAAACAGTATTTACCTTGTTATAGAAATAGTATCGTGTCGACAATCTTAACACTGTATTATTAGATATCATTTGACTCTACGTGTTTTCCTTGTATTCGTTTGCGTGTAACAAATGCCTATAATACTTTGATTGAAGAAATAACACCAATTGCATTGCAAATAAAATAGTTACGTTCACATTTATAATTCCTTACATATTTATATAATTGGACTGTATTCGTGAAGGTGTAATAAAGTATTATGAACTTCGGTTTATAACTTAAAATTGTTAAGTAATTTGTTTGTGTAAAAAATTATAATTTTTTTGTTATCATGGGAGACAGAGTTTTGCAAACATTTAATCACCTACACAAAGAGATCCAGACTTCTTACAAATATTTTCTAATTTAAAGAAGTCGTTATATTAAAAACAAAGCATGCTCGTAATTATAAAATGACATAATATCCTATAGCAAACAAATAAAGACTATCAATATAAACTGGACTGACAGTAAGGCAAGTAAGAGATATAAAAGATGATGTAATTATGATTCTTTTAGTACGTAAAGGCCACGGTAGAGCCATGTCAGCTCAAGCTTCTACATGCTGGAACTGTCATGGATATCTATAAATTAATAACGTGGAAATATATAAGTAAACATAACTTATTGAAAATTTAAATCATCAAAAACTTAATAGGACAATTTAATTCCTTACCTAATAGGGCAAATATTCTCTCAAATCTATTTAACAACCTGTACTCGAAAAAGTTTTATATAAACATATTCTCAATAAAATAAAGTTGTTATAAGTAAGTAAACAAAATAAAAAATAAAGTCATTTATAAAGCAAGATAATAAGTAAATATCAACTCGTTACAGAACGAAAAGGTTAGATTAGGTCTTATACACTGATTAACAAGCAAAGCAAGTTTACCCAGTCTAATAGCATTAAGACCGCAAAGCTTCGACATTACCCGGCGTCAAAGGAACCTAACTGACAACTAACAGCTAATTAAACAACCTCTACTATTAAGAGTTTGCAAACTAAGTGCACAGATTGCGGCAAGGCTGCACATTATATACCCCGTAGTAACTTTGTTAACTTTACCAAAATATTAAGCCACAAACTATATTAACGCATCAAAAAAGTTAATCTACTTTAAGATACAAAAAACAGACTATTACTCCGTAAGCTATAGAAAACTTAAACATCAATTTAGCAACGGAAGCTCAAAGACTACGGTTGGCAAAAGTTTTAGTAATGTTTTTACCGGCGCTTTTAGTCTCATCGCTAGATTGAATGGAACCATCGTACATAATCAAACCACATGCGGGGCAGTAATTGCCTCTATATTCAAAGACCCGCTCACATCACGCCGTATAATGACAAAAATAGTTCAAAAAATACCTCCGCATATGAGATATTTTTTTCAGAGTTCGCGCTCTCGCACGAAGCTAAATTACGAAATAAAAGATTAAGTTAAAAGATCAATAAACTTAATAAATGATCTCAATAATTGTTGTATTACGGACACAATGGAGCGGCGTCGTGAAACGTCATTAAGGCGCGAACATCATTAATTTTATTCGCGGCTTTCTGACATAAAGGCAATGGCGTCTGTCAGATTTGAAAAGCCGCGTTGCCGCCACCTGTTGGTAGCGAGGTGAATTAGACATAAAACCCCGCGGCGCGCGTTCCACTTGATACTGCCACTGGAATGACTCGCCACTAAATTAAAGAACCATTCAATCGTAGAAAACACGCGTTTATAATACAAGAAAATAATTTAATTCATTTATACTCGACTCATTGTTACAGTAGCACCAACGAACGCGTATCAAACTTGTATCGGTATGGATTAAGAAATAGGAACCTATTATTATTTATTAGTTGCTAATGCTGATGATTCTTGAAATATTTTTCTTTGGTTCAACGTTTCTGATTACTAATATGTATAATTTATTCTATTATTTAAGGCGTCAATGTACAACGTTCCCAAAAGATGGCTGCCAAAAAACTTGAAGCCGCCTCTGAAGATTAGATTTCGTTTGTGGTGAGGTAGCTAATTGCATTTTATCAAATTAAACCTGCGCCCGCGGCTGCCACGCAAATGATTGATAATGTTTGACGAGCACCGGTCCCACTAGCTTAATAGAACAAACTATTTTGATTCGTATTAATGTTCGCCATTTGTCTTGTACGCCATCATCCCCAGGCTAACATATTTTGATCTACAAACGAGGGTTAGAAACTAAGCAAATTAATATTTTCTTTTGTGTGACATTGTTAGATTTTTTTATGTAGTTTTAACTTATTTCACTATTTATTTTAACACATACCTACGTTTGTGTAATTTGTGGAGTAGGTAGAATATAGCACCTCCATTTACGCTATGACATGTTCTAATAATAATATGCAAGAACGTATGTTACATCCCTTTTGATAGAGTTACCTTAAACGCGATTGCATTTTCATAAGGTTTTCACTCGTTTTTTTTTACGATAAAAGTTTAATGATTTAATATTAAAAATTTGTTCAATGTTTAGTGAGTTGAATAAAAATCTGTTTACAAGTACGCTACAAAAGCTATTAATGATAGAAGAAAAATATCTTCTTCAGTTTCAAGTCTCGCCTAGAAAATTATATGCGAATCATAAGTACACAACTACTTATTACAAACCACTAGTATATAAAGTATGTTATATAGGTATAGTAAGCAGAATAGTGATTGGTCTAAAGACTATTAAAATATTAACAGTTATGATTGTAAATCGTCCAGTAGCCAGATATTGCCGAAGGCCTTCTATATAACCAAAGCTTGTAGCTACCGGTCTAAATATTACATTACTTTGACTAGGTATATAATCAAAATTTACATGCAAGTTTTTTTATTAAATTATCAAATTGATTCGATGGCAAATATTTTATTTATTAGTAAAGGTAATTCAGCAAACTATATTTCTTCTTTGTTGCAATATTCTTTGTTGAAAATTAAAGAAATTTTTACAAACCTTTATTAGTAAGTATTCGTAGTTTTAGTAAAATATACGTATGTAAGGAAATAAAGTAGTTATTGAAGAGATTAATGGCATTTATGTTCATGCAGATAAAAATTTGCATTGAGTGGGAATCAAACACGAGACATCGTAGCAATGTAGGGGCACAAACATTTGGTACTCGTATCAGGCTGGTTTAACAAAGTCATTTGGCTTTGAACTACAAGTAACATGGATTGGTGTTTGGTTTATGGTTTAAAGTATCAAATCTCTCTTTCTGAAATCTCACTCTGGCCTTTACAACACACGGAATGAGATAGAGTTAATTAACATTTTTAATCCGCCATTACACACGCAGCTTAATGTACCTAACAGCTTATATTTATTATTCTTTATTCAGTATTCAAATTACCTAAAGTAATAGAATGAGAAATTAACTACGCATTAAGCAGATTCGTTTTTTAATTTAATACCTATCAATGCAGGTGAAAACGTAGTAGGCAAAGGCACCTGCATTAGCGAAATAATTTTTCTTCCAGTTCTATTAAGCTTGGCATTAATTGACGTTGCTTAAACTGGGCGCGCTTTGTTCTCTGTTCCGTAGACATCCCGGCGAGGTTTTAATTACTGCCGACCAAATGCGTTAATGTAATCAAAGCTTAATACATCATACTCGCGCTATCGCACCGCCTCGGTTTGATTAATAATTGTAATGAGCGGCGGTGCCAAACGAGTTAATTAAGCGTTTTTTACTCTCCTGTGCCACTGCGGCCGGTAAACGGGCGCATCAATCACTGCTTTGTGCATGCCGCCGAACTTCTTAATGATTGAAATGACGTCTGAGTGTGCCTGCTCTTGCCCTCTGACCGCTGTGCACAGGGTTAGCTGTTTTACTTCTATGATTATGCTGTGTTTAAACTTCTCCTCTAGACAAAGGAAAACTAGACCTTGTTATAAAACGATTTTGGGTCTTCTTCTTTTTGGTATTATATCGAGGAAATTTTTCTTACTATCGGCATCCACAGAATGTTAACCTATTTCCAGAATGTACTTGTTTCTTCTACTGAATGAAAAGGTGGGCCATGTTGGTGTAATTTGAACTGAAAAATCTTGAAAAAAAGTAACTTTATTCATCGTTTTACGTTTTCATTGTCATGCACTACCTATAATTTCGTCATCGAAACTTTTTTACTCCATTGACTATGTCGACACAGTACAGTACGAGAGGAATATTGAAAGAAAAAAGCCAGGTTAAGAAGCTATTTAAACACACTTCTCATTAAAAAAATAAACACCCTGCAAGTTTGTGTTTTGTAGGGAATATCTGAAAAATGTGCATATTTAAGAAGATGTGTTAAGTACATTGATTTACAAAAAACCCAAGATGCACATTTTCAAACAAAACTAACAGCCAAAAGTGTCACCAAATTATACATACGCAATAAATACGTATAGTAATATCGTAAACATATTTTTTTTTTTCAAATTCAATCTTACACGCATGACATAAAGTTGTATTTAAAAAGTAATGCACAAAAAGCAATAAAATTTAATGATTGACGTTTGCCGGTAGAACAACGCGATACTAATTTAAAAAAAGTTTACAATGAGCCTATTTGTTGCGGACGGTTTTGGGAAGTGGAGTGTGTATCTTTAGTTTTTTGTAAATCAATGGTTAAGTATAACAATATGTCATTTAATAGGAAATTTAATGAAGTTTTCCAATAATCATATTAATATTCTAAATTCAAATTAAACTTTCATAGATTTTGTATTTTGTTTAACAAGTCGTTTTTACCCTGTACGTAGTTTGACAGAAGTTGATAAAATGACGCACGTTAATGGAAAAAAAGCTTTTCAGAATAAGACAGAGGCGACATCATAAATGCTTTCTAAGGCTTCACCACACGGATGCATGAGTACAAACATTGACCGATCTCCACACACCACAATCTTCTAAAACTCCCAATAAATAAATAAACATAATAGATATACAGGGTGGCTCATTCAAAGGGGTCAGTATGGGAAAGTCTTAAACTATAAGTCATACGATGTTTTGTTCTTAGGAACCATGACACCGATTTTGATAAAAAGAAAAACTGCATTCATACATTTGAAAAAGATACTGTACCCAGCCGGGAATCGAACCCGGTTGTTTTGCAAAAATAAACTTTTACTTTTTCTATTTAAATACCGATTCTGTAGGTCATAAGCAGTAAATGTCTCTAAGAAACATTATGTCTAAAATGAATAAAATGCATTGTTTTTACATACTTTAATTTATCATAGTAGGTGTTCAAAGTGGACACCGTTTTTTTCAATACAATATTCAACACGTTTAGGTAACGATCATGTCATTGCATTTTGTATCTTTATATGGTGAATTTGCGTTAAAATTGATTTTATGGCTGACCTAAAAAGTTATCATAGCTTGTTTTGTACATTCATCCTTAACGTAATCCCACAAGAAATAGTCTAGAGGCGTTAAATCGGGCGACCTCGAACGACGCACGGTGGCCACATCGAACACCTACTACCTATTATAAATGTAAGTATGTAAAAACAATGCTTTTTATTATTTTTAGACATAATGTTTTATAGAGTTATTTACTGCTTATGACCTACAGAATCGGTATTTAAATAAAAAAAGTATAAGTTTATTTTTGGAAAACAACCGGGTTCGTTTCCCGACTGGGTACAGTATCTTTTTCAAATGTATGAATGCAGTTTTTCTTTTTATCAAAATCGGTGTCATGGTTCCTAAGAACAAAACATCGTATGACTTATAGTTTAAGACTTTCCCATACTGACCCCTTTGAATGAGCCACCCTGTATAATAAACAAAGTAAATCAGTTATGTTGTCTCCTATTGTGTGCAGATCTAGGTGGGCTCTGTGGGCGTGACGGCGACGCGCCGATATCTAATCTACCACAGATAACAGCAACACATAAAATAGTGAACAGCGCCTGCCTGACAATCCTTACCGTACAAGCCACGGCAATACCTATCGAAAAGCTTATTACTTATTTTTAGATAATAAAATTTAGAATTTATCCGATAGTGATAGAAACGTTAATGTAGATGTACAGCTAGTTCATTATTTTTTTAATCATATTACGTCAACATCCCAGTCTAAGGATAGACCTGAAGTATGTCTAAAAGGGCCAGCAGCGGCATCTCGAATGGCGCGTACGGAGTCATTTTACTTGTAGCCTACATGTATGTAAATAAAGAAAAATGAATTTCCTAAACAGCACATAATCTAATTAATGGATAGACTCGTAGAGCTTTCATTTGTTAGGGCAATCTTTGTACGAAGGAAAATTTAGGAAAATATGAAATATTAGACCATAAAAATTGATACAATTAATAAACCGGAATTCTATTAAAACTTCTAGGTATTATTATATTCAAAGTAATACAAAGAACGCCGATTCACTTAATTTCTGTATAATAATAGAATTATTTTATACCATTATCTATATTAATCGAAAATTAATATAGTAAGTAAGTAGTTCGATGAAAGTAAATAGATTTGTTGATTGATGACAATATTCTTAATCTAAGTTTTATAAATTAGATACGGTTATGTATGTAAGTAAATGAGTGTGGCACCTAATAATAGATTTAATGAGCCCACTCGACGTCTGACCGATGATTAATTGACCAATATAAATGCAGTAACGAAATGTTCATGTAATTGGTTATGCGTACACTGTAACTGAGTGTTTATTATCTTGGTAGACACAATTTCCTAATATTAAATTGGATATCAATAACTCGATAAATAAAATCGCTTTTTTACAAATACATGTTCAATATACAAACTTCGTAAAAAAAATATATACTTTGGAAGTCATTCATTGGGCCGAACACGAAGAGTAGAGTTAAGGATTATTTAATCTAGTTATGGACACTGTGTAGAGCAACAAGGTCTCTAGGCACGCTTAGATAAAACACAGAGGGGATCCTCGCAGCTCTTATGCAGCCTATTGTAGAGCAACTCTATGGCTGCAGAAAATTAAGTTAATGAGGATATAATTAACCCTTTCACAGTGCCACCAGCAGACACAATAGTAAAACAATGCACGTGTATCATATATTGTACACTGCACTGGGAACGTGTTAAGAATGATCGGTAGATCGCAGATTAGGTTAAGGGAAGGACTAGCGTAGGCAGAAACACAGACGATATACGTTAAAGTTACCATACTCATTTAGAGAGGCATCTGAAGCGGCATATGGAGAGTCCTCTGGAAAGGCGTTCTTTGCATAGTCTGTTTCTGTTTGCAAGGCGTGTCTGATGTGGTTTTTGTTAAACTCTGGTGTGGCGTCTACAGCAGCGTCCGGAGTAAGAATTTGAAGAAGCGTCTGGAGAGGAGTGTGTAAAGGTGTCAAGAGTGACGCTTAAGGCCTACGCAGACCGGGACGGTATGGCAAGGAATTTGAATTTTTACTAATGGACATTCAACCGTACTGTTACAGAAATACGATATAAATTGCTATGCTTTAAAATGAACAATGCCGTGCGATAAAATCCCTTTCAATGCCACGGCATCATTTCTCTATCATCTAGAGTGGTGACTAAAAAGGAGTCTGAAAAGGTGTTTGGAAGGCGTCTGGAAAGGTGTCTAGATTGGCTCCTATAGTGACGTCTGGAGAGGCCACTGGAGCTGCGTCTAGAGTGGCGTCTAAACTGAAGTCTAGACTAGCGTCTACTAACTTGACTAGGATTTGAACTTCTGAACTATACTCGTACTATCCGCGACAACTATGTCACATAATGATTAATGCATACCTACAAGTAACACCCTTTGAGGAGAACTCAAATAATTATAAGTTACACTTAAGTTAAGTTAACCGCATTTAAAAATCGCATATTGCGGCCACTAACACAAGTTACATACCTATTAAAAGTATTTCCGTTTACAAAAGAATGATATTTCGCAAAGCATTTTGTTGCCAAATAAAAACAATAGTTTTAAAGGAATTACGAAAAGAAACAAATTGTTAGCCGTTGAACCACAGGGTTTTGAAAACCTAATGTGGTTAAAGACAGAGAGTCGCGTGTGTCCTTTGTTCCTGCGTTTATCCGTCAACTGTGTGAAAACTTTAAATATCTCTTATCCAATCGAATCTCAATTTTATTTTCATTAAAATAAAGTTTATTTTTGCTGCATACGAGTGTAGGTGTAGAATTGCATGGGGTTGTGGTGAGCGCACGCGCCTCTTGCGTTGAACATTTGATTACGATCCTTTGTTACTTGCGAGTGTGACAGCTGTCGATTCCTTTGATTATTAGCGAATTTAAAGGCTCTGGTATTAACATAACACCTTTACGTTCGCAAAATTTGATTTAACCTACTTAACTATAAAAAGATTTTGACATTAAATTTGAAATAAGCTCCACTACCTAAGGATCAGAGTTTACGTAAAAGGAACCTCTTTTTAATCAAATCAAGAACAGGTAAAAATAAATAATTGCTTACACTCTACATTTATATTGTATTATTAGAAATGTAGAGTCTTCGCAATTTATAATAATAAATTAAAAAACTAACTGTTATTTGAAAAGAATTTGAATATAATACAATATTGAATCTATAATGCTTAGGTTTGAAATAACTTATCATAGATAGTTATAGGTAAATTATCTTAGAGAGATTTTTGCATTTGTAGTAGTGTTCGTATATGTACACGGATTCAAAATTTGAAATTTGAATTCCACTATACGGTCAGCAAATAAGGTCTGTCACATTTTTATTATTTAAGTATTTATTTTGTGTAATATTTTTTGATCAATATTTTATTATTTTAACATTGTTAAATAAAAATGTTCCGATGTTGATATACCCTAGGTAAACTTTGGCATCGTATTGTAAAATTAGTTTCGAGAGATTTTTGCAGCTGTAGTAGTATTTGTTTATGTTTATTAACAGGGATTCTAATTTTAAGACCAACAAAGTGGAATTATTATTATTAGTCGAATTATTGTTAACACAAATGATTCATCTGATGAAAGTGGGGATGTGAAAGAGAGTGAAATGTCTGGAGTTGAAGAAGATTAGAATTAAATATTATGGTAATGATTGTTAACTATTTTAGTCTCTAGCTTATCATTGTTTAATGTTATTTGATACAGTTGGTGTAACTGACTATAAAAAGTATAAAAAAATATAAAAGTTCTCAATTATTTATTTCCTTATGTGCTGACCGTACACAACTACAAATGCAAAAATCTCTCTAAGATAATTTACCTATATAAGGGATAATTTGAAGCTTTAAATAGTGCCAAAGCGTCACAAACTTAACTCCCTCGATGGAAAAGTGATCGTATTTGTTGCTGCCATGCGCGAAGTCGCCGTTTCGAATCCTACAAAGACCATATTATTTGAGACTAGCTGATGCCGGCGGCTTCACCCATTCTACACTCTAACCTACCCATGGGTATTCCAAATTTCCTTAAACTCTGTCCTATAGTTTTTGCATGAAAGAGTAACAAACAACCATCCATCCCTCCATACATCCTCACAAACTTTTGCATTTATAATATTAGAAGGATGTCTGTCTACCGCGGGTGTAGTACTCAAAAAAACCCCGACAAATAATGTAATAAAATCTCAACATTATCCTTATTCTGGTAACCAATAGGATTGATTAGTATGATCATATTAACGTACAGTCTGGACAATTCACTAAGGACTGTGGCGGGAAGTCAATGTTTATTCTGTTTATTGTAATCATCTTGTACATGGATCCAATATTGTCTCTTGCAGTGGATAAGATTTTTTGTTTGAAAACTAATTGCTTACTTAGATAAAGTCTCCGGACTAAGTAGTGGTATATTTGTATTTTGGGAAGACACACATATTAATATCTATTGAATAATACAAAGAACATTTAGGCCTAAAGAGAAAGAAAATGTAAAAAGAAATACCATTACAATAAAGATCTCGCAAGAAGCACCGTTGAAAAAACGAAATGTCTTAAAACTCGCTATCAAGTAAGTATATTAAATTACTTTATTTTAGGGCTCACTGACGCTGACCATTTAATTTTCCCATGTTGAGGTAGCGCGAAATCCAGTCGCTTGGTGAGTAAGTACAAGAGATACAACATTGGTTTTAGTCGGAAGAGCGGTCTATTGAGATTCCGAACCACCTGACTATCGGTCGGGCGCAGCCTCCAAAAGGTTCCTATGTTAAAAAGGCACCTTTACTTTTATGCCAAAAAATGTATCACATCCTAATTTCGCAGTTGCTTGACATTAGTTAGTCAGTACACCGCTGGGACTCAATCAAGTCATTCAGTATATTAGCGCACTTGTGTCTGTACGCCCACCAACATGACGTACATCACTACTCTTATATTTACAGGTAAGCTAAACATTATTTCATTTACTTTATAGTTACAAACAGTTTTAACTCGGGTGTTATCCATTTTGAAAAGATAGATTTGGATACCATAAATTTCACTAATCGCAAAATTATCATTCCTGGATAGTGACCCAGAAATGATAATTTTGTAATATTACGAATAATAAATCACATTTCTTAAGAAACTTCAGAAAATAAGTTTACTTATTTAGAAACTTTTGAAAATAACCACTCAAACATAATAATTTAACAACCCTGCAATCGGAAATCCCGGATGTCATAAAAATATATAACTATACCTACTTATAATAAAAAATATCTGTTTAAGCCTTGTCATTGAGCACGGTATTCGCTGCACCTAAATCAGCTGATAAGACCGATAAGCCTCATCCCACGTGCCAAGAGTTCACCAAAGGGCAGGTATTCAATGACTCGCAGGCACAGGGCACCTGGCACCTTTTGCACTACCAAACTGAACGGACTAATGGATCCGGAGATTCTCATTGTGTGCAGTTTAGTCAAGTTACCGATCAGGTAAGCTACTTTATACTTTTTATTCCTGGTGATCATTGTAAAGGATATTGTTTTACTTACCAAAAACAATGTTAATGTTAATGTTAGATATAGAGTCAATCAGCAAACGATGTAAAACGTACCTTTTACACCTAGACACGTTATGCGCTAACCTCATTAGTGAGAATCAAAATGTTTCTTAATATCAAAATAATCATAGCTAACTAATTTAAACCATCCAGAATTATTAAAAATTTTGTGAAATTTCTAACTATTTATCTTAACTTTTGTTTTTCAAAATTTCGATTATTGAGAGAGCGAATAACAAAAATTGTTAAGTAAGTAATTAAGTAATAAGATTTAAGGGGTACCTCAAATCTTATAACTTAAGGAAATTATCTCAACTAAATAACAAGTCTGCCAAAAGGTAACATTTCGTGTATGTTACAGGAGCGAAAAGATTTAAAGGAGCTAATTGGAAAGTTCGTTGAGAACTTAAATTGGGAGAGTCTGTCGCTAAAAATGCAAATCCCTTGCACGAGCCAATCTTCTAACAAAGTTCGAGACTACTACCTAGAGAGGCTTACCGGTGATGAAGGTTCCTATAGGACTCTGCAAATGCCTATGTCTACAGGTACATTAACTAATGCAAAAATTATACAACATACGAGTACTCTATCTTAAAATTTTACAGAATCACTGCTCAGACGGACCACCTCCAGTGCTGGAGGAAATCTTACCCCATATATCCCAGCTGTGCCGGACGGTCTAAGTACGACTTTTGAAGGATAAATCTAAAATTCCTCCAACATACATGAATCGCCTCAATGCCACTGCGACCCCTTCGCCGGACTCAAGGCGGGTCGCCCGATTTCTATGTAGTCATAAGAATAAGTAGGTAGTTAGGTAGGTACCTACTCATTTAAAGCCGACTAATTTACGCACCAAAAGACAGATTTATGAAATGTAGGATTGATCGACTGTGGAAATCCTAGAAAAAAAAGAATATAAATGCATTTGAAGTAGCTATGTTTCCTTAGTACCGCTTACATTATTTCTTAAACTACCAATTTCGTGTTTTTAAAAACAATGTAGTATCACTACATAGTATAAAACAAAGTCGCTTTCTTTGTCCCTATGTCCCTTTGGATGCTTAAATCTTTATTCTAATGTAATCGACTAATGAAACTGTACCTACTTAAACGTTGTATGTCACTCTGTAGTAGATGCCCGTGCCTGAGTGGGTCGCTAGTAAATAATATAATAACAATACAGTTTTAAAAGAAATATATAAAGCTTCTTAATTTCAGCAAAAATGGACCTGTCTGACCTACACCGCTATCCGATGCGGCTTAAGGTGATCGAAGGCCAGTACCTCGGCATGATGGACTGTCACGAAAAGTTCGTGTTTATCCTGGGTAAACAACCTCCAGAAGGCAAAGACATCGACGAACGACTTAAGAAGATGATTCAAGTTTATTGGCCAGAAGATTAATTTACAACTGTTTATGCTTTTCGTAATAACTTAATCATTATTAAAATAAATAATTCGGAGGATTTCTTATTTATTTTTGCATGACAGAAAAAGGGGTGTTAATGTGTTTCAAGAGTGGCGAAGACCGCGAAACCAATACCTTTGGTCAGTGTGGTTCTTATAAGCCAAGCTTCTTTTAGTCACTAGAGGAAACCCATTTCAATTGAAATCCAGTAAATAGTTTTTTTTTATAAGTTAGTCGGTGTTACATTAAGTACCTACCTAACTTATTAAAATAGTTAAAGAAAGAGTGTTAATTCTCTAACTTTATTAATTTTCATAAATAAACAAAAACTCGTTAACAATAAATGTAATATCAATTTCTGGCAAAGTTAATACACAGTAATGCACGGCATAATGCAGTGTAATACAAACAGTAATACTTAAGTATAATTGCTATACTATTTCCGGCAGGTTTACTAAATTAGTATCAAAATAATCACAAAAGCAACGGAGCCATTACTTCCACCCCACGTGACTGCACAACCCCTGCGTACTAAAGCACCACTCAAATTAAGTGTGGCTCGATCAACAGTCATTTTCGGTTACAATTAACCACACATTTGAGTGAAAAGTCAACCACCCACTCCAATTGATTTATTGTGTCGTACGAGTTCCGCCATTTTGTGGCGGGAAGTAAATTACTAATTCGTTTTTATCTAGAAGCGCTTAATATTTTGACTGCGAATGCTTTGCTGGTTTGTTTTGTTAGAAAAGTAGCAAGTATTTTTTTTGCAGCTAGCATACCTAACCCTAGATCACAAACTATTATGTCCTCCTGTAATTTTGCTATCTAGTTTAAACTTCCACATAAACACAGTAACATTTTAACAATTTTGCTTGGAGATGGAATATAGGGCACAGCGGTGGTAACAACTCATATTATGGCCTCTTGCTGAACAGATTAGTATAAGTATAATTTTAACAGCTTATTATTTGCTATCTTCTAAGTAACAATTAGACAAACATTAGATATGAATGCAGTTAGGTACACATTCACAAAAACTATTAACAAGAGGTATTGTATTGTACCTTATTTTAAAAGTTCGTCCACCATATCCATAGATTATAGAGCTATGTAGTATGTCGTGTGCCATGGAGGGTGCAACGCTGTTCATTTGTCTAAACGCAGTAGCATTTTGAAGGGCCTACTAATGCCTTACGTGGGGTGGGAAAGTGTTGCACTTTACAAAAAGTTAAATCGCTACTCCAGTGTTCAAGTGGCTCTGCCTGTTTTGTTAACTGTCGACCTATTGTTTAATAACTACTACTTGATTGCAATATTTAATTATATTACGAACGAAATGACGTGCCAGTATTGTATACTAAACATGAATATTAGATTTGAGTGCGCTTCATTGAAATTTCAATTTAGATGGTAGCTTGGAAGTGTAAAAGTCAAGTTATTTCCATTGTTAAATGGCTAGGTCAGCTGGTATCAGTACTAGTACCGTACCAGTAATTAGCTAATATTAAAGTATGTATCCTGTTAGCCTGTAAAAAATGGGTAAGAAGAAATGTGACCAGAAAGCTTATGGCGTATAACAAGCAGCACAAAACTAATGATTCTACGTGCATCACTTAAACGGAGCAAGTATCTACCTAAAATAGGATACTAAAACGTTTAACTTTTACGTGTAAAATGTAATCTTTAGCAATCTATGTACCTAGATGTAGGTAAGTATGTACTTCATACGTTTTATGTAAGAAGAGGTCGTGTGAAGCAACACAATCGCATACAATATAATTACTTCGTAACTTTTAAACTACACTCTTATCGAGTTATTACGAACGAATTCGTCATCAAATTATGATTGTAGATATTATTAAAAGTTCAAATAGTAATACCCGCTAAATAATACTGATATGAATCAAAACTGAAAGAAAATAATAAACGAAAAAGCGTAATTTGGTACTGTTCGAAGTTATTCGTATAACATTTCGATAACAAAGTTTTTCAATTAAGTGAGTATGTACCTACCAACATTGGAAGGTATATAATTAGTGTAACAGCAATATAATAATTGTAATTATATGTCAGTAAAGTAACAAAGTACGACGTAATGAGATATTAATATCTATGAATTGAACGACTGTATGGCGTATTTACTAGTTTGTATGGTGCCTGGTAAAAATACGCGAGTTCGAGCCGGGCATAAGTCAAACTATTGTGCTATTTACTTAGATTTTTATAAAATAATAAATAAATAAGTTTTGAGGCGTTACTTTACTACTTTAAAACCATCTTTACAATTTCAAACATTTATTGAAGATTAGCTGTAATCGATGTTTATTAATTTTTTAACTACCAAGTTCTATTCAACTAAACCTAAAAAATAAGTAAGCTTTGTTTAACTTGTAGTATGTAAGTATAAACTATCTAAAAAACAAATATTTGTAATTCTGTATTTGTATAACTTTTATTATTCACACGTGTCTTAAAATAATCTCGTTTCTCATCAATTTGATAAGAAAATAAATTGTACGCGATCCAAACCTAATGCAACATTAATGGTTCGAAAACAATATCAAAACAGGACAATTTTGTACAAACAAAGCTTTGGGCATCATCCTTCTTTATGAACTATAAAGTTATTATAATAAATGTTTTTCAATGAATCGCATTAGGTACAATAAATCAATGAGATAAGAAGTAACATGTGTCAAGAGCACCGTATGATGGAGTGGCAGAACATTCACCGCAGTGTGTCGGTGGCGTGATTGAACCACCGTTTATGCCGGTACGTTATACCTGTAATTACTACTGCATATACCTCGCATGTTAATTGTTGGGAAAATTCGGAACGAACGTAATGAGCGAGGGTGACTTTCTGACTTGTGGGAACTCGCCTATTGCCAATTAAATTGGACAACTGTTTAATTATATCTCTGTTTCTCTGTCTACCGATTCCTGTGACGCTAATTTGAGTCCCATGTAACTGTCACTCGCTAGTTCCTAATTAACGATACTTATCTATTAATTTTAGAGGTTTTTTTGGAATACACGTTGAGTGATTTAATGAGTTCAAATTATGGAGGTAGGTATTACACAAGAACGAAGTGATTTTCTTTAATTAGAGACTTAAAAGTTGGTAAGTAGCGGTAACGTTTTTTTATTAATTATATTTCTAAAACTTTCTTGTCATTCGACAAAAAAAAATTGTCATCGTCGTTATCATAACAGCCCACTAATGTCCTTTGGCAAGGTTTTTCCTGTATGAAACGGATACTTCGACCATTTGACCTACTAATACGGCGGTTTTTTTTAAGCAAGAGAGTAAGATGAACAGTAAGCAATTTAGCACTGACCAAATCTACATCTCTTTGGGTAAGCGCCCATACTACTTGCACTAATAGTACACGTACACCATCAAATACTTCCATTAGCTAGCTATTGAAGTTTTCGTATTTTGCTTTACAGCTAGTGTTTTAAATACACAACAAACTATTATTGGTCATCTGTTATGATATAGTAAATACAATAAGTATGTTGCAAATAAAGGAATTTAACTACACATCAACTAAAACTACTGAAAAGCAGGCTTTAAAAAGAAGGAAAACTTGACTCTATGAATGGTATTGGCAGGTTAATGTCATTCCAATGCAAAAGAAGGTCATTCCTGCAGTGGAAAGTACATATATGGACTAATATAGTTAATAATTATTTCTTGATCCAACTCTATCGATTTTGTCCCCAACAAAATCGACTCTTTCGGTTTTTTAGGAAGCTTCCTGGTTAGGACGCAAGCCTCGCAGTTTAACATTCATCTTTTTTTTAAATCTAACATTTCTTTTGTTACAGTAGCAGGCAAATACACTTCTCATCAAAAAAATCGAAACGGTGTGCAAGTTTGTGTTTTGTAAGGATTATCTGAAAAATGTGTATATTTAGGATTATGTGTTATATGTCATTTAATAGGGAATTTAATGACGTTTTTAAATAATAATGGTAATGTTCTAAATTCAAATTAAATTTTCATAGATTTCGGATTTTGTTTAACAAGTCGTTTTTACCCTGTACGTACTTTGACGTAAACTGATAAAATGACGCACGTAAATAAAAAAAAAGCTAGGAAATGTTTATTTAATAACTCGTATACCCTTTCGTAGCCCTCATTACTGCTTCTATACGGTTCTTCATCGATAGGATGAGAGTCACGATCAAATATAGTGGCGTCCTATTCCATTCCTCTTGGATTGCATTTTAAAGCTGGCAAAGTGTTTTTAAGGCATGTTTTCTAACACTAATTCGTCATTTCTATTCATCTCAAAGATGTTTGGTCGGATTTATGTCCGGGCTTCTTGCTGGCCAATCAATAATAAAGATATCGACTTCAGTAACATAATCTCTTATGACGCTCGCGGTGTTTGCCCTAGCATCCTCGTACATAAATGTCAAACCGGGGTCAAATAAATGTGCATAGGGCATCACAAGAGGTTCAAGATACTGTTCGATGTACCTATGACTGTTAAGTAAGGGCAGACGTGACCCAAACACAAAGACAAACTCTGTCTTGTCGTTACACTATTTTCTCCTCAAACAGTCCATGAACCGCCACCATGGATGGCCTTTTCTTTTAATCCTGCATGGTGCAAAGCATTCTCCATCACTTCTGTAGACCTTAGCCCTTCCATCGTTACCATACAATACAATTTTGCACTCATCAGAAAGGAGGAACTTGTTCCACTAGATGTATGACCAATTTAGGTAATTACGTAAAAAGTTAAGGCGCGCTTTTCGATGATCTGCAGGTAGTTCCTCCATATTTGCTGGCTTGTACGGTACAAGTCCACGTTTCTTCAACCTTCTTCTAATTGTAGAGTCATTTACAGCCACCATAGGTTCATCTTGAAGCTGCTGCTGCGGTTGAAAGACATTAAGGCGTTGATTTTGTAAGAAAGGTGTTACTATAAATCGATCTACTCGGTCAGAAGTTACCTGTTTTCTGCCAGATCTCTAACGGCGCGTGCGCAAACTAGTCTCCTGATAGCGTTTGCAGATTCTATGAAAAGACGACAAGCTTAGATGCAATCTTTCACCCGTAATAACCTGACTAAGTCCAGAATTCAGCAATGCCACCACTAGGCGATTTTTGCGGGTAAACATCGCGTGGACGCAGTAATAAGTAGAGCGAGGAACTCTAAGTGCGCGATACGGGTTATTAAATAAACGTTGTCAGCTTTTTTTTTCATTTACGTGCCTAATTTTGTCAATTTCCGTCAAACTACGCACAGGGTAAATACGACTTGTTAAACAAAATACGAAATCTATGTAAATTTAATTTGAATTTAGAACATTAACATTATTATTTGAAAACCTCATTAAATTCCCTATTAAATGATATATAACACATATTCCTAAATATACACATTTTTCAGATAATCCTTACAAAACACAAACTTGCAACTGTTTCGATTTTTTTGATGAGAAGTGTATTTACACCAAGCTTAAGTATACCTACTTCTTTCTGGCGATTTGTTTTTGACAATCTGTATTTAAAGAAGGCTTTGACAGTGATGTATAGTGCGCTATGTCCATAATTTCTATAGCTAAAACTGTCATAGCGAGTGACGTCATTCCATGACTACCACCTAAATTCCAGTACGGGATTCCTACCATCCATCGTGTTTAATCCAGGCGTATTTCTTCGTCGTAAGAAAATAACTAAAAAATCATCCTGATTGACTTAAATCTAGTAAATAAAATTTATACCATCAGGCCAACATGGTTAAGGTAGAACAAACACTCTTTATTAATGGCGAGCCCTCTAATAATAAAAATAAACCGTCGTTAACAATAAAAGCAACGTTTATTTTACAACTCAACAATAATAAAAGCTGTAAAAAATAAACTCGAAGGTAAACATTTTGTTTCGTTATGCAAAACTTGGTGGTATAGTACCGTTTAGCACTATGAGTAAATTCAACGGATTAGCATAACTAATCGGGTGGTTAGTTACACGCACGCCGCGATAAGGGAAATATGCTGTCGAATGATTTATACACGTAAGCTAGTAGATGGTTTGTACATTTATTAGAATTAAACTATAGGCAGTAAGTCACCTCGTTCGTGATGCTAATAGTGTTTACTTAGGTACCTATTTTTTTAATAAATATAAGATTCTAAACAATTTTTTTTGAAAATTTCTATTTAAGGACGAAGGTATACTTCTGTCTTCAATCTATTGACCAATTTGAATGAATCATGATCTAATTGTGTATACCTATTACCTAGTAATTCAAAATGTAGTCTTGCTCTACTGCCTAAAACCGTCAAATTGTCAAAGACCCTTTACAGACCATGCCGCGCTTTATCATACCTACTTATTAGCCATCAAGTTAATTCGCATTCGTTTAAATAGGTATACGAGGAATGAGTTTGATGTAAAGAAGACGCCCATGATGGGCATCTGAAACGACTTAGCGACTATTGTCACTAAGACTGGATTCATGAGTTGTAGGATGAACAAATAACCTCGCCAACCTCAGGACCAGAGACAATGATCACTTGTGCTTATCTTTGTAAATACTTTGCATAGAAGGCTATGTTTTGTATTATCAAGAATCTATCATAAGTAGATGAGAGATTATTGACCAGAACATCCTCTCGTTGGATCCGGCTCAATGTCAATCCATCCATCCATCCATCCATATCAGCCTATGGACGTCCACTGCTGGACGCTGCCTCCTCCAATGCTTCCACTCTGCGCGGTCTTGTGCCTCCCTCATCCATCGGCTTCCCGCCGTCCTAACCAGGACAATGTCAATGTCAATGGCAGAGTCTAAATTACACTCACTAGATACCTTACCTGCAATGTCTTCAGATAGGTAAGCTGAATTGTATAGTGCAGCATAACACATGCTGTATGCCACATGTCCATTTAACAGATACAATATCATTATCCCTATCAGTTCTTGGTTGCAAAAGAATTCGCCTATTGAAGAACATAAATAAATTATTATTAGATTAAACATTCATAAGACTAACAATAGGTACAAATGTCTACTTTTAACCATTCCAATTTTTTTTAATGAATTAGGTAAGTAGAATGTCCCACATTAAGTGACAACGGGATTGTATACTTACAAATAGACAGTCAATTGCAAAATAATATCTGGTTCAAAGTACATACTTATTGTGAATTAAAAGGTATATAAGTCACAATCTAATTATTAAATAGATTGTAATGATAGACACGGCAATCATCAACAAACGACTTCTGACTAGGACAATTTCTCTCCAATTTTCGTTAGTATAGTAATAGCATATGAATTACAATCCATCGGGTAACAAACCGAGACTAAGTGCAGCCGAATGTTTCCGTCGGTCGTCTCCGCGGCCATTACGAGACGCGACGCCGATACAATTACCGGCCACTGAATAATTTGATAGGGAAAATGATTGATACAACAATCACACGTAATCAGAATCGTGTCGGTGCGATTAGGCCCCTGCAGACCGCGACACAGGGCGCCGCCGAACAACCCGACAATTGCTCACCGACGATTTAATCAAGACCCCAGTTCCTAATGGCTTTCTCTCTTCATTAAATTGTAATAATGGACACTGTTTTTGTCTTTGCGGCATATATTGGGCGGGACTATAGCTTAATGCAGCTAATGATAGAGATCATACACATACACCAAATTTAATTTTCTTTAAAACAATAAGTATGATGGCGGTTAATATATGACTTAATGCATAGCTTGGTACAAATGTAAAACCGTCGTAACGTGAAATAGGTACTTATGATTTCTTATCAACATCACATTAGCACCTGAATCACAATTTCCATCAAAACTAAGTTTTCAAAGTTACCTAATTTATAAAGAAAAACTAGCTTGTTTTCGGAAACGTTTTCACGTAGTTAAACGCACCGCTTGGCATGCGATTTGGCAATTAGCAACTATACCAATGGGGGTGAGAACAACAACAGTGGCGTTTGGTTAAAATAAATATTATTTTCTCAATACCTAATCTGATTGATTAATGGAAAACATTTTAACAATAGGTACTTTCTACACAATATTGTGTTATTAGTATGTACCTAGGTACCTACCTATTACCCATATGGAACATACCTACCTCAAAGTAACATTTTACGTAAAACATATTTACTTCAATAGGTACCTATTTTTAATGTTTATTATTTCTTTTGGTGTAGGTATGTTCGAGCAGAGACGTTGGATACGCATCATTAGTTCTTTGTAATTGAAATTATGCTATAATACAGGTTGTTTGGTACATGATTTTCCAAATTGAAATAGCTGATATAAGAGATTATTACCCGTCTTTCCTCAGTCCCCTAGCCAAATATTGAGTTTTTCTTTTAAATATAGCTCTACATCGATATCTAAAATATGTTGAGGTTAAAACCGGCTAAGTGAGGGAAGACGGGTAATGACCTATTCTATCAGCTATTTCAATTTGGCAAACGATGTACCAAACACCCTGTATAAGTTAATATTATGTGCATATGTATTATCTATCTATATTATTTAACTAGCTGACCCGTGCCCACTTCGTAGGGCGGCGAAAAAAACGTGTCACTTTTAAAAAAAAAATTCATTACTGGCCAATGGTTAGACAATTATAGTTACAGCCATTGTGGTTACAATAAAAACCGAATGAGCTCACTTACTCGAGCACATAATCGAATTTAAATTCCCAATACAGTTCCCACGCGAATAGCTACTATGAGAACTCTTTTAGCCGCTCTCTGATGTGCACTCCTCCGACATTGGGCGCGCACTGTAGAACCCTAAAATGTTCCTCTCCCGCTTGACTTCGTTTGCAGTACAACCTCCTCGCAGGAAGCGACAACGTCCCCTTTCTCCTGCCGTATACCATTTAGTTCTTACTGATGGCTTGATTAGGACCCCACATCACAAACAAATTACTCTCACAAGCAATTAAATTGTTTCTATATAATATATTGCTTGAGCAAGTGAAATCCGTAGAAATGTGAACAATTAAGTCGTTTTTAAATAGTTTATATAGCTTAATAGCCCTGTAATTGCCAAGTAGAAGGTATAAATCAGTTTATCCTTGGGAATATAAAAGGACGGTGACATTATTGGGTGGATAATATTCTTAATACATCACTGAAAGGGTCCCTCGATGCTAATACATAAACTATTCAATAAATCCTTGAAATTTACTAAGTTTTTCTAATGTAACTATCCGTTAAACCAATAAATAAAATTTATCGCTCTGCCTAAGCCATTTGTGATTACAAATCCTTCCACGAACTTTCACTAAATGGAGCAATAATAATAAGTAGGTTTACGATGTTTTGACATCCGAGGTTTATGATTTAGATGAATAAAACGAAAATGTATGTTTTTATTTACACATTTATTACATTTGCATACAACAGTACACAAGTATAAACAAGTCTATAAGTAATATTTTATACATCTATATACAAATGTACATCCTGGCGCGTGTTTGTGAGGCTAAAGGAATGTATGAAAACTAATAAATATCTTTTATAATGTTCTAAACAAATTGGATATATTGATAAAAGTACGATAAGAAAAAGAGTTTGACTAGTCTTAAGGCACGTACAGACAATACATTATCCAAATTAAGAGTATATTCACGAGTCTGTAGGTACTCCTTTAATAGAATATATTTTTAAATCGATGTACACACACCTCATTAAACGCGAGCCAGGTTACAATTACTAAATGCCACAATAACACGATTAATGATTAAATATACATAAATATATAATCTGTTTGAAGGAGCACACTCGATGAAATAGCCTCTTCTATCACAAACAAGCAAAATTCTATTCTAATATCAGTCGATTTGTCGACAACTTTCTACATTTTTATTCATAATAATCAATTATTATTAGTGCACTTGAAGTCGTAAACCTATATTGACGATATTGAAGGAATTAGAGAAATAAATAATAGAATAACGCTGATGAATTCTGATACAGGACTTATCTTCACAACGTAAACTAATGTTATTTTCTTCTTAGTTCAGACATATTATAAAGTAAAAAGTTCTACTTTTGAAAACTTTTTCTTTGTCGTTGGGTTAGCTGCCCGGTGTCGAGTGTTGTTCATAGGTCTCTGATGTGGACGGTGTCATAACGACGATCGCTAGACCCGATGTTTTTTTGTGCTCTCCCAAAATTTTAGAAACCCACAAATGAATGTCTTATTTATTTATACATTTTAAATTAATCACAATTTTATGTTTGGTGCCTTAATGAGTTTACTATACTTAATCTTTTTTATGTTCAACTACAAGTGCACAGAATTTGCATTATATATATGTTTTTGTAGCGCCTCAGCCATGTTTGCACATGCAGGCGTGGATAGTTTTGGTGCCCTTTTACGCAAGAAAGCAGGTTCGTTGTTGCGCCGAATACGGGGGAGCGATAACAGTGTTCTGAGGGAAATAGCCAAAAGCGGAAATTGTCAGCTTGTTGGCAACTTAATAAATATAAATTTGTCACTAATAGAGTATAAGTACTAACAAAATTAGATGTAAGTTTACTAACAAATTATGGATTGCGTAGTTATCCGAAAATAAACATTTTTATTTTTATTTTATTTTTTATACCAAGACAGAAGATAATATAACTTCTTGAATAAATAGTATTGCTGTAAATACATTTTCTTATTTGAATTGGTACACTTTTAAATACAACATGTATGAGGCACTACATTTATTTAATTAATCGCTATTATACTGAAGATACATTTTCGAAACAGAAATTTTGAATACACCAAATTAAATCTAAATAATACAATGTTGGTAATTTCTAAACGAAAAATGCAAGGACATATTTTGCTAATAGATGCAATGAACAAAATACTTCAAACAGTCTTCTTACTTTCGTGGTTACCTTTGAATTTTTAGTATATTTGATTCCGATAGTAGTTTAGGTACAAAAGTACTGTAGATCCAATCTTTCCGGTGCATTAGATATATACTAAACCTAGTGCTATTGAAGTAGTAACGATTTGGGTTAACTGTAAGCCCAAATAAAATGCTATATGTTCTGTAAAAAGGCCAACATTAGAGAATTATTTTTGAAATACAATTCAATTAGATTTCATTATCATAAAACCATTATTACATTGATAAAATTATATAAATAAATACATAAAGTAACTTGTAAGCACATACAAATTGGACTATTCGTTCAAATTATTATAAATTACATTATAGTTATAACGAATATCATCGATTCAAAGTCATTAGTCAATGCTAAGCATTAAATAATAGTAAGCAACGTAGGTACATAGTAGGAAACATATTTACACTGACACTTAGTATCACAAGATGGCGGCGAAGAGAAGGCGTGTTCAAAATGGCCGACCGTTCTGTGGTCGTTCTGGCAGCTTCGGCGGAGGCATGTTGTTGGCTCCCGGACGACTATCAACACAAAAATAAATAATTTAAAACATACACACACATAGCAAAATAAAATGATAGTGCTCATATTTACAATGACAACTAATTCATTACATACAATGGTATAAGAAGAGTTGAATACTTTTAAACTAAATAGGCATTCAAGATTTATAAGCAAACCGCAAGATTTTTCAATACAATTCTTTGTTTATGCCATGCAAATAGTATTCACTAAAATAATAACAACGAAAACCCTAACCCAGTATCTTTTAATAAACGAATTATCAACATGCTACCTAACATGTGAATAATGAATGGCAATAGTATCAAACTTCGAACTACAAAGTGTAAATATATTTACATTATGCTATACAATTCACGTTGCATGCACCATAGCTTATAACTCTCCGCAAGCTGACCAGCTCTAGCCTAAGTAAATGGTTCAATAATAAGTATATAATAGCATATAAATAGATATTTATATACTAATATTGAACATAAACTACCAGTACACAAATTCAGCTTACCTAATATAACATCCTGCCGATAGTATGTATAATATAATCCAATATTGTTAGTATCATAATGAAGCCAATGGACCTAAATGTTTTGCCAAAACTACTGGAATAAATTAAACGTCTTTAATACACATATAGCATTTAATTACTCTATTTATACAGCATATGATTAACAATATTAATAAACTATATCAAATCCAACAATCACTGCCTATACCTTTTTCGATGGTACTAACGCTATTAACAAGATAGAGAGAGCAAAACTTTAAAGGTTCGATTACTTTTTGTATAGTATTTAGCTAAGTTAGAGCGATGAGTATAGCGTTTAACACTTCGTTACGTGTAGGAACTTGGATTGTGACGCACGTCGCCGTCGCCTCGCCAGCGTCGCCTCCCTTGTCGCCGCGTCCAACACTAGTTTACGTCCTCCAAGGTAGTTTCTATTTGTGAGGTATTTATCACTACTGACATAAGTAGTGTCTTTCGGATACCCACTTGCATTAATAACTTAAGTAAACAAAAATCTCGATGATAATTTTTCAAATTTGTGGATTAGTTAAACTAAAGTATGAATTATTAGTGGAACAATACAAGTGGGTAAAAATGCTATTACAAACTGTCTTTGTACTAGCAGTTTATAATTTATGATAAATGGATGCTTGATGATAATCCAAGATTAAAATATCTTTAAGCTTTATGTAATATTTTTAATAACGTATTTATATTGTATCACCATCAATAAAATGTTCTAATAATTGACCAAAGATATTGCTAACAGCAACAATATAAGAGACAACTGCTTTGGTCTTATCCATTATAAGTACAATTATTACTTACAAACTTTAATAGATAGATATCTCGTAATGAGTTCATAAGTTACGTGTCACGATTCATCTAATATCAGATTATACCGATATAGTTGTACAACAACAAACAAGCTGGGTACAATTCTTAGTAAATGCATAAAATTGTCAAATACATCATCGTCGCTACTGGAGACGGAAAGAGATATTAAGACGAGCGTGTCAAAGTTCTAATCTACAGTAACACCTAGACACTGACGTGAGTACATGTTGCAACGACTGTAACTACGCACCTAGTTCTACATTATGTAGTGCGACAACGTTAACCAATAATCTCTGTGTCTTTACATATGTACTAACAACACTAGCACATTACAAAACAATATTGATATGCTTGTAGCTCCACCGCACATACAGTACGTACATAGGAGTCCGTGTTGCCCTCGGCTAAACAACTCAACTACGTAATCCAAATATACACCTATAGTAAGCCACTGAATGTAACATTTACAATATTTAATCATAACATAAATTTTAATTACATTACAATAAATTTAACGTAACACGTAACCGTGATGCCATCGCACCTTTGTGAACATACGTGCCTTCTACAAAACCATCAAGCACTCTGAAACAATACTTCGTTCACAGTTTAATACTGTTTATAGTTTTTTTAGTTATAATATCATTTTTGACGTTATACACAATTTCGTCATATTTTAATAATTAGGGTGTTACGACCCTACGTTTATTAAATAATTACAAACTAAATTCCAATATATTAAAAAATAATGTAAATTATTACGAACGGTGTTCAACGCCCATTATAGAATGAGTGTAATTTCTATTTTAAAATACAATGGTTCGATTGAACACTGGTCATACTAATCTCGCTGATAACTAAATATAACCACTGGAATGTACATAGAACATCTATGCCACATAACTGGTAACAATATACATACAAAACATTAGCTTTTTGATTAAGATATTTCATTGCATGTGATCTTCGTGATTCTTAGTGTGATGTTTGGGGATCATGGATCAGTTGTCATCATATAACGCGAATCACTCATAAATAAATAATAAATACATTATCGTATAACCCTAAGGTAACGTCAGTTACTTATCACAAGCAGAGTTAATGACGCACATCGCACAAACACACAGTGGGAAACGTTACAATGATAGGACAAAAACTCTTGTAACGATAAAACACAAACATCAGTCCTTTTTTTGTTTGAAACAACAAATCTTGATAAACATATTCAAGCATTAAAAATTGTGCTCTGACACTCTCAATGTTTTAAAATAAATAAACAAACATAAGCAACAGAAATTTGACCATGCACCGTTTAAAATGACAATATAGCCTTTTGTCTTCAAATTCAAAATACATATTGTCATTTATAAACGATGTTTTATAATGAATATTTTAATAGTGTTAAAATATGCAGACAGAAGTTTATTACTTACATGAGAGACGGTTATACAAGCCTATTATTTCAGAAACATTGTCACTTCGAAACATTTATATAAAATGAGGTAACCTTGTCTGTACAATTTGATAAATAACGTTCATAACTCCAGTTAAATATTCTGTAGTATTGATATGTTCAACCAACAGCTATTTCAATTATGTATCACTACTGATAAGTTAGTCAGTGAGTGAACAATGAATAATGTACGATTTCCACCGAGCGGAGTGCGACGAAGAGCTTTTCATGTTTACCAAAGGAAATTCAGCCTTGTATACAGTTTTTAAATTTTATTTTTCCATGGTAACTAGCATACGCGCGCCTTTTTCCTCCATCCAAAAATTGAATTTAAGAACTATAGACAAGGCTCAATTTCCTTTGGTCAACGTTGAAACGCTCTCCGACGCGCTCCGTTCAGTGGAAATCGTACATAAGTTCGAAGTGACGACGTTCTCGAGTGTTGCGTACATACAGTCGTGTTAAACAATATTGTGATAGTAAACACCGGTTTACTTGAATCGTGCGAAGGCGGAGCTGAGTTCGTTGATAGCTGCGTTGGTGACGGCCTGCCCGACGGCCTGGTTGACCTGCTGGCGCATGTGTGGCGGCATCTGGTTGTACGCGCTCGCGACCGCCGCCTGCCCGCTGCCCGGCCTCCTAATATCGTGCGCTTATGTAGCAAACAGTGGCATACAAATGATCGTGGGGATAGTTCAATAGCATGCCTTCAGGGTGTCAATTGGTGGAATGTGAACGAGTTGCATAGTCTTGTAAAACAACGAGCAGTTATTTAAAAGAATTAACTAAATATGCTATTATTAAATCGTTCTCACAGCTTCTCTGTAAGTCATTTTGGAGTAACGTAACCGCCATAATAATGCATTAATTCGATATGAAAGGCGAAAGATTCAAGTTATAAGTCACCTTAACTCTTACAGGGCAACTGTGAAATATCATTTTAAATCTAAAATCTACAAAAATAAACACACAGATACAGCAATAACACTTCATTTCTAATTTCAATTAGTTTGAAAAAATGTTATTCAGAGCAGAGACAAATATTTAAACTAAAAACTCTTTGAGTGACATGTACGTAGATTAAAAGGAAATTATTATTTAATAGTTCTAGACACATTAAGATCCCAAAGATCACACATAATAAATACCTCGTATATTTACGCATGCAATGTTTTAATGTAAACCATTACATTAAATAAAAATAAGTATTAATCACAAAACGAAATGATTGTTAATTATAAATGTAATGAAAATTATATTAAGAAGCAAATTATTGTTAGTCTATGCCGTTAGTTGGTTGTCACATTTACATAAATATATTCTGAAGTTAACTAGTTTTGATTAGATGTCTAATATTTATCTAATCTGTATTTTGTGTAAACTATCAATCTGTGAGCAGCCCATAGTGTTCGATGAATACACAACCTGTTCCATAAATAAATAATTCAAGGAATTCTTTAATATGTCTTATGTAATAAAATATATCTAAATAAAAACGTTTAAAGTATACAAAATAGATTTAGTCTGAGGAGAGGCTGCCGACAGAGGATAAGCATACAGATTAAAATACATCTATCAATTAAACATCATTCTACCAAACTGTAATAAAAATGAATTCCACTATTATTTTAATAATTTTATGGAAGCAACATTTTGTTAGACGTATCATAAGTATTGATCATTTACATGGCTAATAATATTGTATATTATAACATATGTATAATTTTTATTTATAAACTTTTTTTACGATATTTGTTGACTTACTACAAGAGTGTCACGATAACAAACATTTAGTGAGAGAACAACGTTATATGAGCTAGTATTGGGGCTACAAGTGTATGTAGTAAGTGAACAAGATCGTGGTAGGTTAGTGCCTTACGTCGTAACGTAACTTATATTAGTGAGTTAGTGCGGAGCGCCGGTCGCCTAGCGCCGCCTGGAACACAACCACACGCTAAACTACACGCACTGCTATTGACTCTTACTTAACTGCGGTGCACAACTTTAAGACGACTTGCCAGAAGAGATGTTACTTGGCACGATTGCACTGGCACGATTAATGTGCCAAGGCAAAAATAATCATAAGATAAAATAAAAAAAACAACCATTCAGCTGAATAAAAAAATAGTCGAATTGGTTTAAATTCAAGACAATTTTTACTTTCAGAGAATAAATAAGAAATGATGTGTAAGTTACAATATTCTTGATCTAATAGATACTTCGTTTATTTATTTTTTTGGATCTATGCTAAAGCAAAATTGTTTGTTTGCTTTTATTTTTTTTCAAAATGGACGGATTCCATTTATTTCATTTAGTATTATTTGTTTAGCAACTGTATTAAAATGATCATACATGATAACTTTTGACCAAATAAAAAGGACTTATTTAAAAGTATTAGGAATTACTTGAGTTGTCTATATTGCTTTTAAAATTAGAAGATTCTATTCTAAGTACTTGTATGTAAAGAGAAATCATATAAACAAAGAGAAGGGGTTCATTTCATCGGAATTGTTTATCATTGTGCATCGCAGTTTAAGCAAGAGCCCATTTATGTTATCGATTAGAATCACCCGCAAACAATTTAGAAAATGTTATAGTCCTGTATTAAAATATGTCATAAAAATATTTTAGTTTTAGACTATGTCTTTTTAATTAAAAAAATTATGAGTATAAAGTAACAATGATCCCTGTTATTAATTTAATACATATTATAATATAAAGCATATAATTATATATTGTATGCTAATTATGGCTGTTACATTACCCACACATATACTTATCATACTAAAGCAAAGCTGTCACACCTGATACTTTAGTTGCGAGGCAAACGCGAATTCAATCAAACATTATTTGATGCTTTATCTTTAGCAAACCATTACAAATGTTCAGTTCCCTTTAAACACCCCTGAGCACATTGAACAGAAGCAATTTAGTATTAGCCGGGTAGATAACCGGTGTCAAATACAAAGCCTCTTACAGACTGGTGAAAGTATGTTGAATGGGACTCATTGGCAAATGTAATAGACGTTAAGAGATCTTAAAAAGATATTTATAAAATACTTGAAACAAGTAAATTAGTATAGCAGGTATGTAATACATTATACCTCACACATCATGGCTTTCTCAAACAATATAGTCTTAGAACCAAATTGAAAAGCTAACCAAACCAGCAAAGTGGTGACCATGGATTAAAATCTTTATACAACTATTTATTCGTCTTTTTAATTCCTGGACTGTATTCACGGTTTCCATTAAGTTTTATGAAGTCATAATGCCGTGTCAATAGAAAAATTTGTTAAGTAATTCGTAAACTTTCACCAGTCTGTATACGAGAAGACATATTGAACATAATAATACAATAGTTAAGATATCAGTATACTCACGTAGGTATGAGTGGCGCGGGGAGGCCCGGCTGTCCGGGCGCGGGGCGGCCCGAGGGTGGCGGGGGCGCGGCGCCGCCGGGCCGCGAGGGCAGCGGGGGCGCGGGACGACCTGCGCCGCCGCCGGGGGGAGGGGGCACGCCGCGGCTGCCCATCGACCCTGTGAACATCGCTACACTCTTACTTCTTCATCTGAAGACCTTACAGGCTGTTGCAACTTTTGATTGATAAACTATAACACAGGCTAAGCTCGTTGTGGTTATTCTATAGATAGATGACTTAAATATTCATGCACTTAACTTGTGCGATGTTGCAAAGTAATTTACTACTTTTTGTTTAGACGTTCACCCGTCGTACTAACATGTGCATGTAGGTTTCCTCTCAAAAAATCCTGGACAACTAACTAAAACCCAGGGTTTTTTCATCCACCTATATTCATCAGGTTGTAGCAAGCTAGGACCAGAAGAATGTTTGTCCATGGCCCTTACAGGATAAATGAGACCATGCAGTAACATACAGACTACTAATATATACATATTTATTACTAAATATAATTGTACAAACCTTGTTGCACAGGCGCAGCCCGCCTGGGACCTCCTGGCGAGGGTGGACTGAGTCGTGGGTTAGAGTCCAGACGACTCTCAAGCCAGTCGTTCTTCACAGGCGGAGGTACTGGCGTACTGACGGTCGCCATAGACACGTCACCGATTATATGCAGCGCCTCCTTGCACGCGTGGTACATACGTAACATCTCTTCACGTTTCAGTGCTTCTTCCGGCGATTCTTCCATCATTTGTGACTGTAATTATTTTATTGAAAGTTTAAGCATAATAAGTAAATAGCTTTGAAACCAACATAGATTTCTATATTACATAACTACGAATCTAGGAAAGTCTTTAAAATATACATTTCGATTTTTATTTTGTGTGAGCATTGCACGAGTCAGAAATTCAGTCCCTGTAGTTGATCTAGTGACTCCTTGCCAGATTAGTTATTAACCACACAAAAATTTAATTATCCCAGTCTCTAATTGAAATTTAACAAGTGTAGAATATATTAATTTATACTTTTATCTAACAACTTTGGACGGATTTTAATAAAGTATCCATTAATACACTTGTTTCTCGTAATACAAAGACTTAAATTACTACTTAGCAGTTAACATAATCACAAGACCCTTACCTGATCACCAGTAGCATATAAATGTGCGAGAAGTTCTCCATTAATAAAGTCTTTGGCATTATTAATAATCATCATCATGATGGTCTTGGGCACGAGGTCCCTTGTGGTCTTGGTCACGATGCGCATGTATGAGTCCACCAAGTTACGAATAGTTTCCACTTGTCGCTCCAACTGGGGGTCCATGCTACTCGTTCCGGAGCTGTCCGAGTTCTGTAATTAAGATAATGGTAGGACTTCAGATGTATTGTATGTTAAGTTGTTGATTTCAGTGCAGAAAACTTACAACATTGTTTCTACAGTGGTATAAAACGCAACTTAATTATCCCGTTTTATAGATTAAGTAAATTACATATAACAATTATTATAATAAATAACCTGTCAATTTACAAATATAAGGTATATTTTACAGAAAATATATTAATATCTCAATAAAATGAATTAACTAAATCTTGGCATAATAATTGAATTTCTGTTAAGTAATGTAGCTATTAGATATAGATAAGATAGTTATTTTAATATAGAAAATAATGTATAAAATCTTCTCACTTTCTCAAGTTATCTGTTTACTAAGGCAATGTTTTATTCTGATATTTTCTATTTGAATCGATTTTTATATAAAAATATAGTTCTTAACTTAAATTAGGTCAACTTAGAAATAATAGTAACTTTTTAACAAAACTAAACAGCCATGATGACACATCAATTTTAACGCGTAACACTTATTGTGCTATTTATCTTATAAATTCAATTGTCGACAAAACTGACAACCAAAGTACAATATCTCCAAAAAACCATGCAATTAATGAATGAATTGAGATGTATATTCAATGTCAAACATGTGAGCAAGTATTGACAAGCACTATACAATACAATGATTAGCGATGATTACTATTTATTAAAGATTACTAACTATACCCTTTCCACTATATTTAACGATATTTGACAGATTGACGTTAGTGACGTTCAGCAGTATCTCGAATGTAATGCCATTCGATTGTAAGCGATTTCGCGATTTTTCAATTTTTCAAATTCCTTTATTTTACACATTTGGATCCTTACATCAACTTACATAATCATTTTATTACTGTTTCTTTCTTTATCTATGTTAAGAGAATTAGCCTATAGCTTAAAATGATAAAATTATAGTTAGCTTAGGTATTATTTAAAATAAATAATTTATCGTGACACATTCGCGGGTTATAGCTAATCTCAAATATCATATTACATTTTATAAACGTATTGTGAAGAGTTCAGGTTTATTCATAGCATTTATTTCTACCGATTATTTGTAATTTGTTTCATATCGGTGGTAATCGTTATGAGTGTCCATCACTAAGTAACCTTGGTAACTGAAAAAAACATGGGTATGTCCATGAAATACAATATTATTTGTTTGAAAAATAAGCAGAAGTATTACGAAACTTCATGGACGTGAACTGTCAAAAAGCTAAACTTACGCTGGAAGGGGTATAACTACCTTGATTCCCAATGTTACTGCAAGCTTATGTATGTAAGTGGGTTATGTTACAATAATTTCTAGATACTTTAGCAGCTCAAAGGCATCAATGACTATAGTTTATAATAAACAGTAAGAAAAGATATAAGTGATATAATAATAAATGTATACCTGTACATATGTTACATATTCAGCTACATTTAGCGACTACTTATAGATTACTCGTAACTTTTCCTAACTGCGAATTTTAAATTGAATTTTAATAGTAGTCAATGAATATCCTATTGCAGATAAGAGCCTCCTTCTTATATGAAGAGATTGTTAGTCTTGGTCAGATATTGTTGCTATCGGATTTATGTATCAGGAAGAGGTTGGTGACACTTTCCCCAATTAATCATATAAAATGACTTTGAAGGAAAATTTATTGCAAATGGTAACAGAACCATAAGAGGTGTAATACGAACATAGTACATATTTACATTACCCTTTACTGGTTTTTAAAGTAGTACTTTAGACTTAACAAACACACTTGTAGGTTTCCGACTTATTATAAAAAAAGGTAGGTACATATAGAGCTGCAGTATTGGCAATCGAAAGCAATTATGTCAAGTTAATTCATGCCAGCTTTAATAAAGATTAGTATTGCAAGTTAATTAATTAAAATGAAAACATATTAAATGATTATTTTAAAAGACAAGAACAAGAGCAAAATTTGTATTGTTTGTGTGATGCAAGGACAAAACTACATTAATCACCTATCCTACAAGACATAGTTAATGAAGACATTAAATCGTGCTAGGAGCAAATCGTAACCAATACCAACTGTAACCCGACATACAATTGTAACGCCGGCGCCGCATACTTATAACGGTGGTCCCTTCATTCGTAGGCGTACCTTTTTTATAGAATTTCGTTTGTTACTTGTAAAGTGGTTCATTTATTGTAGTACTTGAAGTTTTCTTCGCGAATATTGGAGTTTTAACAATGATTGCTTTCAATGAAAAAATATATTGTAAAAGCATAAAAATATTGATTTAAAATTATTCAAAGTTTTGATTATTTTGCAAAATAATGTAAAATATGTATAAAACAAAATTCTATAAAACAACGCAAAACCATTTGTAACAGGGGCTCACAGCAATGATATTTCAATGTAAACCATTGGTCATGCAATCGTTTATAATACAGGATGTAGTCTACCGCGTACAAATACTGCACATCACCTTTCACAAGTCAAAAATCCAGCAAACAAGCCTTAAAATACGTGTCACTTACTCTTCCTTTATTTTCACCTAACCCCAGGGAAGGCAGAAATAACTAAAAATAAAAAAAAACATAAACATGCTAAAACAATATTGAAGTAAACTTCCACATAGTTTATAAACTAATATTAAATGAACTCATAATATTTTCGAAAAATATGACACGTCTACTATGAAACAATACAAATGTGTTTTTAATAATACATAGTAATCATTATAATGCAATGATTATTTTAGTAAATGACGAATACACACGTGTTATGAAGTGCATTAATGACACTAACATGAAAATACAAAACATAACTACATATCTCATGCTAAACGGCTTGAATGTATTTCAAGAAAATTGTCTATACTATTGTTAGTCAAAAAGAGTATTAATTGAGTTATTTGTAAAATAGAATGTCAGTTCTTGAAATTCACATTTTATTATTGTATAATTAATGATTATAAGTGTAGAACCAGTGTTTGCGTCCATTGTACTAGTGTAGATGTTTCGTAAAGCCTGTATAAACAAACCTCAGTTCCTTCACTCTGTATAGCATGGCAAAACAACAGATTTTATAACATAAAATATTACATACTTATATCCATAGTATCATAGGGATTTGTATATATTACATAATAATTATTTAATTACATATCATTACAGTTTTAAAGCAATATGTAAACAAGCTTATGAATAAATAAGGAGATCCTAGGATATATTCTAAGTTAAAAAATATTAGTGGGAAAACGAAAGATTTGGTTAATAAGAATATTAAATGGAATGTTACCTCATCGCCATTAGCTGCTTCCGAAGTCTTCTCTGGATAAACTCCGGCGCGAAGGAATGATGCCTTCCACGAGTCGACATCGTCTTGATTCTCACACGATAACTCAAGCTGCTTATAATCCTACAAACAAAGATAACACATATAGATTATACATGAGAATTGTATAAATAATTTCTATAGTTGCAAAGGTTCACTTCTATATTTAGGTAAATTATAATATACTAGGGATCAAAGTATGATGGCAATTAATACATGGTTTACAAATACAAGAGAATGTTTGCTAGAGTTATAGAAAATATTTCGACGATGTAATCATTTTATGTTGCGTAATTCATTAATTTATTCAAGTATGGCTTAAGAAATTACCTTGTACACGTTTCTGCCCTCTGGGTTGAATAACGCGAACATGTGCCGCCGTGACATGAAGCCTTGTTCAAGATCGCGCAGTTTCAGTCCATCTAATGGTAGCATATATTTCTTTTCTCTTTCTTCTTCGTCTTTGTACCACGAAATACTTTCTGACGTCAAAACAAACCAGTAGTCTCGGGAACCACCTGTATAATAAAACTATTAGTTAGTATGATAATATTAAAAGTCTAATTATTACATGTTAAAGCAGTAATTGCTGCTAGTATAGACTGAGTGACTGACTGATTGAGTCTATACTAGTTATGTCATGCGTACTAACTTGTTACCTGGAAGAGGCTAGAGAGAAGAAAACACAACCGACTTGACAACATCGTCATCGCATTTGTAGTCGATTTTTAATATTCTAAATGCCTAAAAATACTTTACGACTTCTTTCCTTAGTTATGCTGACATAAAAAAGTATAAAACACGTTAATTTGACACAAGATTCATGGAACCATACCTTTCATTATTCCCAAATTGTGTATGCACATGTATCCTTTCCTGATGACCTGGTTACCTAAAGCGCGATGTCCTGATTTAGCAGAATTTTCCGATTGATTTTGAGCACTGGAAGAAGAAAACTCGCTGAATTTACACATTCAATATAGGTCTAATAAAATATAAGGTTTACTATCTAAATTAGAATGAAATATTGAGATCTTACTTGGCAAAACCTATGAAGTCTTCATGATTAGTGTTCATGTACGCGAGTTCACAGTCGATTAACAGCACTAGTTGATCCTTACACATTTGTTCACGGGAACGTACGTGGGACATGATGATGCGCTCAGTTTCTTCACGCAATCTGGGATATCTGGACATCTGTAATAGTGGAACAGTAAAAAGTTAATAACAATGAAGATTTTCCACTTCAATGGTTTACCAACATATCTTTATATTTGTTTTCAAACGCAATGGAGCACACACACAAGCTACAAGATCGGATATGTAACGGGCCAAGTTCTATAGATATAAGTGCTAATAAAATTCCTAAATAGATGTATACGAGGAAAACCCAGGTAAGGCTGGCGAGACGACTTAAATATGTTCACTAAATACTAAAAGATCAGGGCAACAGAAAGAATCGGAGAAACCTACGCTCAACTTTGGTACAGTAAAATGTTAACCAAAAGAAGACAACTCTCGCAATAAAGATCCTTCGCGTCGCGGTGACTTTAATACTATAATTATTAACATTATAATTATTTGGTACAGTGATAATCATAGTAAATAATCTATTTACTTACCCTTTCGGTACATATACGAACGACATTTGACAGCTCCTGAACGACCAAGTCCACGCATTTCAGACTCGGCTCCTTTAGTCTTGATATTTGTTTCTTTACAATAGCCTCGAACGCCATGTCCGGTGTGAATAAGCCCACCTACGTTAATATAATTATGTAATTAGTATAATCATTTATTTACAGAAACTACAATCAACATAACTAATTATTTGGTACTATAACTAACTAGTAATCGAGAATACTAAATGTTCGCTTAGTATGAATGTATCAAATGAATCCTTCTAATGAAAGTAATAGTTCGTGTTTGTTTGTTACTAATTCGCGTTTAAAGGTCTGGTCACCAATTCTGATTAATTTTTAACATCACACACCCTGAATAACACACTCTTTTTATGTCGATAAAATACAGTGTCGCGTCGCTGTAGAACGAGCGAGAAATAACTTATTAACCCATTTAAGCCCGCCGTCCTCATTTGGGTACATGCCTATAAGTACCCACAATTTTTAATACTTATTGACCAATGTTCATTACGATACGAATTTGTAGTAACAAATGTTGTTGCTTTCTAATGGAAATCATAATATTGTGATTTCTTGGATAAAGTGGACTATTTAGTGATTTTGATTATTGCTTTCCAGAAATACATACTTCAGCTAAGGTAAGTCAAAATTTATATAACTAACACGTTTTTTTTTATTCCAAATTCTTTATGTTATGATTTCTTATAGTATAAACTATAATATAACGCTTTTTGTTTAGATATTTTGTACGATTTGACTACCATTACAGATATTTTAGTACGGTGTCCCCAAACGGGTCCAATGGGCTAAAAGATATATTATTTACCAAATTTTTTTAGTTTATTTACAGGTTTAGATAGTGCCTAATTATGACAAAAATAGTTTTTAGTGTCAATGACGACGACCGAGGACTCGAGGAGGCCATCGAAAGTATCTTGAATGGGAAGGAAGACTCTGATGTAAGTTATGATCTGGTAGCCATTCCTCCAGATCCAAGCGTATTTACTGATGAGGAAAAGGGTGATAAAGACTATGTTCAACGTAACATTCTTCCCCGAGATATGCCAAGAAGAGTTGAAGTTATCCAGTCCAGAAATAATGAAGAATGGGCCAGCAGTGACGACGAAACTTTACAAAAAAGGAGGCGTATTGACATCCAGGAAACATGTTGTGGTGTAAATGTGACGGTTCATATGTGGGCATGGCTTCAAGAGAAAACAATGTTGAGAAAGGTTAAGAGATCATTATAAATGAGTTGAAAGGTAAGGGACCAGTTACAATCTTTAAAAAAATATTGGATGCAGATATCTATGACATGATTTTTATGAACCCGAAATTATACACCGCACAACATAACAACCATGATTTCCAGATAACCGTCGCGGACCTCAAATTATTCTTCGGTATTCTTCTTTTGAGTGGTTATCATACAAATGCACAAGAATGGCTGTACTAGTCCTTAGCTGGGGATTGCCACGTTTCTATTGTTTCGAAAGCAATGTAAGACAATCTATGTCGACAGCTACAGAAGGCAAAAAATGATGGTGGGTACTATTCACCTACACCTTAGATTTGGCGGTAGCAAATGCTTGGAGTCTTCATGTTCTCCTTGCTGACGAAAAACAGGATCAGCTCCAATTTCGGCGATGTATTGCAAGGTCGTATTTGCGGACTGCTGGTACTGAAATAACCGATAGAAGGCGTCGCAAACCAGCGTCGGAGGTGCCAGAAATGATTCTAGACTTCCCTCAGAAACTGCCAAGTCAACTGCGATGTGGCGTATGCCTCATGGCAGGACTTTGGCAGTGTAAAAAGTGTATTAAAACATTATGCATAGAAAAAGGATGTTTCGAAAATTACAACACTTAAGCCCATTGGCCCCGTTTAAGGACGGGGTTTTTTTTCTTCTAAGGATATTTTGAAAAAAATTTTTTTTCTTCTGTAATGTTTCTGTAAGCCCTAATACACATATTATACCCTTTCCACTATATTTAACGATATTTGACAGATTGACGTTAGTGACGTTCAGTAATATCTCGAATGTAATGCCATTCGATTGTAAGCGATTTCGCGATTTTTCAAATTACTTTATTTTACACATTTGGATCCTTACATCAACTTACATTTTTATTTTATTAGTGATTCTTTCTTCTATGTTAAGAGAATTAGCCTATAGCTCAAAATGATAAAATTATAGTTAGCTTAGGTATTATTTAAAATACATAATTTATGGTGACACCTTCGCGGGTTATAGCTAATCTAAAATATCATATTACATTTTATAAACGTATTATGAAGAGTTCAGGTTTATTCATAACATTTATTTTTACCGATTATTTGTAATTTGTTTCATAATGGTGGTAATCGTTATGAGTGTCCATCACTAAGTAACCATGGTAACTGAAAAAAACATGGGTACGTCCATGAAATACAATATAATTTGTGCGAAAAATAAGCGGAAGTATTACGAAACTTCATGGACGTGAACTGTCAAAAAGCTAAACTTACGCTGGAAGGGGTATAATAAAGATTTTTTCAAAAAAATATCTCTGGTTTGTATTTGGGTCCAAATGGGATTAATGTTCCTGGTCCCTGATATCGTTCACTTATAAATAAAAATCGCCTTTATATTAGACTTACCCTAATACCGTGGATATTTCTAATAGCGAAAGCGATTTCTCTGCGGAGTTCCTTCTCGTCGAATTCCATTTTGACAATCTCGAATGGGAACCTCTCGTGGAACAATCTATTTATTTTCGCACCACCCGACAGCTCGTTAGTGTTTATCTGTGCTGAACCAGAACCTTCGATTGTGCGTTCGAAATCTGTTTGAAGAGTCTGGATCATTCTGTAATCAAACATTTAACTTTGAAATATTTTTTTCTTTATTACTTATCATTACATCATCTCACATCAGAGTTTCAAATACTTATGCTGTGTATTGTTATTTTCGTCAAACATCTATGAAATAAGTTTTCTGGTTTTAACATGGACATGAATTACTTCAACATACATGCAGTAAAAGTAAAACACAACATTATTTCAATAATAGTCTTTGTAGTGGTGAGTCACCACTGGTGACAGTCGTATCGTTAGGTAAAATTAAAAGTTTAATTGTACTTTTTGATAATTTGAAATATTTTGTAATATATTAAATTAATATCGTATAATATCGTACATTCATTCTTGTCGAAATTCTGTCTACTTATTATCATAATACTCACTGTAACATAGCCTTAGTTTTGATAGAAGGATCGTCCGGTCTAAAATGTTTGTATTGGTCGACATCTTTCTCGAGCGCTAGCAACTGTTTCTGCAACTTGTCTCTCAGGCCGGGCAGTGTGTCGCGAATGTGGTTGGTTAGCTGTTGGTTCAGTACTCGTTGCAGGTACGGGGTGCCGAGTCGTTCCGCCAAGTGCCGGTAGGATGGATGACTGTGGATATTAGAAATGTTTAATTATTCATTTGTCTGTATTCCTATTCCCCTTTCGCCAGTGTGGTAACTGTAGCTACCAAATGGCGAGGGCGCAAAGTTTACTAAATCAGAGCTCGAGAAAAACATTTCTATCCTTGAACAGAGCTGTTTGATTTTTTAGTACCCATAGCAGGGACAAGCTCTGCATGTTAAGACATGTTAAGAGTAGTTAATCCAAAGATTTTGAGACATCGCTGATAAGTTAACCGCCATTAGAAAATAGCGAACTAAAAATACACTAAGGAGTAAATTAAAAATATTTATAGCCTTTTTCAAACAAAGGATATGCAAGACACGGTGTAATATTATTCATAGCATATAGATTTATCACGTAAAGCAAATTGCAATCAGCGGAAGTAGGTCAGAACGATAGGCGACAACACACAGACTATATATCGATAACAGCTGTGTGTTGCAACGTCTCTGCTAACTGGAGAGCCATCAGTTCCGCTAGTGATGCAATATGTGATAGCTGGAGATTACGAGTGCCGTTGTTAGGACAGCACTAGTTTTTGTTTAATATCATTTTGCTCACACTTTCACGCCATATAGTCTTAAACTAAGCAGAACTTGTACTATGGGTACTAGACAATGGATGAACAATACTTTTATTTTTTTATTTGTAAATACTTACCTACGTATTATACTATTATACATATACAATAGCCAGACCAATACAAACAAAAAAATTACATTGGGCGGGAATCCAACCTGAGCATAGCATCTATTGTCGATTCCCACTACGCTGCAGAGGTCGTATGTAAAGATTGTATAGAAACTTATACGTTGTACAGTAGGTAACTATACCAAAGGAATATTGTAAAGTAGGTACGTAATCCTTATGCATTCATGACCTAAGAAAAAATTCAAAAGAGGATTACATTTTTAAGACGAAGGTTATCTCATATTAGATAATCTTATAATCTTTTCGTATTGTAATATTATAATGATACAATGTACAGAAATACTTTAAGATTTTCCTAAAAAAGTGTGTTTTGGTTCCACAAGTTGACTCTGCGTACAGTGAACATATTGCCCTCAAAACTACTAACTCCCGTTTTCTGAATGACTGATCAAGTAAAAATCAACTAATCAAGTGTCAAAACTCTCATTTTCAGGAACTAAAATGACAGTTTTGACACGTGATTAGTTGATTTTTACTTGATCAGTCATTCAGAAACCGGGAGTAAGTCTATCAGTTAATACTATCACATGGCATTTCCATTAATACAAAAGTCACGTACCTTAGGAAAAACTTTCTCTCGGCGGCAAGAGCGGCGGTGATATCCTTTCGTCCGTCGATATCCTTCTGGGACCTGTTCACAACACCGATGTACCCACGACGCAGAGGTAGCAATTTATTTTCAAGTACATCTCGAGCATCGGTACCTTCGTCCATCAAATCTAGCTTTGTGATAACACCGATTGTTCGAAGACCTGTAATTATTTGTAAGTATTACTAAAAAGTTTCAAGTTGTTACGTGAGGTAAAGGTCTTACCTAATTTGATCACCTAGGTGACAACGTAACAAATTAAAAAAACTAATTATATTTTATGTTAATTTGTAAAGAAAACTTGACACAAAGTCCGATGTTAACCTATCAGGACTGTAGGGTAAATGCCAAAATAATTACGACTCAAATCAGTTTTGGGTAATAAGTTATATGTTACGTTAATACTTTTTTTTAAACAAAACACTTATTCTTAAAAAGCTACATGCAGGCTTTTACAAGCATCTATTCAAAGAACGCAATAACAAATTATTTTGATTGGGATTCGAACCCATGACCTTGTGCACGATAGTGGTTTACTACAATCGCCACGACACCGAGGCATTTATCCTGTTTGTATTAAACATCATCATGTAAGCTTAAACAAATTATGAATGGCTCCTATCAATCCGGTCACAGAGTTTACTCGAGGTCACAAACAAAGCATTCCCGAGTATCGATCAAGTCAATGAACAAACAACATTTCTACATTATTAATGTAATAACACGTAATTACATATCGTATTATTACCATAGCCATTTAAGGTATTAAACCTTGAGCGAACAGTGAAGGAAAAACAATTATATTTGTTTCTAGTTCTTACAAGGATCTCTTGCGTCTGTACAATATCTGTTTACTTTTATTGTATAACCACATAACAAAATAATATACTTATATAAAACATAAATAAAATATATGCCTATTAAACGGCAAATCATCCATATTCGGTGAGTTCGAGAAACCGTAAAATAATAGTTAGGCATCCTGCACAGCAATTAACTAAATACTTAAAAGAAATATATTATCTTCTTGTCTTAGTGTGCTGAGCAATAAGTATGAAAACCTACTAACCTTGAGGGTCGACTTCCTTTGCAAGTTTCAAAGCATCGCTGTTAGCTAAATCGGTGTTTGCTGGCGTAACGGCGAGAATAAGGCACGACTCTCGCCTTATAAACTGAAAGATCATTCCTTTGATCTGTTGTTCGATGTCTACTGGCTGGTCACCGATGGGCACCTTTGTAAGACCCGGCAGATCGATCAAGGTCAAGTTGAGCACTAAAAAGTAAATAAATAAAATTGATTAGACTATTGCAGCCTACATACACACTTATTTACTACTTTTACTTCAGAATTTTTCACGTGAAATTATAATATCGAGCACAAGCCCGACGTGCCTACTGCAGATCAATAATAACAAGACAAAAATAAATAAAATGCAACGTACAGAGCAAAATACGCAGTGTTCACTTTAAGTTTTACTTGTCCGATACTTCTTAACCTAGCAACGGCACAGTAAACCTGAAAGACATAAAACCCAAGTTTTCGAAGACCTATCTACTGCACGAATTACAATAAACTATTGATCTATGTACACCTATTTGATATCATCATAAGCCCATCAACGTCCCACTGTAGTGAAGGACCTCCTCCCGTGACGGAGGGATATTTAGCCTGTTAATACCAGACGGATTGGTACAGGGTTTAATTTCAAGTTTTCCTTCTTTTTATTTCGTTAAGATGATAGTCCCTTAGTCGGTTTTTAAGACACCCATGGGATGAGACGGGGTGGTGACATATTGTTTTCTTACTCCGTCACCACACGGAGAAACTATTTGATATAATATATTACTTATGTAGTTATATACTTTCACTAAATGTTCATGAGGCAGCACATTACTATGGGGGCTATACAATGAAGACTTGCATCGTATCATAGTAATTTACATAGCAAGTAGATTAATCACTAGCTTATTAAAAATTCGTATTTCTAACATGTGTATATTAAACATTAAGATCATAATAATATGTTGCGAGTTAGTTTGTAAATATGATTAGAAAGCATGGCATACTTGGGTAAATAAGTGTAAACTATAATTTGACCCACAAGAGCCAAAAGTAATTCTTATTGCCTCCTGTATAAAAGCGCTAACGTTTGAAGGTTTTTATCTTAATAACAATACAGTTGCATTGTTATCGAACAATAATAAGCGTAATTGCTCAACAAAATCAGTCATCTTAACAATATACCAATACACTGTGGGTAAATAAACGTGAGTGTTAATGATCAGTGATGGTATAAGGATAGCAAATGTCACTACGTCTTCTCATCCCAATAGATTTGGAAGACATCCCGAAAACTCGAAAAAAAACCATACAGCAACCCGCCTGGCTTGCATGGTTTTAGTAAGGCAAATAATACGCTATCCATGCTGGAGGACTGATCCTGCATTGAGACATGAAAGCGCTGATAATAAAGTAATGCTAAATTTACAGTATGTAAACTTTTTAGAACTTCATTATAAACTGCAATGTATTGAAACCAACAATAGCTGAAGCTGCTTTTTTTTCTGTCTGTACATGTTATCACCAAAGCCGGTCAGTAAGTAATCATTATCTCATAAGAAAACATTTAAATAACAAAGAAATTAAAGCAATTAGAATAAAGTCATCATTAGAAAGTCAAACTACGGCGCATCAATGCAAGGGATCCGTACTTTAGGATTGATTATCGTTGCAAGACGGTTGTGTACAACCGTGTACCGTGTATTGTGTACCGTGCAACGATATAATATAGATAAGCAGAAAAATTCATTAAAATTTGATCGGGAGAATACTTCTTCAACTACGAATTACATCAAAATTTAATAACAACCGTACACTTGGATGTAAAACAGCGTTTAGAATCATCATTTAAAGGAAAATTAATAGGCTTCAAGTTCCCTACATTACTGCAGGAGGTCCGTCTCTAAAATGGGCCACTTTAGGACAGGTAAAAACGATAACATTCAGTAATAATGGCAGATATCTAATAAATAAGACACGTTTGTATATGAGCTAGATAAATAAAGATACTAACTGATATGAGTAGATTACATAAGATTCCTTGTTATTTAACACATATAGACCCCTTTTAACATTGCTTTTATCATTAATATCATATGTTGACACGATTTCATAGATAATATTGTTTATATTATAATTAAACGACTTACAATAGAATATTAAGTCTATGTGTGAAGAAGTAAAAAAACAATTCCAGTACCCACTTAGAATACGGGCGAAAGTATCCATAATATACTTAATACAAAACTACACGTATACCTGATATAGAGATTCGTTGTTCTATCTTTTATTAATTTTAACTCTAGTCCGTGTAAAGACTAAAGCTACATACAACGGCCAATTTTCATTCCAAGGTTGATGAAAACGTCTATAAGTGTAAGTTCATATACTGTAGTGGTTTATGGAAGTCAAATTACAGTAATAAAATATAGCTCACACAAATGTGCAAACTTCTAACTTCTCTTTATTTAGCTCCTAAGCTTCTAAGTTTCTACCTGGAACTCTCGGAGTGTTATTAGTACTCGGTATTTTGTGAATGTCATGGTTGTTAAGCCTATCTTGTGAAATTCTTAGCAAGTAGAAGCAAAATATGGAAGTACTGTTACTTCTATTAAAATATACCTATTACACTAGGTAATCGACCTTGGTGGCGCGACGGTAGCGCAAGCGGCTGCCGTGCAAGAGGTTGTGGGTTCGATCCCCACGCAGGACAATAATTTGTGAGATCCACAAATTATTGTCCTGGTCTGGGTGTTCTTTGTGTCCGTTAATTGATGTTTGTAAAAGGTCCCCGCGACACAGGGCATGATCCCTAGTGCGGGAGTTGTCTTTTTTTAAACGAAACGAAAACGAAAACGAAAATATTCTGAGGTTTTGAAATATAACAGTTACTGAGATCTGTGTGACAGAACAACTTAGTATTACCGGTACAGGTTTATGTAAAACGCGTCACCGACATTTATGGATAATGGCAACGTTTACCATGAACTGAGTGACGTCTGCGCCACACTATTTCCCTATTCCATATTATTAATAAAGTTGTAGAAGTTAATTCAATATAAATATACATTCACATATACTGATGAATGAAACAACTTATTCTGATTTGTTATAACTTTGCAAGTTCCCTGGAAACATAAATATATTTAACAAAGAATTGATAATGAAACTTGATATTATATTATCAATTAACTGGTCATTACCTTATCTAAAGCACTATATTACACACTGACTCATTATTTACGTACCAGACACATCTCTACTGTCAAATAAGTATGCCTCATAGCCGCCTCGTAATTCTAGGTAAAAGATAATGAGTGTTTACTCACTTAAAATTTCGAGCGTAATATCTTCGTTCATAAATAGCAATTGCTACAAAAATGGCGTCAGTTTTTGTGTAAGACCTTACCCCGAGCAATAGACGCAGTAAAGGTCAAAGGTAATTAGCTGTTAGATAAGGAAAATTGAGATGCGAGAGCGGTTTAAGTTAAAATCCTTGGAGGAAGACTGTTTCTAGCAACAATTATGATGAATCTAAAGACTACAGGTCATGGCACATTATACCGGCACCGCAACAGCACCGCTCCACACCAGCATTTAACTTGTCATTCAATTTAGAGCATTAAATCGTGTGTAGTATAATATATTTCATAATGTCAATATGAAAAAGCCAACGGCGCCGGGCAGTCAGCGCGCTTGCCGCTACCACACAACTCGACCCGCAGCCCGCGTGCTGCAAGCGCGCGGACCTTATGCGTACAGCGCGCCGACGGCATGCTCATTACGCGCCGACTCCGAGTCGGTAGCGAAATAACGTCATTGCGTCGTCGCAAGTCAATTTTCAATCATAAATGTCTTAAAACAATATTGAGTTCGCGGTGACAGCGAGCTTACACCTCGCGGCCACCGCGCGGACTGCGAGCTTGCACCTTGCGGACAACGCGTAGTTAGCGCGCTGGCAGCTAGCCGTAGTCTAAATTCGAGGCGCCGTGCAGCAGCTGTGCTGTTGCGGTGCCGTTATAATGTGCCATGACCTTAAAGCATTGTACAATCTGTAGTCTTTAGTGATATCACTGTATCTGCGATCTGAGATTATTGTTTACAAACAATTATCTTAGTCTAAAATAATGATGTGCTATTTCCTGTGTAGATATAAGAACGAAATTTCTAGATATACAAAGCTAAAACTTTAGTGTCTTTTAAGACTTCTAACACAACACATAAGTACAATTTGACTTCAACCTTGCATGTACACTGCCAAGGAATATCAATAAAATTCCTATACATTTTTTACACGATGACATACTTCTTCCATTTTATTTCTAATTCTGTCTTGATGAACTACGGCCACTTTATCATAATATCGAAGGGGGCCTCCGAAATCCTACATCTCTGGAACGTAAGTCCTGACATGGTTGTAAATGTCTCTTCCTCAATCACACAATAGACCCGATATACCCGTATATACCCGGGTATCCTTAGAATGTAAAGAATAGTATCTCCCCAATATTCGAGACGACCTCTGTGGCGCAGTCGGTACATTACATGGCTGCTACGCAGAGGTTCGATTCCCGCTCAATGCAAATCTTTGTGTGCATGAACATGATTGTTTGCATTGGTCTGAGTGTTTTCTATGTAAAATATGTATGCAATTTACAAAAAAAGTATGTAAGTATGTTTATTCGTTGTCTAGTAAGTCAAGCTTTGCTTAGTTTGGGACTAGGTGGCGGTGTGTAAATGTGTGAGGATTATTTATTTATTTACTATTCAAAAACGTATTTGGAATAGTTTAACAAAATTATCATAAACGCTCTATTACGTCTTGGTAACATACCTAGCATTCGACATCTTAACCTCTGCATTAATAGGACAACGAGTTATAATAGTCTTGTTATCTGAAGTGGTATCAATTACTGTTCAATAATAAGATTTTTCTCAAGCGTGAATTATACATATAAAACCGTTAAATATGTTTTTGCTTTAGTGCGAGTTTACATTTCGTAGCAGGACGTATATTGATCAGGAAGAATAAAGACTGATGACAAGATTAGTCACAGTAATACTTTGGGGGAAGACAGTAGGAGAGCTACTTCAATTATAAATTGCTGTTTCCTTTATGACGAACACTTCTGCATTAGTTTTTAAGCCCTATATCACGGGGAGTTTTATAGTCGTCCACTTATAGACACAAATGACTTCTAGGTTCTAAATATTCATTTGTTAATTACACAAATAATCGAATGTAATGTAACTTAAGTTAAATAAATATTTAAAGAATCAAAGAAGCTATAGGTAATAGTTTGGTTAAGTTTAGTATAGTTTGTATAAATATTTTATAACGAGGTGTGGTATTTAAGGTGTAAGTTAATGAGCAGTATAAATATATTAGTCACACTGATAATATTCAATTTCTTTTGAAACAATCAACTTGACTACTTGACGAAACCGCTGCCTACTCCAGACAGAAGTTGTCGAGTCTCATGTCCCGGTAACTACCCTACGATCCTACCACCTAAATACAGTAACATTTTCACCCAAAGAGAATTAAGCCCTGCCCTGCCACAGCCTGGCGACCAAGGGCCAGATTCAGAGACCGCACTTTGACTTTACTTTAGCAAAGTGTAGTTATTATCTCTGAATTTGAAAAACATTAAAGTAATCTTTTCGCATGAAAAGTTTACTTTGGGAAGATTACTTTGAAACAAAGTAAAGTCACGACTCTGAATCTGGGCCTTATATCTCGTTTTTGTATCAAAGTCGAACTTTACTTTAGCAAAGTCTAGTTATTATCTCTGAATTTGAACAAAATTAAAGTAATCTTTTCGCATGAAAAGTTTACTTTGTAGTAATAAATAATGAAAGTAAACTTTTTCATGCGAAAAATTACTTTAATGTTGTTCAAATTCAGAGATAATAACTAGACTTTGCTAAAGTAAAGTCAAAGTGCGGTCTCTGAATCTGGCCCTAAGACTATCTCTTGTTTAAGCGACCTATACACATACTGCATAACAATTAAAATTTCTCGAGAAGGAAAACTCCAACTAAATCCTGTGAGTATCCATCTCAACTCTGTAGTATCATTAGACAAGAGCTGATAAAAAGATAATAAAGTGTTAAAATTAACGGCTTTCCTCGCCTGTGATTATAGAATTTCTTTTGTTATTCCCGTATTATTTAACATACGATACTTATTTATACATTCATATTAACTTTTATCGCTCTAACATATTATTATTGTTTCAAATGATAACAATGTCGGTAATGGAAGGCCAATGACATATTTCGTAAAAAAAACGACAATCTATAGCGTTACGCACGTGCACCAAGATGTTTCCGTTTCCGTGCTTAACTTTAACAAATAACCGGATTTGAAGGGTGAATTTCAAGAAATATATTTGCTATCAACAAGATTTATTGTGGACACAATGAGGCAGAGATTTTAAACTACTTAATGAACTAGGCTTAAATTCATATTACTAGGTGCACTCGACTTCCATTTATTAGTACGCCTTTTATTAATTTATAGAAAGTTACATTTTTTTCGTTGATGTAACTTATTTATATCCTACATAGACACAAAGCTTGATAATGGTCGAAGCAGAATGCTATATAGCATAATAATATGACATTGTAAGATATCTGCAGCTCAAAAACACATTTACAATAGAGCATTAGTTCCTGAGGGTATAAGGGTGTTTAAAAAAACCGACAAACTCTTCTTCTTAATAAAATTAACTTTTTTGTACAAGGACTTTTTTTTAGGAAACAATTACTTGACAATTATACCCAGAGCGTGAAGTCACGCGTAACACTATTTCACCACACAATAAATATGATGAAAAAAAGTAATATTTTTGTGTACTTTACTGAGTAGAACCGCTCATTTTAATTTTTAAAGTTATATCTACGTATACCTACTTGTTTCGTAATATATAATAAAATCAACTTACCATTTGGCGAATATACGCGTAGATTGATCGGTACGGGTGATATTCCCTTGTTGGAGCCAGTGATACGATCAGTTTCACCTTCAATCTCTGCACGGACTTCATTGAAGTCAACAAATTTCTTGCCTTTGCAGTGGAGAAATTCCGCGAATTCTATGACAAAAAGGAATGCCTTATTATTTAAATTATCATTTAAATGTGGTAACGGGGTAGGAATATGTAGGGTGTATTCTTCATCTCTTCCGCAAATGTTGTAAACGTTGACCTATAGAAATTGTGTGCGTACGCCCAGCGGAATGTTGTTGAATTTAAAGATTTTAAGTATGCAGATATTTAGTGTGATACGTAGCGTAATTGTGTATGGTAAAAAAAAAATTGTGTGCGCAGCCATTGTGGAGAAATTTCGTCAAAACCTGATTCCGCTGGGCGAACGTTGTAAACGTTGTCCTGGCGGCACTTTTTTTGAATCCATGGACTTAGAAGAAAAGAAATGTGTCTAAAAATTAGTTTGAATTTGTGTACGATTGTGTATGTATGAATAAAATTAGTGTATGCATAAACTTCGGAGATATTCAAGTTTCCGCTGCGCGAACGTTTAGCCATTTGCTAGTTTTCATATAAAGCGCTTATATAGAGAGCTGTAGATTTTTAGATACGTTGTTTTGAATTTGTTTACATAAGCGCATAAAACAGATTTAGAAAAAAGCGTAGGCTTTAAAAGATAAAAATATAAACGTAAAATACGCTTATTAGGTCCTAGTTCGTATAGTATGCACTTTAGGGTTAAGATTTTCACGTTTATACAAACCTTGTAAGTGTCTGCAACATGTTGCCAAGTATCAGTGATTTTCCGTTAGTAATTAAAAAGTTATAGGACTATTCAGCATAAACAGAGCACTGTTTACAAAGCAGTCAAATAGCACGATGTTCTGAAAGTTCTGTAAGGAGTTGCATAGTAAGATGTATTCCAATTATCAGTGTAATAATTCAACTACGCACATGCAAAATTTCATCTCATTCAATTCAGTAATTAAAAAGAAATAATTAATATACTGACAGAGCTTTGAAAACCTACATAACCCGACCACGTTCGGATGGTTATAAAAAAGCGGCCGTGCCATACATTTAGGTACCATTTTAACATTTACAGTATAATACCGGTTTTGAATTGGTACAGGTGATAACACAATTAATTGTTGTTTCGATATAATCTAGGTATATTATTTATGACAAATAAAAATAATACAGCTAATATTTACTGAATATTCCACGGATTAGGATTCTAATTATAGACCTTAGGTAAATTAAATAACTACCACGTGTAAGTACTACTGTTTAGGCAAATAGTTTTTATTAATGGAGTCGGTACAACTCGGAAACAATGAATAGTTGTGTGTTCTAAAATAATGCCTGCTTGTCGTGCTGTAAATAGCTGTTAGAAACGGTCTCCAAACTGTAATTTGCAAAACGCCGGCATGACATTTCATGTAAGTGTTTTTATTTCTATTTTATTACATTTTTATCAAAAAATCTGTTAAATTCATATTATTTCTCAGTATCAATTAAGATTTATAGCATCCGTACATGATATTACCGTTGTCCTGTTAGTGTCGTATGTATGTGAGCGTGTTCCCCTGCACCACACCAAAATACCTATGCAGAATTATTATGTTCGGTTAAGGTTAAAATTAACTACAAGTTATGAATTGCATAAAAATATTCAGAATACAGAAAATAGGCAGACTCAAATCTGAACAACTGAATAGTCTAGTAATGTGATCTGTGATTTTAATTTAAATGAAGTTAGAAATATTATACTTACCTAACTTCATAATCATAATCGTTTATTAACCTTTGTATTTTAGTTAAAACTCATTTTAGGTTTGTTGCAATATCTAACCAATGACAGTATGATTAGCCATTTCGCCAATTTTTTTGTCTAAATATACATAAATATTATGTGTGATTAAAAATATTTTTGTTTAATTAGAGAATTACTTGTTAATTAAAGATTTTTTAATCGTAGTTAGTGTCGTTTTTATTAAAAAATATATATTTATTAAAGAAATAAAATTGTTTTATTTTTTTCTAATGCTTGTGTACCCAACTGTACCATATCAATAAATACTATACTGGAAGCTTAGGAACGTTACTTAGATGTATGGCACGGCCGCTTTTTTATAACCATCCGAACGTGGTCGGGTTACGTAGGTTTTCAAAGCTCTGTCATTATTTTAATTATTTCTCTTTAATTACTGAATTTAATGAGATGAAATTTTGCATGTGCGTAGTTGAATTATTACACTGATAATTGGAATACATCTTACTATGCAATTCCTTAGAGAACTTTCAGAACATCGTGCTATTTGGCTGCTTTGTAAACAGTGCTCTGTTTATGCTGAATAGTCCTTTAACTTTTTAATTACTAACGGAAAATCACTGATACTTGGCAACATGTTGCAGACACTTACAAGGTTTGTATAAACGTGAAAATCTTAACCCTAAAGTGCATACTATACGAACTAGGACCTAATAAGCGTATTTTACGTTTATATTTTTATCTTTTAAAGCCTACGCTTTTTTCTAAATCTGTTTTATGCGCTTATGTAAACAAATTCAAAACAACGTATCTAAAAATCTACAGCTCTCTATATAAGCGCTTTATATGAAAACTAGCAAATGGCCAAACGTTCGCGCAGCGGAAACTTGAATATCTCCGAAGTTTATGCATACACTAATTTTATTCATACATACACAATCGTACACAAATTCAAACTAATTTTTAGACACATTTCTTTTCTTCTAAGTCCATGGATTCAAAAAAAGTGCCGCCAGGACAACGTTTACAACGTTCGCCCAGCGGAATCAGGTTTTAACGAAATTTCTCCAGAATGGCTGCGCACACAATTTTTTTTTTACCATACACAATTACGCTACGTATCACACTAAATATCTGCATACTTAAAATCTTTAAATTCAACAACATTCCGCTGGGCGTACGCACACATAGAAATTTTCAATTTAAACATAATTTATCGCGCGTATTCGGATTCAACGCAAATAATTTGTGCGATTCACGGGTTCTCCTTTGTGTCTGTTAATATCAAATATATGTAAAAGTCCTGCGACACGAGGTATCGAGCCCAAAAGCTAGTGTTATTTAAACAAAGAGAACTCTAAAAAATCTCGAAACATATCTATGCGTCATTCGACTCAGCTAGCAAGACCATTTACAATTATCACTGGAGGAGATTATTAAATATTGACATTATGTCACTGTACTTTATTTTGTGGATATCGAAAAGTCGTGTGAGATATAATATCATGACATTTTCGTTTCAAAAAACCGAAAGTTAGGTCTATACGATCTGTCCACATTCATCGGCTATACATAACCAGTCCATGCTATAGACCAAATATAAATACCAAGAGGAAAGGTATATTTAAGGTAAAATACCGGCAATGGTATATTTAGGAGTTGCCATGATGATGATTGACAGTTAAATAACTATTACGCTTTCTGCTATTTAAATTCACAAAGAAAACCTAGTTTTCAACCATGCATAACGACAGGTTAATGACCTATACGTCATTGCACGAAAAAAATAAAATTTGTAGAAACAAATGACAATTTAAATATGGGGATATTTTCATCAAACAAAAGTTTCCAAGCAAAATATTAGCATACGGTAATATCGTGTATTAGTAACCCTATTAGTTGTTTTAACATTCAGAATGCGGTTGAAGGTTAATGTCCACATTTTGCACTGGAACGTATTCTATCATTTAGTTAATTACCGTAAATTATACATTTAGACATGTTTTTAAATAATATGTACCTACCTGCATTTCCATGTATAAGCTGCAAAATCAAGGGTCGTCGGGTAACTATTCCAGAACCTCTGGGCAAGAAGTCTCTGTAACAAATTTAGTGTGTTACCGCTAATAATTATCATATGAATTAGCAAGAGTCGGCTTTACTTAGTCATTCATTTTGGCTCCTTGAGGAAACTTCCCAAGTTTTTTATTTATTTTAGAGCCTACAAAAATAGACACAGGTTAACTGATGACAAGCGTGAGTAGACAAATGCTTATTTGTTGTTCTAGAGATGTTGCCAACTAAAGATTATTCAAAGAAAGGAATAGTAATAAAAAGAGGATTTAATCAATCATCCAGGGGGAAGGCATTCATTTTTCTTCCCCTTTCGGTAGTCGGAAAAGGTAAAAGAAAATATACAATTATTTAAATAAGGAAGTCGGAAACCAACGGAATCGTAACAGCGAACTGGTACTCATTGAGTGAGATGACGGTAGGTATAGCCCGATTCGGTGACCCTGTCTACATTCTTGTCATGGCTCCGTGTATTGACGGAGTGAGATAACATGGGTCATCACTCCAGTTTGTTCCGTCGATGTCATAAAAACCACCTACTAAGGAAAAGTTACACACAAATTATCTCCGCGAAAAGAAAACAAGACTGTCCTTTGCCTTTTCTATACTAATATTATAAAGAGGTAAAGTTTGTGTGTTTGTGACGTTGTAGGGGGTAACCTCTGGATGTAATGAACCGATTTTAAAAATTATTTCTGCGTTGAATAGTCCATTTATCGGGGAGTGTCATAGGCTATATAGTATCACGCTATGACTAATAGGAGTGAAGCAGTAATGAAATATGTTTAAAAAACGGACGCGTTTTTTTTGCCGCCCAACGAAGTGGGCACGGGGTCAGCTTGTTTTAAATATAAGAACACCGTTCATCAACAATTAAAGAAATGCAAACAAAACCAGACTTAATCTCCATCGACTTTAATATATTATGTTTTCCTGATAGAGAATCAAATCAAAAGTTAATTGACGTCACGTATTTGATGGTGAGTCAGATATAATCATCTTTGTGATAAATGACTCAGACTATACTATAAACAGGGTTATGTTATCATACAGCAAACGCACAACAAATAGGTATTTCAAAATTTAGTGAATACCAACCCCGGTTTCGGATAATATCTTGCGTGGGGTGTAAAGGTCACAGGTTTAACATTATGATACTGGTCGATAAAATACATAACCTTTGACTTTTTATCAATATTTGCTTTATAGAGTTTACATGACAATTTATTTATTTATGTCTCACAAATGGAAGTCCATGACCTATAGGAAAATGCTGTTACCGATTTCAGTTATTGTAATGTTAATCGTAATAATGATCCTAAAATAGCGCGAAATTATTTTTTTTTTAACATAACGTACCCAGTACAAAAGTTTTAGAAGAAACTTAATGAATGTTTTAGATTTCAGTAAAAACCCAACTCATATCATATTATGCGTGAGTCTAACTATTACTATCGAAAACCATTGCTTTTTTGTTTAATTTTAGTTAATTAATTTATGTAATTTTAGAATATTAAAGTTTTCGTAAAAAAGTAAGAATGCTATTCTCCCAACCACTCACGTTTTATGTGTAGATGCGTGTAAACTGTGTTGACAAATCTAAGAAAAGGTAAGGTACAGTCATCGTAAAAAAAACCTTTCTGGCTCTAAACAATAACTGTGAATTCTGCATACGAAAATTGAAAGATGCACACGCTTAGTATCATCCAAGCATTTTGTGCGCTAATGCCTATCTATACACTACCACCACTCTTTAACAAACAGGGCAAATACCACTACTTCTTTAGCTAACAATATTGTAATAACCTGCACTCTGATTATGTCTTTCGGAATAGAATAGAAAGTTAAGTTCTACAATTCAGATTACTTACTCAAATAAATAATTTAATAATGTTCTAATGTAATGTGTAATAGAAGTATTAAAAGCTAAGTAATAATAAAACTGATGTAAGTTAAAAGGTATAAGAACTGATCTATGGTACAGTCAGCATCAGCATCATGCCTGCTGAGTTACTTTTGGCGCTTCAGCTGTATCAATAAAAATGACAAATTGTTTGCTGAAATAAATTTAAATTATTATTGTTGAGATTTTTATGAAGATTTTAACAGCTGCATTCTTTAAAATTCTGACTGTACTTAAGGGACCAAGTAAATACTCTTTATCTTTGTACAAAATTTCCCTTTATGATCACAATGTCTACACTGTAAAATGACTTTGAAGCAAAATGCCTCAAATCAATATCTCTAAAGTGTTTTGACTAATTTGCAATACATCTGTATTGTTTCTTGCCTATGCAGCATAATGTCTCAAAATTGAAAATGACTTTAAAGGATTATACACAAAACGCCATTAGGACTAAGAATCAAAACGACGATAAATCAAATAATCATTATTTTTATTTGTGAATTATTATAAATGAAATAAAATGTTACTTTAATATTATTGCTTATTTATTTCCTAAAGTAGACGAGTAACAGGTTTCTTCAAATAAATGAAATAGTAGATAAACTCCGTTTTCAAACAGCCCTTTTTGCAGACGACTCTGGCACCTTCTCCTCCCCCTCGATATTTAGGCGACTCCAATCTGCGTCCAAAGTCCTTAGCTATTGTTTCCAGAAATGGAGGATAACAGTCAACCCCGAAAAGAGTCAAGCGGTAATGTTTCACAAGAAATAAAGCCACAAGACCCTCTCGGCAGAGACACCAAAAGTCAAGATCCGAACGTTCCCTGATCCCTTGGGCGAGGGAAGCCAAATATCTTGGTCTCATACTCCACGATGAACTCTCCTTCCGTCCCCACATAAACATGGTTCGTAAGCGGGCCTCGTTTGTGATGGGACGGCTGTACATGCTCCTCCGGAAGGAGTCTAAGATGTCGATCCGAAACAAGGTTAAGTTATACACGACTTGTATTAGACCAATTAATGACGTATGCGTGCGTTGTTTTCGCCCACCTTAGGCCACACAGGGTCCATAGGTTACGAAAACTTCAGAATGGGTTCATGCGCATGAAGCCATGGCCGTCGAGGCCTGAATACGCGCCGCGTTCGCTCCTAGAGGGCGTGCCTTCCCCACGTCCTGTTAGTCAGTGACAGTCCAGGCCGAGGTTCGTGCCCCACAGGGGGTGCATTCTCGTGTTCTGGTCATAAAACTACCTACTGAGATGTTTTGCATTTTAGGTATTTTGGATTTCAAGTCATCTTCACTTAAGACGTTTGCCTTTAAAGTCGCGTTACTTGGTAGTCATTTTACTACAAAGTCATTTTCATTTAAAGGTGTATTAGTACTAAGTCGTTATGATTTGAGGCATTTTGCTACTTAGTCAATATGCATTTTATGCGTAATCCTTTAAAGTCATTTTACAGTGTAGACATTGTGATCAAAAAGGAAAATTTCTATCTTATCTATCTACAAAAAAAGTGTATTGGAAACCCAATTCGATATTGTATAAATAAACAATAAATAAACATGATTAGATAATTTTTCTCGATAGCATTTCACAAATACTAACTTTAAAACATTAACCTGTTATGCTAAAATATTAGTATAGTACGTTTTGCTTAGAAAATTTTTGGAAAGTGATAACTATCAACCTAATATTATATGAAACAAAAATTAATTTTGTATTTTAGTTAGTGATGTACAAGCCTCGAGGCGTCGAGTCTTATTTCTGAAGCCTCGAGGCGGAATGGCAAGACTCAGTGAGCTCGGTAAGCTCGGAGTCCTGAGCCTAACCGAGCCGAGGTTTCTTGAACCATGCCTCGAGGCTTGAAAAACGTTCGAGCCTTCAAAAGAGCTCGAGCCTACAAAAAAAATCGAGTCATCTTCAAAAGAGCTCGAGTTCTCAAAAGAGCTCGAGTCTCAAAAGAGCCTTGTCTTACGGCTCGAGCTCGACAAAATGGCAATGTCTTTTTAAGATTTAGTGTGATGATATTATTGAATAAACTTTCTTACAAAGTTTACATTCGAGTTTACAAAAAAGGTCAAAAGTCAAAATCAAAAAAGGTCAAAAGTCAAAATCAAAAAGGGTCAAAAGTCAAAATCAAAAATGGTAAAAATTCAAAATCAAAAAAGGTCAAAAGTCAAAATCAAAAAAGGTCAAAAGTCAAAATCAAAAAAGGTCAAAAGTCAAAATCAAAAAAGGTCAAATACAAAAAGACAAAGTTAAAAAAGGTCAAAATCAAAAAGGTCAAAGTAAAGTAAAAGTCAAAATCTTAGTCAAATTTAAAATGAAAGTCTCAGTCAAAACCATGTCAGGCTACAATTTATACGGATATGTGTGAATTTTGTAAAACTCCCAGACGAAGTCGCGGGCAACAGCTAGTATAATAATATAGTTATAGAGCTGAAACCTATCAAATGAACTCGAGTCTGTAAAAGGGCTCGAGCCTTTAAAAAGAGCTCGAGACTTCAAAAAAGTTAGTGCTCTAAAAAGGTTCCCGAGTCGTCGGGAGGCCATACAAACGAGGCGAGCCTTGTAAACGACACCGAGCTCTAGGCGAAAGGACTCGGGCGCCTCGAGGCTTGTACATCACTAATTTTAGTAGCAAGCAGAGATGGCAAGGAGAATATTTTTTTATAATCATGTATGATGACCTGAAAAATGAGGTTACATGATTACTAATTTATTTAATTTGTACTTAGTTCATATTTGTGTAAAATAACATTTAAGACACATGAAATTAAAGCAGTATCTAATTCTCTGTTTCCCAGAACTGGTGGTCTAGAGTTTTTTGTTTTTTGGCATTTTAAAGTCAGATTAGACTTATATCTCTATGTTACCATAGAACCAATCTAATTATTTCTCATTAGATTGATGCATTGTGGATCTCTTCCTAAGTTTAAGAATAAGGGACATTCTGGGAAAGGGACATTACCGGAAGGTGACATTTTGATACCAGGGGACATTTTGGGAAGTTGACATTCTGAGGCACAACAGATTGATTGTGAGACATCAAATTATTTTGTATTGCATCAAATTAAATGGCACCAATGCAATCATTAGGGGTTTGATAGTATAATATTAGGTTTAAATTATCTGGAGGCATATAGAGATTCCGTAATTTCTGTAGACTGATATATATTTAGATGTAAATTATCAGTACTGTGACATGAACTTTGATAGTAAGGCTTGAACTATGTAATGACAGTATTAACTTAGTCTTAGACCTATTATTAAAAAAGAGAGGTTTTTTTTAACTAATATCAACAAATTAGCAAGTACTTATGTGTATAAAAAGTGTACAAAGAAAAACATTATTTATCAGTGCATAATATTTGATTATAAGAAGTATAATTTATTAAAAACATTACTTTAAGTTTAATTGGAAAAGAAAAAAGGGTAACAAAACTATTTTTAAACAAGATCCTAACACCATAAAACTTATTTCCAAGTTCTTGAGTTTTTATGTTTCAAAATTGTCTCAACCATATTTTACAAAAAGTATCAATTAAAACCAGCTCTCTTAAATCAAAATCTACCATCATTGCTTGTTAGAAAAAAAAACATTTCAGAAAAAGAAGACTGAACAATAGGACAACATGAGTATGGAAGAGAATATTATAAAAAAAAGGTAATATTCCAAATAAATTATATCATTGATCATATTGCACCTATTAAATTTGATAAGGTCAGTGACCATGCCTAGTCATAAGTATTTGCACCTATTCCTTACATTATTAATACAATAATAGACAACAAAATAAATTCAAATTAAAAATACTTAAATAGCCAGGGCTGGTGTAACATATTTATGTCTGATTTATTTATATGTAAGTGTTAACATTATCTTTTCCATTCTCTAACTTTCCTAAGAACTAAGAAAATATGTTATTGTCTGTTCTAATGTTTGTTTATAACATAGCAAAGCCAAGACTCAAAATGCTAAACTTTCTTTATTATACTATACTTTTATTAAATTGTTATAAAATGTGGAAATTCAAGACACCGATTAGTTTTACTATGTTTACTCCAGAATAAATATCTTCACAACAATCCATAGTCAAAGACAAAGAATAAGTTACTGATTTTGCTCATACTTCTTTTGACTTACTAACTACAGTACAATGTATTAGGACAGTTTCCTATATGATCAAAATCCTTACCTGCCTACAAAGTTTTCTAAAACCGAACTCTTTCCCGCAGACTGACCACCCACAACAGCAATTTGGGGAAGATCTAAGGACATGTGCACGCCCATTTGCACAAATGCATCTTGCAGTTTGTTTACAATGGGAATAAGCTGTTGCATTCCGAAATTTCCAGCCATTTTTTCTATGATACATTAAACTATATTCACTCAAAAACACTCTTAACACTTGCTCATCATCAATTCATCATCGATAAACTAATTTATTTTTCAATATGGTGGTGGGTGGTTACGTTACGTTTCGATTCCGCAACTGTCAAAAGTAACGGCGTAGCGGAGGACGTTTCAAAACATTCTCTATCTCTGTCTAAATCCCTAGAAAATATACGTTTGCTTGAGACAAAAATAACATTTTTACTATGACAATGGACAATCATAAATTTTACATTTTTTTCAGTATTTATCGTTCTGTAACCAAATAACATAAATAAAAATACCAACTGACTTGATTTAAATGTGAGCATGCTTACGAGTATGAAGTAAATCAATACTGTTCGACATGCGCACTAAATCTAGGCCAAAATAAAAATATACCTAATTTTTTTAATTTTTCTGATAAAATTGAGATTATACTACTCAAATAAGTTATTGAACGAAAAAAAATTAATACAAAAAATGTTGCCATAGGTATTTTCACTCTATTGTACTGAATGCTTTTAAAAATCAATGACAACAAAATCAGAGTGTCAGTACATAATTTTTCGATATTATTTTTTTGTCCCTGTTAACAATTTTACGAAATAGAAAAACATAAAATTTATGTGTATTACATAATACAATTTAGTCCATACAATTACATTTACAAAACTTAAGCTTTTATCAAGTGCATAAAGCAAAATTTATTAATAAAATATATTTTTAATTAAGTATCGGTGTAAAGTATTATCTGTATGCCTTGAGTGTATCTATTTATATAAGACTTATTTTATTATTATGATTATTTTAACAAAAATAAAGAAATAAACTGGAGTTTATGATTCGTAACTATAACAGTTCTAAATAAGTAATGACTATAATCGTATGAAATGTACTGAAACTTACTACGTCATACTAAACACTTACCTGCCCACGAAATTCTCCAGTACAGAGCTTTTTCCTGCAGATTGCCCACCTACAACAGCTATTTGAGGTAAATCTAATTGCATATGCACGCCCAATTGCGTAAATGCATCTTGAAGTTTGTTAACAATTGGGATCAATTGTTCCATTCCCATATTCCCGGCCATGGCTGCCGGTTTTCTCTAACACTCTTAGTATTATGAGCTTCTCCGCAGGTCTTCACTTACTGATTTTCCTTTCATCAATATGATGCAAAGTTTCAATGCGCAGGCGTAAAAAGCATGTAAAAAATATTTGATTTTTGCTACTTTACTGACAATGATTTTCACAATTTTGGTAAATATAGTGGTCGAAAATTTTTAAAAGTTCTGCTAATACGTCGCATTCATGTCTAATTCCAAAGTAAATTACAACACAGTTTTTGTAAATTAAATATTTATTTGCATGAATAACTCACTCCACCTTCAGTCTAATTTATTAGACTTTTTTGAACTAGCAAACCATTAATTTGTTGGTGCCTTTTTGCCACTAGGGAGCGCTGTGTCGCGTCTTTGTGACGTCACAGTATTGATTGTAAAAAGGAAGGAGATCGTCTTTTGGAGACGCCATCTTAAAATAAAGTGATATAAGTTTTTGGTAGCGTAGATTATAGTTTAAATCTAAAGTAATCTTGTGTAAGAAATTAGCAATCGAGCTTAGATAATTTTTATTCCATTATACCAAGTGTAACGAACCAAGGTACTAATTTATTTTCGTTTTATTGTCTTTGACAAAGATAAAATTGGTTTATTTACCGTTCTTTTACATCTATCTTGTTAGTACTGTTATTTTAAGCTACATAGTAGAAAACGCTAAAGGTACACCGTACAAGAAAGTATTAAAAAACGTAAGTGAAAATAGAAATCATCGATCCAGTGAATAGCAGACGGATGTAACACGTCAATAAAGCTCCGAGGGCAGGGCTCCCAATTTCTGTCAGTGCTGTGAAAGTGCTTTGTGTTTTAGTGAATATTTAAACAACGAATATATTTAAATGCTTGTATTTGTAGGAATGTTATAATCATACGGCTGCAATAAAAAAGAGCATTAAATGACGATAGTTTGACAGTCTTTGTGATTACAAGTTTAGTGATATTAGTGCAACTGTACTAGTGTCGGTTGCGTTGGTTGCAGTTGGTGGTCGGTGAGAGGGTAACCTCCTGATGGTGTGTACATCGCAGCATGTCTGCACTCTCGACGCCGGGCGGCGGAGGCACTACGGCGCAGAGCAAGCCGACGTCCGGCAAGCAAAGATATCAGAAGTTGGACATCAATAGCTTGTACTGCGCCAATAGAGTGAGTAGTTTGTATACGTTCAACAGCATCAGTTTCCACTACCTGATACTTCATGATTTTTACTTTCAATTTTTAGGAATAATTTTCCAGGGTTCTTTTGTGCTGGTAAATTGTGTATTCAATTAAAGTTTCAAAAATTGATTTTTAATTTATGCTACGAGATTAATCTTAACGAAAAGAGATATATTGTAATTCTTAAACTGCTGACACAGTTGAATAAACTGACCTTCATAATATGGTTTGTAGTATATCTTTAGTTGCAATTGTGAAATAGTACTTGACCTTGTTTCCATGAAAACTACATTTATGCTTAAATTCTATTATATGTTTAATTTATAATTAGTATTTCAGCATTCTTATTTTTATAAATATCATAATAGTATTCAAGCATTTATCAGCTGCTATTTAAATGCCTGCCTTTTATAAATTAATAATACTATTTAGAACGAGAACTCGGAGCCTTCATCAGTGAAATCTCAACTAAGCCGCAAACATGGAATGCAAAGTCTTGGAAAAGTTCCTTCAGCTAGGCGTCCTCCAGCTAACTTGCCTTCTCTGAAAACTGAAACTGGTCAAGATCCTAATACTAAGTAAGTAATAAAATGCCTAAACAGCAAATACCTAAGATATATTTTGACCTCAAAAGTTTATAAATGGTAAGGGTGCAATACTTACAGTTCTGTCATCATTTAAACTGAAAAAGTTTTACATATTATCCAGAATGTACTAATATATTTCTCACACATTCCAACAATGGCTTCTAGTCCCAAACAATGAGTAACAAGCTTGTACTATGGTGTACTAGATAACATAAATATGAACAATAGAAAGTGAACAGTTGGCATTACAACATTTGCATTAAATTAATCTAATAATGCTCAAGCATTTTAATGTTTAGGTGTGTATAACATTAATTTGAAACTGTGTATTGATTTTTTTTATTTTACTTTTCAGCTCTGTTTCTGCTGTCATAACTACTGTATCTGTACCACCAACATGCACCTCTCAGACTATAGTAAGTAGTATCTTAATTAAAATACTATTTTGTTTGTATTTTTTTTAGATCATTGTTGACTATGAAACAATTATCATCACTGTTCATAATATTTGTTCTACTGTAGGACACTAGTCTTTATTTTGATCCCCTAAAGGATAACTGTAATACCATTGGTTACAATTTAACTCAATATCTAAAAATTAGTAACTTTATCTTTCTCATAAAGATTTTCTTAGACGAGTGCGTGCAACAGCTTGAGCAACCTCATTCGTTTGCTTTTGCTGTCTTTCCGCCCACATCTGATCTTCATCCCCAACTCATTAATTTTGTTATCGGTATGCTCACTCTACAGGTTTAATCTGGTTTTGACGCCATTGCAATTTATTTATTAAGGTTTTGTTATTTATTAGGTAAAATGCTTTTAATTTATACCATAAAGCTTAAAATTTTTCACAATAAATTAGTGTAAAATAAAACAATGCATACTATATTACACTAGAACCAAACTAATCATCATGTATGCTAATAGGTAGTATGTAAAACATATTTCATGTCAATAAATCAATAGCACATTGATTTCTTGTTTTAACTTAGTGATATAAATTGAAAAAGTATTTTCCTATGACAATGTTTCTGTTACAGTCTACAACATCGAACAGCAATGTGGCTGCGGGAGCTGGCCCCGGAGGATGGGTTGCTCTGCCACCTCCTTCATCCCCACACTTCCGCACAGAGTTCCCTTCACTGGAAGCAGCTGCACAACCCTCACATCGATCAACAGAACATTCAACACCACAACCTCAATTGAGACCACAAAGTAAGTTTTTCTTTTTTGAACATCTTTGTAGTCTTCCTATAGTCTGAAGGCTATGTACCTTTTAGTAAAAAAAAGTCTTTGATTTCCTGAGTATAAAATGAATGTGTGAACATTTTGTGTGTTCATTGTAATGTTGTGCAATTAGATGAATCATTACCTACTGTTAATTACAGCAGAAGGCAGTTGGACGTGCGGTGGCACGGCGGGCGTCCGCCAGGAAAACATGACAACTGCCACGCCCTCGAGTGCACCCGCATCACAACAGTCACCTGCCTGCCTTCCTCGATCGATATTGCCGTCCTTCGTAAGTTACCGAATCATAATTAATTTTGCGCAATTATATTACATACACATTATTTTTAAATTGATTTTTATAAACTATGTTTAAAAATACTTTGCTATTAAGTACATTTCATTTTTCCTACTCGGGATCATCATTGCGTGGTAAGGCAAATTCTCTAGAACTAAACTGTATCAGATATTGAGAATGTAACTAAGTGTAATTTTTCGTCTTTCGTCCTTTTGCTCGTAAAAACGTCGGCGATATCCCACTTGTGACCACTTTTATTGTTCCGTTGTACAACCTTGTTAAGCAACTATCTTTTTTGGACTTCTCACCAAATATCCTTTGTAATGAAATCTTGTATTCCAAACATCGTAAAATGTAATTTGTTACTGTTAATGCAGATGAAAGGTAGCAGCGGTGGCGGGCTTGGTCTGGGATCGGGCGCACTAGGTGCACTACGCGACTGCCGGGGCGGGGGCGGGCCCGGCTCCGCCCCCCGCGCCCCGCCCCGCCAGCCCGCCACACCCCGCGCCGTCGAGGTGCTCACGGCCCGCCCCATACTACGCGACGACCAGATATCTTCGTTAGATGACATCTCGCGAGACGCCGGCTGGGCGCAGCAGGATGACATTGATTACGAGTGAGTATCCTGATATTAAAATAAACAATTTGTAGTTATTATTTATCTAAAAGTAGTAAATATAGAAAGAAAGAAAGAAAAATTACTTTATTCACGTAAGATATAAAAATACCGCGTGTGAAGGTCGTTTTATAGTGATCACATAATATGCTCGTCTAACTTAACGGCTAAGTTTACTGAGGGTTCGGAACACGACCATGTCAGAGAAGACACCCACAAGAAACTCTGCTGGGTTCCTATCGCTCTTTTGGTGATCACTTCACAAATATTATTTTTTTACTCAGATTGTAAACTAGCATTAAGATACTGTTTTAATAATAATAATAAATAAATAATAAATAATAATTTAGTAAACAGGACAATTCAGATCTAAGCATTTTTATCGTTTAAGTAATCCTTTACACTATAATATGATTTCGATATTAACTTATGTTTAATAAAAGATTTAATATAGTATGAGTATATTGCAATTACATAAACCTAAAAGTATTCTGTAGCATAATATTATATTCTATTTCAATTTTCAGTCAGAAGTTGGACTTCTCAGATGGGGAAACTTCTGCTCCAAGTAAAAGTAATGCGAGGAGCGCAAACACTCGAGCAAACGTTGAGAGTGAGCGTACCGATAACAAAATTCATGAGTTAGGGGACGAAGATCAGATGTGGGCGGAAAGACGGCAAAAGCAAACGAATGAGGTTGCTCAAGCTGTTGCACGCGCTCGTCTACTCAAGGAGGAAGAACAGCGGCGTCAGTTGCGCGACGGTGGTGGACCTCATCATGGGGGCAAGGAGATACGAGATAGGCCCGACAGGCATTTAGACCGTGACCGAAATGATAATAGACAAGAAAGAGATACTGACAAAGATAGGGGTGATAATAGGGAGCGAGATCGCAATGATATTAGAGACCGCATGGATATTAGGGATAAAGACCGTAATGATTTACGAGATCGAGAAAAGGATAGAATGGATAATAGGGATCGCGATAGAAATGATAGAGATAGGTTTGAAGGACGAGATCGTGACCGTGATCGTGATAGGTTAGAGAACCGTAACCGTGTTGAAAGTAGAGATCGTCCGGAAAGTGACAAAGAAAGAATAGAAACACGTGATAGAGATCGTAATGATAATAGAGATCGGAACGATAATAGAGATCGTAATGATAATAGAGAACGTAGCGATAATAGAGATCGTAACGACACTAGGGATCGTAACGACACTAGGGATCGTAACGACACCAGGGATCGTAACGATAATAGAGATCGTGCCGACAATAGAGATCGCGCAGATAATAGAGACCGCACAGATAACAGAGATCGCACAGACAACAGAGATCGTAACGACACTAGGGATCGTGCTGACAATCGAGATCGTGTCGATCGTGATAGATTTGACAGAGAACGGGATCGCGGAGATAGAGACCGTGACCGTGGTGACAGAGAGCGTAACGATCGTGACTTCAGAGAGAGGGATCGTGATTATGGACGTGATCAAGCAAACACTTTTTCTAAGAACTTCCAAGCAAATATACCACCACGGTTTTTAAAACAACAACAAAGCAGGCAACAGGAAGACCATAACAAAAGTTGGAATTACGCTGGGAAACCAGCCCCGCGGCGTCAAGAGCCACCATCATACAATGCGCCACGACATGCTCCACATAATGGTCGTCGCTCCTATTCACGGTAAGGTTGCATTTATGTAACAAAATACTTTGTTTTATTTTAGTTTTTGCTTCTTATTAAGCTTTTTTTTTTTATTATAGTGATTATTCAGACCGTGAGGATGACTTCAGAAGAGATAAAGATGGACCTGGACCGCAATGGCGGTCTGAAATGCAAGATTACGAAAGATCTGGGCGTGAATTAGACAGATCTAACTCAAAAGATTCTTATAGTGACTACAAAGATAGAAGAAATGATGGCGATAAAAAGCCAATAGAAACATCTGAACACAGCCGCACTGCTGCTGATAAGCTGACTGAAGTATTTGAAAGAAAAAGTATAGGGATAGCTGAATCTTTTGTGTCGTCTGAATCTTCCTCGCCTATGTCTGCTCCTGAGAGACGAAATTCACCCCCCTCAAATTTGCCTCAAAGAGAATCATCTGAGAGAGATTTTGGTAAAACTTCGTGGGCTGAAGCAGCACAAGAGGAATCAAATCTTCACTCTCTACAAAAACCCGCAATCGAAAAAGTAGCTGTACCTAAAGATAATGAAGCCCACCTGAAGAAAGAAATTGATGATCGTGACAAAATTGTAGACGAAAGTAAACACGGTAGCCAATCATCTAATTTGGTTCAACAGAATATAATGCCTACGGTTCCTGTTTCTAACCCTCCAGTATCTCATATTCAAACACTCAAGAGCCAAATTAGCCATTCTTCTAATGTTCAAAATTTTGGGCAACATAATCCTCAAATATCTCAAGTCTCATATGGAAACGTACAGTCTACTATAGCTACTGCCTGCCAGACACAATCTTCTTTTACTGATAATCAATCTGGTTTAAAATCTGCACCCTTACAAACAGTTCCTTTAGCACATAACCCATCCGAAATTATATCATCTTCTCAAATTCAAAAACAAGTTACACCTGAGCCATTAACTCATCAGAATATAGTAAAACCAATGTTTGCATCTCATAAACCTGAAAAAGATCTTTCAGAATCTGAATCAATAGCGTCTAAGTCTAGCACTGATCCCTCAAACTTAGTAGGAATCAAAGGCAATGAAGCCTATACAGCAGAATCTCCGCATAGTAGTGTTACCTCTCTTAAAAGACCTGTTGATGATAAAAAGAACGACAGAAATCGCAATGAGCAATTGAATAAAATTCCTATTAAGGAACCTGTAGAACGTAAATCTAGTGGATCTGGTTCTGAGAAAAAAGGTAGAGGTTATGGAGCTGGTGCTGTTAGTGGAGGTGGTGGTGGGAACATGGCTGGTGGAAGTGGAGGTTATGCCGTTTATGCTAGAGGCTGGGGGCCAAAAAGACGATCACATCGTAGCTCACGTTCTAATAATAGAGCTAGTGAATCAGATGGTTCTACTGACGGTGCACCCAATTCTGACCGTAAAGAAAGGCGTAGAGCACCACGTAGTCCTCGTGGGTCTAAGAACGCACAGGATAAATCAGATGATCCAAGCCGTTCACTGCAAATGGACCAGGCAAATCCAATAACTGATGGCCTAGAAAATAGAGAACCTTTTGCACCGCGTGGTCAACCATCACGTCGTGGCCGCGGAGGGTTCCAGGGCAGTAACCGCCCACCGGCACCAGCCAAAAGAGTTACAGGATATGGTCCTCCTAATACAAAAAGTCCATTTGGTCAAGCTAACAGAGCTGTAAAAGAAAATGAAGACATAAAAGATGCAGCTCAAACTGATGACAAAGTAAAGGGAAATAATAAGCCCAGAGCCGGTTCGTCAACCGGCCGAGGTCGCGATCGGCGGCCTAAAGGAGCAGGAGGGCCCTTAAGTGGAGAAGATGAAAATTGGGAAACAACCTCTGAACATTCCGAAGGTGGCACGTCTAGTCGTCGCCGAAATGTAGCTGGAAGACAATCTGGCCAGTCTCAGAAAGGAGGAAACCGTAATCAAAATTCAGGGAACCGTCAAAATAATGGCCGGAATGTACAAGGTGCCAAGAAAGACGGAACCGAAAATAGAACAGGCGATATCACAGAGGCTATGACTGATCTTAAACTATCGTCTGCGAAAAAAGATGATGAAGTGGTTGATGATGGGTTCCAAGAAGTGAGGAACAAAAAGAATTCTAAAGATACGCGTGGTGCTACGAAAGAAGATAATCAACATGCAGCTAAACAACCTAGATCTCATTCTAATCAAGGTGGTGGCAGAAATGGATCTTCATCAAGAAATCCTAATGACAAATCGATTTCACGAGGCTCAGCTCCGGTTTCAAATAAACCTGGCTCGCAATATGAGCGCCCTCGACAAGCTAATTTGGCGCCTCGTTTTGTGAAACAGAGGCAAAAGCAACAGATGGGAATGGTGACTAGCTTTGGACCTGACACTGGGGCAGCTCCTCCGCCTCCACCCGTTAATGCTTGGGATAAACCAATATCACAAACATTACGTGGGAATATAGAAGAACCTGTTGAAATTATTGAAAATAAATCAGGACAATCAAGTCAACGTAGTACACCAGGTGATACTTCTATTGAAACTAAGACTGCTCAACCTACTTGCACTGGAGTTGTTGATAAAACTGGTGTGTTAGATGGAGCTACACCTCCTGTGGAAACTATTATTTTCGAAAACACAAATTATAAAACGACTACTCCTGATGAAACTTTACAACAAAAATATCAACTAAGTACTGCCATTCCCAAAACGCAAGCTGAAGACATAAAGACTGAAATGGAAAATCGGCCGCTAACATTCAATGGGGAAGTTCGGCCGAGGCCTAGATCTATACAGGATATAATTTCTGAGAGTACAGTATCAGATGGAGACAGCACTACATTAGGCTTACCTATATCATTTGACACATCACAAAAACCAGAAGATTCATCTGATATGAAACTAGATTTTGCATTTGATTCTGACCTAGGTCAATTGACTGAAGATAAAACCGCCAAATCTCTTGGCTTACCACGCGGGGTACACATGAGCACATCCAATACCATTTCGCCTCTGGCGGCAGATCTCAATTTAAAAATCGCCAGTGTAAAGAAAGTTTGGGAAATGCCTGCTGTAGCTGAGGGCAGTGAAGAGATACAATTTGCCGGATTCGAAGAAAGTAACACTGAGGCGGCACCACCCAACGTGTGTAAGGTAAAACCTACACAACAGCTACAATCACCCCCGCCGCAACATTACAACCATGTGGGCTACCAAGGAGGTTATGGTGGGCTGTCTGTTCCATCGCCACCAGCAGTCATGTATAATTCCTCTCAACAATTATTAGGCTCTTCCCAGCAGTTGCAACAGCAGGGTAGCCTGTATGGAGCATTCCTTGATCAAAGTCGCGGCCAATTTGGAGGTTTCCCTGGAACTCCATATGGTGCTGGATCGGCTGCACCATATAACTATCAACCTCCACCAGACATGTTCCAAAGTCTACCAAATCAATATCGCATGGTAAGTTTACTTTGTTTTTAACACAAAATGATGAATAGATATATCTGGCTCATAATACTCCATGAGTTTTATTCATTAAGCACTAGGCTCTGCATAATTTGATTTGAAAATGAAAGAATTTCTTAAGAAGTTAAAAACACAAAAATCTTCTTTCAAATGAGAAAAAAGTAATAAAGAAATATTTTTGCAATCAAATTAAATAAGCATATTTTATGACTGTAGATAAATGAATCCGTAAGCGTCAGAACCTCTGGACCAAGTACAAAATTGTGTATTTAGATTAGTATCCCGCTGCAGGGCCGTCCCTGCAGTAGGACACTAATGGTGCACGGCCCTCGTGACGGCGGGATGCTTCCCTTACAATATACTTAAATTGTGTATATTGCAAATTAAATAGCCATAGAATGAGTAGAATAAATAATTGAGCCTTCTAAGGAGTTAGTAAGAGAACATTTTTTTGGGATGCATTAAAATAAAAACAAAATATTTATTTTAGGGTACTGAAAGGGTATTAAATATTAACAAAGAAATAATTAAGAAATATTGTCTCCAACTATATGAAATAAATATGGTCCAGACAACCTGACGTCAGAATGTCTGGCCACTTTCTTTTAATGTTTTTCAACAGCTCGTCGAGGTATTAAAAAAATCAATTTGGGTATCAAATAGTACCATAAAGGTGGTAACTTGATACCATCTAAATACACAATTTTGTACTTGGTCCAGAGGTTCTGACGCTTACATGAATCCAATGATATGCTCTCTTTAAAGAAAACTAACATTAGTTTGTAAATAAATTATGTTTTTGTTTGTTTTTTTTTTTAGTTTTTGTTTCCCATATATACTTATGTACTTTGCTATTTATTACAGTAACTGTTTAAACTAAATATTAATGTGCTTTATTTGATCCAGGCCGCAGCCGCTGGAGGAGGTGCAGCATTCGGCCAATCAGGGCAACTGGGTAATAGTCCCAGTACTGTTCTAATATCAAGCACTTCTAACTCTCTCATGTCAGCTACGGTGAAGCCTTCCACACAACAGATAGGCGCTATCGGTGCGTATTATATTGTTTCTTTCATGCAAAAAGCTGTATCATATCGTCAGCTTAAAGGTAAAACCGACTAAATGCTGATTTTTGCAAAATAGAGTTAAATATACCATTTTTCTTAGAAAATCGTGCTCTTTCTAATGGTAAAACCCAATTTGCAATATAATACGTAGATAAAAAGATAGTGAGTGGAAATAACCACTAAAATAGGACTTTTCATAAAAATTGATACCAAAAAGCAATTATTGCAACATATTCGACGACTTTTATTTAACATCTTCGAATAAAACATATTATTCTAATATATCTCTTTTTTATTCTTAAAGTTTCTTTAGTTCTAATTTTATTAATCTACAAGTAAAAGATACTATCTAGATTTAGTTAGTATTGACTTTGGTGACAATTGTAAACAAAACTCAAATATAGAACTAATACCTACTTTAGCAGTGTAGTACTTTTTACTCGACGATTATTAAAATTAAGCTTTAAAGATAATAGAATAGCAATTTACATTAACCTATGTTATCAGTTTTTTCCATAAGAATTGAGTTATTTTTATGTACGAAATAATCTAGTTGAAAAACCAACTAAAACTATCTATTCGTTAATTGCAATATTTAATTCGTCGCGTACGCATACGCAGTCGTTTTTTTACAGTGTTTTACGGAACATACAGCAGTAAATTCTATGACAGAATGGCTTTATATTTTTCGTAGGGCAAGATCTGTAAAGACAACAAAGAATAGAACTAACAGTTATTTCAGATCAAGACAAGGGATTTATCCCCGGAATATCTGGATGTCTGGAACATAATAATTCTTTAGTAGCAGAGAGTCTAAAAGATGCTAGAGCAAATGAAAGGCAAATAACAGTTTGTTGCAATGGTATAACTTTCCGCTCAAAATTTGTAATTGCAACGAAGGACGGACATAAAAAGCCCCTTAACTACAACGTGGGCCTGTTCCAGGGGTGCTGCTTATCCTCTATAGTATTTAACACAGTACTAAATATACTAATAGATAAAATAACAATCAACATTGTTTGTGTTTAGGTAGGCGGGATACGAGATATACTTCATATGACCCCAGGCTCGCTATAGGCGGGGAAAACGTTTCAATAATATCAGAAACCGTGCCTTTTAAATTTCTTGGGAGAAAGATAAACGATTAAGGTCGCTCTCCAGTACTAGACGATGTCGTCAATAGTTTCATAAACGACATTGAAAAAGTAGACCATCAACCGATAAATAACGTAAAAAAAGTCTGGATATACGACAACTATTTAACATCACGTCTCAACTGGCCTTTCCTCGTGTATGATTTAAACCAGAACCTCTTGAAAGAACTAGATGCTAAAGTGACGAAAACATTGAAATCGTGGCTAGGATTAGTTCAATCTTCAAGCAGACTCTTCCGCTCTGTATCGAGACACAAGTAACTTAGGGATGAAACTAAAAACAACATCAGAACTCTACAAACATCTAATAGTCACTAAAATGTAAGTCTTATCAACATCTAAAGACAAAATTGTTTACAATTTCGTCTTATATCCATCCCAACTGATAAAAATTCATCTGTCACCAGCATTACTTAAATTCTACCTCAACGCCTTCCAATTGACTCTCCCCGATCCAAGCAATCTTGTAAGATGGGGAAAAACCACGGACAAAAATGCACGGAATGGGGCAAAGAAACTGGTGCGGAAAGACACTTATTGGTAGGCTGCGAACTGCTTTTGGAGAGGGGTCATTATTCGCAACGTCACGACAAAGTACTAGGGATCAGTGAGTTTGTCAATTGCTAGAGCTAGAAAAGGACTGACTACAAATGTAAGACAAAACATTCAATTTGTTAAGGAAGGCACTACTAAAAAGACCACCCCTTGCCCTGAGCCCTTTTCGGTCCTGAGTTCGGCAGACGATTAGACACTACTGGTTGACGCGTGTGAAAAACACTACAAATCCCGGAGGATATCTGCGTGTTGCCGTTGAGAACAGACATATTCCTCAACTTAAAATTGAAGAAGCGTGTAATACTTATTGAGCTCACGGTACCGTGGGAAACTAACATCCCTGAAGACCACGAAATTAAGACAAACAAATACTTTGACTTGACAAATGAGATAACCAGAAATGGCTAAATCCCTCTACAACCTATTAAAAGATATAGGACTGCCGAGAAGTTCAGTAAGCTCTCTACTATTACGTATGTCCAAAACGGCATTGTTAGGTTCCTACCAAATTTTGATAGATAGAAGACGGAACATAGCGGACAGTGAAGGTGACCGCTAACGCGTTGTAAGGGGGCCTCCTTAAACCTATATCTGGGTCGTAAGTTCCAGACGCTGTTATGTAAGTGCTCCGTCCTCTATCACGCGATGGACCCGGCACCCGAACGGAGAATCCATGGAATGCTTCTGGAAGGAAAATCCATGGAAGGTCTTATCCTTTTTTTTTTATTTTAATTCTGTTTTTTTATTTCTTTTAGTAGTTACAATAAATTTTAGTGGGTAGGACATTTCAAATACCAAAACACTAGCAGCGACCATTGCCGAAATAGTTGTAAATTTAAAGGTTTGTTAAGTAATTAGCAACATCATTTGAACTATGACTAATTAATGTACGGGTAAAACCAACTAAAATTATAGTTTTTTTCAATTCATTTGATTTATGTAGGTTTTACATGTGTAACTCAATATGAATCATAAAATAGTTACTTTAACTCATAATGCACGATAGATAATGCTTTGATAGCAGCCAGATTTTATGCAATATTGATGATTTATGTGTATACGGGTAAAACCAACTAAATGGGGGGGTTACACGACATTTTTTCTTTCGTGTGATGTTATTATAGCCTCGGGAAACACAACAATTAGTGATATAGAAAGTCAAGTAAGTAGTCTACTTATAATTGCTGATGAAATTTACACGAATGTACTTTTGATAGGACATTTTCTTTATGCAATCTTCAAAATGCGATATCTCATTTTGAAGATTTGGTCATTTAGTCGGTTTTACCTTTAAGGTGACGATATCAATTCTTTTATATCATGTAATTTTTTATACTATAAGCAGACAACTTAATTGTAAGATCTGCTATATTTTGTATATTTCTTCAAAGTTCTTCATACGAATTTTGGTTTTGGTATTGAAAAAATAAAGGGAGGATGCTGTGTGGAAGCTTCAGTTAATCTTTTTATTCATGAGATGCTCGAAACCTACATAAAATGATTATATTATTGTTTCGTTAGCATAAATGCACTATCAATTTGAAATAATAAAAAAATATTGTCCCAATATCTGATCAATTTTTAAGTATGCTGGTTTTTCGTTAAGAAGACTTATTTGTATGTACAGGCAGTAAAGGTGGCGGTGTAGGTGGTGTAGGCGGTGTGGGCGGCGTGAGCACGTACCAGCAGCAGTACCTGGGCTACTCGGCGCCGGTGGGCGAGGCGCCCTACTCTCTGCCGGGCCTGCTGCCGCGCCCGGCGCCGCCCGCCAGCTCGTACTACTCTCCCTACCAGCCGCCCGCCGCGCCCGCGCCCACGTACCCGCTGCAGTTCACGCAGCAGGCGCAATCGGGCGCGTTCGGCTCGCAGTTCCTGTCGCCACAACTGCAAGTAGCTGCTGCTGTACAGCAGATGCAGGTATGAACCTACAGTTTAACTCTCTAGTTTATTTTAAGTTTATTACATTGTAAATCTTTGTTATATTCTGTAATCTCACAGTCACCTTTTACGACCCTTAAGGGTATGAAAGTGGAGGCGCGTTGTATTTTGAGGACATCGCTTCACTGCTGAAAATGTAGCCGTACCTTTGGTCACCACCAAATATGGTCCTGGTTTGTTTAAACTAGTTGCAATACTATATATTTTGTTATAAATTTTCAGCAACAATATCGCGCACCTCTACAGCAGCAATACGCCCCGCCGCAGCCCCGCCCTCCGCCGCAGCAGCTGAAGAGTCCTCTACACGAGCACGCTAACGGGTTCGCTCCGCTGTGCGAGGCCGCCTCGCCCACGCCCAAGGGCGCTTCGAAGCCGCAAAAGCCACCGCACTCACCTCCACAGCACAAGTATCACGCGCCGCCACCGCATCCGCCACCTTCTCATACGCCGCATCAACATCATCAGCAACAGGTACTTTATTTAATGATTCTGAAGTGTAGAAGTAAAATGTTAGATAATTTCTGTTTGTAATCACATAATTATGTTTTGTATTCTTAGAGTTAAAAAATATTGGGGAAACATATCTTAACAAGCCATTAATGATTGTGATGGTTATTTTCAGCTGCAAGTGAGCGGCGGCAATAATGGTAGGTGCGGAGGCGGCGGCGGTGGTGGGGGCGGCATGTCGCGCGGCGGCATGGTGGCGCCGCGCTACCCCGCGCCCATCGGTCAGCGACCCGCGCTGCCGCTGTACCGCGCGCCGCAGCAGCAGCAGCCGCGACACCACGCCGCGCACCAGCCCCGTCACAACCTCTACTACCATCAACATCAACGCAGTTAGTGATCCTTCTTCTTCTAATGCCTCTCGCCCTTGCGTCGATTATACTTCTGTGATACTAACCCACTCTCATATACTATTAAATTATAATAGATAAATGTTTTATGAACAGACTGAAGTGACAGTAAAGACTGGTTCACCGAAGTTGCGGCTCCGTAATAAGCTACATTATCCTCTAACACCGCCGCCGAGACGCAGCGTTCGGCTTCACAACTGACGAGTGCGTTGTTACACACAGACGGCGGCGGTGGAGGCGAGCGCGCGGCGGAGAGCGCCTGCGTGGAGACGGCGGCCGGGGCCGGCGCCGACGACGCGCCGGACGTGGCCGCGCCGGACGCGCCGCCCGCCGCCGACGTCAAGGCGGAGTGAGCGCGAGGCTGGCCCGCGCCGCGACCTCGCCGGAGCTACACGTCACACGTCGCCGACGCCACGTTTTCGGTATTTTAATTAGGACGTAAATTATGGAAGTGATTCTGAGCCGTTCGAGTCGGGGTGCCGCCCGCGGTTCGTCGCCGATCCGACGGTGGCGCCGCGCGGCGCGTCGTTCGTATGTAAATATGTCGATTGGACGGTAATCCGACTCCTTGACTGTTATATTTAAGTATATATAGACGCGACCGGTCGACGGGCCCCTCTCGACGACCGGAGTCTCCGGAGGACCGGAAGTCCTCGTCCGATGCTGCCTCGAGACCTCTCATTAGTGAATATGTAGTTACGGTTTTGCAGAGCCGAGTCGATGCGATGTAACCGAATAATAAATATAATTTGGAGCGAAACTATACAGTACCGCTCGGCGCGTCTGCCGATCGATGCTTGTTGAGCTCCATGTATCATAATCAATTAATATTATATGCGAATAAAATTATTATGACCGAATTGCTTGTTTATTACATTTTCCTAATAGCCTTACCCACTATTTTTATTTACAGGTAATATTATTAAAATCTAATCTAAATCGCATGTATTGTGCATGCGTTGTATTAGTATTAACTCGCAAAATTAAAGTCGATATAGGCATATAAAATATCTCCTCTCAAAAATGTTAATGGCTTGACTGGTAATGTAACGTGCATGGTATCATTTTGACTTGAAAAAAGTAGATTTGATATGGCAATCAAAAATGTCCATAATAATATGGATTGAGGAGCCACTTCAGATAATAAAAGGAAACCCTCCCCCTTATTTAGTAGGGAAGTAAATTATAATGTAGGCGGAATTCTGAAATTTGTAGTAAAATATGTCCAAAGTTATATCAATGTGAATGTGGCTCCTCAATCCAAACGTCTGAACTGAGGAGCCACCTGAAACACGGAAAGTATATCACGTACATATTTGAAAATGTTGTATCATTATGTAGCAATTGTGTATAGTGTCTACTAGAAATCTGAGCCCAATACTGTTTATTTTAAAGAATATACAACACTTTGAATGTGGCTCCTCAATCCATACACAAGAGCGTTAATTGTCATGAAAGTAATTGGTAAATTTATATTCCCCTTTCAAAGACATTTAGTAGGTAGTGTGTCTGAATTTATACCAAATGGACAAAGTAGTAGAACTGAGTGAATTTAGTAAATTAACGCATTTTAGTTGGCTCCTCAATCCTGACGTTTGCTTAACCCTTAACCACCTAGCATAGGTCTGACAGACACCACCAAATATAAAAACTTGAATATTATTGCATCCGAGTTTCGTATAAACCTGTTCGTTCCGGTACCTTTTCTTAGCCCCTCTCAGAGCAACACAAGGTCTTTTCACGGTTGTATGTCCGTAAGTTTTGCTCTGGTTAGAAAAAAACTTTTGCCCGGGGTCTGAGAGACCTCTGCTAGGTGGTTACGTGACTATTTTATAATTGAGTATTTTTTTCTATTTTATTTAAAAATGACTTTTAATGTAAAAAAAGATTGAGCGGGGGTTGGAAAAAGATTTTTATTTATAAGGTAGGACAACAAAACAGTACCAAATGATGAATGGGGTGATTTTTACGTAGATTTATGATAAGAGGAAGTGTTAGAACGCAGTTGCCATACAGCCACAATGTGAATAGACAACTAAAATGAAAAACAACATAAATGTACTGCCCAAAACTGATTTACCTTCGACAGTTCTTGATCAGTTAGTTTCTGAAGATGATGATATGTAAAGGTATCTAAAGTGCAATCAAAAACTCGAAAAAGGATTTTTTTCTGTAAAAGGCGCAATCGCTTGTCATCTGACCCCTTCTTCCTTTCCATCAACACCGCCATGGTATAATATTATAGTTCAGGAGAGAGGAAGTGTGAAACTAGTATATTGAAATAAACTAAACACTAGATCAAATATGCAAAGAACTTGAAATTGTAACGTTATATCAGAATGACTAATCGCCGCGTTCTCGACAACAACAAAGAAACCACTCCAAGAGTAATTCCTTCAAGAAATAGTGCTAAATAAAGATTAACCGTATGTTAGAACTGTTCTACTTGTTACTACAAAAACAAAAAGTAAAACATGTGTTTCGAATGCAGAGCACCTATTTGCTTGAAATGCTCACATAAACCTTGTATTAATTGTCCTAAAAAACTGCATGTTTAGGTTTTGCAATTTTGTCTAAGTTTTATTTTATTTGAGATAATTTGATGTTTTTTATGTTTATAGATTCCTAATTATCTCAAAAAAAAGTACAAAGAAGTACCCGCTCGTGGGATTATTGTAATAAGTCTTATCTTCCAAATATGTTACTTTGTAATCAAAAAAATAAGATTGTTTATTATTCAATTAAGATTTTTTTTAAATTATTGATATTATCTTGTCCCATTCTTTCCTAATCAATAGTTTAATATGTTCCTAATAAACTTTTAACTCAATATTCAGAATAACCTTTCACAGTTTAAAAAACGAGAATCATTTTGTTCAGGTGTCTCACAGACCTGTGCTAGGTGGTTGTGTGACAAAAACAGGTGCTAGGTTGTTAAGGGTTAATAAATAATTGACTGTACCTACTCACAACGGAATAAATTACCAAAGACACTAACGTTTAGTATAAATGTCTACTATATACTTATGTACAGTTCAACATTGTATTATGATCGGAATCTGAAAAACAAATAACTTCTCAATATTCCTTACGAATTTGCTATTAACCCATTAAAGGTCAAACAAAAACTACCGGTTTGTTTTTGGGTTTTACTTTATTTTTAGTTTAATTAGAAGGTATTCAAACATATAAAATAAAAAAATAAAATTATTTAATAAAAATCAGGGTTTTACAGGGGTGTACTCAAACGAGTACACTGACCTCATAAAGGTGAAATTTTTCGTAGCACGACTTTTCCACGCAAAGTGTTTTACAGCACTTCTTACACTCCTATGTGACTCTGTAATGGCATACTACACACCTTAACTGATTTTCGAATTTCTTCGGGAAATGCCCCACTCCATCTTGAGCCATTCCTGGTACTATGGATGTAGTTGTGTGGCTCTTTATTTCGGACCCTGGCGTAAAAACAAAAGTTGATCGATTCGGTTTCCATTGCACAATGAATGCAGACTCCATGCATTTGCTATTGTCATATCTATCATATATGTGAATGGTGCTATTCACATATTATATGATAGATATGACAATAGCAAATGCATGGAGTCTCGACCACTTCTTGCCATGTATGTCGATTCTGTACAATGATATAGATTGGCCCAGTTCATCGAATTCTCCCATGCAGCTATTGTACGTTTCGAAGAAGTTTGGTCTGACTACATATTTTGTTTTTTCGCGCTTTACTGGACACCATCTCTTCACAGTGCCAGTTCTATTGTATTATGATTGGTTGCCATCATACAAACACTATTATCTTTTCACCATTCTATTAGCAACTCATTACTTTTATCAAACCTGTAGTCATAAGCAGCCCATTCTTTTTCTTCATATCTTATGTGCTTACAACGGGGGAACTTCTTCGTTCGATTTTCTCTCAGAGCTCTTATCGTGCGATATTCAAGCTCTCGCAAATCTATCTAAAGACTATGACTTGTGAAAAAATTGTCAAATAAAACGGTGTGATTGACTGGGTTCGTATTCAGTTTTTTAGAACTGACTTTTCCACTCTAGTTCTCAAAGGTTCATCTTAGGAATTAGTTGATTTCCTACAGTCTGAACAAAAGAAAGAAAAAGAAAGAAGAAAAAAAAAGAACCTGTTGAACCGGCCGCCACCCAGTTTTATCATCATAAGGACCTTCTTCGTCAGTTATTACACTGGGTTCTAGTGGAATTATTGATAAATCGTACTGCGTTTCATCATCACTCTCTTCTAATATAGCTAGGATGACTTCTTCAAGGGCATTAAACCGATTGGCAGCTCTAAACTGACCACGATTCATTATGGAAAATCTGAAAGAATAAAAAAAGTAACACACTGAAGTAGTACTTTTCTAACATGGATGTGGTCGTTGTACTCAACTGAGTACAGTGACGTAAATATTGAAATAAATGATTGGCTAATTACAATAGATAAATTATTTAGTACTCATATAGATAATTAGTATGTATATACTTACAATTAAAAGCTAAACACGAAAAAATAAATCTAAATATATTAAAAATAACGATGTAAAAACTTACCTGTAGCGATTTTTGAAACACGTAACTTTGACAACTCAAAACACTAACTTTTATTATGTACCCTCAATGGCTTTTTTACTCATAAGGAATCACTAACTATCTTTGTAAAAAGTAAAGACTACATTTAAAATATCATTTACCTGAAAAGAAAAAAAATAAAGTATATCTGTACTCAATTGAGTACGGTGACCTTTAATGGGTTAAGGGTGACCATGTTTATATCAATAAAACCGGGATTGTCCATAATAAAAATAATACTGTAAAGTTGTTCTTCATAGGTGTCTTAGGCCAGGCGCGCACTACGAGTTTTTCGCCGCGCGGCAGAAAAGCGCAGCGGTATAATGTCGCACAGTAATACTGGTGGGCTGCGGTGGCTCTGCCGTCAAGTGCGCGCAATACAATGTAAAACTGTTTGGTACAGTATTACAGTGCGACATTAAACCGCTGCGCTTTTCTGCCGCGCGGCGAAAAACTCGTAGTGCGCGCCTGGCCTTAGTGTGCATGCTATGAGCTTTGGGTTTGTACACTTAACTTTCACCATATAAAATATCTCTTAAAAATTTTAATGGCTTGACTGGCTGTAATGTTCGTGCAAGGTATCTTTTGACTTGAAAAAAAGTAGATTTTATATGGCAATCAAAATTCTGTAAGGTTGTTATTTAGTGTGCATGCTATGTAAGCTTTGGGTTTGTACACAACTTTCACAGGACGTTGGCAATAATAAATTAATTTTTTGTTCCCTACAGAAACACATTCATGGACAAAATTTTAACGAAGTCTGTGTTAAAATATGTATTTTACTTATTTATTTAAATGTTTGTACTTTGCATCATGGATATTGCTACCCAAAATGATTACAAAGTCAAAAAGATTTTTTTTATACTGAAGGTCTTGCCTTTATGCAGTATAAAAAAAACCTAGACTCTTACCCCATAAACGTACGTACTTACTCATAAACGCAACTTAAATTTTAGTCAATTGAATAGCTTAAATTCTTGCGGTTTTGTTTGGCATAAGGTTGGTTTTGCTAATAAAAATCTCGTGTATATCATAATGACGGGTGTACCGCAAAAACCCGTGCTTCCATTCACATGAAAGTACAGTGCTAGTAGTGTGAGGAATGTGCGTAAAATTTAAAGTATTGTGCTTTTACAAATCTTGAATTATTTCATAAAGTTAGTGAGCCGTCAACCTAGGTGCAGAATGACGGGTGTATTTTCAATCTGGCGAAACTACTTACTATCTAAGTATCAGAGCATTACCATAGCCCAGTACCGGCAATTTTTTCGAACGTACCAAAAGTAGAATCAGGTAGGTCAAAGGGTTTCATAGATATTTATAAAACATATTCTTGAACGCCTACTATTGTTATAGTGGCAATCAGGACTAGAGCACCTGTTTGCTAGTAGTGGCAATCAGGACTAGAGGTCCTGATTGCTAGTATAAAAATAGTAGGCGTTCAAGAATATGTTTTATAAATATCTATGAAACCCTTTGACCTACCTGATTCTACTTTTGGTACGTTCGAAAAAATTGCCGGTACTGGGCTATGGTAATGCTCTGATACTTAGATAGTAAGTAGTTTCGCCAGATTGAAAATACACCCGTCATGCCGTGTGGAGACACCTTCATACAGAGTATATAGAAATACATGGCACGACGATTATATCGCCGCGATTTTATCGCTCGTGGAGTCAGCGCCTAAACGAGAAACCAACATTTTACTTACAGTTGCAAGAGAGAGATGCAATTCCCCTTTGTCGTTGTCCTTGTCGAAGTATTTTTCCCTTTCATGTTATATAAACAAATTTAAACTACAGCTAAAAATCTTAAAAACAATAGTGTCACCAAAAATTAAAAACCAATTTCATGAGAATGAAAACGGACTGTTTCAACATTGCGGAGTTCTACCCGTACACAACCAAGTAATTTTTTTATTACTTAAAGAACAATATTTTAATAATTCACTCAGAAATTTAATTGAACACCTGTATTATACTCGTGCCATTTCTGAGAATCGGCTTCGCACACAGCGAGCAATAAGTATGGCGAGCGCACGACCGGTTATATTGTACCTAGACTTATTAACAGATTACCCTCTAATGTATGTAAAAGTGTTTCTATCACAAATATTAAAATTGTTCTTAAGAAACACTTTTTGAACTGTTTAACTTAGTAGGTTAACTGAAGAAGTATAATATCGAATAGTGTAAATTTAAATCTTTGTGGTTTCTATACACTATCATGACCATAATGTAATGTTATTTTAATTTTTTTTAAATGATAATAAATAACAAAAAAAAAAACCTTATATTGTCAGTAGTAGTAATGTACGATTAAATTTGTCTAAATTTGCTTCGTTAGCTTTCCAGTTAGAGTCCCAACAAACATTTTTGTCTGTTAATTGTAACGAATACGGCTCAAAGTACTTTAAACATCGTATTGAAGTAACTTCAGCGTATAATGCAACTTAATGCCCCAGAGCTGTATAAAGTCGTTGTATAAACGTCAATGCAACTATTTGAAATTACCATTAGGTAGGTATACAACTTTCACTGGTATATCCAATGAAGTCGTACTAGGAACGTCTTTACGACTTTTACACAAACGTTATTCGTAAAGAAGCCGTGAGAACTACTCTTACGTGACAGTAGCAAAAGAGTTACCAATTGCACTCTTACACGACTCTCAGTCAAATCTTATACTATTTTGCAACAATTGAACAATTAAATGCTTCATAAGTGCAGTATAAGTGACATGTAACTAAATATTAACCAAACTAGAGTTGGTTCCGTACAAAAATTAATTTCAAAATCAATGAAATTTAGTTTGTAGGGACACATTATTAAGATGGTACCAGGAAATATATAGTCTATTTATTATTCACCTGCATTATTATTTGGAATTCCTACAACTCTTCAATCCCCACAAGTTCAGCGCAGAGTATGTATCATATTGCGCAAAGTGTGGAAAGTGGTTCTAGTGCTTTCGCATTAGAAGAGGAAAAAAAGACGAAGAAAATGAAAAATAAATAAAAATAATAAGTGGAACAAGAGTGAGGGTTTCGAAATAACATTTATAATATCAAACGAGCTGACCCGTGCCCACTTCGTTAGGCGGCATAAAAAACGTTTACAGCGCGCACTTTTTTAAACATATTTCATTACTGCTCCACTCCTATTAGTCATAGCGTGATACTATATAGGCTATGTGACACTCCCCGATAAATGGACTATTCAACACAGAAAGATTTTTTAAAACGGTTCAGTAGATCCAGAGATTACCCCCTACAACTTCACAAACATACAAACATACAAACTTTACCTCTTTATAATATTAGTATAGATAACGACACTTATATAAATTTGTTAGGGAATATTATAGAAAATGTCACCGAATGTTTTTGAAAAGCCTAGTCATCATTTTTAAATATATTTATGATAAATTGTATCAGTATGAGAAGATTAGAAGCTACATTTAATATTACTGGCCTACTAAAGTGTAAGCTAGTGTCCATAAAACATGGCTCAAATATTTATTTTACTCCACTCATTCATACTCTAGTGTGAAAGGTGTAAATAAAAATAAATTAATCAGATTGGTTTTATTATCTTTATTCACATTTTTCACAATTTATTACATTTTTAAATATAAATATAAAAATAAAAACATTTAAAAATATAAAAAAAGGTAGACCCACCGGCATCGGGTACAGGGACTAAGCTGCCTGTGGTTAGGGCTCCAGAGATAGGAACCTCCTCACAATACGTGCCGTGTCAAACAGTACTGCCTTCTGCATCCGACCTATGATCCAACTGCCAAGGTCGAGTCTCCTTAGATGTTGATAGAGACTCTTTGGAATAAGTCCATTAACCGAAAGTACTATCGGAACAATGATCGCCGAATCAACATTCCACATGTCTACAACCTCGTGAGCCAAGTCCAAATATTTTGTTTGCTTGTCTTTTTCTTTTGGTTTTATTTATTATTAACATTCCAATAAAATAAAATAAAAATTTTAAACAATCACAAGCATTAAACAGATTTCATGCCTAATCATTGAAAATATACAAAAAAGAATTATCATCTTATAGATACGACTACTAATGTACTCTAATTTGTTCAAAGAACCCTAATTTTGTTAATATGGCTGATAAAAAATAAATGTACAAAATGAAAAGTCATTTTGATGTTGTCTTACTGTTGTAATCAGAACCATATGTTGTGTAAAGGTAAATATTTGTACGTTCGCTAAAAATGTATGGATAATTTATGTTTATTTATAAGAATTAGTAGGGCGCGTTTGTTTTATTGCCAAAACTAACGCATATTACACGATAACATTAATTTCCCATCAGATATATGCACTACAACCACTTTAACACGAGCTAAAGCTATTACACATATTTAGTTTCTATTTAAAAATGGCTACTTCCTTTATAAACTTCAAAGACTCGATCGATGACACAAGAAAAAGTTACCTCGTTATACACACATCAAAAAAGTCTAAGCAACATGCATGATATTACAAATTTACCATTTATATTAATTAATTTCTAAGTATTTACTCACTCAAAGTGTATAGGTAAGTAAACTTTTTTGTTATTGATGACATACTGGCTGGTTGTAAAAAAAAAATTTCGATTATGTTTTGTTTTTTTTCATAAAATTCAAATGACTGCGAATTTGTTTGAATTTGAGTGCATGTTAATTGCTACGTTTTAGTCTTGATTTTATAATTTTACCAACCATTTAAATACAGTTGGCGACAAAATTGAATTGTTAGATATTCTTTACGTCATGGAGCGACGTCATTTGACGGCAGATGAAATGCAAAGAGCTGTAGGGATGTTGCAAGCGGGAAGTAATCAATCTCAGGTATCTCGACATTTTGGTATTCATAGAAGTGTTATTTGTCGTCTTTGGCAGCGCTACAATAATACAGGGGAACCCGCTGAACAGCATCCAGGCCGTAAAAGGAGTACAACCACTCGGCAAGACCGGTACATACAACTGACTGCAAGACGCCAGCCGATGTTAACCGCTCGAGAGATAAGTTTGAGGCTACAAAATTCAAGTGGTGTTGATGTAAGTCCCCAAACTGTGCGAAATCGACTGCATGAGTACGGCCTACGAGCTCGACGCCCTATCAGGTGCCCACCGATACGTCACGGGAATCGCGCTCGTCGAAATGAATGGTGTAGAGAACGCATAACATGGACCCAGGAACAATGGGATAAAATTATGTTTTCCGATGAGTCGCGATTCGGGTTTAGGCCTGATACAAGAAGGGTGCGAGTGTACCGTCGACCCGGAAATACTGAAAGACTCAGGTGCGTTCAGGAAGTTCATCCATACAGCGGCTCAACAGTTATGGTATGGGCGGGTATTATGAAGAACAGGCGAACTGAGCTCGTTTTTGTAAATGGAAACATGAACGCTGAAAATTACGTTGAGGATATTCTCAGACCTTATGTCCATCCATTTGCACAAACCTTTGGCTCCGATTTTACGTTAATGCATGACAATGCGCGTTCACATACAGCTCGGCGAACCAGTGAATACTTGGCAACGGAGAACATCCAGGTATTGCCCTGGCCTGCACAATCGCCAGACCTCAACCCCATCGAGCACGCATGGGACATGCTCCAGAGACGTGTTTTGAAGGACTTGGACGGAGTGACAACAACCCAACAGCTGAAGGATTTGCTACAATTCCATTGGGAGCGAATACCGCAAGATGACATAAACAGTCTCATTAATTCAATGAATAATCGTTGCCGACAAGTTCTGAATAGCAGAGGAGGCCATACTTTGTATTAAATTGTCCTATTCTTTCACAATAAATTCATTTTCTTAAGAAATTTCAATTTGTAAAAAAAAAGTTTAGTTTCTTATGTACCTGTATATTCTAATATTGTTAATTTCTGTTATTAAAAGAACTTATAAAGAAAACAGCTGTTATTTTTACATCATAGAACCCTAAAAATATTATTTTAAAAATAAAATACAACGTTATAATTAAAATAAATGGTAAAATAAATTAATATAAATGGTAAATTTGTAATATCATGCATGTTGCTTAGACTTTTTTGATGTGTGTAGTTTAAGTCTCAGGGCCAGATTCAGAGACCGCACTTTGTCTTTACTTTAGCAAAGTCTAGTTATTATCTCTGAATTTGAACAACATTAAAGTAATTTTTCGCATGAAAAAGTTTACTTTCATTATTTATAAAGATAGATTACAAAGTAAACTTTTCATGCGAAAAGATTACTTTAATGTTGTTCAAATTCAGAGATAATAACTAGACTTTGCTAAAGTAAAGTCAAAGTACGGTCTCTGAAGCTGGCCCTCAGTTTTGACACTTCAATTCACTTTGCAACAAAAATGTTACATAAAAATCGTAATTATCACTGTAATGTCGCAAAATGCCGTGAAACAGCGATAAAAATAGATTTTGCAACATCTACACGACGACTACAGAACTAAAATTTCATTTATACAACTTTTACGCGACTATATTACAACTCTGATTCGTATAAAATGGGCCTATTTTCGGTCGCCTCAACGTTACTACAACGTTCTTGCAACCAGCTTTTAGAACCAAAAGTTCAAATGGAGACGTTGTAGTGACTTTAAAAATGTTTGTTGGGGTGTAAGTTCCTTGGTCTTCAACAAGCACTCAACTTTATGTCAACTAAAATAATGTTGCCATTTGTCAGAAGTGATGATGGCCTTATTCATTGAATGAACATAATAATAAATATGATGGATGAATTACAGTTAGCGCTGACTAACTCTGCCGGCTTCGAGTTGTTGCAAATAGGTGCGCAGAAAGTCAGTTTTTCAACTAAATGTCGGGGTGCTATATAATTATTTTTTACACCGGCAATATATAGAATAGTTTATTTGACAATGTTTGTCTGATATTAGAAAAGAAGAAGTGGGCTTGGTCTTTTACTTGATGAGGTACCAGCCAGATTTTATATATAAAATTCAGAGATACAGATTGTGATTCTGAAATTAAGGAATAAACGTGTTTACAAAATTATTTTGGTTTTATTTCTAAAAGCATCGCAAAAAACTGAAGACCAGTCTCTCATCGAAATAAGGCCACTGTTCCGTACCCCTATACAATACAATACAACTATCCTATTGCAGTCCACCTGCTGGACGACCTCTCCCAACACACGCCACAGAACGCGGTCCTGCACCTTCTGCATCCAGTCCGATCCAGAGACCTTTCTGAGGTCATCGGTCCACCTAGCTGGGGGGCGTCCTTACCCCTGATGATGATTGATTTAGATCTACTTAGACGAAAAAGTTTTGAATTAGAGTGTCTTCATGAAAAAGTAATGTCATCAGAAAAAAAAAAAAAAAAAAAAAACTATTTTGTTATATTACCGAAGACAAGTAGGCCCTGCGCAAACGTAGACACTTTTTGTTGCCGACACGATTTTACGATCAAAAAGTGTTTGGTGTGAACAATGCGTTTTTGCAGACTTTGTGTTATTACAGATATTAAGAAGTACCAATTCAGTTTATAGTGAACTTATACGTTTAGGTACACATGAGGGTTTTTAGTTTTTCTTTTTTTTTTTCAAAGTATAATTAGTCAAAAACTTATTAATTTTTCAATTTTTTTTTCTGGCACAAATTAAGAGGTACATCCACATTTATTTATTACATTCACGCACTTATAGTTATCGAGATAATCAAAACGTGTGTGTGTGAAACGGGCACTCAAAACGTTACCCTAGCAGAAAATGAAATAAGTAGGTATGGTATCTCAATAACCTAAAGACGCACAAATTTCATATTTCGTGCACATTTTAGGTACCAGCCACGTATCACCCATCTCTCTCTAGGAGCAACTTCCTTGCTAGGAGGGTAACGCACACCATCAAATCGAAATATTTGTTACCTGACAGAAGCATAATGTATAGTTTGCAGCTCCTAGATTGCCAAGTACTGGAGGACTGTGTCAAAGCTCACATTTGAGATCAGTTTATTCCCGCTGCCATGCGCGAGGTAGTGGTTTCTAATCCTACGCAAGATATTCTGAAGAGTCTGGATATTCTTTGAAAAGTCCTTAGGTCAAGAGAAGTCATTAAAAAGTGAATCATTAAATATGTAGAAAAGCGATGGAACCCACCATTCAGCATGATGAGGTACTTAACACGCCACTGGGACTTGCTGGGTACATGCGTACTCATGACTTTTAATGTTTTATCCAATGATAAGCCGATAACACTGTGTTGTGTATCGATCGAGTGATGAATCGGTACTTCCCACTTCTCGCATTAAAACGTTCCGATTATGCACCTATCAATATGATAAGATTGTTCAAATAGAAAGAATGCTTGAATTAATAGGTGCCGTCAGTCCAGCAGTAATAATATTACGATTTCTAATCGCAGTATGCTCTAGGTGCTTATTTGCCCAGCAGGTAGGTAGGTAAGTAGAGTTATAGATGGTAGGTACCTACCTATGAAAGCCTTACAGGTACTGGGTGGCATGTTATGTCATAGGTCAAATACGACTCAACAAAGACGACCTCCTTTGTGTCGTGTACCTACTTTACGAAAGTGACGAAGACAGAGATTATCCTGGCTCAGGATAGTCATTCAAGTAAGCAATTTACACAGCCAGCTACATAAGTGACCGTAGCCGAAGCTAGAAGAGGATAGAATAAATATTACGACAAAGTAAGTAGGTTTTCCTCATTAGTTATTCCGTTGTCTAGTACCTATGGTACAAGCTTTGCTTAGTTTGGGACTAAATGGTGTGAATGTGTGAGGAATATTTATTTATTTATTCAGATCCATTGTATTTATTTTATTTAATATTGTACAGGAGTTACACCTATTGAAATAAAATTACAATACTTATTGTGGTAGGTACTCTAGGTACAGTCACGAGCAATAATATGTACACATTTTCAAATTTTCTAAACTATCTGCACGTTTATCTAGACATTACAATATCAAAATGAATTCGTAATTTAGAAGAGGTTCCGTACAGTTTTGAATTAATCTTCGAATTTTCAATTTTGGATTGGCAGAACTTTAGATAACTGGTTTACAAAATGCGAAAATGTGTACATATTATTGCTCGTGACTGTACCTACCTTTTGCAAAAAATAATTTAAAGATCTAAAACTACCTACTCATATAACCAAGTCTTACTTACTAAATTAACTTTAACTAAGTATTAGTAAAGTTACTCGAACCACTTAATAAAGTTAAAAAGACTAAGGGACTAAGTACCTTACCTTACCTACTACTAAAGTTAAGGGACGTTATCTAAGTCTTGAAAGGAAGTCTAGACATAATCCGCTTAGACGTAACCTATAGGAACAATATATTATTCTGCGTCTAAGTATTCAAATTAATTATCTACTGTTTTTATCATTGTACCGTATCTGCCTTAAAATGTACAAAAGTATTAATAAGTAAATGTGATTTTACGCGACCATATCACTGTATCGAACCCAATAAAAAACAGGAATACAGTCCAGTAATAAGGCAACGGATGGAAGTCAAGAAATGTGTTCACTCCGTCACATCACAATACATTTGACGACCTCTGTGGCGTAGTGGTTATATATAGCATGACTGCTACGCAGAGGTCTCGGGTTCGATTCCCGCTCAATGCAAATCTTTGTGTGCATGAACATGATTGTTTGATTGTTGTTGATAGGTATCTAATATTTATTTACTACAAAAAAAACACATAGTCAGCCCGACTACACGTGCGTGCGCTCATAATGTGGACAGGCTGGTCCTACTTAGTATATAATAGGTTTGTATCAATCAACTAGCCTGTTGCAGTCCACAGCTGGACATAAGCCTCACCCAACACGCGCCACAGAACTCGGTCCTGCACCTTCCGCATCCAGTCTGACCCAGAGACCTTTATGAGGTCGTCGGTCCACCTAGCTGGGGGGCGTCCTACACAATAGGTTTGTATATGCAAGTGAAAACTTTTTGGGTGACTTTTCGCTCGAGAGTCCCGAGAGATACCCACTAAGTAGGTACTTACCAAATAAATACCTAAATAAAATTACCTAATGCTTTGAATACTTACCTACTCTTCGTTATGGTTCAATGGGACGGCCATGGTTTATCACTCACTTTCACATTAAATCTCTAAAATTAAGGTAAAATAGATTGTCTTTCCCCAGAAGCTTAGCTATAGATCCCGTTTCCTTCTATTTTCTCTACTGCCATCAACGTATTGAGATCACAGCCTGAATCGAAGAAATGTAAGTCGGGTTTTTTTATCACGTTACCACTGAGAGAATCTTTAGCAGTAGGTACCTATTGTACTAAAATGGTTAGTACAGTTTAAAGCTTGTACCTTCCATCTCCAATGATACAAAATATAAGGTCAAGGGGGGGAATTCCGGCAGCGGGTTAAGTCCGTCCACGTCTCGTTTGCGCGCTTTTTTAACCACCTACAGCAGTTATAGTGTATGTGGGTAAAACAGTGTCTCTTGCTGGTTCTGCCATCAAATTACAGATGTCGCTGTCGATGTCGTAAAAAAATAGTTCAAAAATTTTAGTGTCAGTTATGGCGGTAGTCAAGTAAGTGATATCATAAGTTTTACCAAAATTCGGTGTGGAAAACAAGAAATTCACAGGTGTTTTTACGGTAAGTGGCTACATTGTGTTCTAAATTTATAGTTTCATATGTTTTCAAGTGAATATGTGCAATTTTTCGAGAAATATTAGCCGGCAAAATAACTTAACCTCAAAAAGTAATGTTGGGGTAATGGCGTATACTGGTTTAGGGAAATGCCGTCATTTGCCGGTCTTTCCCCGTTCCAGATATAGTAAACCTTTTGTTGTAGTGTATTTTTTTCCCAGTAGACAACTGTTTGTAGATATTATTTTACCTACCACTAATCCATAAGTTTATTTAGTAATATTTGACTAAACATTATCGTTGGTAAGTAAAAAAAAGTCTTTACTAGTCTTTTATTACTAGACCTCACTATTTAAGTCTACTTTTCCTTAAGCGGTGAATCAAATTGGTAGTTAGTGGTTGCAGTAACAACCAATTTGATTTACGAGTACTAATATGCTTCATCACTTAGTGTGTTATTTTTAGGTAAACATCAAAATGGTGCGGAATTAGAAAAGGAAAACCGATAAAGCATCATATCCAAAAGAAAAGCTAGAAGATGCGGTGCGAGCAGTAAGCAATAATATACTCTGTAGTCAACACATTTTGTTAGTTGATTTCGAACGATATCAACAGTTATATGTTTAATTACTTTCGTTTAAATACTTACTGTGATTTTACCGACTACATCAATAAATTGTGCTTATGAATACTTATTCTTAAAGACTGATTCAGTACAAATATTTTACATTACATTTAATTATTTATATTAAATATTGTTTTACTTATCTACACATTGACATTCTAACAGCCTTACCTGCCTAGTGGGTAGGTATGTATAATATGTTTACAACCCCTGGCGTAATCAATATGACGGCATTACCCCGTTTTATGATTTTACTGCAATTCAATGGAAATCGTACCTTATATCTAAGATTTGAGAATTTACTTTTGATAAGCATACATTTTTACGTATTCATATCATAAACGTACTCGATAAAACATTAAATTTCACTAAAAAACAACTATATGACGGACTTACCCCAAAAAATCGGGAAAGTTCGTCAACAGACTAAATTCTATAAAATTGTCTTTAATTTCGCAATGGATTATATTAGGGTATTGATGATTAATGGAATTTGTAAAGAAGAATATCCTTTATGACATACGTTACAAAAAAGTAAGTTAGGTTCAATAAGTACTCCTAGACGGTCAAACAAAATAAAAAAAAATGAAATATGCCGGTATTCCCCCCCTTGACCTTAAAATAGAAGTGAATTAAATTCAACATAACATCGTACACGATATTAGCAAAACTAATCTAATACGACTTTATCAATTCAGTACCTACATTCAGGTTCAAATGTAATAGAAGAGGTAGTAAAATTATTTGAATTAAACTTTAAAGTCGGGTCAACAACCAGACAGGGATGAGAGGAGCAAGTGCTTTGTTCCATGACAGAAGGGCGCCGGCCATTTACCCCGAAAATTTGCTACGTTTCATCTATAGGACTTTACATCTAGGTACTTTAATACCTATTACATTTTTCCTTTTTCTAAAGTACAAAATAAATTATTTATTAAATTCAGATAGGACATTCACATCTTTCATCGCTGATTTCGGACAGACAGTGCAATGCAAGGTCTTGCGAGGCAAAATGCAAAAGATAACAGACATACAGCCAAAAGTGAAAATATGAAGTATTTACTAACTTATTAAAGAATTAAATAAATTAGAAGCCTCCATAGGGAACCTGAGGCTACAGTTACCTACCTAACTGACAGATTAGTATAGAGTTTTACATGGCGCCGTGTTTTCTGACTCCGCCTCTACACAGAAAGAAGAGTGAAAGACGACTATGAGACTACAATTAGGCAGATATTGTATCTGCAAAAAACAATGATATACCCCGTAGGCCAAGATATTACTTATTACATTTCTGGATGAACTTCCGTCTCTACTTTGGGATTTTAAAGGTCATATCTTATCTCTTTGTGCGTATGGATGTAATGTTTGCATTTGTCCGGGTTTTTACATTACTAAAAGCAGTAAGTACCTACATAAATGGTTCTATCCGTAGGTTTATCAGTTGTCTGATTAGAAGGTACTTATAGTACAAGCTCTGCTTAGCTTAATTCTTTTTTAATTCTGAGATCTTTTACAGTCTTGAGAATTACTCGTAGCAATAAATGATTTTTCGACAACTGCCAAACCTATATCATTTTTAAAAACAAGCAATGCAAGCATTCATGAAAGACTTGTGTTGAGCAGGAAACAAGCCCGATACCTCTGGATAGCGTCCACGGACAATATCCACTATGCCACAACAGAATAAAGCCTTTGTATATTTACATTATAATGCTATCACTTTGTAGATATCGATCAGGAATTATATGATAATAATTAAATCGATTTTAAATTTGAGCATAAACTGTTTTTAAGAGAGAAACTACGTAGCTGAAATGTTTCGAGTACTTCATGTCGAAATTTTAATTTCTGAAATATAGGTACTGTATAAAAAAATACATTTTATTCTGAACCTTTCTTCTAAGTATTGGTCAACCATGGTAAATCGCATTCGTTAGACTTTAATGAACTCGTTAAGAACATAATTGAGAATATTGTTGTTCCTGTTATGAAGTACGAGTTATAAAGAGTAACCACGACGATAGGTACAGTCACGAGCAATAATATGTACACATTTTCGCATTTTGTAAACCAGTTATCTAAAGTTCTGCCAATCCAAAATTGAAAATTCGAAGATTAATTCAAAACTGTACGGAACCTCTTCTAAATTACGAATTCATTTTGATATTGTAATGTCTAGATAAACGTGCAGATAGTTTAGAAAATTTGAAAATGTGTAAGTACATATTATTGCTCGTGACTGTACATAACGTATAAAACTACAATAACAAGACAAAGCCAACTTCTCTTTGTGTGTACGAATAAAATGAATCAGTCGGTTCAGGGCACTGACTGGCATTGTTGCAGACTCGTCCGCGTTCGTCTCGCCCGTCGAGTTAGCCGTGCATCGAAAGTGAAGTCATAAACGGAACGAACCGAATCGCAGCAAAGCACACACTAGTCACTCTTTAAATGAAAACACAACCAGTAAGCAATCAACATTCAGCGTACGAGCACTGTTGTTTTGCGTTTAGTTGACAACCGTAAACAAACTTTCACTCAGTCGTAAATAAACAAAAACTTAATATTTCTATGATTTTATGAGATCAATTTACAGTGTATGTTGTAGATATAACTTCTTTTGTCGTTGCTATGTTATCACTAAATAGAACTAATTCTGGCTTTGTGGGTTTTTTCTACTTAATAAGTGAACCAATTGAAAATAATAACACAGTGTGCTAGAGATTTAAGCCGTGCTCAGGGATAGTGCAAAGTTGGCAGTTTATGTGTTAGTGATTGAAATATTTGATAAATCAAAATGAGCAAAGATTACGGTAAGTAATATATTGTTAACTAGTAATTAAAATATAATTAATTTATTGGAAACTGCAAAGCTACATATCGGTGTTCTTATCATGTCGAATTTTGTAAGTACTATGACTATCAAACTTGTTTTACAATAACGTTTTTTAATAGTAGGTATACCTAGCTACTTTAGGCAGTACTTAATTTAATTTTGGTATGACGATGACCTGTTCTTTTTAGATTTTTTTTGGGGTAATTTATTTGTTTATTTAATATACAGTAATAAAACAAATGATTGAAATACCTACTAGGTTTTCGCCAATATCTGTATCACTCAGTTAAAAGCAAGTCGCTAAAAATAGAGATCGCTAATTACAGCATCGTTACCAACTGATTTAGATTTTCGTAATATTTGTTTATTTAGTTCAAAACATCATTGAACCCAAAAACATAGACATGAAGCTTTAATGAGTAGGTATAGGTTCGGTTAAAGACGAATTATTTATTTTGCCCTTTGTTTTTAAAGGAAACCACTGAAGGAAACATACTGATGCATGTGTATGTCTCCCCTTACAAGAAAAACCTCTATGGTAATCTTCCTCACCTATAAGAGGTCGTTTCGTGTAAAATTTTCTTGTTTTGAATATTCGTACCTTTCTTTGCTTTTTCTTATTTTATACGACATCGACAACCGGAAGAGTCTGCAATCTGTCACTTTGACATCGGTTTTTTTGATCGTAATTCAAAAACTAGTCTATTGTCATTATTTTACTTTTTTTGAACATTATCACCGTTAAGGCAAAAGAATTCTAGCGTAAAAAAATAAAAGAGACACTGTCAAATAGTCAAATGTAGTGAAGACAGTAAGATAGTTGGATGAGGAAGTTAAAGGTGAGGCGTAGTGAAAACAGGTATAGGAGGCCTACGTCTGTCAAAGGTCGAAAGTTTCGATAAAATATATATGTGAAAGGAGTCTGCTATCTCTTTGTTTGGAATAACAAAAATCCTTTCTGAAAATTTGTTAAGTATAAAAGTGGCTGTAACTTGTCCAGTACCTACAAATAGGTGCCTCAATTATTTATCTTTAAGAATAAAAAAAATATTGTCCTCCTGTGTAATACACTTATTTTTTATTCCCAGCACACGGCTTATGTTACCTGCATTTCAATTATTAAGTAGGTACAATGATTTTTTTTCTAAAAAGGGTAGGTAGTAGGTACAGATACAGACATTTTATACGTCGCCGTTTGTTTTGTTACGTTACGTTCGTTACGTTTGTACCAAGGAATTATAACGTTTTATTGTGTAGTGTACCAAGTGTGAAAATAATAGCTACTAATAACGTAAATTAAAAACTTATATAAATTCTCTACATTTGTTCATAAATAGAGAAAACAAAGAAGTATGGATGAAAGTGAAACCTCCAAGACTCCGCTTAACAACGAAGATGAGTGTATGTATTGTTTTAACTTAATTTTAATTAACTTGGTCTTCAGCTTCACAATTTGTTTAGTTGTGTAAAAGATCTCAAGACTCCGTATCCATTGACCTTCCGAGGTCTTCTGGTCCGCACTTGCCAATCTAGAACCATTTGTCATCTGTTATCAGTTCTGTGGATATCTTCTTGCTGATATGATGATGGTGTAGTACAAATATATTTCATTTCTTCTTTCCAAAGTGTAAGGTATTCTAATGTTGAGTAAGTAAGACCTTCACAGACAGTATATATCTGCATAGTTAAGATAGTAATACTTCGAAATGTATTAAGTTCCGAGTTCCGAGACGTCTTGCTGGACACATACTACCTGGTAAATGTAGTAAAATATATTCCACATAATTAATAAGTTTCCATTTCGTTGCGTTTGACACGTCATGCGCTATTCCCTGTGGCACTCTTGCTGTGGGATTTACCAAGGTCATGCTAAAAGTAAATAAATGATAGGTGAATTAAATATTTAGTATTATATTTTAGTATACCTAACGTTTTCACTTGTACGTATATTTTCTAGAAATATGTAGAATTTTTTAGCTACCTGTATGCATTTGTATAAATTTTTGTGTTACGAAGAAATTTTTTTTGTAATACATTTCATACATCGTCTTTACATTTTTTCCCTTGCTATTTCAAATAGGTACTACAAAAAAGAACAAGTCAATATAGTTCAACGTACTTTATTAGGCTATGCTACGCTATTTTGAATTTTTATGTCCTACTTATGTAATTTATTCTTGTGCAAATGTGCTTACGCAAAATGAAGTGATTTTTCTAATGTTAACATTAAAGCTCGGATATAGGTATTATTTATTATATTAACTAATATAAGTATTGTCAATAAATAGTCATGATCAGTACTATCGACTACGAAGGCACTATAATGGCTTCATGAATATCTTATTAGGTCTTAAACCCACTGTAGGAACGGAACTCCTATAAAGATTTAAGGTGCCTAGGTACTTAGTTAATTTGACTTCTAACTCCAAGCTCTACAGGTAGAGTTTTACACAGGTAGATTTTTCTTTTAATTTTCCTTAACTCTTTTGCTATTAGTTGATTTTCACGACACATTCTTAAGGAAGAGTAGTGATTTCATTTAGTAAGTTTATAATATATTTAGTATGTCACCACACGGACGGTATATTTATAGTTATCAAAATAATGTCAAACATAATAACACCTCGCCTTCTATAACCAAAATAAAATGCTAATATATACCTACCTAATCAAGGTAGCAATATTTGGAGGAGGCCTATATCCAGCAGTAGATTGACTGATGACGATAATGATAGCATCCAAGTAAATAAAATCATGTTCTAATACGTGTTTTTCTTTTGTATTTAGTAATAAAATACATTACGCAAATACAGGAATGAATCCCCAAATATCTGCATGAGAATATCACAATGAGAAAGCCCACATTATCATAATCATCGTATCATTGATGTCCACTAAGCTGGAAATAGGCCTTCTCCAAATTCTTCCATCATGTAAGGTCCAGTGCTTCCCTTCAACTTACAATGTAAGTTTACATATTTTTATCAAGCCTCATAGGATAATAAGCTAACATTATATTGCAAAGTCTAAGTGACTACCTTGTTGCCTACATACATAAATTTAATGTAGATATAACGCCGGAAGAAACAATAAAGCGAGGTCAAGCGATAATTTCTACAGAATTCAAAACAGTAAAAAAAACTGGAACAAAAGATTAATCCGTGCAATTTAACTGCATCGTAATTGTTAGTGCTCAGACAGTTCAATTGGTTATTAAATACTAAGTTATAGTTATTGTTTAAATCATATTTATTAGCGAAATTAAAACAGTAGCCCTGGGTTTCTTGACAGTTTCTTCTCACGAGGACGTACTGGAATTTCTAGATGTTTCTTTGAAATTATTTGTTTATGATATTGACCCATAAAGGTTTTGCTTGGTTGAACTTATTATCACCATGCTGGTTAGCAGCGTGAACTTGGGAAGACCTTGGATGGAATTGGCTACCTAATGCATGCGTTTAACAATAATCGGGCGTTGTCAAAATTTTTGACTCAAAAATGATGATAGGCATAGTAAAAGTACTGTTCTATCTATCGAATCTAAGAGGACATTCAACATTGCATGCTGACCTTGTTGTATGAAATTATGTTCTGTAAACTTCCCTGTCTTTTACCTATACTTTTGTTTCGACATGTTTCCAAGTTCATTGTTGTCAAAGTCAAACAAGGAAAACCAAGGTAAACCGATATTTTATTTCGCTACATACGTAATGCAACAAGCATTAATTACATTTAAAATTGGTGATAAGGTCCCATGGGGATAGACAGAGACAACGAAACGCCACGTACGTACCTACTTTTGCAAAATTCTTATATCTAATTATATGCACTTACATAATATAATATGAGATATGTATTCATATTTATCACACATCATTCGATTCCTTGTGTTTAGTTCTGAGATAAAGTACCAACATAGATTATCTATGTTAATTCCATTGCCAAGCAGGAAGGTATACGAAGCCTTGGTCCTTTTCCGATTCCATGGGTACAGGTTAATTATGTTTGCTAACTCTTTTTTTTTTTGATAATTTTTTATATACCTACTTAATGAAAACCGCAAAATACCACATTTAAATCTTTTCCGCAATTTAAACCACATTAGGCTATAAACCCATGACGTAAACCACTGGGATGATCAGTGAATGTTTCATGAACATGGTATCTTGGAAGTATGACGATTTTTAATAAAAGTATGAATGTAGTTAATAAGAGCAGTATACCTTTACCTATTTCTGGAGTACTCAGTAATGTTTAGCTTCTTGCTGTTTTAGCTGATGGGTAAGTTAGGCACACCGTAGGTTTTAGCTTAGGTTTCTTACTCCTGTTTCGTTCGGAGTGCGACACCCTAACCCGTCACGTAAAAAATACGGATTTACAACATATCAAGGCATCCTCCTTTACGTGTTATAAACAAATAGACATTTATAGGTAGGTATAGCAATGAGAAGCCGCTACCAAGTATTGAAAATTATTTTCAATGTCTGTATTGTCTGCTTTTAGCAAATAATATGATCCGTCCAGACTCAGGCTTACAGGAAGCCTGGGAGTACATTCTGTAATGTAATTATATTACTTCCTGTACATAATTTTTTCTATTTATAGTTTATAGCTACCGAATATCGGTTATGTCTGTAGTAAAAGTAACTGCTAGTTAGTTTCTCCTCATCCTATGGATAAAGTAGAAATCAATCGCCAGAAGATCAATTTTACGGCAGATATGATCGTTATGCTCAATCAACGTGGCACTTTTGTTAATTTGTCTGGCACTTTATTTGGTAGTAGTAGTTTTATGGTTGTTATTGTGTTTTTTATTTATCTATACCCATTAGACATGCGATAAAAATAACTTTAAATAGTTCATTAGGTACGAACTCAAATAAATGTGGTAAGTAAGTAACAAATAAATAATCTCTACTGACTTGATAGAGCAAGTCGATTTTTTATTAATAGAGATTATTCTTAAGTAATAAATTGTATTTTTTCTGATCTTTATCAATTTCTTTTTTTATATTATCTTCTTTATACAAACGTATAGGTAATTGCAACCCGGTCCATTGGAGCGACATAATATCAAGAGATCTTATTGATTTAAATATTTGTTTTATTGTATTTATTATAATGTCGCCCTGGTATTTATATTGTGATGTGGCGTGGAGGTGCAGGAGTTCTCAATAAAACATGTTGCTCGTTCAATGTCATTTATTGTAGTCTCACAAAACATATTAAAATATTACAACATAATAATGGTTAATTACGCAGTACTTAATATTAAATTGCAATCTAACAATATTCGTACACGTGAGGTTTACTTATTGCTAAATCAAATACGTAATATCATATACATTACAACTCCCCCGAAAAAGCTCTAGCACCCTTCCCCTTTTCGAAAAAAAAATATTACAATTAAAAAAAAATTAAACATTACAAAATGTTTTAACTATTGTTTTTAATTAACTACATTAAAAAAGGTTTTTTTTTGTTTTTATAATAAGTAATAAAAATTATAACATAATTATGAAATAAAATTTCTTAACATTAACTATAATACCTCTTAGTGTTATTCTTATGAATTAAATATTCTTTATTATCTTTTAAAATCTTAACATTAGGTGAAACTTCCTCAATAACTTCATAGGGACCGTTATAGACATTTTGAAGTTTATTTCCAGATTGATTTTTTATGAGAATAAGGTCACCCTTTTTGTAAGTTACGGAGTAAGTTTTCTTGTCATACATTAGTTTTCTTTTTAATTTACTGTCTAACAAATTTTGCTTAGCATCATACTGTGCTCTCTGTAATCGATATTTCATTTCTTTTGGGTAATCATTATAATTATACAGGGGCTCTACTGACATTCCAAAATCTGAAGGTAATTTACAACACTTTCCAAATACTAATTCGTATGGGGTGTATTTTGTTTCTGTGTGCACTGTAGTATTGTACGAAAATGACCAGAAAGATAACCAATCACTCCAATCAATAACATTTCTATCGCATTGAATACGAAGGTATGATCCTAAATGTTTGTGACTGTTTTCCAACGAACCTATTGTTTCGTGATGGTATGGTGTGGAATTTAAATGTTTAATTTTTAATATTTTACACATATTTTCCATAACACTAGACATAAACTCTGTGCCCTTGTCTGTAATGATTTCGTTAGGCACACCGTATCTTAAGATAAAATTAGAAACAAATATTTTTGCTACGGATTCGGAATCCTTGCTCGACATGGCATATACCTCTACAAATTTTGATAAATCACATTGTAAAGTCAAAATGTATTTATTATTGTTAATATCAGGTGGTAAAGGACCCATGATATCTAACGCGACTCGTTCAAATGCTGAGTTTGCAGTACTTGTTATAATCAATTGGCTCTCTTACGTGGCGATTAGAGAATTTATTATATTGACATTGTGGACATTTTTTAACATAATTTATAACGTCATTTGTCATACCTGGCCAATAGTAATATTTTTTTAAATTACCTATCATTCTGTTTATACCCGCGTGACCGCTTGTGGGTAACAAATGAAAATCATTTAATATAATAACTTTATCTTCGTAATTGAAAATTCTTATTATATCTTTTGTAATTAAAAGTTTTGGTACCTTTATTTGTAACTTTTTTATATAACTTGCAAGTATTTTTATATTAGTTGTATTTTCTCTACTTTTTATAATTAATATTTCACTTATATTTTCTTTTTCACACAACGATCCTAAATCTCTCGCTAACTCCGTCGGGGTAGATAACGATCGAGTATTTAGGTAAATAGTGAAACTCGAAGGTACATACGTGCAATAATTATTATTAGAAATGTTCTTAAATTTTTTATCATCGATAAAAACTAATTCTATCACGTCGTTTGGTTTTTTAAGAATCTCTACAGTCTCAGGTTGATCAGGCCTGCTACTAGTAGAAGAGTCATCTGTCAAATTATTATTATCAGTGGATATCTGAGAGGATAACCGTTTAGCCTGTGCTCTCGTCAATACAGAAACTGATTGTTCATTAATAGATTTTAAATTGTCACGAGTAATTATCACCGGGAGTCGACTTAATGCGTCTGCAGCTGCATTATTTCGTCCTGGGATGTGAACTATTTCAAAGTCATATTCCTCTAGGTATAACCTAAACTTAGTCAATCTACTGGAAGGATCCTTTAAACCAAATAAATATACTAATGGTTTATGATCCGTAAATATTTTAAACCTTCTGCCATACAGATAAGGTCTAAAATGCCTAACTGCCCATACGATAGCTAATAATTCTAAGTCTATAATCGGGTATCTACTTTCTGCGGGAGATAAGTTCCGACTCGCATAAGCAACAACATGTCCATTACTGTTAGATAAAACCGCGCCTAATCCAGTTTTACAAGCATCCGTTCGTAACTGAAATATATTGTTCTCTGCAAAATCGGGATACTGTAATATAGGCGGTGAAATTAAAGCAGATTTTAACCTGTTGAAAGATTCATCACATTCGTGTGTCCATTTAAACACTTCATTCTTTTTACATAATTTATTTAATGGATGTGCAATGTTGGAAAAGTTAGGTATAAAACGTCTATAGTAATTAGTAAACGCTAAGTATCGCTTGACGTCATCGGCGTTCGATGGCACCGGATACTTGCGCAAGGCTTCAATTTTACTGTCGTCAGGCAAAATGCCATTTGATGTTATTCTATGACCTAAATATACTATTTCAGTACGTAAAAATTCGCATTTAATAGGATTTAATTTTAAATTAACTTTACGTAATCTTTGTAAAACTGTAATTAAGTTTTTATTATGAATTTCCATCGTTTTTCCTATTACAACGCAATCGTCCAAATAAATAAAAGCTTGTTTATAGTTAATTCCGGACATAGCAACTGTCATTAACCTTGAGAACACACCGGGAGAAGTTTTCAATCCCATAGGTGAGCGCTTCATCTGATACATTTTATCAGTAGTGAAGGCTGTATATTTACGTGAAGCTGGATCCAATTCTAACTGGTACATTTTATTAACACTAAATGCTGTGTACTTTCTAGAGTTTTCCTCCAAAGACAATTGGTAATAGCTTTGTGAAAGGTCTAATTTTGAAAAATAAATGCTACCTGCAAGAGAATCTAAGATATCTGTTATATTTGGTAAGGGAAATTTATCGTCTTTAATCCTATTATTAAGTTGTCTGTAATCAATAACTAATCTCCACTTTTTCTCGTTAGATCTATCGGACTTTTTAGGAACAAGTAAAACTGGGCTGGACCACTCAGACGTGGTCTCCTCTATTATATCGTTTGCTAACATCTCGTCAATTTGCTTTTGTACTTCCTGTTTTAGGGCATGAGGAATTCTGTAAGGCTTAACATAACTAGGTGTGACGTTGTCCTTTAAAGAAATTGAATGAGTCATAATATTTGTTGTTGTATACTAATACTAACTATACTAATAACTTATCGCCTGGAAGGTGAAAAACGTCGGCATATTTGGCACAAATTTGTTCGATACTACGTTTTTCCTCTAAGTTCATATTTGACAAATTTAATAGCTCAAATAAAGTTTTTACACGATTTACACTATTTTTATTTTCTGTAAAATTACAAATGTCAAAACAATTTACGTCGTAAACACAAACATCTTGAAAATCGCATTCCACTTCGCTATCCGTCGTATTTAATATTCTTAAGGGAATACGTCCATTATTTGGTTTCGAAATCATGCCAGCTATAAAAACTCCTTGCTGGACTTCTTTTGATAAAACTACACAATCGGCACTCGACGAGGTTGGAATGAACCTTATTACCTCGCATCGAGGCGGTATAGAATGTCTATACCTAGCATTATAATAAATTTCAATAGAAATAGTTCTATTGTTTTGAGAAAGCTGTAAAATACTATCTTTATAATTAATAACCGCTTCATAGCGCTTTAGAAAATTATCTCCTAAAATTCCGTTCGCAGTACAAGACATATTCTTAAACACATAAAATTTTTCACTAAATATGTCATTATTATAAACTAAATTTAAAAAGATATAGCCTTCTGACTCTAACCTACCGCATACGCCTCTAATGGTTATTTTATCATAACATAATTGTTGCAATAATTCAGGATATTTACTTAACCATTCATACTTCAGTACACAAAGACTGGCTCCGCTATCAATTAAAAGGTTAATTATTTGATTATCGACTAAAAATCTTACCGTACTACTGTTATTAAAATTAAAAATAAATTTTTCCGAATGATTAACGAAAAAAATCATTGGATGCGTTATTCGGTCTATAACTATCACTTAAATTAGTTTTACTCGACGGCTCCTGGGTACTATACTGAACTGGGATAGAAGGTCTGTTGGTCTTATCGTTAAAATGTCTATTTTGACCTCTATTAAAGGTTGTACCGCGACCGCGAGCATATTGTCCGCGATGAGACGATACGTAACTTGATGCCGGTTTTGCGTTACCGTTTCTATAATTAGACGAATGATAATTATTATTATGTGACGAGTGATTATTATAAGAACGAGCGTTATAATTTCCACGAAAATTATTATTACGTTTATTATGACCGAAACCGCGGTAATTATGAGACCTTATATTCATAATTTCGAATGATGATGACAAGGACTGTTCATCCATGGCAGTCGTAATAGCTTCCGGTAAAGATTGAAAATTTCTGGCCGCTATAACGGTACTCAATCTGGGGTCAGTCAAACCATCAGCAAAACGTTTTAAAGCAAATTTTTCGTTCGTTTTTTTGAAAATTTCGTAAGAATCGGGATTATCTTTTGATTGAGCTATAGTCAAATTAACAAACAAGTTTTCTAATTCATTGCCAAATGATGAGATTGAACGATTGCCTTGTTTGCAATGGTGTAATTTCCATTGTAACGCTACTTCGGATTTATTTTGTATTAAATATTTGCGCATGTCAAACAAAAGGTTATCGAGTGTATCGTATTTTTGTTTCATACGTAATTTTGCACTCTCTGACAGTCTGGTTTTAAGAACAAAATCAATTAATTGGTTAGTAGATGTTTCTAATATCATCTTACTATACAATTCAATACAGTCAATGAGAGACTTTGTAACAGATTCCTGTCCAGTCATAACGGGCAATAAAGATATAGCAGTTTTTAAGTCAAATTCTTTCTTTGTAGACATTTTTATTTGTTTAGAGAGTAAGCTAGGATTAGATAAATCAAGAATTTTATTGTATAAAGTATGTATATCACTTATTATTTTGTGTATAGCAGTGATATCACTTGTACATATTTCTTCGCGTTCAATTTGTAAGTGCAACAGAGACAAAATACTATTCAAGGAAGAATACAAGGTTTTTGCTTCTTCTGCCTTTTTCTGACCAAGTTCTAATTGCCTTCTTTCAGGTCCTAGTTTAACTAAGTATTCTTTAAGATAATTTAATGAATTATGTAGCTCATGTAATTTTAAAATCAAACATGACATAATAACTAAGTACCTATTAATAAAAAAAATTACATAACTTAAATAAAGATAATTACATACTTTTAGTGGTCGCTTAAAAATCTTTCGCGAGATGCGCGTAGACAGACGCTGGCTCGTGGCTAGCAGGGAGCGGGGCTGGTGCGGCACGTGGCGGCATGCGATGACTCAGGCTGCAGTTGTGTACGTTGAGGGGTTGGGCCGGGCTATACCCTGGACACCTCCAAACCTTCTTTCTTCTTTCTTGCTAGACAGGACTAGTCGTGGTCGTTAGGTCAGCACGGGAGATAGTCGCTAAACTGTGTCGGTTTAGCTCTCGTTGCATGGTGCGTACGTGGTGCTTATTACACTTCTTTATAATGTAGTATGCGATGGTGATGACTAATATAACAACGATTGTGGTAACCAATATTTCTATTATCTCCAAACGCTCGGTATGGTACTGGGTAGCAGATGCTGAAGCTACTCCGTTTGCGTTTTGTGCGATCACGACTTGCTCTTTCGATAATGATTTTCCCATCATATGTCTTCTTTCTTGAACTCTTCTGTAATAATTCTTCAATCAGCAGCTTGATATTATAATTATTCTGGGTTCCAGTGGCAGGGTCGCCATGTGATGTGGCGTGGAGGTGCAGGAGTTCTCAATAAAACATGTTGCTCGTTCAATGTCATTTATTGTAGTCTCACAAAACATATTAAAATATTACAACATAATAATGGTTAATTACGCAGTACTTAATATTAAATTGCAATCTAACAATATTCGTACACGTGAGGTTTACTTATTGCTAAATCAAATACGTAATATCATATACATTACAATATGTAACTTACATACCATGGCGGTACAACAATGTCTATTAATTCCATCTAATCTAATATTAAATCCGGCACGCTCGTGTACCTAAATAGGTACCTATTTTATTTCTGTAATATTGAAAAGAAAGTCTACGTAACATTCTTAATTTTTTTTTTAATTGTCCCAAGAGAGGTGGGAAACGTTTCTAGAACTAAAACCGTCTTTTTGAAAGAAACTGACCTTGTCTGACCAAAACTGACCAAACAACCCATGTAAGTCAAATTGTCGAAGAATTTATAATGATAATGATTATAAAAGGGCGGGTACAATAGCGGTTTGAGTTACTAATACGAGATGGATTTTACGCCCTACTAAAGAGTCCCAGGCACCGAGTGTCAGCTTTTAATTATACTATATTACTAATCTTTATTTTTCTACATACATTGGCTTGTAGGAGAACATCTCACAATAATTAGTACTTTTATCTATTTAACTCACCTACACGTTCCAAGGGCTGACGACATTTAGGTACATGGCTACAACTTAGTATTCACAAGACAATCTATCGACTTGCATGCCATAGTAGAGCGGATAACTGCTAACTAGGTAGGTACCTACGATTATCTATTAGCTCTATAAACTAGTTTTGTTACATAACAAACTGATATAACTGGATTTATTACAATTTATTCCGAGCAGAACACTTTGAAAGCGATCTTATTGGAGCGTATTTGAGTCATTAAAATATTGAATACTGAATTAATTACAGAGAGTACCATTTTTTTACTCTATATGAAAACACTAAGTAACAATTTATTAATATTTTTGTAAGTCTAGCCATTTACTCAGCCAAAATAAAAATGTTTTAGTTTCATAACTATCAAGAAATGAGTTAGTACTTTATAACTAACTCATTTCTAGATAGTTACAAAAAAAAAATATACCACCGAATTGAGAAGCCTAGCTAGATCCTATTTTTGTAGTCTATTAAAATATTAGTTATCCAATACCAATATTTTTAAACGTGAATCTAACACAAGTCCATAAAACTAGTTAGTAAAACAAACCGCTGTGTTTATTTGCGGCTCACGCTTGCTCCACGTCGCGTGGTCGTCTATGAGACGTAAATAAAGTTAGCGTCACTCACCATACACACTGTTAAGATGGCACGCATCACATCACATTGATAATACTTATTTTTATACAAAAAGAAATGCCCACGACACTTGTAGTTCAATAAAAAGATAGATAAAACAAATATTTGATGAAACGATATTCTTGAGAATCAAAATTAAGTATTTAATAGCTTATTTTAACAAAAAACAACGTAAACAAAGATTATACTGTCTGCATAAAATCATAATAAGTTTTAATCTTGAGATTAGGATAATAATCTTTAATAGAATTCCGACGGCGAGCGTTGTTGTCCATAATGTACGTAAGCTCTCTACTTTTACTTTAAATGACGATGCCCCAAAAGATCCTATTGCTTTAAGACGCTATCGACGTAATAATATTATATTGACAATGGAATTCCGAAAAGCTCGGAACAGGTGAAATCTGTATCGATGAAAGCGTTTGATGCCATTACCAAGCCAAACTACGGTTCGTCTCACGTTTTCTTAAAAGCATAATAAACTATGTAATTCATAATATGTATAACGACTCCGACCCTTGGTGACGGAGTACGAATAACACAGTAGGTACATAGTCTTACCACCCCTTCTCATCCCATGGGTGCCTTAAAGCTGAATATGAGAAAATTCTATAAATTATCTCTACGAACAAAAGATGGAAACTTTGCCATAAAATCACCATACCATACATATACGAAGTAATTCATTTAAGCAGCCTGGTAATGGTGGACAAAGATTACCTCTATCACTGGAGCAGTTTTTACTGCTAGGTTTTAAACGGTAGATTGATGTTATTCAACGTGTTACCATTGGACCGCGTCGATCATTTTGCTAACCGAAGCCATGAACTCATTTTGATAAACGAAATAGTAATCTAAACTCGGACACAGTTGTTAACAATAGAAATCTAAATCGATCTTTTTGTATCTACAATTAAAGTAATAAACACCATCTAATCCATTATTTTATTGGATTTTTAATATCCGTGCATAAGTAAGTATCTAGAGCATATTAGAAGAGGTAGAGGACTATGATTTATCCCTAATTCATAGCTTATTTTAGGCACTATCGATAAAATCTATACAATAATCGTACCCATCTATAAGGTATATTTTTTTATGTATTTCTTTACTTTAAACACAACGAAGTAACGTTAACTTAGTATAGTATTTTATAGACCAAAATTGTGATTTAATTAATTAGTATACTTACTTATTAATACATACCAAGAATTTAGTATAAAAAGTAGTTAATACACAAGAAGTAGAAAGTATCAACTTACATAATGTTAATTCTGCTTACGGTCGTTCGTCATACTGCATTATCAAGCACGACCTTTGTGACACTGGGATAACCAGACTTAATTATCTGATAATTAATTAAACGAATGTTAATCATTACAACATATTTATACATGTCAACGACAAATACACACATCAAAAAAGTCTAAGCAACATGCATGATATTACAAATTTACCATTTATATTAATTAATTTCTAAGTATTTACTCACTCAAAGTGTATAGGTAAGTAAACTTCAAGTGTATAGGTAAAAAAATTTCGATTATGTTTTGTTTTTTTTCATAAAATTCAAATGACTGCGAATTTGTTTGAATTTGAGTGCATGTTAATTGCTACGTTTTAGTCTTGATTTTATAATTTTACCAACCATTTAAATACAGTTGGCGACAAAATTGAATTGTTAGATATTCTTTACGTCATGGAGCGACGTCATTTGACGGCAGATGAAATGCAAAGAGCTGTAGGGATGTTGCAAGCGGGAAGTAATCAATCTCAGGTATCTCGACATTTTGGTATTCATAGAAGTGTTATTTGTCGTCTTTGGCAGCGCTACAATAATACAGGGGAACCCGCTGAACAGCATCCAGGCCGTAAAAGGAGTACAACCACTCGGCAAGACCGGTACATACAACTGACTGCAAGACGCCAGCCGATGCTAACCGCTCGAGAGATAAGTTTGAGGCTACAAAATTCAAGTGGTGTTGATGTAAGTCCCCAAACTGTGCGAAATCGACTGCATGAGTACGGCCTACGAGCTCGACGCCCTATCAGGTGCCCACCGATACGTCACGGGAATCGCGCTCGTCGAAATGAATGGTGTAGAGAACGCATAACATGGACCCAGGAACAATGGGATAAAATTATGTTTTCCGATGAGTCGCGATTCGGGTTTAGGCCTGATACAAGAAGGGTGCGAGTGTACCGTCGACCCGGAAATACTGAAAGACTCAGGTGCGTTCAGGAAGTTCATCCATACAGCGGCTCAACAGTTATGGTATGGGCGGGTATTATGAAGAACAGGCGAACTGAGCTCGTTTTTGTAAATGGAAACATGAACGCTGAAAATTACGTTGAGGATATTCTCAGACCTTATGTCCATCCATTTGCACAAACCTTTGGCTCCGATTTTACGTTAATGCATGACAATGCGCGTTTACATACAGCTCGGCGAACCAGTGAATACTTGGCAACGGAGAACATCCAGGTATTGCCCTGGCCTGCACAATCGCCAGACCTCAACCCCATCGAGCACGCATGGGACATGCTCCAGAGACGTGTTTTGAAGGACTTGGACGGAGTGACAATAACCCAACAGCTGAAGGATTTGCTACAATTCCATTGGGAGCGAATACCGCAAGATGACATAAACAGTCTCATTAATTCAATGAATAATCGTTGCCGACAAGTTCTGAATAGCAGAGGAGGCCATACTTTGTATTAAATTGTCCTATTCTTTCACAATAAATTCATTTTCTTAAGAAATTTCAATTTGTAAAAAAAAAGTTTAGTTTCTTATGTACCTGTATATTCTAATATTGTTAATTTCTGTTATTAAAAGACCTTATAAAGAAAACAGCTGTTATTTTTACATCATAGAACCCTAAAAATATTATTTTAAAAATAAAATACAACGTTATAATTAAAATAAATGGTAAAATAAATTAATATAAATGGTAAATTTGTAATATCATGCATGTTGCTTAGACTTTTTTGATGTGTGTATATCTCTTTCTAGGAAAAAAAATACATTTCTAAACAGTTTCTAAAAGAGTTTACCAAACGCAACGCTTTGATTTAAAAATAAATAAAAATAAAAAAGTTTTATTATTTTATTAAACAGTTTATTTTATTAAGCAATAATGTGGTAAAATTAGAGGCGATGAATTAAACATTTTTTTACGTCGTTACATGGCTAGAATGACGTAAGTACTATTTTTTTTATCAATGACATAAAAATGTAATTTTTTTTTGTCATATTTTGTTCTCATCGGAATGCAGAAAACTAGTGTATCCATTAATGATAATGACATAATTACAAATTGTTATCAAAAAATCTTATTGCCATACTAAAAGCATAGCGGTATTGGCTTTCTTCAATCGACACTGCAAAAAAGGCCTTCTTAGCTAGAGAACCTACCTATTTATATCAGACTCCTTTTGCGGTGAAAACGGTTTAGCTCTACCACCTTTTTGATTCATGTTCCATGCCGATTCATGTTATACAATAAAGGTTTCTCAGTCATGCATGATGACCGGTCGACTGCTGGACATAGGCCTTTCCATGTTCATCCAAACCCTTTTCTGCTTCTGCTACCTTCCTCCTTATTGTTTTAATTTATTAATCTCTATCTGTCTTAATATTATTAAACAGTAATAAATTTGATAACATTTTATTATTATAATAACAATAGAAGGTGGATTTAAAAACGACCTTGACATCTTATAATGGAAAATGTTACAAAAAAGTGGGTAAATACGAGACAATTCAACTTGTCCTTGGTTGACTCCGCGGCTAGTGACCGTTGAATCATCCTATCCGCTTGTATCTATGGTGTAATACATAATCTTACGAGTAGAATGTATAGGTTGTGGAACTAACAACAGTACACTATGTGTCTCTGCATTGTGCACATATGCTTATATGTGATTACGTAACGTTTTCTTCGTTAAGAGTATTTTATCAAAAAAGCTAACTTAGTTATCTTAGTGGGTTGTTTCTTACCTACTTTCCTGTTCATACAAGAGAATCAGTGTTTGTAAAATTTACCTTAATGTTTGTTTACGGTTTATGAGTTTCGTAATTTTATTATGTGAAGTACATTAGTAGCAAAACAGGTAAGTAAGTACATATTATAATGCTTACCTGTGGTAATTGAAATTGAAATTAATTAAGAGGATATTATTATGATTATACTTAGGTATTGTTTTGATTACTTACCTAATTATCACTAGGGAAATACTTCATTAAAATTTTCCTGTTGCAAAAATTTTTAATTAATTAAGGCTTTACATTTAAAGGTAGAATGAAGAATGAACTAACAAAAAATATCCCTCTATTGTATCAAACAACAAAACTTAAAATCGTTTTATGTTTTAAAGATTATGACTGTACTTAAGAATAGTGTCCATTCCCATTCATATTAGGCCAGTGCACCAACTAGATGAGTCAGACAATAGGGCCGGTGACCGGTTGTGGTGGTACATACTCACTAATATTAGACGTCTCTTCCTCGATCTAGTTGCATCCTCAATTTTCATTCATTGTTTGGGTTCACGTAGGCGAGTCTCAGATAACAGCTGTTAATATGACCCTCTGATGTTTTAAAAGATAACGATACCTTCTTTACCCAAGCAAGCAATTGTTTTACTGCTCTTAGTCATTCAAGTAGTTGAAATGTTTCAACATTTATAATGAAATATAACTTCAGAAAGTTGACCGGCGTCATTTAATTAATCAACAAAGTGCTGGTCGTGCCAACCCACTCAGGAATTAATTAAAACATTAAGCAGACTGCAACACTTATGTTCTTTGTTTAAAAATTTCTACGTAGCGTTCATTATCTGTGATCACGTGCAAATCGGAACCTAAAATGACACTCATGTGTTTTACGCTTATAAAATAAATAATTAGGTTAATTATTTATTTGTAGAGTAAGGTCATGCGGGCTATTTTGTTTTCTGATTTTAATGTCACGCCCAATTTTGCCATGTTTTGTATTCATTTATTGATAATACTTAATTGTTTAAAGTTTCAGTATCATCATGGCCTTGTTGTGTGCTAGTTATACGCACGGAGGATATTAGTAATAAAATAGGTAGCGTCTTGGAGCTCAGTCCTAAAGGCGTAGAGGTCAATCAACAATCTTTAAACTGTTTTTTTTTAATAGAAATACTTTTATTTTTAGATAGTATGTACCTACCAAGTTTGAACTAAAACAAAAGGTAGGTACGAAATCACCATAATATATTGATCAGCCGTTTTCATTAAGTTCCCTTAATTAGTTTTAACGGTTGCTTGATTGATATTTAGTATTTTTTCTTATCTGTTTGTTAATTAAGTACTGTGTCAGTATCTAGCTAAATAGCTGTATTGATACAGTAGTTAGTAGCAGATCTAGAAATAGTTGATTCATATAGCTTTATTTATTTGCCTATACAGTACCCGGCCGTAAATATTGCACATCGATCTGTGGAAAGGGACAATCGGTCAATTTCGGCTTCGTAGAGCGTTATCTCTGTCGTACACTATCAAATAATAATTTGTTTTAAGGGTACGCATGCCAGTCGCAACTCCAAGTTAATATTATTTGTACGTAATACCCTTTCCCCAAAGATATTTTGTACTTATATTTTATTCTGCTAATCTCTATCACTCTGTTCGGAAACTCTACATTGCTCCTCTACCTTGATGTAGGCATATTGTTAATATGTACCTAGATTAGAAGAACAACTTACTGTTGCGCAAATTTATAATGATCTATCGAACTGTTATATGTGTGTGACTATTGTAAATATTGTAAAATAAATTAACTTTTTTTAAATTATTGCTAGTTCCTTCGATATAATATGTTGCTTCTCTTCTGAAAGATAGATATTTTTAAAACGTATGTCTTTGACATGGGATGTAATCACATGAGTAAAAAGAGAGGACAATACATTTCTGTGGGACAAACTGTAAAATGTTTAAAGACTGCGGTAATTAGGTACCTATATTTATGAAAAAAGGGCTAAAGAGTAACTACTCTAACTAGTACTAAGTAATTTGTTTAACCCCGATAGCTATACATATTACTTAACGAAGTACTCAAAATATAACAGATATACCCTTGATAGTTATATTGAAATAATTTACTAGAGCAAGAAATAGGTAAGCTGTGGTTTAGCTGTGTAGCGTCATGTTTATTTTTTTTCCTGTAATGATATCACTCAACATACAATCTTCAATTGAGCAAACATTAAAGTCAATGTTAAGTTAAACTCGAGAAATCAAGTAGGTTACGAAAATCCGAAGACATGTAGAGTAATAACAGTATTATCAAACTAAGGGACAATATGATTTAGTCGTATTAAAAGATCTATATCGCGGTTTTCCACTAAATAAGCGATAAAGCAGTTTTTGTGTTATCTATGTATGGCGAATAAGAATTATTTGTTACAAGAATAGTGCTGTTGTTACTTGTGTACGATAAATTATAAATGGTTTTAACATAATGTCTTAACATCAGGGAAAGAACAATGATAAAGTGATGCTAAAATGGATTGCTGTTTACCGCCAAAAGAATCCAGTAAGTTTTAGATAATTATAATTGCATTAATGGGTAAATGTCATTTCACTAACGTCACTAACGATAATATGTACTTACTTAATATGTAACCAAATAATATATTTTAAGTACCTACGCACAGTTATACTAATTTGTCAGATAAATGATATAATCTTTCACTAATTTAGCACGAAGCATTTTTGACTAAGACAACATCAGTTAGAAGTAGGAACTACTGTTTCAGCATCAACAGAATTGGTTATGCATTAACATAACATACGACCAGCAAATAAGTGTAATGTTCTCTCACTCTCCCTATCTCTGATAAGCTTGCCGTTTGTATTTACGTACTGATAAAGCTACTATAAAATCCATACAAGAGACATGTTTGTTTTCATATTAACATTTTTACCTACAGCATCCGTTTAAATATATACCTTGTCAGATAAAACATTGTTTCTGAGGGACAATTTACGTAATTTTTGTTAAGTTAAGCTGCATCATACTCGTAGTACCTACATCACATGTTTCTTCGTGGTTTCTTCAGTAAAGCATAGTCTTTGGTTCCAAAAAATTACAGATTACTCACTGGAAAAGGGGCGTAAAAACATTTTTTTAATACATAGGTACAACCATCAACCTAATATTTACTAACAATGATTGTACATTACCTTACCTACCTACATCCTCTTGTTTATTTCGCCATTCCTAAGGGAAATAATAGAAATGATTATTTGATTAACTGACATAAACCGGCTACTGATTACAAAATTTCTGGTTCAGGTTAGGCATTTAGGTTGTAGGTGACAAACTCTACATTATATCACATACATAAGTCAAACGTGTTTTAAATTACATGAGTATGCTTAAAGACAAAGAAACAAATTGTAGTGTGAAGCAGGACTACAGTTAGTTGTATGTATACCCGAAAACGAAATGGCTTTATCAGTTTTGACAAAAAATTCTATCATAATTCAAATTCATTAAGATCGTTATTTAATATTTATGCGTGAGCTTGACGTCATTGGTTGACCGTAATCAAAACTATGCTTAGATTAAAAGTGCAACCTATTTTAAACTTTCACTTCAACGTAATAAATAATAATATCTACTAACACAATACCAATGTCACTATATTAAACCGTAGAGTTTGTATGTGAAAAACTATGAAAAACCATTAAATAATTTAAAACTAAAGTCACTTGTTATTTGTGACATTACAAGCTTGTCATATTTCAGAAAAACTGAAAATGTAGAATTTAAATATTGGCTGGTAAGCCACCCAATTGTTGGCACCTTAAGAGTGGACTTCGTGTCAGACTAAAATATAAAATATCATAAAATGATAAAATACTTTAATCTTTGCTTATACTTAATCATTATTATGTTATTGAATAGTATTAAATAAATATTATTGGCACTAATGCCAATAAAAAGATTCTGATAAATTTATTGTTGCTATGTTGACACATGAAATAAATAAAATATAATAAAAATATTAAATAAATAATATTTGAACTTGAATAATCATACTGAACTTGAATAATCTATAGTGCTTTCTTTCTTTTTACTCACTTTTAACTCTTAAGTGCCAATAATTGTAAGAATTCTAACGATTAGGTGGTTTACCCTAATTTGTTTTATATTATAAAATTACGAAAACTTTAAATTGAAATATGCGTCAATGACGTCATGCAAGAAATGATAGGGATGGACATAGAAGTAAAAAAGAGAGAAATTCATTAGATTAAAACGTTTTACCGAAAATATGCTCTAGTAACAGTCAATAACGTTGACTTTACTATTTGTTTTTATAAATACCTAACGACTATTGGCTAATACAAGAGAACTGATATGTCAAAGTAGCGTCATGATTTAGCTGATGTTTTGTTGTGCGATATTGAACCTAATAGTTTTATGACATGCAACTAACATTAACTCTAGAGGTGATAAGGCCATTTAGTTTTTGACTATACCTATCTACCCTAGGGTTATTAATCAATTAGACTTTGAAAGCGAAGTTAATATTGAGGTTGAATTTGGTGTTTATAATCATGATGTAAAACATTGTCTTCGGAATTTCGAAAGTTTCAAATCAATTGATACGACAACTAAGAAAATTTCTTCATGTGTTTATGTTTTGTTACAGGGGAGCCAACCCGGTACGATCCAAACTTCAACGGTCCTATCCACAAAAGATCATGCACAGATATCTTGTGGCTTATTCTCTTCATACTCTTCCTCGGATTGTGGGGCTTCGTGGGCTACTATGGTAAGTAAAACCCTAATTAATATTCTTTAATTGTACGCAAGTAGCTTTACTATTCTCTATGTAAACTTGTAACACGTATTACAAACAATGACTGAAAAGAGATTAAACGTATGCTTTTGTCACTAACTATGCGATATAGTAGAAAAGACTTAACACAATAGTCAAAATTCAGAAATAGCAATGAAGTTAGCTTTAGATCGTTGAGTAAAATATAAATTGGCTATTGAGGTTTATTAGCTTTGTTAACACTGCCGTATTAAATAACGCCGGAAACTCACAACAATAACATATTGTTGAAAATATACCACAGCTTTTCAATATTATGTGTTAGTGTAAATTATAGTTCGTGGTAGTTTTGATAAACATGTAGACCGTAAATATACACTAATCAAAACATCCTGCAAGTTAGTGTTTTGATTAAAAATTATTATTTTAAAACCTCACTAAATTCCCTATCTAATAAATATACTTAATACATATTCCTAAATATACACATTTTTCTCATAATCCTTACAAAACTAAAACTTGCAGGGTGTTTCGATTTTTTTGATGAGAAGTGTAGTTAGTACTGTAGCAGAACAATTTAGACCTTTCTCGTATTTATACATTGACTAATTAAATCCTGGGGATCACTAAACTATGATACTTACTATACTTAAGTTAACTAATAGTCAAAACATTCACAAGACATGTGGACATCCGCTTTTTTGGAATCACTTATTAGACCCCCTGCTGAGAACTCTTGATGCAGGGCTTATTGCCAGGCTTTCGCCGACGATGTAGTCATTGTGTTTGATGTAGACTGTCCGGTGAAATAAAGATTTTGGGGCTTACTATTGACAGAGGACTAACTTTCGATAAGCATGTCAAACTGGCAGTCGCCAAAGTACAAGCAATATACAAACCTAGCAAGTGCTGCAAAAATAAATTGGGGTCTTCATCCAGTAATTAGGTCTATTTATGTAGCGATGGTCGAGCCAATTATATTATATGGTGTAACGTATGGGCTCCCGCTTATTTAAAAATTATGGAAATATATAGGTTCTTAGTTTATAATTTTAGGACGGCATGACATTAGTCACCCAAAATTATTACTTTCCTTAATCAGAAGGATTCACTGTAGAGTGGTTATGACAAAGTTATTGCATCGGAACATTTCCAATGAGTCACGTAGCTCATTCATTGTAATTTCATTGGACTCGTTTATAATTAGATTTCACAGTAAATAAAAAATACAATATAAACCGGTAATAGGTAATTTGCATATTGAAACAAGATAGGAAATTATGAACATAAATGTTATCCAACATATTATATTATTACTTATGTAACATTTGCTCCAATGTTTGATTTATGTAAATTAAGTTTTAATTCGGAACTTGTAGGTAGATAACATTCTTTCGAGGTTTATATTCTTCTAAAGTATTTTTGTCCTCGGGACAACGAAACATTAAACTTAATACTTAATATTTGTCACATGAATTAAATAGTATTACTTAGATCTACATAAAACATACGAGTATAAGAAAATTAACTTTGTTTTTTTAACCTATATTTTTATTCTTACAGGTATGACTCATGGCAATATTCAGAAGCTCTTAGCCCCGATTGATTCAAACGGTAAACGATGTGGTCTTGATTCTGGCTTAGAAGACAGGAAGTATCTAGTTTTCTTTAATATAGAAAGCTGTTTATCTCCCGGGACACCTATTACTGGTTGTCCAACACCACAGGTAAGCTTGTTCAACTGTTAATTCATCTTGATTAAGGCGCCGATCGCACTAGACTTCATGTAGTCAACTACATCACGTAGGAGACTACATGTAGTCTAGTGTAATCACATGTAGGCTGTTAGGACACTACATATCGGAGATTGGCGAGTCCCGACCGCCCTACATTATGTAGTGCCCTACAAGACGTAGGGCCCTACATGTAGGTAGTACAAAAAATTATCCAGTAACGTGTCTGCGTGCATTCTACATTTTGTATTTGAAATCTTGTAAGCACTTTAAATAGAACCGTACCTAAAGGAATATGTATTATAATTCTAAGTACTATCACTTTTTGTAAAAAGCAGATCCTTAATCTAAAAACAAAAACTTGATTCCACTGTTTCGTAACAATTTGTCTTAGCAGTTTCTTAATAACAAATGTTTTCAGCTCTTTGTGGTTTTTACCGGATTACTATTATTATATCTCATTACAATTCAATTGACATTGGAAAATAGCAAGAAACACCTGAGTATTCTAGATCAAAACAACAGAACTTTTTAACTAAAAATATTTACATTTTGTTTTAATCATTATAGGTTTGCGTCAAGCAGTGTCCATCTAGAACTATTCTATTTAAAGAAATTTTAACCGAAGCGAATTTTAATTCATACAAACCTGACATGGTTTGTCAGGACGATGTTAATATGAATACACTTACGTATACTCAAGCCCGGCAGTACATGGCAGATAAGAAATGTGCTGAATACGTTCTACAGAGTCAACCAGGTAAATATTATTTAGCATTATCATTTAAACATTATCAGCCTTATTACAAAATACGGTCTAACTATAAACCACGATTTATTACGTCACAAAACCACTGTTTTTGTTTGTTGTTACAAAATCAGTCTTAATGCTAAAGTGTTAAAACTGATTTTGTAATGACAAATTTTTGATTTTGTATTTGTTTATACAAAATCAGTTTTAACATTTTAGCAAATTGACTGATTGACTGATTTTGTAACAAAAAATTAAAAAAACAGTGGTTTTGTGACGTAATAAATCGTGGTTTATAGTTAGACCGTATTTTGTAATAAGGCCGTATTTTCCTAGGTACTTATGAATGGTGTGTTTAAACTAAAGAGTGGTTTTGTAATCTTGATTAAAATATGCCTATAATGTTTTGATGTGTGTATAAATTTGGCACGTCCCTCAGGATTTACTTAGCCTTTAATGTAGCGTGAGTTAACATACCTATTAGATGTACATATAACGCTTCAGTGCTATCCCGTTGCATCGGTGATCTCTCGACTCTACAATGCAAGGCAGCTTCAAGTCAAACGTTACAAAGTTCGTCGCAGGACAGTTGCGTGCGTAACCCCAATGAAGCACGAAAGTCATTGGTAAACAGGGCGACGGCACTCGACTCGTATGTTGGCTGGTTCGTTGCCAGCTGGATTACCTTCTTCTCGAGCACAAGGGACGAACGAGACACTCATATTGTACGTAGCTACGAGTTACTCATGCACGCAGCACGCGCAAACAGTTTCTCTAACCTTCGTGCATGTGCTATATTCTGTACCTTTTAACAATTAATTATTTAAGCGCTTCCACTTTAATTTGTCTGTACTACTAAAACTAATCACGCCTTTACACTTCAATAATGCATTCTCACTTATCATCCCTTAACGTCGCGGTTGCTGTGCGTACCTGGTGATTGGAGCAGTAATGGGAAGATGTTTTGTCAATGTTACCGAAGCTCTGGAGAACATACACTCTATTACACAGGAGATGGGCTTGGATGAGGACAAGGTTCTGTCACAACTCTCCGATCTTATGAGATTCAATCAGGTAGTTAGTTTTCATCTGTAGATAGTTATTTCTTATATTGACACTGAGTTCTTATGCACGGTTTTATATAATGCAATTTTAATATCGTAGTTGTCTGTAGACTTTGTTTGCCAATTTACTTAATATAACCGTACCTATCTGTATTAAATTATTAATTTAATCTTGCATCAGATATTTGGCCTTCATTAGAAATCATTACATAATTTATTGCAATAGAAATATGTAACAAACAAGAGTTGAGTAATCTCAGTAAATAGGTAAGTAGTGTACCGCAAAATGATAAAATAATAATAGAGTATTTACGTACTCCGGCAATCAAAACCTCCTCTGGTGAGGAAAGAAAAATTCGCCTACTTATTAAGCTAACCAGACGTATGCGCACGGAGATGGTCATAAAATAATATCAGAATTGATTAAAATACTAATCCCAGTGTGCCTTACATAAAAGTTCTAATACATACCTAATACGCTTTACAAAAACATGTAACACCGACGTAATATTTACTTACATAGCTAACTAGCTTATAACAATGTCCTACTTACATGATAATGCAGGAGAGTACTCCTGCATTATCATAGCAGGCCTATGAATGTCCTTACCTACGTAGGTGTGTGAAAATTACTTACTAAAACCACGCTAACTAGGCGTCTTGCTTGGTAGAGGATTTAATGTCAGATTTTTCGAATTGTGTTTTGGTCTCTACCAAATAGAAAATTTTCGTCAATATCTCCATATTATCGAACATTTTCTTGTTCAGTGAAAATATTATACGGGAGGAGATGTGGTGATACCATGTATACTTACGCCTTCACCACAAGGAGGTGTTAACCCTACCTATACGAATCTATTTGGTTAACGTGGTACCTAACAGTAAGCGATATTTTCCTTCGTCAATGGCTGCGGCTCATCGTCTCTACTATAACGTCCCGCGCTTGCCCTTCTTGGGTCATTACATAGGCTGTTATGCTTTAAAAGAATTACTGAACGTGTTTTATTTCAAAGTAATAAATGGCTCACATAGACAGGGAACTTTGCTTACGATAAAATATTATAAAGGTAATGCAAGGTAAAAGTATAGATATCGCTTCGAAGATGACGCTTCTAAATAAATTGATTAATGAATCATCTTTTATTCAGTTATCAGCACAGATAGTACAAGACCTCGTGCAGTCTCGTTGGTACCTCCTGGGCGCTCTGGTGGCCGTAATCGTCATATGTTTTATATACATACTGCTGTTACGATGGGTCGTTGGGCCTGTCGTCTGGGCCTCTATTGTTGGACTACTTGCGCTTCTTGGGTTCTGTAAGTATTACCTACTTACATACAAATTTTGTAGTAATTTATTGGTATGAGGTACGTTCTTAAACTTGACGGAACTTCGGATATACATGTTCTATTTCCATCACATAGCGATTCGTGATATCATAACCATGAATTATCCATAATGAAAGGCTTTGTCGAGATCAGATGGAATAATACAATTATATACATTTTTTTAGCCTGTCGTCACTGGTGCAATTGGTCCTTACGCTAACTTAAACAATTTCATACATTTCCAGGTATATACTTATGCTACAAGAATTACGAATACTTCCGCGCAAATCCAGTATCATTGCATCAAACAACAAATTTGCAAGGCTATGCTCAATCAATCTTTAGCAAGAAGGAGACCTGGTTGGTGGTATTAATAGCTGTGGCAATCATTTTTGTTATACTTCTGTTGATGGTCATCTTTTTGAGAGCCAGAATCACTATAGCCATAGCTCTTATACGTGAAGGAAGCAAGTAAGTACTATAGTATAGTTACTTTTATTATGAGTTACCTTTATAATTTTTCTAAAATAATTTCTGCTACATGGTTTAATCAATGTGTTAAATTCTACATTCTTAACAAACATAGAGATTTTCTAAACAGATTATACTCTAAGCAACAATAGGTACTTTAATTATTATTTTACACGCGTTATAACATCAAGATCATGTGAAATAACTTAACCAGCAATTTCACTGGTAAATGGGTTTTGAGTAAGCTAAGGGAAAACTACTAGACTTTCTGTTTCACTCGCGGGTCTTATTAGATAATCAGATCCAAAAGCATTTTATGAAAAAGAAACCCATTATTGCTAAAGAAAAATCGGTATTTAACAATGTACCTAGGTACTGTGCTGTTCGACCAGTCGCGGAACAGGAAGAATTACGTACAATGACCTATGACCTTGTGAGAGTGGTCACAAACAATGCCGTATTGAGTACGCTGCGTACAGTATGGTTGTTCCTGTATTTACCATTTTATCTACATTACAGATTCTGATACTATTTGGAATACTGGTAGTTTTCTATTGTTTTCATATTTCTACATGTTTTCATAAGTATTCTCGATGCCATGAATTTTTAGTCCCTAAACTTTTTCTGTTAGCGGAAATAGAGAAAGCTGTTTTATCAAAGATTGATTCCCAGCTTTATTAACTCGTTAATTTACATATATGTAGGTACTATTTAGTAATTTATTCCTTTTACAGAGCTGTAACAGCAATAAAGACGACAGTATTCTTCCCTATAATACCATGGCTGCTGCAGTGTTGTGTGATAGTGTATGGAGTTCTAGTGCTAATGTACCTGATGTCTATTGGAGAATCTGCCTTCAAAGTGGTCAACCTTAAAAATGACACTACCTGTAATTGCAATGGAGTCTACACAGAGGTACGTAGTCTGAAAAAAATATTATTATTATATACCTACCTGCTTAATAATTACCTATATCTACCATTTATATAAACCTGTAGTGGTAAGGTCAGTGTATTAAAAGTAGTGCGGCGTTACGTAGGTATTTATTGCTTTTTTTTGTTTAATTAAGGTGTCTCCATGTCTTTTGATATGTAACCTAAAAACTAGAACTAATGTCGTAAAATCGATAAGTCGAATTATTTTAACAAAATTAATATTATTGTCTAGAGCTAGTGCATTTCTTTTGCGCAAAAACTGATAGAGATGTTAGCTTAGCTCAAAAATGTAAATGTTTTAAGTCTTATTTGTTTCTTTTTCAGGACTACGTAAGCTGCGACCCAGCAAGCTTCTCACTATCATGCCATGACCAAAATAATGGTCCATTATCATCTTGTAAAATGGCCACATGTCACTTCACTGGCCTCGACAGTCCTCACAGTGTGGTTTGGTTACATTGTTAGTATTGTTCTTTATATTAATTTACACACATTTACACCACATTTGTACATACCAACCTATACCTACTTTACGTTCGAAAATGTGTCTTAAAAGTAACTAGGTTTTACACAGGATTACGAGGTTTAGGACTTTGATGAGCTATTAAAAAAACATTTAATTTTATTTATTAGTTACATTTTAGATAGGTGCAGTTACCGTACCTACTCTTTCTTAATGTTAGGTTAATCAAATACAATCTTACCTCATTCGTGTCTATTATAATCTTATTTGTACTGATCGCAAAGTGTGCGATAACTTAAACAACTTGTGAGGTACTTTTTTTTTAAGTTTACAATCTTAATTAATAAAATTGTTATGTTTGTATGTCGCACCCTAAGAAAACAAATTTTAAAACTGCAATAGTAAAGTACCGAACTGATTTGAGATTCACTATATCATATTTTTTAGAATTGCAAATAATGTTTGTGTTTAACTGTTGAATCATTAACTAGGTCAGCTATTATTCACTTCTAAGAATTTGCGCATGATAACACCGATTATGCATAATGTACCGTATATAAAACACATACGTACTTAACAGTTATGCTTTATCTGCTCTGTATTATATACATCGGTCCTATATACCTACGTGCACTCTACACCCTGGGTTGTGTAGAAAGACTACACACCAAAAACGGCGTTTTTTTTTTTAAATATCTAAGTACTTAGAAATTTAAAAAAAATGCCATGGTAATATAAGTATGTTAGTAGAGCCTAGGAAGGGAGAGTTACCTACTCTTTTCTAGGAAATGGTTTATTGGTGATTGTAAAATAGAAGTAGGTAGACATGGCTACATTAACCAATAATTGATTGACTATAATCTTAAATGTCCTACTGTGGTGGTGAGTCGTGTGTGACCCTTTGTAGAGACTCCTAGATTACCTAAAGGGTACGTGCTATGCAGTAGGTACCTTGTTTTGTAAAGATGTGTCTACTTACTACCTAATCCTTTACTTATTTGCCTTTTCGTACAACGTTGTGAAGATAAAACGTAATTATAATGCTACCCATTTATCAATTTTATTTGTAAAGATAATGCAAATATTTTTTTAATTCTCTTGCAAAGTACTGTTTATACTCGTAGTTTACACATTACAAAGATTAAGTTGCACGTACCTATATCAAGTTTTTATAATATCGCAATAAAACTGATTTTTAACTTATTCTTTTTGCACTATCTGTATTATTTTATAGAAAACTAGCTGACCCGTACCCACTTCGTTGGGCGGCGAAAAAAACGCGTCCGTTTTTAAACATATTTTATTACAGCTCTACTTCTATTAGTCATAGCATGATACTATATGGATGACACTCCCCGATAAATGGACTATTTAACACAGAAATAATTTTTAAAATCGGTTCAGTAGATCCAGAGATTACCCCCTACAACGTCACAAACACACAAACTTTACCTCTATATAATATTAGTATAGATTTAATAAATAAATGTTTCCTAATGTTTCAGTGGCCAACCTTCTCGGTTTCTTCTGGACGATATTCTTCATTAGCGGGGTGTCAGATATGATGCTTGCCAGTACCTTCTCCACTTGGTATTGGACTTATAACAAAAGAGATCTTCCATTCTTCACACTTACTTCGGGCATACTAAGAACTTTGAGGTATGTTATTGGCTTAGCAAATACACACATCAAAAAAGTCTAAGCAACATGCATGATATTACAAATTTACCATTTATATTAATTAATTTCTAAGTATTTACTCACTCAAAGTGTATAGGTAAGTAAACTTTTTTGTTATTGAAGACATACTGGCTGGTTGTAAAAAAAAAATTTCGATTATGTTTTGTTTTTTTTCATAAAATTCAAATGACTGCGAATTTGTTTGAATTTGAGTGCATGTTAATTGCTACGTTTTAGTCTTGATTTTATAATTTTACCAACCATTTAAATACAGTTGGCGACAAAATTGAATTGTTAGATATTCTTTACGTCATGGAGCGACGTCATTTGACGGCAGATGAAATGCAAAGAGCTGTAGGGATGTTGCAAGCGGGAAGTAATCAATCTCAGGTATCTCGACATTTTGGTATTCATAGAAGTGTTATTTGTCGTCTTTGGCAGCGCTACAATAATACAGGGGAACCCGCTGAACAGCATCCAGGCCGTAAAAGGAGTACAACCACTCGGCAAGACCGGTACATACAACTGACTGCAAGACGCCAGCCGATGCTAACCGCTCGAGAGATAAGTTTGAGGCTACAAAATTCAAGTGGTGTTGATGTAAGTCCCCAAACTGTGCGAAATCGACTGCATGAGTACGGCCTACGAGCTCGACGCCCTATCAGGTGCCCACCGATACGTCACGGGAATCGCGCTCGTCGAAATGAATGGTGTAGAGAACGCATAACATGGACCCAGGAACAATGGGATAAAATTATGTTTTCCGATGAGTCGCGATTCGGGTTTAGGCCTGATACAAGAAGGGTGCGAGTGTACCGTCGACCCGGAAATACTGAAAGACTCAGGTGCGTTCAGGAAGTTCATCCATACAGCGGCTCAACAGTTATGGTATGGGCGGGTATTATGAAGAACAGGCGAACTGAGCTCGTTTTTGTAAATGGAAACATGAACGCTGAAAATTACGTTGAGGATATTCTCAGACCTTATGTCCATCCATTTGCACAAACCTTTGGCTCCGATTTTACGTTAATGCATGACAATGCGCGTTCACATACAGCTCGGCGAACCAGTGAATACTTGGCAACGGAGAACATCCAGGTATTGCCCTGGCCTGCACAATCGCCAGACCTCAACCCCATCGAGCACGCATGGGACATGCTCCAAAGACGTGTTTTGAAGGACTTGGACGGAGTGACAACAACCCAACAGCTGAAGGATTTGCTACAATTCCATTGGGAGCGAATACCGCAAGATGACATAAACAGTCTCATTAATTCAATGAATAATCGTTGCCGACAAGTTCTGAATAGCAGAGGAGGCCATACTTTGTATTAAATTGTCCTATTCTTTCACAATAAATTCATTTTCTTAAGAAATTTCAATTTGTAAAAAAAAAGTTTAGTTTCTTATGTACCTGTATATTCTAATATTGTTAATTTCTGTTATTAAAAGAACTTATAAAGAAAACAGCTGTTATTTTTACATCATAGAACCCTAAAAATATTATTTTAAAAATAAAATACAACGTTATAATTAAAATAAATGGTAAAATAAATTAATATAAATGGTAAATTTGTAATATCATGCATGTTGCTTAGACTTTTTTGATGTGTGTATATTTAAATATACCAAACAAACTGAATAAAATCTATAAATGAAACCCAAACACGCCTCCTTTTCCGGAGGTATCGCGGTTGCGTTACGACCTGTGAGAAGGAAAGAAAAGAGGGTGTAGGTACGGAAAGAGATAGTGGGGGAAGCTCCCATTCCCAATGTTTGGCAAAAATAAACTTGATTTATGAATTTTAGAGAAGGTGCATTTATATTCTTGAGACTATTTAGTGAAAAACTAGTAGGTTTATAACTGTTAAACTGTGGGACATAATTAATTATTGAATATTTTTTACAGGTACCATTTAGGTACAGTTGCCTTAGGAGCACTAATCATCGCGATCGTGAGGGTTATCCGTGTCATCCTGGAGTACATTGATCAGAAGCTAAAGAAGTTCGACAATCCCTTCACTAGATGTATCATGTGTCTTTGCAAATGTTTTTGTTGGTGTTTGGAGAACTTCCTCAAGTTTATAAATAAAAATGCGTACATTATGTGTGCTGTGCACGGACATAGCTTCTGTAAAAGTGCTAGAGATGCTTTCTCTTTGCTCATGAGAAATATTGTAAGAGTCGTCGTGTTAGACAAGGTATAAGTTATGACGTTTGAGATTAATGCTTCTAAAATTCTGACTTCGATGTGCAACACCGTACTAAGACTGTAAGATCGCGTAGCTTCGGCGGTAATATTGTAATTGGCACGTGCAACCACTTTTAGAAATCTATTAGGTATTTGGGAAAAATAAGACATTAAAAGTTTTTTCATTTAGAGTTTTACTACAATAAAGGGACGAGTGAAGATAAAAATTATAAAGCGACGAACCTATTTTTTTATGTATGCTTGTATCATCTGGTACTCCGTTACCGATTGCTATTTTCCATGTTTTTTTGTTTCGACTTAGTAAAGTTATGTCCGAATTTATCTTACAAGGAATGCGCAATTTTCATCCATACCCACTATATTTCTGAATACCTAATGGAATACCTTATCAATTTTCAGGTCACAGATTTCCTGTTCTTCCTATCGAAGCTGCTGATATCCATAGGGGTAGGATTTGCGGTGTATTATTTGCTTCAATGGAACTTTGTATACGAGGTGACGATGGGGCAGCCGTTACATTACAACTATATACCCGCTATTATATTGAGCATAGCTACGTACCTCGTCTGTACTATATTCTTCAACGTGTATGAAATGGCTGTGGATACTTTATTTTTATGCTTTTGTAAGTATAACCACTTTTACAGTTTTGTTATAGGGGCCGTTCAAGTATTACGTAAGCACTATAGGGGGGTGGGGGGGTCTTTATTTTGCTTATTTTGGATGACATGGGGGGTAGGGGAGTCCAGATGATGATTACGTCATCGATAGTTATTTACTTTTTTACACGAATGGCAACCCTCACATTGTCTATGCTTGAAAACGAAACGCATTTTCGGGGATTCCCGCAAATATACATGCATACGTTTAGGCACTCGCTTTAGAATCGATTCGGGGAATTACCGCGCGCTGTTCACTTGTCTAAATTTCTTCTGTCAGTGTATTGTTTTCATAGATAAGAATTATATACTGGAAAATTGTTTTGTTCGGATACTATAGCGAGTAGACGTATTGTAAGCATAGTAAAGCAATTCAACATTTGTGTTACCGTTGATTCCATTAGCCAAAGTTTAACGTTTAAATAAGATGTCGTTTCAAATAGAAAAATACAAGTTACACCAAAAATTGTTTGAAAGTTTTAAAAAATCTCATACAAGTACGAAAGTACAAAATGTACAAAAGTTAGTTAACGAAGTGTGGCGAAATTATAAATTACATGCTATTGAATACTATTAAATGCCATGATGTTAATAGGCTCGATGAGAACGACGTAGACATTCCAAAATCGGATGAAAGTGAGCAGGCTCACAACACTGAGCAGCAATCCAAGCAATCCATCGAAAACTTATAATCATGGATTCGGGTTCATGGACTGAAGACTCTTAATTTGAATTAGTGTGTACCAAAAATTTAAAATAAGTTTGTTATGTTCGTAAGATTATAATATTTTTGTCCCTTACTCTAATGTTGATTACTGCATCAGTAAAATCTCATCTCTATTCTAAATCAATTTTCTTATTTTTAAAATTATAATTAGGTATAACATTATAATTATAATATGAAAAAAAATCATTTTTAATTGAAAAATGTTTACGTAAGCATGGGGGGAGGGGGTAAAAGCTTTGCTTACTTTTGCTGACAAGGGGGATGGGGGGGTAAATAATTGTAATAAATCTGCTTACGTAATATTTGAACGGCCCCATAAATATTTAAGTAACTTTGTTTGTCTATATGTTATGCTTTAACCACCAAATGACTGTCGGTGGCGGCGCCACGTTCGCTGCTGCCGTGCACAACACGTTGCGGGTTCGATCCCACACAGGACAATTCCTTGTCAACAATGTAATTGTTTAGATATATTTGCGCATGATGGGTGCTTCATTGATGGTGACACATTGATATGACTTTAGTTCTTTTTTTATTAATGATCACTTTGGGAGTTACTTTAAATTTGAATATGTTAGATGTCACTTTATATAAGGAGCTGACGGTACAACGATTTAACGACTTTGTATTAAAAAATGCAAATTAATAAATATCCTTCCTTCTTTTTACAGTGGAAGACTGCGAAAGAAACGATGGCTCACCAGAAAAACCTTACTTCATGTCGAAAAATCTTATGAAAATACTTGGAAAGAAAAACAGCAAATTAAATTAATGTGCCAAAAATTATTTAGTGTTATGTATTAAGTTTTAAGTGTAATTATGTAACTTAATTGTGTCAAATAACTTTTGATATGAGTGTCACAATACTGTACCTTTATCACTAAAGTAATCTAATTACTTCCATTTTTTATAGTATTTTTAACATTTTTATAAAACCTTTACTAATTTAGATACATAGTTTTTACAGTATTGTACTATAGTTTAAATTAGTATTTAAATACTTTGTTATAATGTAACTTTTTAGAACTTTATAATGAGGTTAAACTCATGAAGTAAAATGCAAATTATGAAACATACCTACCGAGATGCTATTTTATTCTATAATAATTATTATTGATTTGATACATGATTAAAAAAGAATCGAAATATAACTAATGAATTTTATTTTATATACTACATTTTTTCTTGTTTTCTTGATTATGTTTCCAAGAGACATGGCTCCTCCAGTCACAAAAGACCAGCAAAGGTGTTTAGATAATGTCAAGTTTTGTATGATTTAGTAAAATCATTATAAATCATACCTTTGATTGTGGATGATTAAAATGTTCTTTACCACAAGTAAAAACAATTTGCATTTGTTAACACTACAGTTTTTTTTTTACTAGGCTATAATAAAACACAAGCATCACTCTTCCATAATATTATTAATTCTATGTTCAGTAAGAAAGGCCACATCCAACATAGCTTCAGGATCAAGCAAGTCCTTTACATTATCATACTTCAAGCTTTCTTCATAAGCAAACATGATGCTTGTATCGTCCAGCATCATTTTGGAAGCAACTAGAGCTGCTATGCAGTTCCTCACTCTTGCCATTGTTTCTCTATCAGAACCACTAACAGTCTGAAAAAGAAATTGACTATGAAAACTGTTTATTTTACTAACAATCATAGATCACATTTACAAGATTGAAAAAGTCAAAATTATTAAAAAAGGTTATTGTTACTTATGACGATAATATAATAAAAAGTATTATATAAAGTAGTTGTACATCGTTGAATAATGCTTAGTAAATTAACTTTACTGTTATTTCACTGAGAGTAGATAAATTTTAAGTATTTCAAAAACCTATAAAGTTTCTTATAGATTTCCCTTTCTGTGAAGATCATTAAAAAAAATCAGATACATGGCAAAAACACACCTGAGCTTCAGCACTCTCAATTTCATCTTTACTGCCTTCCATCAAATTGTTGTGTTCTGGTGGACTGATCCAGATATATCCATTGTTACCTATAATAACTGATATACCACAAGGCAAGTGATGGAAATGATTCTTTCTCCTCTTTATAAGAGATGGAAATACCTTGATTAATATTCCTTGACCAAGCTAAAAGTAAAAATAAAGTTTTGTTAGTAACAATTCAGTAAAAGATGAAACAATATAAAGAACAAAATAACTAGGAAAGTCAGGTGATTACATAGTGATGAAACTGGTGTTGTGGATGAAATAGGTTATTTTCCTAATACAACCATTTCATACCTTGCCATATTTTAAACTTCTAGTGTGCAAGGACAAGGAACCATCGGAAAATACACTTTGAACTTCTGCACTAATCAAATCTCCTTCCTGCAAATGTTTTCTCATCATTTGTTCATCTTCTGCAGACCTTCTTCGCTGAAAATAAAAAATAGGGATTGATTAAACATTGTGTGATTGGTTATGTTAAAGAACTCAAAAGATTTAGTATTATTTCAGTAAAAATATAATTGCATAAATACCAATTCACCACCAGGGAGGTTCACTGATGACAGCTGCAGTACAGAATCCAATCGAGAGTTAGTTTCCACTTTCCATCTGCGTTGTTGTACTTCAAGGACTCTGCCAACGACAACATCACCTATTTCACCTACGTAACGACTCTTTAGTGGTCTAATACATATTAATTTGTTCACTTTCTGCATCACACCAGCTACTGAAGCTTTTAACGAATCATCCTCAGCATAAGTCCCATGACCACTGAAAGCAACATAAACTAGTAATGTAATTAACCATATTAAGTACATTTACAGTTACTTTTATAACTGTAAGAACTAACTTACCGCATAAAATCTTGCATGCCTGTAATAACCTCCCCCGGTGTATAAAACCGTGGTAATTCATTATTAGAAGGTACAGAATGATTTACTCTTTCTGAAGCTAACCGTATCTTAACTTGACTCGTCATTGTATTTAAAGAATATAACTTGAATATAAACTTTATTCTTTTAAAATGAACATAGATTTCGTATTTCATTCAACAACGGTACAGAAAGAAAACAAACTTGACTTGGCATTGACAGTTAACATCACATTTGAGGTTTGTTTGACGCTTTTGACAGTATTAAACCATGAATGTATGGAATAGTCTAATGTAATAGAATAGTATATTAAAAATAAAGTCCTGTATAACTAAAGGATCTAGAAGTCTCCCAATAACCTCAGATTCTCTCCAGCGAATCGGCACGTTTCTAAACCCAACCAACCCCGAAATGTGCTATCAGTGAGAGCTTTATTGCGATCATGAAGAGTAGTCTTACTCTAAGAACTTCCTGTCTTCATTACGTAAAATGACAAATTGGCATATTTTGTCATTTTTGAGAAGACTGAAGAGAACATTAGTGCCGAACAAAAAGTAACCGTTCATTTTTGACGTTTGTACTAGGTCTATCTCTTAAAATATCCTTGTAAACTCAGTAGAATATAGTACTCCGGACATCGCAAGATGACGCTAGCATCAAGGACTTTTGTGTAATTTGACAAAATTACGATTACGATGTTGCTAAATAGGCGGAATCCTATGAATATTGTACTACATGCTATATCCTCCTGACACCTGACATTTTAAAAAACGCCTTCAACATTAAGGCCTAATGTCCTAATTATGGAACGAATTAATTCACACCCTTGAGTCCTGAACCTTGGTGAGTGCGAAATAAGGTTTAACATAGTTATGATAGATTTTCGCTAAAACAAAGCTGTTTAGGGACTTTGTAAGGAACACATAGAGCTTTTTATTTTATTCAAATATTTTGTTCGTTTTTTAGTACATTCGGTCTTAATTTTAGTAAGTTTTGATAGAAATAATAAAACTATTATGTAATGAAAAGTAAAGAATCTTTATTAAATAAAAACAAAATCGAGATCAAAAATTAAGAGTACCACTTTGGTATAATGAGGAATCATTGGAATCACTTAAAAAACTTTTATTCTTATATCTAATAAAAAAATCTAAATAAAAACAAAATCGAGATCAAAAATTAAGAGTACCACTTTGGTATAATGAGGAATCATTGGGATCACTTAAAAAACTTTTATTCTTATATCTAATAAAAAAATCTAAATAAAGAAAACTCTAGTTATGAAAAATGCGGAAACAATTTCTAGTTTTCGTGAAACATAGTGGCACCTGGCAGCCTACACAAAGAACTGTTGTTTTTTTACTACAGCCTTTATTTCTACAACGACTTGGTTTACAGTATTCAGGCATATGTTCTGTCCCATGATGACGCTTGGCATCTGAAGGTAGTGGTGTAACATTGGGCCTGCCGCGGCTTCGACGTAGTGCCGGTTCTTCGGTTTGTTGTTGAATACTTGCATCTGGTTCTATATTTTCTTTGTACAAACTATCTTCAATTAATTTCTCTGCTATTACTCTTTTAAACTCTCGAAGTTGCATAATTTTATGTAATCGTATTCCTTCCTGTGTTTTTTCTTCCCTGTACTTAATCCACGAATTTGTAATAGACAAGTCAAAAAAATGCGCCATAAACCGCACCGTCCATTTCCTTGTACGTCCTCGAGAAGGACAAACCGCTAAAAGTCTGTCAGTTAGGTCCACACCACCCATATTTGTATTATATTGTTTAACTACCTCTGGCCTGGGTACCTGAACATATTGACGTATTCTTCGGTCATATCTTCGACAGTAATCATTATCATCGGCTGCATAAATGGTAGACAAAAAGTTAATAGGTTTATTGTCGTACCATTTTATAAGAGCGAGCTCGTTATCAGGACTTACAAGAACATCATTACTGCCCCTTCCTTGTCTTGCTAAACTCCTGTCACTTTCTAATTTGCATTTTAGACTGTTTGGTATACGGTTCTTCATTATGGTTCCGACACACTTAAAACCCATGCGATTCAAACTTTCTGCCAGTTTAAAAGTGGTAAAATAACGGTCGAAAAAAATTATATGACCAGGAGTGAGTGTTTCTGTTAATTTAATGACAACACTCTCGCCAACAGAACAATTAACACTACTCATTGTGTTTCTACCTTGATAAACAATTAAATCGAATACTAACCCATTAGGGTTTGCTAATACGAAAGCCTTCATGCCAGTTGGATGAGGTTTTCCTGGACAATATTGCCTTATTGGACAGGCTCCAGTGAAAGGGATGATCATTTCATCAATGCTTATCTTTAGATTCCGTGTTTGCCTATGACATCCTTCTACCACTCTGTCCAATAAAGGACGAACCTTCCACAATTTATCGCTGGCTCTCATCTCGGCGGTGACGTCGTTATTGTAAACTAATTTCAAAGAATTCCTCAAAAGGAAAAATCGATCTCGTGTCATAGCTTTTGCTATCAAAGGTATTGCCCAACGTGCATTCCAGTACATTTTAATGTTAGGATAATTAATGCAAGCCATTAACATATTTATCCCAATAAAAACTTTGCATTCATCGATGGTTAATCCCAAAGTTCGTCCAGTTCTTTCAACAGCGCTTTGGTTGGATTTTTGAACAATTAAGTCGAAAATATCTTCATCTATGTATTCTATAAAGTATTCATAAATATCATTAGCACCAATGTGTGATGGACGGTAAGATGGCTCTAAAAAAAGGCGTAGGTTTATTAAAATCTATCCTGCTCCAAGACGAACTTGGGCTTGAGGATCTTGATCTTCCAACAGCAGGAACACGTGTGCGAATCCGACCACGACGGAAACCACCACGGGTGCGGACACGAGCCCGAATTCCACCTCTCGTGCGCGGACGCCCCCGACTAAATGAATGTGGTTCAGGAACATCGTGGTGGCGTGGACTGTGGTGATTACTGGGAATAACAGCATCATCTTCGTCTTCTGAATCAGAATCGTTAAGAAAATCGGGCACATAACTTGGCTCTTCGGAATCAGAGTCGTCTTCAAATTCAGAATTATTTAGAATATTGATTAAATCCTGATCGTTTAAATCTAAAACAAAAAAATGCAGTATTGTGGGTAGTAGTCTAAAAAACAATTACGAATTTAGAACAATCAGTTAGTAAGTAAGGACGAAATGGCATATTATGGATCAAAATTCAAACATTTAATATTTTGCTAAAGAACGAATGTACCGAAAAACGTACAAAATATTAATATCTATTATTTTCATTAAGTACGAAGTTTCCATTTTTGGAACCAATTCTTTGGTACACGTTTTTTTACTCTAATATCATAGATCGCGATTAAATAATAAAACGAAAACCATCTTTGTATTCGAAATAAACAAAATAAGCGAATTTTTACTAAGTTGGTGTTAGAATATAATTTTAATTAACAATTTTGCTTACCTCTACTCACGTGTTCGGCCATCTTGTTGGTTGAATGATGCCTGTATTATGTCAACTGTCAACATTGATTTAGTAGGACACTGACAGATATATTACGTTTCATTTTACGTAAAATACACGAATAATAGACATCAAGTTTTAAAATATAGACTAAAAAAGTATTTGTTCCTTTTTTTGGACATTAGTACTTTATTAATAGTACGGTTATAAAAAAGTCGGGACTCTAAGACATTTTTTATTTTGTTCCGTTTTATGCACGCCAGGTGTCAGGAGGATATACAATAAAATAACCATACACATAATTATGACACACGTAGGTGTGTTTATAAAAAGTTAACTGTACCTACGTTTAGTTAAACTTAGATTAGTTCTGCGAATAATATATTAGAGGGCGACACCATTCGATTCACCATTCGACAGACTGGTTCTTACTTCTCTCTCTGTACTCCGTCTCCAATCCGGTATGGCTTTGGTTGGTTGGTGATTATCCTCTCAGATGTACGAGCAAAAATGTCAAATATGACGGTCATGTCCCGACTAGCTGCTAGTCGCGGGACATACAAGGACATTTTTTTCCCTGGTTACTTTCTACCCTTGACTTCTCGCGATCTATAGGATTAAACGGGTGTATACTATTAAAAGGATGATCAATAATGATTTTTCTATCTATACTATTAACTGCAAAGCTTTCAATAACAAATTATTAATTTAAATAGGCATAAGAGTTTGAGCCTAGGGTTTTTTAGGATATTTGTATGATAATAAATCAATAAAACAATATTTTATGGAAAGTAAATGAGTTTAATTGTTTGTTTAATACCTTTCTAATAAAACTTAACTAAAAATAAGCAAGGCTACATACAATATTTTTACAAGACATGCATTTCTAAAATACGACAAAAAATGGTCGCCATTAAATCGAGCCACAAGTGGCCCTTGTTCAAAGTGATTTATTGAGGTCGTGGTTGCTTAGTTTGACTCAAATGACATGTTTATCGTTTAGGTTGGTTCACGGACTAGCTAATAAAATAAGTACCACTCATGATAAAGAAATAGTTTTGGAATGTGAAACAAAAACATAAGTCACTTAAAACCGGGTGCGATAGTACAACGTCAAGAAGAACGTCTTTGTATAAAAATCTGTTGACTTTGTTGGAAATACAATAACATATTCTAGATATTTAATAAATTAAGTAATGGATTCAGTAAAAATAACACGCTGCACAATACAAAAATATTAAACACAAAGGCAGCAAAATCATTGAATTTTGCCGAAAAAATACCTAGAGGAGGCTATATTAACATGGATACACCTAGGGTGGATTTATTTTTACAAATATATTTACAACAATCAATATAATCTTAACAAATAACATTAGAGCAGCATACAACAACCAGAACCAGAACCAGACCCCCCCCCCACACTCCCTCAGACCACATTTTTCAATACATACAATACGCCACATGGAAAAAATTAGAGTAAAGATTTCGGGTGTACCACTGCAAATCGTGTTGTACCATTTAACAAACAAATGTACCTACATTTTTTTGGTAAGTGGTACAACATGATTCGTAGTGGTAGAACCACCATCTAGACGCAAATTTTTTCCATGTAGTGTCTGATTTGTGTACAATAAGTTCTTCAGAGCCGTTCACTGAATTCTTGAGTGAAAAAAAAATGTGTTTATGAAGGGTGGTGCTGTTTAAAACATGTGTACAAACATAGTGTCACCTTACAGGCTTGACAATAATGTGATGTGCGTTTCGAACACTTGACGCATTTCCTCTGTCGTCTGCTTCTACCACAAGGTAGGAAGTCGTAGACAGCAGGCAGGTGCGACGTCGTTAAAGGTGTCGTTATCGCGGCAGGCTGGCTGAGATGGTGTTTAGCCAGCAACTGCAAGACAAGTGTTCTTCGAAATGCACGGTGTGTCTCTGATGTGTGAGTATGCCTGTATAGTATGTAAGAATTCAGGACGCTGCAGTTAAGCAGTCTCCTAAAGAACTTCTTGTACCAGATCTTTGTACGTTTCCGCTCGATGGGGTACATCGCCAGCATCTGATCCTTTCTATCAACTCCCCCCATACAGACATTATAGTCTAGTACGGCGGTGGGTTTTTTGGGGTTCGACGCAGATGTTGTACTGGTTTCGACCCCGTGAAATGTCGAAATAAGAGCAACGCGGTTCTTATCTCGCCATACCAAGAGGTCGACATCACCAGATGTGCACCCCGACACTTGACCCAATGCCATGGTACTCTTGGTCAAATTCGTCAATTCGACAGGAACAAATTGGCGATTTGTCCTAAGAGTGCCAACGCAATCAAAGCCCAACGTCTTCAGGTACCTCGCCAGTGCGGGTGAATTGTAAAAGTTATCCATCCACACTGTATAACCATTGTGTTCTAACCCCCGTAGGAGTTTTAACACAATGGTCGCGATGGTACCCGACACTGGAGTTATTTCAGGGGCAGGTGGCGGAGGCCCAGCATGCACGTCGAACCTGTACAGATATCCTGTCCGCGAATCGCATACCTCATACAATCCCAATGCTGGCCGTTTTATTTGGAATGAGCTGGTTAATGTCTAACCAGCCTTTCCATTGGCACAGACTTTCGTCAAGTGCAATGTTCCGGCCCAAATGGTATAATGACGAAAACTTTTCGTTTAAATGATCCACTATCGGCTGGATCTTGAATAATTTGGCCTGAGGGGGGGTAAGGGAGTCCCTGTCCAGCATTTCGTTGTTGACAAAATGCAGCCAGCTATTTAACAATACAAACCGATTGAAGGTCATCGCCACACGGAAATACGGTGTAGAAAAAACATCTTCGCCTCCATCCCAATACTCCACTGCACGTGACTTCACCACAATCCCCATGGCGAGGATTATGGCAAAGTACACGTACAGTTCGTCTGCATCGGTGTCTTTCCACCTCGTAATCCGGCTGTAGATGCCTAGTCTACCAGTTTGTATCTTAAATTCAGCATTTTGCTGAGCATATCTGTTCGTCTCCAACGCAATGCGTTCGAGTAAAGCCCGATCCCATACAGCTACAAAAGCGCTATATGGGTCGTCGTACGTTGCGTTGGGCCCCGCATCTATTCCCGTAAAGCGCTCCCTCCTCTCTTCAGGTCGGAAAGAGGGTTCCACAGACGGATCTGGAAACCCCCTCCACTCGAAGTGAAAGAGATCGGAAGGGCTGTACGACAACCCTTGAGGAGCCAAAGGCAACGTACCGGGCAACTCACCAGGAGGTGCAGGTTCTGGCAGTGTAGCCGGGAAGACAGGTACAAAATGTGCCTCTGGTATGACTTCCTCGTCATCGTCTGGATCTGCCATATTCATTCGGGCAGCCCTCGGTATCATTATAGGGAGTAACTCGCCGCTGTCGCTATCGCCGCTCTCGTCTGAATCACTGCCTGTGTAATTAAAATTAAGATATGTAACAATAAAAACACAGCCTAATGAGCTCATGTATACGCCTCTACTCATAATATAATTCGATAGTTACCATAGTTAACGAGACGGTCGATCTCTTCCTCCTGAAGACCATTAACAGAGCGACGATGACGTGATTGTGACGTGTGTGTGGAGCTGGTGGGGGTGCTTGAACTACTTCCACCACACTCCAGATAACTAAAACAAATATTAATTACAAAAAAAGTAGTTCAATGGAGAGTCCTAGACGCGCGTCAAGCGATTCCTATAAACGGAAGAAATTAAAAACCTTTTTTTCGCGATCATAAACTTCACTTTGCTGAAACTGAACTGAACATAATCTATACTTACAGAGCTGGCGATGGCACAGGACTTCTGTAACAATTAAAAGAAATATTTGTTTTATAATAACAATATAAAAAAAGAGAATTCGCAAATTTATAAGTGTACGTTACTTACAGCTCACGATGCGTTGGCTCCGACATATTTTCGTGGTGGACGACTGGTGGCGGCGATACAGATATGGCGGACTGTGACACAGACATGATGGGCTGTGGTGTTGGCAACACAGACATGCCGGGTAGTATCCTGGATCTATAACAAGAAGTCTCAGTGTTATATCCAAGATTCGAGTCTCCCATAAAAAAGAATATTTTATAGAACAATTTAAATTTACTTACTCAGGCTGCCATCGCCTCTTGCGCGGAGGGTTAGCAGGTATTTCTTGCTGGCTACCCTCTCGCAGCTGTGAAATGTGGGCCGAGAACCTGAAATTGTATTTAATAATGTAAAAACCACAACCAGCCAGTCAGTTAGCAAGAAAAAATATTTGAGTAAAATTACATGTTTTGCGCTGAAGGCCGTTCTACACCTCGTCCTCTCGATGTACCACCTCTCGTCCGCATACCACCCCGGCGGTTAATACTTCATGCAAAAAAAGCCATAAAATAAATTTAAACTCAAAACTTTATACAAAAAAGCATTAGAAAATTATGCACTCTAAACTTGTAAAAACAATAGAAAAAGTAGTAAATACGTACGAAATTCGAGATGCCGACGGCACAGGGTCTTCTTGTTCGGCACCTGTCCCACCTCTCGTCCGCACACCACCCCGTCGTCGGTTAATACTTCATGCAAAACAAAAATTCAACAAAAACATAAACACAAAACTTTACAACAAAAAGCATTAGGAAAAAATGCAAAAAAAAACAAAATCAATAGAAAAAGAAATTCGAGATGAAGACGGCACAGGGACTTCACTGTAAATACGTACGAAATTCGAGATGAAGACGGCACAGGGTCTTCCCGTTCGGCACCTGTCCCACCTCTCGTCCGCACACCACCCCGTCGTCGGTTCATACTTCATGCAAAACAAAAATTCAACAAAAATTCAACAAAAATATAAACACTAATTAACAAAAAAAAACAAAAAAAAATTTTTTTTAATTGGTTCATAAATTTCATACTTACAAAATTAATACAAAAAGACCTGTACAATGTACTGAAGTCATATCCATGTTATCAAGCCGCCGCGCCAGTAAATGTCAAAATGGCGTCGATCCATGAATGTCCGGCGACTAGTAGCTAGTCGGTCGTATTTCGAATCGAAAATATGATTATTTAGAACAAATAATGGGGGTTCGAGTGTCTTAAGATGTGGTAAACACACTTTTTTATCGATTTAACACAGTTAAAATACCAATTTAGATACAAAAAAAATATGTTTTATTCAAAAATATCGCAGTCGTTAGTAACTATGTCAGGGGTATATAGGAAGAAAATATGTATTCACCACATAAAATTACTTAAAAACGCTGGCTATTAAATTAAAGTAAAAGATTACTTACCGTTCCATTATCGCCCAAAACAGGAAAAACACAAAACACAATATAATTAATAAAACACGACCCGCAACTCGAGAGATGAATAGACCGAATGGCCGTTATTTCGTACGAATAACTTAGCAAATTTATGTATTGCAGCTGTCTCAGTCTATGATTTTATAGATAACCTTGTCCTTCCTAAACGCAATGGTATGTGTTGAAGCGAGATACAACTAATACAGAATATTTTATTATGCGTAGAGTAGAGGTTGTCAACAGCGACTAGCTCCTAGTCGACGGACATATACGGGCTTTGACAGAGCGACTAGCTGCTAGTCGCGGGACATCTGAGAGGTTATGTGGGACAGTCCGAACAGTTTGACATTTCAGAAAGATAGAGTCGCCATCTGTGCGTTGGAGTGAAGAAGCTTCCGTGTACTAATTTATACTTTAATTTTCATAGATGTCACTGCAATCTAAAAACTTGGACAAATTGTTTGATAATTAGCGATGGGTCGTCGACGTAATCAACGTTAACGAAACTAGACCGTTTATTTGCGTCGATAAACTAGTCGATCGACTAGTTGAATTCGTCGACTAGTCTATTTCTTTAACTTAGTAGTTTTATGCATAATTTCGACTTATCGTTTGCGTAGAATGTGGACGTCAATTTGACAAGTTCGTCCATGGTATGCGTTTGATATTTTCGCATTTTGTTTTCTTAAATACAAGTTTATGAAAAAAATCAAAATATACTTGTACAGTTTAATTTTATTATTACCACTATATTTAATAATTAAATATACACAAAATTAATACAACAAAACTAAATATCGTGATTAAGCTATTGAATCCCGCCTTTATCACGCTCAACTTGTTATACTAAAATGTAGAATAAATAAAATCAAAATAAATTTTATGAAATTAACACAAAATAACACGTTTATGTAGTTTGCCACGCTTTTTAACTATCAACTAGTCGATCTTCCTACTCTCTCACACACTAATAAGCTGTCTATTTGCGTCCTTTTCCCTCAATTCCTCTGTTTTAACATGTTGATTCAACTTGTGCAAAAATCGATTTTATTGTCTGATGTTAGAGTTGTAATTTTAAAAAATGGACTATTTATTATCGTTGTATTAACCAACTACGTTTAGATGTCGTCGACGCAGTGTCAGATGACAGGAACGTTGTGGACTTTTAGTTTAGCCGTCGACTTTTCGACTAGTCCATTTAAGGTCAATAACCCGTTCGTCCTTTTACTGCTTGTAATCTTATGTTCTTTATTATTTCTGTTATTTATATCAATTATTATTTATACAAAAAAATTGAAATTGAACACCCACTTTATACAGAATTTGTCACTAAAACAAAGATATAGGTTATGGAGTAAAAATATTCAAAACTTAGAACAAATTTGATAAACAAACAAACCTCGTAATTTGGTTTTCCGCGCTTAGTTCAACTAGTCGATTTATTTCCCTACTCTTTCACGCACTAACAAGATTTATATTTGTGTCCTTTTCCCTCAATAACGCATTGTTTTAACACGTTCATTCGACTTATACAAAAAGAGACTCTATTTGTTGTAAGTTAAAGTCTAAATAACTAACTAATATTAACCAATCACGTGTAGTCGTTGTCGTCCATTGTCAGTCGATAGAAACGAAAATGAACGACGTTTATTTATTTTAAGTTTAGCCGTCTACGGATTCGACTAGTCCATTGATAGTTGATAAACCGTTCATTCGTTAACTGCTCGTCGACCGTCGAATCAACTAGTTCGTTCATTCAACGCTCATCGCTATTGATAGAGATGGACGTTTAAACCATAAGCAATTAATAAAACGAACTTTTAAAAATAAGCAATTAACCTCACTTTCAACTATAAGCAGTTAAGGTTATTAGCTTTTTACAATGTACTTAAACGACAAAAATGACATTGACATTAAATGCATTAAATTTTATTTTAGTATTGTACTTGACTTAAAAAAGCAAACAACGAACAACGACGCTCGTTATCTGCTGCTCGCGCGTTTAGTGCGTTAGTTGCTTTTATTAAATTTTATTAATTTTTAGTGTAAATTTTTTGCGTTTATAGAGATAGTAATAAGTAGATAGATATTAGAGATTAGATATACCACGAATTTTTAAGATATAGTAATAAATAATAAAATAGGAAACATTTGTTAGATTTGCAGTGCGTTTACAAAGATAGTAATAAAAATAATTAAATAGGAAACGTTTGATAAATATGCCGTGCGTTTATAAAGATAGTAATAATATTTTTTTATTACTATTTTTTTATACGCACGGCATATCTAAAATACGTTACCTATTTAATTATTTAATAATAAAATAGAAAACGTTTGTAAGATATACCGTGCGTTTATAAAGATAGTAATAAAAATAATCAAATAGGAAACATTGTTAGATATGCCGTGCGTTTATAGAGATAGGTACTAATGAATTATGAAACGTTTTTAAGATATGCCGTTCTTTTATAAAGATAGTAATAAACGTTTCCCATTTTATTATTTAATAATAAAATAGAAAACGTTTGTAAGATAATGCCGTGCCTTTATAGAGCTATCTCTATAAACGCACGGTCAAACGTTTCAAACGTTTTACTTATTAAATAAATAAATAATTGATTCACAGTAGTATATAAATAATAACTTAATTAATATGTAAATATAAATAAAAGGCTTGAAACAAAGGACATATTTATGTTTTATTTTAGAAATAAAGCCTAACCAGAAAAATAAAAACCTCTCCATATTGCGGAATTTTTAAGAACTAATTTTCGTCATTCATACTTTGATCATAACATTGACAATTAAACACGAAAGCGACTTCCTGTCATGTTTTTTTTATATTCCTGGTAAGCCTATACCACATTTTTTGTTAAAAGTAAATTTAGGATTATAAAAAATCAAATATATTATTTTAAAATCTATAAAGATTTTATTAAAGATTTTGTTGAACGAACGTAAGCTCAGGAAGTAAACTTCATGTAAAGAACCAATAGCGTAGGTTAAACTACGGTTTTTTAAATCAATTTAAAATAAAAACGAAATAAGCAGATAAGCAAATAAGCAATTAACAAAAGTCACTTTTGAAAAAAAATAAAACGATAAGTTCGTTTTTTATTTTAAGTCGTTATTCACATCACTGGCTATTGATAATGGAAATTTTAATGGCGGCTACATACTCTGCGTTAGCGCATGTTTGTAGTTTTATAGTTCCATTTTGTTGATTTTCGCTGTGAAAATTTCAAATAAGTGCGTCGAGTCGAGCCCTGCGCTCCTCCGTCTTGTTGTCGAAGTTTTCTTTTGGAAGTCATTGAATAAGTTTCGTGTGCCGTGGACACTTTTCTTTGAAATATTGTGTTTTGTCAATCTGGGAATCATGCCTTATTATTGCGTATTTGGCTGCAAGCCTAGTGGTAAGTACAGTAATATTCATTGATATTTCATAGTTGTTTACTGTTTCCAAATGTACTCTCGATTTTTTTATTTAAATATACTAGATCAGCATTCAAACTAATCAAATAGGTTCATTTGGGTAACAAACAATTATTACAATAGGTCTTATCTTAGTGGATACATTGAACTATAATTTCTAGAAGGTAAGTAATTGTGTTATCCATATCGTTAACCACGATTAAACAAATAACTTAATGTGCAGAGCTGAAGTTCTTTGCACATTCATTTTACTCCATGGTTACATAAATATTATTAAAACTAATATAAAATCCAGATTAGCGCGCTATACTCGGTTTATTCAGCTTAATGAACTTTTTTTTATAATCTCACTCCCTATTCGAGTTGAGAACAATATGACTGAAACAATATGTACTAGCTGACCCGTGCCCACTTCGTTGGGCGGCGAAAAAATCGCGTCCCTTTTTTAATTACTCTCCTACTAGTCATAGCGTGATACTATATAGCCTATGACACTCCCTGATAAATGAACTATTCAACACAGAAAGAATTTTTAAAATCGGATCCAGAGTACCCCCTACAACTTCACAAACTTTATCTCTTTATAATATTAGCATAGTTAAAGCACACGGTGATTGGGTATGTAACCACATTCCTGCGTCTGTACGTGATATTATAGGGAACTCAAATATTTAGTTACTACAACATGATCGCATGACCTGAGGGGCACACTACAACTGATTTTATTACATATTGATTTATATGTATACAATCATAAATAATATAATGTTATGACAGACATTAAAGGAACATAATTTGTAATTGTAATCTTCTTGATTTAAAATCCATACTCTATTCAAGATAGCATGAGAAAGAATATAAACATATCAAACTGCAAAAATCATAAGTTTTCAATTTTTTTTTATCTAAAAACATCAATTTCTAATGTAATAATAATTCTTCTTCAGCTGTCATGACATATTTAATGGAAAACAAGTTTGACAAACAGTACTATTTTAGGGTCTTTATCATGTTGATGTATATTATGTAATATTTAAAAAAGGAAAAAAAGAAATTAATTGATGATCAAATTAAAATGTAATGAAAATAATGTACAAATTATACAAACATACTGATAAAATTCCTATTTTTATTGTATGATTTATTTCTTTTTTTATGGTTTTCGTGTCTTCATTGTGACCATATCCGTTTGCTGAAGGAGTTAGAATATAATATGTCACCACCCCATCTCATCCCATGGGTGTGGTAAAAACCGAACCACCCCATCTCATCCCATGGGTGTGGTAAAAACCGACTAAGGGACTAACCGTGAATTTTATCTTTACGGAATAAAAAGAAAACTTGAAATTTAACCCTAAACCAATCCATCTGGCCAGCGTGGTATTAGTAGGCCAAGTATACCTCCATCATGGGAGGAGGCCCATCCCTGCAGTGGGACATTATTGGACTGTTATGATGATTGTGACCATAGATTATATGTATAAAAGAGTAATGGTGACATTCTGACCCATTTTGGTTTGTTTACCCAATTTCTCACGCTGAGACCAATAGACCTTACACTTTTGTAGCATAACATTTATAGAGTTTTTTACAAACCAAAAAATTTTTGTAAAATTAGTATAGGTTAATTATTTTCTGTTTCAGGCTTAGCCATGCATCGGTTTCCTGATCGTATTAAATATCCTGAGAGGTTTGAAGCTTGGGTTGCTGTTGTTGGTGGAAAACTAAAATCAGAGTCTGATTATGACCGATACAAATATAAAAGGATTTGTGACTTACATTTTACTGAGATGTCTAAAACTCGTAATAACAGACTCAATAACTTAGCAGTTCCAACACTTCATTTACCTGGTAAGTTATTTACAGAGTAATTATTATTATTCTAATCTTCATCATATTATTGTTGAGTCCAGTGGTGGTGTGTCCTTAGTTTAGTTATAGAACCCACTGGACATTAACCCAGATACTCCTGAAACTATTAAGGGTCTCAGATCTTTTTAAGTTTTTGGTATGTTGGTATTAGTGTCACTAACTTTTCAGGAAAAATATAAAAAAGAAATTAACTTTGAGTTGTCATTTTGAAAAAAATCCACTAATCTTTTATTAATTGGGCAAAAATCCATAAAATTCAATCCATATAACAATTGTTCCAGCACGTAAATAACTATGCACATGCCCTAAATAAGATATAATGAGAAATGGTGATCACTGTTCGCTTTTTATATATTTTATTTAATGGTATTATTAAAGTCATTTAATCGGTGTTATAACACCTGGAATGAGTATCTGGGTTAATGAGCTGTAATGATGATTAAAATAAAACGTCTTGTAATGAATTACTTTTTAATTTATTGTTAAAATTTGTTTATGTCAAAGTTTAAAATGTGTTTGTTAATTAATGTTGTTATGTTAATTAATATTGTATGTCATAGTTTTTCTTTATGTCCACAGAACAATTTGAATCACAATTCTTACAAGCTTCAAACTCCGTACAACAGCTTCAAACTCCATTAACGTCTGAAACAGGTAACTTTCTTAAAATCCTCATTGTTTTAATAACTATCTTAAGTATTGCATTACTGTCTTTTTTAGTATTGTATTAGAGATAGAAAACTATTTTGTAGCATTTTATGTATTTACCATGCGGGTACCAGTTCCATTCTATGAATGAAGAACACTAATTCTATATGTATAAATATGTAGGTTTAGGGGGGCTTCTTTACATAGTGGTAGTGGTCACCTTCACTCAAATCCGCTGTGTTCCTGCTCTTCTTAATGTTTATTATCAAGTTTCAATTTTTTATTGTCAAATTTATGTTAATATAACAATGTAATGTATTTTAATTAATCTAACATGGTAATGTTTTTTCTCTTGGTCAATTTATTCTCTACTGCGATTAATTTATAAATACATATGTACCTTACTCATAAACGCCTCTTAAATTTAATCACTGTTCGGCAAGATTTTTCTTAGTAAAATTGTAGTTAGGGGTTAATGTGCATGCTGTGTTTAGCTATAAAAGGCTGTACAATTTAATAAGATAAATCAACGATTATATTAATTTGAATGTATGATTGGTCCCGTCCCTCTTCCGTGTGGTGACGGAGTAAGAAAACAACATGTCACGACCCCATCTCATCCCATGGGTGTCGTAAAAACCGACTAAAGGACTATCCGTCAATATCTTTACAAAAAAGAAGGAAAACTTGAAATTAAACCCTATACCAATCCGTCTGACCAGCGTGGTATTAGTGGGCCATGTGTCCCTCCGTCACGGGATGAGGCCCGTCCCTGCAGTGTAACATTAATGGGCTGTTATGATGAATGTATTATTGTAACAGTTGTTGATAAACCTTATAAATAAGTAATATTATTATTTCTATCAATTTACAGGACAATTTGGCTGTGAAGCAGTATTGGAGAATGCATCAACCTCAAAAAATATTTTATTACCATCACAAGTTGTTAACACAGGTATTTATGCTACAAATTACTTTAGACTTTAGATATGATAGAGTATATAGCATCAGCATAGCAGCACATACATGTCCCGCTGCAGGGATACTTGAGTATGCAACAATATCCTTCCAGTGTAATACTAATGGGCTATAATAAATGCTTCAATGCACATCATGTTTGCAGCCAGGTATTAGCATAACGGGAATAAAATTGTACAGTCACTTATAAATAGAGGTGACTGTATAATAAAATGTAAAATGGTTCAGACTTATCAGTATACATTACTGCGCTGCTATTGGATGATGACCGCTTCCCTGTGTTACTATAGTGGCAGAGTGCTGCAAACAATAAAAGCCATTATAGTGGTCAGATAATAATATGCAAAACCCGGACAGTACATTGTATCTCAAATAAGGTCAATAAAACCAGTCTGATTGCATTTATTCTTCCAATGAATAATAAATTAATCTAATGATTGCAAACTGGTGTTTATATGTAAAATAGAATTGTTTTTCTGACCCAGCATTTGATTCTCTTGCATTAATAAGACTAATTACTGAATAAGACTGTAAATAATACATGTTTTTTTCTTCTAGACAATACCTGCGGCATTGCTGTGTTTAGCAAATTAATAATGGAACATAATTATACCTGCATTAGCAGAAAAACATTAAGAACAACTAGGAAAGGTATATTTTCTCCTATTATTTTAAACTCTATTAGATCACAACAAAAATAGTATTATAATATCAGTATGTATTTTTTATAAAGGATATTATTTGAGGATAAGAAGTTACTGAAGTGCATCAACATTATAACTTACGACCTCGGTGGCGCGACGGTAGCGCAAGCGGCTGCCGTGCAAGAGGTTGTGGGTTCGATCCCCACGCAGGACAATAATTTGGAGACCCACAAATTATTGTCCTGGTCTGGGTGTTCTTTGTGTCCGTTAATTGATGTTTGTAAAAGGTCCTCGCGACACAGGGCATGGTCCCTAGTGCGGGAGTTGTCTTTTTTAAATGAAATGAAATGAATATTAGATAAAGATGTTTCAAACTCAATTTCATACTTTAAATTAATATTATTAATTGAAATTTTTTGTATGTGATTTCCGTAGAAACTATCCATAAGTTTATATTTTGTTTCTATTGCATTGATTTATACTTTTACATATTTGTTTGACAATAATAGTTCCAATATTGTTTTTGTAGATGCAGTGGGTCCATTAAATTCAAAAGTCAAGATTCTTCGAACAGAAATATCTCGTTTACGTAAGAAAGGACAGGCGTTTAAAACGAGATTGAGGAATGCAGAAGCATTAGCAGAAAATAAAATGTACCAGCATGTAGCAAAAATGGGCAAAGCAGCTCAATTATTTATACGGATGCAGTCCGAGTATACAAAAAAGCATAAAGGACGCCGTTTCACTGATGAAGAGAAAGTTCTCTCATTATCTCTATATAAAAAAAGCCCTATGGCTTATGCACATTTGTGCAAATATTTTGTGCTTCCTTCAGTAAAGGCAATGAAGCGACTGTTGAGCGCGATTAAAATACATTCCGGCATTAATTCTGTAATCTTTGAGAAGATTAAGGAATCGGTAATGGAGAAACCATTAACATATAGACTCTGTAGTCTGATATTCGATGAAATGTCATTGACACCACACGTTAGCTACAATGCACAAAAGGATGCGTTTGAAGGATTTGCATGTAATCAAGAGCAGAAGTTTACTGATCATGTTCTGGTCTTCATGATTAAAGGCCTAAAAGAACCTTTCAAGCAACCAATTGCCTATTATTATACAAATTGCTTGAATAAGCTTGAACTAAAGGCATTAATTAAAATTGTTATTAAGCACGCACAACGTGCTGGCCTTATTATTGTGAACACTGTTTGTGACCAGAGCACAGTCAATGTCGGCGCCATCACGGAACTCATCAAGGAGTCAAAGGAAAAATATTTACGCCTTGAGAAAGAATGGCGTCATGATGCAATTATATTGAATGGGCAAAATATAATACCAATCTTTGATGCACCTCATTTAATTAAAGGTGTTAGAAACAACTTATTAAACAAAGACATGGTATTTTCGATTAGTGGTGAACAAAAAATAGTTAAATGGGAATATTTCCAAAAAGTGTATGCTGCAGATAAGACATATGGAGAGTTGAGATTGTTGCATAAAATTACAGAGGAACACATTAACCCAGAAAAAATTAATAAAATGCGCGTGAAATCAGCTACTCAAATATTTAGCCACAGTGTTGCAGTGGCAACAGAACATTTAGTTGCCAGGGGTGATCTGCCAGCAGAATGTCATAATCTTATACAAATTACCCTGCTACTTGATCAATTATTTGATAGTTTAAATGTAAGCAATTACACTATACCCAATGGGAAAGTGTATAAAGGGCCTATCAAACGCAGTTCACCTCACCATGCACTTTGGCAAAAAGCTAAAGAAATTTTAAAAACTGTGAAATTCCGTCATACTAAAATAGTTGGCAATAAAATTCGATTAATTGAATCAACCATTCCGTCTGTAACCAATTTTATTAAAACAATAGAGGGCATGGAAGCAATTTGGAAAGTTTTGTCGCAAAAGTATGGTTTTGATACACTATTAACAAGAAATTTCAATCAAGACCCAGTAGAAAACTTCTTTGGGAATATCAGAAGTTATGGGGTGAGGAATAATGCTCCAAATACAGTAGCATTTGAAGGAGCATTTAAAGCTTTGTTATTAAATAATTATAACTCACCCCACTCAAGAAGAGCAAATTGTGAAGAAGATGGTAATAAATGCTTGCAAACCCTTCAATTCTTTTTAAATGAAAATTACGATATGTCTGATGTTCCCAAAGAAGAAGATATAAATTGTAATGATGACTTATTCAGCTTTGATTTAAATAAGGAAGCTGATGCAGGTCAAAGTAATTATGTATGTGGCTGGGTTTTGACGAAATGTATGAAATTCATTGTAAAATCTTGTAATATGTGTAGACAAAACATTTTAGATGAAAAAAACTCAAATAAAAACAATTCTTATATTAAGTCAAAAGAATATTGTAATAAAAAGTGGCTATGTTACCCAAGCGAAGAACTACAAAACTGCTTCCAAGACCTTCAAAATATAACGGGAACATTTCTAAAAAAGAAAGTTCCTAAGGTTAACATAAAAAGAAATATTGTTTTGGTTGCGGACACATTAATTGATTTCCCTTTTAATTGTAAAAATCATAAGGAAAATTTAAAAAAATATTTCACTGATACCACAATTAATATTATATTATATAGTTGGTGTAGGTCAGTTAACCGAATTTTATCTGGCAAACTAATTTATAATGGCGACGATGAAAATAAAAGTTGCTGCGCAACATTATTATAATAAGCACAAACACTTTAAAAATAAAAAATAAAATCTACATTTACTTTTTATTTGTTGTCCTATTAACCGTTAATCTTACATACTATATTATCATCACCATATAGCATAGACGTTGCTGCTGTACATAGGCCTCCTTCAAATATATCCACCTAACGCTATCCTATGCCTTCCTCATCCATTGGTTAATTATAGTACTATTTAAATTTAGAAGATTTATTTTTAAGAAATAAACTTATTCAAGAAGGCTTACAAGTCTTACATTACAGCTATTTTAGATACAGTTCAATTTTTTTGAATATTCTACTCTTTACATTTCAGTCGAAAGTAACTAAAAAAAAAAAAATATGTTTTTATCTTTATTTATTATTACTTTAAACCTGTAATTTTGTCTCAAAATCATAATATTTTTTGGCGAAGTGGGTCAAAGCAAAATAATCTTTTTATGCCATGCTTACTTAAAAATAATTATTTTATTAAAATAATATTGTTTTTCTGTTTCAATTACAGTTCGAATAAATGTGAGGTCTCAAAATAAATTTTGAATTAGGTTGTTATTAATACAAGAGAAAAAGTAATAATATACTAGAATCATCAAACCAGACGTATAGGTATGTAGCTACGTATATGTAGATATACATATAGCTACGTATATGTAGATAATATAATTATATATATAGCTACCTATACACATTGTTGTTTCACTCCAACGACCAGAGGGCGTACTGTCGCCTGTCAAAGTCAAAACGATCAACATATTTTTCAGCAAGAGGGCTCTCTTTTTCCGTAGTATATTATACTTAGTATATTATACTCTTTGGATTATGTCAATAAGTCAATAACTAGAAAGAATAAATGATTTGTATCGAAGTGAATTGATTTAAAGTTGAATTGGAATATTTATTCTTTTTATATTCATGACAATTAGACTATGTAATTAAAGCATTTTTAATTGTTTTTCGAAATGATCTAAAGAATCTTGGATGTGTTGACTAGGATTTATATTAAGAATCGAAAACTTTTTCAAGATTACGTTGATGAAATGCAATAACTGTTTAATTTACACCTTACAATGTCTGGAATAACTGGTATCGTTCCTACAAATGTAGCACCTATAACTGCTACTGATAGTTTGTCACAAGCACTTAAAGCTAATATAATTCCTAACCAAGAATATCTCTTACAGGTAAAATAAATTTTAATTATGATTAATTATAATGATGTTGTAAATGCCTATAAAACTTCTTTATATGGAAACATTATTATAACGCAATAAGACTAAGCTTCATTCTGTGCTTGATGAGATTTTTTCTTGATTCCAGGGCTCTGTACTAGATTCAGCAGTAGAAGTATTACTCCACCGTCTGCGTGGTTTATGTGATAATGTTGATGCTGGTCCAGAGACATTTGACGACCAGGAAGTATGTTTCAGCTTGCGGGACCCTAATCAACAGGTAAATATTATAATAAAGAATCTTTCAGTCATATACTGTTCATAAACTTAACAATGCATGGTGACATTACCCTGTTCATTGTATAACCTGATAAAGCACATGTAATCTGTACTAAAATTAGGAAACTTGACATCCAACCCTATACCAATCCTGCTTTCTAATAACTTGCATCAACTGTTTTCAGACAGCACCACTAATGCTGCGTGTAAGGAAAGCCCTAGATGCGCGTGATATGCCGTATCAACTACGATACATAGGACAGCCAGATTTAGGAGACAAAACTCGGCCTACTGTTGTACGTTCCAGTCTTGATATAGCTTGCAGTGGCATGCTGATAGAGTTTCTCAATGAACTTGGATGTAGGATAGAATTTGAATACAGTGTCAAAGGTAAAATTTTATAACATAATTTCTTTATAATTTTAATAATGTTCCTAGACACAGTATAATATATTTACAACAGTAATCAACACTTATTTGTAGGAATGAATAATTAAATAATACTTGATAAATTGTTAAAAGTAAGGGTGAATTGGAATCCTATGAAGGACAGTTGTTTGTTGTTGCTATATTGTTGATAGCTATAAATGTAGCATTTTTGTTCTTTGTGAATGTTTAATTGATTATTACAGTATCAGGGTTCTTTATTAAAATTTCATGGTAATTAATTTTAAGTATCTTTTGGTACATCCACAGGGTACATGTTCCGGAAAGGAAGAATGAAGATAACTGTGGCAAAAGTGTTTAAAATATCACAAGGATCAATGCCTCCTGAACCTATATCTCAAAGTTATCTAGTGGAATTGTCTGTAAGTTGGAATCTAATATTTTTACTGTTACAATGGTGTAGGATTTTCCCTTCTCTTCTTGCGGTTGTTGTAACAGTAGGCTAAGAGAAAATTGCTAAACATGTATAATGTTGAATCAAATCTGTACAAGTTTTATCTTCACCTGTGAAATTGGTAAGCCAAATTTATTTAGGGACAGAAGAAGCAATTTTCCTGACAGGACAATTATGTTTTGATATTTATTACATACCTACAAGAATTTTATTTTCTAATTAGCCATTGCGCATGGATGTTGTAATAACCGATTTATCTATTTTGCAGGTCTTGGCGCCTCAAGGTCAAGATGCCATTGCTGAAGATATGCGTGCGTTTGCCGACCAGTTGCGACCTCTAGTGCAACTTGATAAAATTGACTACAAGAGACTGGGCCACATGGCTGTTACTTAGCCAATGTTTCTAATATAGAATGTTAACAAACTAAATAATGTAACATGGGTAGAATGACAGCATAGCATGGTGAATGGAAACAGAATACTTTGCTTATAATATTTCTGACAAATGTGATTCCAGTCAAGATCAAGAGCGTGACCTCGCAAAAGCATGCCACTCTATGAGCTCCGGGAAAAGCTTAATAGGTTTAGCTCGATAGGACCCAATACAATTTCGTTTAAAATCAGAAGACAATTAGAGGAATTTACCTTTTTTAAATATTTTTTTAAAAGTAAAATTAAAAATCTATTCTATGTCCATTCACCTCTTAGTTTCTGTTCATCTGTTTGATTGTATGTAAAGACATTGTCTAGAAGTTATGTAAAAGCAAACAGTGCACTGTGAGTAAAATATTACGGAAATCAATGATAATAATTTTCCATTACTCATAGTTTGCTGAAAGTAAAGAGTGTATTTCAAAATAAGTTTGTAATAAAACAATTGTAAGTGAAGTAGTTTATTTTATCTTTAACGACTAATTTAATAATCAACCCAATCGTAATTTTAATCATTTTAATCTTATTACTTGTCTCGATGGCATGGATGGTCGCGTTATCCGTTTGCCGTAAAAGAGTTCGTGGTTTTGAGGTACGATATTGTCCAGAACCTGCACAGTCTTTCTGTCCGTTAATCTGTCGCGAAGACTTCCAAACATTGGATATTTTATACTTTTAATAATTATATACTTTTATTATTATCTATTATTGACATATAAATTTACAACTTAATAACAAACAATATACAATAAGATTATGTTACATTTATAAAAGTAGGGTTCTTAGTTCCGGGCATTACCACATAATGAGAATCTGACTTTTCCATTCCAGTATATTTGTATCCATGTACATAAGCGAAATTGCTGAAGTAGATACATTTAGTGTATTCAACTGGACTGAAATCTGTGAACAAAAAATTTTAAGATACTTGAAAGTTCATTTGTGTGATGCTAATTATTGTAGTACCTACTAATTGTATGTAAGCAGTCTAGTCTGTAATAAAAATAAATAGCGAATGGAAACAGCTACTCTGAAAAGTAGTATAGGAGTACGCCCCCCAGCTAGGTGGATCGACAACCTCAAAAAGGTCTCTGGGTCGAACTGGATGCGAAAGACGCAGGACCGTGTTATGTGGCGCGTTTTGGGAGAGGCCTATGTCCAGCAGTAGTCTGCGATAGGCTAGATGATTGATTGAAAAATAAATAACTTGGTAACATACTTGTAGAATGTTGACAGTTCCATAGATCCATTAAACAGTGATTGTCGAATATAAATGTTTTAGTTGTCGCTGAATCATATGCACATATCTTCTGGAAGTATGTTGGGCATATTCCGCATCTAAAATATATGTAAGTTATTGTATCTTATCTTATCTGAAGACAATTTAAGCGCTGTCTTTCTTCTACGAGTCTTCTACTTCAAGTGGCTCGTGTGTAGTAGGTATATCGAAGACCTCGGTCTTAATGGCTTATCGAATGGATGAATAGTTAAATATAGGAATCACAAACGAATCCAACCATTCATTGGAAAATCAAATAAGTACTAAATACATAATCATTTTTCAATTAAGTAAAGTTAATGTTTTCATTTCAACACCATGGTTTTAGTTAAAATTTAAAGAAAAAGAATTGACATAAATATAATCATATCGAATTTATCTGCTTGCATAGGTGTTGTAAGAACCGCCCTAACTTTCTTAACTAATATCGTTACGAGACATGATAAACAGAAACCCTGTACCAAGCCGTTTCGTTTGTAAGAAACGAATGTTATACCTATTCTTGTTAGGGAGGTATACTACCTGTGGCCATCCGGCGCTGGGTTACTTGAGAAGCCAGGGTGCCCTTCACTTGGTAAATAAGCTAAGCATCTGCTACCCTCTGTAATAATCAAAAGTTTGATGGTATATTATCTAGGTACTTAGAAACTTTATAAACAGATGTCAGTCATCGAACTAGATGGCGCTGGCGGGTGTTTTATTGGTTCCCACACATGCGCGAAATTCTCTGATAGCTAAAGCCCGATTTACACATCGACAAGTACGAGTGCATTACCCCAGCAGAATCTTGTCGAAATTTGTAATTTTTTTTTATCAGATTTTTAGATTTCTAGCTCCTGTAAATGTCTGTGTAGTTTTTGGAATTAGTTCAGTCCTAATTTTAAAGATATTTGACAAAAACAGATTCTGCTGCGGTAACGTTACCGCAGCAGAATCTTTTTTGAAATAATGGGATTATTGAAAAAATCTATAGGTACATTTTTAGATCGCTGGACGAAGTAAATGTTTCGATATAATTTGAATTTTTACGTTTCATGGTTTCGGAGATATTCAAGATGCTGCTGGCGTAACGTTTGCGTGTTTGCTGGATCTCCGAAACGGTACAGCGTAATTTCCTAATTTTTTATACAGAGCTTCGTCTTAATTAGTCTGAATTAGTTCACGAATAAAAAAGTAATAATAATGCACCGTTTGCAAGTTATTTTAAATTATATAAATACCCCTTTTTGGGCCCTTACTCCTAAGATATGTACTCTGGAGACTTGTTTAAAACGTCATTTTATAGTTTATAGTTAGTTACAGGTCTGTGTGAAGTTTCATTAGTGTACAGTAAGTAATTAAAAAGTTATCACACAATTTAGTTCATTTTGGCCAGCGATGTGCATCGGGTTAATTTAACTGCCTATTAATTGAGTTTCGTATCGATTTACTTGCTGAATTCTGTATAAACAATTAGACTTTTGTGTCAACTTTATACCATGAAATTTTGAGCGTAATCCACTCAATAATTACAGAGATAAGCGAAAAAGAGTCATTACGTTATGCATGCAATAATGTCGGTACAGACGCGTACACAATTAATTTTAATGGCGCTAGTGAGCTGCGTTAACGCTCTTGAAACTAAATTAAATTCGTTTAAAATAAAAAAGCCGTTTTTGTTTTAAATGCATTACTTCGCTAATTTAAAAGCATCATAAGTGTTGATAGTGTGTTATACAAATATTTTATTGTTGTCAACACTTTAAATGTTATTAAATTTGCATTTAAAATTAAAACTGCCTTTTTTGTTTTAAATGCAATATTTAGCTAATTTAAAAGCATCCAAAGTGCTGACAGTGCGTTACACAAATAAGTACTTACTTTATTACCTTGTGTAAATACTGAGTTGATTTTTTTTCAATTGGCAGCGCCATTGTGCCGCGTAAACGCTTTTGAACAATTGCCGTAATGCATGTTATACACAAAGTAAATACATACCCCATCATTTTATACATATCATTTTATATTATGACAAAAATTTAAATGTTATCGTAATTAAATGTTGAGGTTTTGTTTTATTTATCTGTGATTTTTAAATTAAACAATCTTTAGCGTAATGGTTATTTAGTTATAAATGAATAATTACTGTGATTTTTAAATTATAAATACAATCTTTAGCGTAATGGGTTTTTTAGTTATAAATGAAGAATTACTGTGATTTTATAAATTAAGTTAAAAAAGTAAATTTTTATATACCTACTTAATTTTACTTATTTTAAGATTTTTAGACAATAGCTTTATTTTTAAAAGACAGTTATTCAATGACAATCAATACTTATGTTAAATATTAATTGCCATTTAAATAGTGTAATTGCTAAGCAATTGTTATTAAACTGTGATTTTACAACAAGGTATTTTGATCGTTTTAATATTTCTATCCTGTGCATAAAAGTTTTCAAATAAACTTTTGTTTTATTTTACCACTTGTTTACAAAACTGTACCAAAAAGCAAATATAAATTTTATTATCCTTTACATGTTAGTAGGTCAGAGTTATGTACTACACTGACGTTTTTTTGTGACCATCTATACATGGTCGGGTTACCATAGTCATTCATACGTAATGACTTTTTTTCGCTTATCTCTGTAATTATTGAGTGGATTACGCTCAAAATTTCATGGTATAAAGGTGACACAAAAGTCTAATTGTTTATACAGAATTCAGCAAGTAAATCGATACGAAACTCAATTAATAGGCAGTTAAATTAACCCGTTGCACATCGCTGGCCAAAATGAACTAAATTGTGTGATAACTTTTTAATTACTTACTGTACACTAATGAAACTTCACACAGACCTGTAACTAACTATAAACTATAAAATGACGTTTTAAACAAGTCTCCAGAGTACATATCTTAGGAGTAAGGGCCCAAAAAGGGGTATTTATATAATTTAAAATAACTTGCAAACGGTGCATTATTATTACTTTTTTATTCGTGAACTAATTCAGACTAATTAAGACGAAGCTGTGTATAAAAAATTAGGAAATTACGCTGTACCGTTTCGGAGATCCAGCAAACACGCAAACGTTACGCCAGCAGCATCTTGAATATCTCCGAAACCAGGTAACGTAAAAATTCAAATTATATCGAAACATTTACTTCGTCCAGCGATCTAAAAATGTACCTATAGATTTTTTCAATAATCCCATTATTTCAAAAAAGATTCTGCTGCGGTAACGTTACCGCAGCAGAATCTGTTTTTGTCAAATATCTTTAAAATTAGGACTGAACTAATTCCAAAAACTACACAGACATTTACAGGAGCTAGAAATCTAAAAATCTGATAAAAAAAAATTACAAATTTCGACAAGATTCTGCTGGGGTAATGCACTCGACAAGTGAGTACAGTAGCGAGTTAAGTAGTAAGTTGTTAATTAAGTTCATTTAAATAGATCTCCATCATATTTTTTGGCGAGTTAAGTTGGCGAGAGGCGAGAGAGGGGGCTACTTCGTATTTAAATCAACATAGTCAACAACTTACTACTTAACTCGGTACTGTACTTGTCGATGTGTAAATCGGGCATAACTTCAGGCCTGTCGAGTTTATAGGCTCTTACTGTACTTACAAAGAATTTAAAAGAATTAATGTACAATTTTATTCAGATACGCAACAATTTATGCATTAAGTACAACGAAGTATCCCATAACCTAACAACTGTTGTGTAGGTAGGTACTGTTTATTACTTACAATTACAACGCGTATAAAGTATACGGTAAGTACCTACCTATGTTTTATTAAAAGTAAAAACCTAGGTAATCCTGCTGAGAGTCTGTATAATAATAAGATATAATAAAGGTTAGTCACACGCCTGAATTTCACTTACTATTACTATATATTTTTTAAACATAAATAATAAGACTCAATTCACTTCGTATTAAAATAGTCTTGCATAATAAGTAATATAATTTAAATAGATATTTGCTTACGTGAAATAATGAAAATTATACAAAAACTGCACAAGTTTAATCTGACATACATTTTGTTCAAGAAAATATTAAACCTCCGATTTTCTTATCGTCCAATTAAATGCTTATTTGAATACAGTATCATCAAAATAATTGTGTTTTCTGACGTTGAGTAGTTAATAATTTTAATCATGTAGTTCTTACTGTTTGTGCTTTTTCATATCGAAAGAAGTTATTAGTAATCAACAAATTATTTTAGCTCTACCACAGGCTCTACTATCACAGTAGAAAAGAAGTCTCGAGCAAAGAATTAAATGAGGCGTAAGTACTTACGTAAGTAGATACGGCTCAAAGATTCTTCTGTTCGAGATATAAGGTAAAAATACTTTTTGCATACGGGAAAAACATTACACACAATAATGTATGGAAGTAAAACAAAAATACTTAGCTAAAAGTAACTAATATAGAGTAAATTGTCCAATCTCGCAACATAGCACTGTAGGGACGAGAGCTAACAAATTGTTATAGATTCTAAACATTTTTCTTTTTTTTAGATATATTTTTCTGTTTTTACAGGTGGTCTGCCTAGCAAGACCATAGTTACAACGCTGTGATTGCATAATTTACCTCTAAGGTGTCATGTGCAAATGTTAGATGCTGTGTTCAAGTAAAAGTTTCAGGGCACAATGTAGAGCTACTATGTTCTTCAAAGTTTTATTTCCTTGTTTCTTTGGTACGAACAAGCGTGGCGTTTACCATGAGGCGATAGACTTAATCGTATCGTCACCATATTGCTTATAAAAATATAATTGATAAGGTTCTCCGTAAATTTATGGCACCTTTACTTTGGGTGTAGCCGACACCTTTGCAGCGGATTTTGTCTATACCTACTTACCTTTATTTATATATCCTATACCTACTAAACCTTTGTATTGTTCAACTTGTGGTTAACTTTATGTAGGTACATAGTTATTAAGCATTCGTAGCGACTAAACTGGCATGTCGAACGTGAGTTGTATCACGATGACTGGTGATGACTCATATCGACCTATCCAACAGATAATTATTATAATGATATGCACGGTGACCTCGAGGTGCAGATAATCCAACTCCTTTAATTGTTATTTAAGTTTGATTGAAACGTAGTTAGGTAACTGGATAAATGTTAACAATAAGTTAATTTCTTAGTATTAGGTATTAAGTAAAGTTAAACAAAGGTGCGATAATTTGAAATAACTGTGTAGCTATGCTATGTAAACCATGTTGAGGCGACCATTTTATACATTTGAGAACCTTTGTGTCTTGTTTTTTTAGGCTGCTACGCAGAGATCTCGAGTACGATTCCTGCTCAAGTGCGCTTTTTCCGTAGTGTCATAGTACAGGCTTAGTTTAGTTTGGGACCAGATGGCGTTGTGTTAATGGGTGACGAATATCATATTAATAATAAATGGTTGTCTTTCTAATTTTCGAAATTAATATAATATAATAAATCTTTAAAATTTTCGATAGGTACCGTACTTGGACTAATACACACATCAAAAAAGTCTAAGCAACATGCATGATATTACAAATTTACCATTTATATTAATTAATTTCTAAGTATTTACTCACTCAAAGTGTATAGGTAAGTAAACTTTTTTGTTATTGATGACATACTGGCTGGTTGTAAAAAAAAAAATTTCGATTATGTTTTGTTTTTTTTCATAAAATTCAAATGACTGCGAATTTGTTTGAATTTGAGTGCATGTTAATTGCTACGTTTTAGTCTTGATTTTATAATTTTACCAACCATTTAAATACAGTTGGCGAAAAAATTGAATTGTTAGATATTCTTTACGTCATGGAGCGACGTCATTTGACGGCAGATGAAATGCAAAGAGCTGTAGGGATGTTGCAAGCGGGAAGTAATCAATCTCAGGTATCTCGACATTTTGGTATTCATAGAAGTGTTATTTGTCGTCTTTGGCAGCGCTACAATAATACAGGGGAACCCGCTGAACAGCATCCAGGCCGTAAAAGGAGTACAACCACTCGGCAAGACCGGTACATACAACTGACTGCAAGACGCCAGCCGATGTTAACCGCTCGAGAGATAAGTTTGAGGCTACAAAATTTAAGTGGTGTTGATGTAAGTCCCCAAACTGTGCGAAATCGACTGCATGAGTACGGCCTACGAGCTCGACGCCCTATCAGGTGCCCACCGATACGTCACGGGAATCGCGCTCGTCGAAATGAATGGTGTAGAGAACGCATAACATGGACCCAGGAACAATGGGATAAAATTATGTTTTCCGATGAGTCGCGATTCGGGTTTAGGCCTGATACAAGAAGGGTGCGAGTGTACCGTCGACCCGGAAATACTGAAAGACTCAGGTGCGTTCAGGAAGTTCATCCATACAGCGGCTCAACAGTTATGGTATGGGCGGGTATTATGAAGAACAGGCGAACTGAGCTCGTTTTTGTAAATGGAAACATGAACGCTGAAAATTACGTTGAGGATATTCTCAGACCTTATGTCCATCCATTTGCACAAACCTTTGGCTCCGATTTTACGTTAATGCATGACAATGCGCGTTCACATACAGCTCGGCGAACCAGTGAATACTTGGCAACGGAGAACATCCAGGTATTGCCCTGGCCTGCACAATCGCCAGACCTCAACCCCATCGAGCACGCATGGGACATGCTCCAGAGACGTGTTTTGAAGGACTTGGACGGAGTGACAACAACCCAACAGCTGAAGGATTTGCTACAATTCCATTGGGAGCGAATACCGCAAGATGACATAAACAGTCTCATTAATTCAATGAATAATCGTTGCCGACAAGTTCTGAATAGCAGAGGAGGCCATACTTTGTATTAAATTGTCCTATTCTTTCACAATAAATTCATTTTCTTAAGAAATTTCAATTTGTAAAAAAAAAGTTTAGTTTCTTATGTACCTGTATATTCTAATATTGTTAATTTCTGTTATTAAAAGAACTTATAAAGAAAACAGCTGTTATTTTTACATCATAGAACCCTAAAAATATTATTTTAAAAATAAAATACAACGTTATAATTAAAATAAATGGTAAAATAAATTAATATAAATGGTAAATTTGTAATATCATGCATGTTGCTTAGACTTTTTTGATGTGTGTAGTAGATATGTTACAGCCAAAGTAATAAATATGAATATTGTACATAATAACTAGCCATTATGTATAATAGCTAGCCAATTTAGATAAAGTGATAAATGTCGCAGAATTAATAACATTAACTATAGCCATTATATATGTAGATATGTTACAGCCAAAGTAATAAATATGAATATTGTACATAATAACTAGCCATTATGTATAATAGCTAGTCAATTTAGATAAAGTGATAAATGTCGCAGAATTAATCACATTAACTAGCCATTATATATGTTATAAGCGAGTGCGAGAAACATTTTTTTTATGTAAAACTAGAATAATATAGTATTACTATATTCTAGCACTAGCCGGCCGCTGCCGCGGCACGCTCGCTTCGCTCGCTCGGCTCGTGCGTCCTTTGGTCACTATACTAACCTAACCTAACCAACTGTTTCTGACTTTTGCCTTAATATTGTATTTTTGCCATATATAATGGCTAGTTAATGTGATTAATTCTTCGACATTTATCACTTTATCTAAATTGAGTAGCCCTTATACAAAATGGCTAGTTATTATGTATAATATTCATATTTATTACTTTGGCTGTAACAGATATACATAATTATTATACTTACTCGTAATATAACGTGAGATGCCCACGTGAGAAGTAAAATAGATTTCGTTATTATTAACAACGCGCTTTAGCTTACTAGAAAGTAGATAACGTATACCTACTTCTATATTTACAGCTTTGTTTAAAAGTTACTTAAATAACTCTCCGCTGCAAGCTGCAACAATAGATGGTTAGTTCAGCAGTACTGTCGCATATAATTATACGACTTTGCCATGTTTGACGATTCAGTCAAACTGCGTAAATTGTATGGTTCCTGTAAATGTAAGGTATTAACGAAAGGTATTTTTGGTTTTAACGAAAGACCTTAAAACTGACTTATTTCTTACTTCTTGTTATAAAAAGAAAGATGTTGATATCAAAGGAATTTATTCCGAATAGTTATATGGAGAAACTTGAAGATCAGAGTGGTCTACAATTTTGAATTTTTACATAAATCACAATTTCACGATAAAAGTACCGCAGGGAAGCATATTATGAGGTCCCAGGTTGTTTTACATTTGTAACCTTAACTAAACAAAGTGAAGACACTTCTCATTTTCGCTGAAACAAAGAAATATCTTGGATTAAAGTATGTACCTTTTATTTTCAGTTATAAATTATCTCTATCATGCGTATGATTGCTTCTTTAGGTTGTGAGTAAAACTTGGTCTATCTATACCACTTGTCAGACTAGCTGACCCAATGTCAAAATTTTCTTTTTTCATTTCTATTTGCTTTCAAGTAAGACAAGAACCTACAGCGCCTTTACTCTTTCCCGAGATAAAATCAGAGGTGGCATCCTATTATCTTAGGCCGTTACATTTCATTAAAACAAGAAAATTACAGCTTACAAATCAGGTTTAGGGTCGTAGCACACATATCGAAACGTAAAGGGATCGGCACCACCTCGCCTTATTCCTCGTTGTCAAACTTCCGATTCCGATTAGTGTGCGTTGCGTAAGGAGTTTTATTATACAAATAATACTGAACGGCTTAAGTTGATAAGGTGACGATCCCATTCGGTTTTCATGTGTTTGCTACGACCCTAAATGTACTTAATTCAACCTAAAAACTAATGCAAGTCAATGTGCTTTTATCTACTTTAAAGAAACTTTTAAAACTTGGTGACTAAAGTGAAACTGCTGTACGAATACAAAAACAATGTTAGTCTAGCAATAGAGTATATACCTACCTACTTGAAGATTATAAGAATCACAATCTTGAAATATCTACCTCCATTGTGAATACAAAGAGTCTTCGATTGCGTGGGCAGCTTGACACAGGACAGGTAAAGTGTTAATGGTGGCATGCGCTTCAGATGAATGGAGAGTGGACGGAACATGGCGGCCGCACTAGACATGTTGGCGCGGCGTCGACGTTGCCGCTGTTATGTCGGCGCGGCTCGTTCACCTTGCTTGACGCAAGCTATTTGGTCCCTCATTACCTGCACGTTTAAGCTATTCAAATGTGGAACTGTTTGAAAACAATGCTTTATTTTTTTCTGCCATGTGTTGTTTTGTTTGTTGGCTTCCAGTATTTAATTGTTTTATTTTTTCTAAGCATGAACCTAAGGACATTAAAAGTAAGGAGGAATCTAGAAAAAAGTATAAATATTCACGGTTATACAAGGAAAGCCTGCGGTTATGATAATAATATTATTTAATCTTAGTCATAAACTCTGCCTATAACAACATTGACTCTATCGCACCTTGAAAACAAAAGTGGCGTTATACAAAAACAGTAGTTTTTCAGTACGGCCATTTTAAAGTTTTGGTTTAATACCGTGATCAATATCTAATGCAAATAACTGAAATATAACACGGTTATAAGTTTCATCTAACAGTTTGACTATCTGGCTTTTAGATAATTATTGAATACATGCGAGTAATTAAGTTATTTATTTAGAAAAATCTGTTTTAAAAAAAATATCAGTATAGTGCCACTTTTAATTTTTTTATTAGTTACTGTTTTAGAATAAAAACGCAATTTATAGCTTATCCTATGATAATAATTACATAAATAAAACAAAATTATGAGATAATACTAAGATAAAATGTTTATTTGGCAATAGTAAAGTAAGTTACAATCAGTACAACTGAAAAATAATCAACATTAAGGATCTTCTTAGCGTATCGGTGGCAAAACGTGTGGAATAAATTGATGTACCCTAAAACTCTGCGACACTGACTGCGTTATAGCTGTCATTTATTAGCTCTTCCTGAGTGCAGGTGTTAGGGCATCCAGGACAGAGGTGGGTCATAGTTTGGGGGGCGTCGCACAGGCAACTCAGTCCGCGATTGTTCGTGAGGCCCCACCGGAGCATGTTCTTCTTGCTTCGTCATACCTGGGTTCGCAATCTGTTTAAGAACTTCCAGGTAGCCCATGGTAACTCATTTCCGGGCGGAAGCCTCTCAGAGAGTGGCACAAACAGTTCCGGCAGAGACACCCTTTCGCGCCAAGATTGCACCTCGCATTTGCTGGGTAAAGGGTGGACGCACTTTATAAAGCTCTTTTGGCTATTCAGCCTTTGCTGTGATAGGATATGATCATAGCCGTGCATAGGGTGCCGGGGGTCGCTATCCACTTTGCTCCTCTCAAGGGAGGCTGCCACATCCCATCGTTGGGGGCGCGATGCCAGCCATGGTACACCAGTCTGACCGGTATTGGTTTGAGACAACCTGTAATAATCCGGCAGGTTTCGTTCAAAGCTGTATCCACCACCCTAGCAAGAGCTGATCGGTTCCAAACTACGTACGTATATTCTCCAGCCGAGAAAGCAAGCGCCAGTTGAGAAGTTTGTTGCTTGTTAGTCGTCGAGATCGTCAACGTATAAGAAGCGGGATATATTAGACCACGACGGTTAGTCGTTGGTTTAAATGTTAAAAAGAAGCGGAGCCAGAACGCTACCTTATGGTAGGCCATTCTTCTGTGATCTCCCACGACTTTAGTCTGAGAGAAGGTGGACCTGAGAGCGGCGATTGTGGATGATCTCTCGAAGTATTGCGACAAATTTATGGTCAAGGGTCACGGTTTCCAATTTGCTCAGATAAAGCGGCTGAAGTTCTGGAGTTTCTATTTGATAGTTTAGTCAAATCAAGCTCTGTAAATTTTTATTTAAAAATCATCAAAATACGGTAATTAGTACTGTATTTTGCCATTTATGTATTTATTCGTTTAAAAGATTATTACAATACTATAACATTAACAAAGGCACTAAACATATAATGTCATTTTTTAATTCATCAAATAATTTATTTCGGCAAAATTTAAACTACATAAACGGCACTATACTTAAAGTGCCAATTATGTATTGCTTCATGTAGAGAATTAATTTACGTAAATTAGGTTTAAAATGTCACTAAACATAAAATGTCACTTTTTTTTTCACCGCAGCGTTCGTTTCCACTGGGATGCTTGGCTCTAACTGATATAGTGCCACCTTTTCAATTACCACGTCGTCACTTAACCTAAAAGTAAAAACTGACACTACCGACATCTAGGCAAAACTATTGGAACTATTAGAACGTATGTCTTTGCATTCGAAGCGCTTTTTTGAAATAAACTAGACTGTGTCCTTAACTCAAAATCGACGTTTTTGGCATAATGCCACTTTTGTTTTCAAGGTGCGCTATGTAAAGGAAGTTGCCAATTTTCTTTTGTTAATCGTGCTTATTTATGCATCTACGAATAAGTACCAAGTACCTATTATTTCATTACATAAGCAGATAATAGTGTAGTAGGTATAGTGTGTAGAAATCATATATTTTAAATTTACCGTTGAAATGATCTTGGGACTTTGAATTTCAAAAAACGCATTGTAAAAATCTAGGGATTCTATACTTTTTGATACTTTGATACATTCTTTTCCATTTGCTCCTGGTTGCATTTGGTCCTGGGTCCTGGATGTCAAGGTATTGCTTTTGAGATACTTATATCTATACGTACATAAACGTCATCAATAGGGTTGCATTACTTAAAATTGTAACATATTTAGCAACTTGTTAGATAGGAAGCAATTATGTTAAGACAGACGTAGGTAATACATACACTTACCTCATATCGAAAATGGAACTGTACGAAAACAAAAAAAAAGAAACGTCATAATAGTTTTCGAAAAAGAGTTTATTAAAGGTAAGTAGATAAAGATTTCTACCATTTTTAAGTTAACTCGTTTAATATAAAAAATATGTATAATTATTACTCAGGTTTTTCGTTCCGGTAAACTTTACTCGAAATAAGTAATGTATTCATTCAACAACTAGGTACTTAATGTAAATGTGATTAACCAGTCATTAGAAACACACACTTAATCAAAATTAACATATATTAAACGTTGTTGTGTTGCAGCAGCTACTTTATAATTATTTATACTTATATTAAGTACTGTCAGTTAACCTAAATACTTTAACGATCTCTCATGACTTAATACCTGCATTCTGTGACAATATAGGTAGAGGGTAGAGAGACTAACTATCAGGCAGATAATGTGGGCAGATAATTTCCATTAAGTTTATCTTGATAAATGTTAGGAAAAACCTATGTCCAGCAGTGGACTTTGATTTAACCCTAGAAAGATAACCTGTCTAAGATATTCTGTCCTACGTTAAAGATAACCATACGTCGAATCGACGATGCGCACGTCGATTCGACGTATGGTTATCTTTAACGTAGGACAGAATATCTTAGACAGGTTATCTTTCTAGGGTTTTATTAAGATGCACATAGCGTAAGACTTGTATGTAATATGTTCATTTACACTTAAATTATTTTTTGTGTATGTTATTACCTTACAAATAAAACAAAATAATACTATGTTTTGCATATTATGTAAAAGAAAAAAAATAAGTAAACAAAAACAGAGATTGCTTACTTTTCAAAATTAAACAAAAATTTGATCTTTTCTCCAGTCTTATAATTATTACAATAAGTTTTTAATAATCACCGTTTTACAATCTATAGAATACCTTTAACCCAAAATAAAACCCCTTTTTTCTAATTTGAGCCTCAAACGCAATTAGGGTAAGCGCTAAACTTATGCTGTCCATAAACAGAATTTATCAAAAAGTACATAGTCATTTTTTTAATTTTTGTAGGTAAAAAAGCACATAATCTTCTTTTCTTTGGTACAGGCACATATCTTATTCTTTTGCAGTCGATTTGGCAGTCTTGGGTTTTAGGAAAATACATCCGAAAAGGTCAACAACCTCGCAAATCCAAAAGTTGTTTATCTGATGTCACAAATGGCGACAAAAATAGATCAAAATTATGATGTGATAATGATAACATACAAGTAAAAAATGAATACATACATAATTAAATCAAACAACGTAACAAAAACAATAAAATACGAATATTTAAATCGAAAATAAAATTACGGCAAAGATAACCATACGTCATTTCGACGTGTGGCAGATTTATATTTACGAATATATAGGAAAATAATGCACTTACCTAAAAAGTACAGTCGTATCCTGCAAGCTCTGTGGGCTGGCTTAGGTGGCGGGAAAAGTAAGCCCGATATTGTGGCACACGAGCAATAAGGCCGCGTTTCCACTGACGCGGAGTTAGGCGGAGAGGAGCTTAGCGGTGCACCAATTGACCAATCACCATGCTCGAAATCTCTGCTCCGCTTCAATGGAAACAGCACGAGCGGAGTGGAGCAGAGTTGAGCGGATATTCATATAAAATATACAGCGAGGCAATACAGTGCGGAGCAGAACGAGTATTGAGATACAGAGCGGAGGATAGCGGGGCGGTGCGGTGCGGAGGACAGCGAGGATTATGTAGACGAGCCGAAGAGCAAAGCGGGATGAGGGAGGGAGGGGGGCTGCATACGACGGCCGCCGCGCCGCGTGACTCGCGCGCAATGCTTCAGTCATCGTTGTTACGTCATTCTGTGCATACGTATCAAAATGGATGAGAAGAATGAATGGATGACAATGTTATTCATAGAAAAGTTTTCTTGAAATGTTCGAAACTTCATATAGGGTATATGAAGTTTCGAACATTTCATCATCACAGGTCTGAAAATATGTTGAAAATTCTCCATGCATAGAATGGTACTTTATATGTTGTCGAATCCAGAATCTATGTTTTCTCTTCGAATCCAAAAAAGTCGCAACAGTTAATTTTACTTCATCTGATTCGTTATCTTTGTCTTCAAGTAGAGAAAGATATAAAATTATTGCTTTTTTCAACGACAACATGACGTACGGTCTTTCTGAGAGATTGACTGTAACTGAGTGCAAAAATGCACTATTCCAAAAGTATGCACTATCCGCCCCGCTCCTTTCCAACCCACTCCGCACCGCTTCAGAAACACAAAACTCCTTTTCTCCGCTCCTCTCCGCCCCGCTCCGCGTCAGTGGAAACGCGGCCTAAAACAACATTTTTCAAAATCGGTTACGTCGTTTCGACGTAGGTTATCTTTCTAGGGTTAAGAATATTTTTAAAAAGTAGGTATACTTATAATCTGGTAAATTCAAACTTTGTAACTTACTTTCGTCATTCTAATTTTGTTTACCTTTTTTATTACTTACTTTTTGCGTTCCAATAAAAAAACGACTTAATAGGTTATAGGCAGGATATATTATTATAATCAAACACAAGCTATAAGAGATTAATATTTATTAATGTTCGTTTATACCATTATGTTTGTGCTCGACTAAGTAACTTGAGTACATGATATTATAAGTCCTTCATCGGTTCGCTGCATTCATGTCTTTAAACTCTACTTATGTACCCTTAATCATAATGACAGCTTTAGTATTTCGTTTAATTAATACTACGCTGCTTGCGTATTTAACATTTTAACAATTCTACTGAATATGAGATAAAGAATGTACCTGCACATTCAGTATTTCAGGATGATTCATTATGCAATCAGGGAGTGATTCGAGTGAGTAGAGTTTAGTAGAGTCACCTCTTTAATCTTACACCCATTATGAGGTACCTATACTTACCAAGATGTCTGTGTCGATCTACAGAAAACCTACCCTGGATAGTCACAAGAAGGAATCAATGAAGCGTTTTATAATAATTAGATTATTGTCATGTCTGTCCTTTAATTTCAAGTAAAAGTGATGAGAATTTTACCAGCAAATGAAGTTAACTTACAGATAAAGTTTAACTTACATTTAGAATAATCAAATAACTAGGTACGTAGATAATACAACTTGTCCCTACCATAAAGTAGAGTAAAAAAAACGATATTGCATTGCGGCAGGTAGCGCCACTTTTATTACGCTCAAGCCTCGAGGCGACCCATCGTCTATCAGTCTGTATCCAATGCATTTATCTCATGCCACTGACTCTACATAACTCTGTGTTGTTTATTTGTTATTATGTTGCTTTCGTCTTTTACTAAACCTAGTTATGTAGGAATAAATTGTATTCTATAATAAGTAAAGAAATATAAGTTTAAATAGGTAATTACTCATTATTGTATTAAGCCAACCTTAATAGGTAACTTTAAATACATTCATATTTCATAACCTCTTCATAAAACGAGAAAATTGATAAATCTTAACTTAACCATGACTTTGTAACCGAACCATTGTACTTACCTAAGATTATGTTTTATACCAATTCAAATACCTATGTATGATATAAAATAAACGATTTTATTACGTTAGTACCTACCTATACAAAACGCTACGACTAGTAAATCTAATAATCATTAAATCGATCTATCTAGAAATTGGAAAGTGTCCGTATTGAGCTAATTCTTTAAATGTCCATTAGTCATTCAGGAGAAACCTAGGTCCAATGGTAATTTATTCAGTGGATTAGACAACTCTCCATATAAAGTGTGACCCACCTCAGCGCGGGCCAGTTGCGCGAACGGTGCGCGCTCACTCTATAAATTAACTACTCAAACCAATACATATACCTACGTATATTTTATTATGTGTAGGTATATACTTAACTACCTATCTAATGTCACCTGCTTTGTGTCATGTGTTATAGAAGCACGAATGTATTATTTCCTTTGTATTTACTCACACAATATGTTTTATTTAAACTAATCGTACATATTATGTAATGTAAATTCTTTATCAAATCTTAAGAACTTTAAGAAGTACCTACTTGAACAAGAAGTTATTTAGGTACTGTGCGAATTAGGTAAGTATTCTCTAAGTGTAAGCACTGTATGAATTAGTTAAGTATTTACTAAGTATTTTATACAAAGTAGAGAACACCAACCTGAAATAATGGGCTATTTACCTTTCTATTATATAGTGTTTGTTATACGACGCACGGCGCTGCACGGCGCCTCATAGACATAATCTCAAAAAGTTTTATACAGCCATCCTATTGGCCTATTATAAAATATAATATTCCCGTTTGCGTCGTGAAACTGTGTCGTATCAACTGCCAAAATGTCAATGTGTGCGTCACCGTACCATGTCGCCGGATTCGATTTCTTAGAAGTAGTGGCGCGGGCGCAGAGCTATAGGCGACAGCGGGAGGTGATGTGTGGAGAGGCGGGCGAGGTGGCAGTCCGGCCGCGGCGGCATCAAGCCCATTATAATGCGCGGGGCGCGGGCGCCGCACCGCGGTCCTGCCAGACAACTTGTCGCTGAAGCCCGGAAACGCGCCGCCCGCCCCCCTCATCACCTCACGCCCGCTACACAAAATATCTTAGCGCACCCAACTTGATCAATAATACACCAAAATATAATCAATAAATAATACATATTAATAAGTAATTAAATATTGTAGTAATTGTTAAACTAACACACTTAACTACAAGTAAGTATGTAGAGTCGACTTGAAATTTCAATTAAATTATCCTTGGAGCCTATTTTAACTATACTTGGGACTTTCTTAATTTAGTGAAAAGGTCTCTGATTAAATGCCAAGTTACTTATTATAAAGGTTGAACAAGTTAATCTGTTTTTTTTTTGTTAAGTAAGACACCTACTTTGTACAATGTCACCAACATAATAACCTAATTCACTAATCTGAATGCGATATAATGCTCTACCCGTCATCCTTTTCAGATCGATGTCTGAACCAAACTGAAACCTAATTCGTTTCTGGTATCCGGGTATACGTAAGTATTGCTTTACAACATCCGTTAATATTATGTGCAATCAGGGAATACAAATTATTCATCAGCGAACAATAAGATTTACCATTAACTGTAATGTATATTACATTTACGTCAAAGCCACCATATCAGGGCATTAACGTTTCTCAGCAATGCATCGTTATAGGCCTCCATCCTTATTGGAGCTGAGACGTTTCTAGTAGGGACGTAAAGGCATTGCTCTACCTTTATCTCGACCAGACGGATTGGTATAAGCTGTACTTTCTAGTTTTTCTTTATTCACAGGAATAATGTCTGCCTAGTAGCCACCGTAGGAATGCAATAAGATGGCTACCTGTTGTATTCTAAATTAATCAATAATAATACTCTATTCTTTTACTATACTATACAATTACTTTCCTATATTGTTTGTTCTTGTTTATTTTATAGAACGTCAAGCGTTGGCACAGAGAATACTCGTGCATACTTCCACAATGACAACGAGCATGAGTCATTCTTTGTTTCAGCGAAGTGGGTCATCTACCACTAATTGATAAGAATAAACGATTTTGTAACTATTACTGCAATTATAATATTTGCTATACGTTGCGTAGAATGTATCTGTGCTATTTTATCTACTTAGCTAAAATGCATCAGATTGGAATAGCACTGAATGATTAATAAATATCGCAAGGCTAATGTAACTACTACGAGTATGTACTTAGATAACGACTATGAAATAAAGATAGTCCAAACCCATAAGTGAGAATGTTATCAGAGCCTCGTTATGTATGTTGTTAAGACGTGGATGATCCCGGTTGCGCCACAAATATTAATGATGTCAGGCACAATCGTTACCTACACTCGGGTGGTCTTTACTCGTGTGACAGAGGCGCACTATCAACAAGAGTTTATCAAAAGGGCAACCGTTCAAAACTCATACGAACCTGTTTTAATGATCGGTATGTAACCCCCACGTTTACGATGCAACTTAGGATTTGATCAAATCACAGGATTAACTAATCTCCAAATATTTTTGTAAAGAATATGGGGTACGGCATCTTTGGGTAAACTATTTTTATTTAATTTAGTTTGATTTAATCGAAAGAAAAATGGAGGAGTTGGTATATTTTTTTCTCTATCATTCTCTGTACTTACTTACTTTACTGTTGCAGATGACCCATTTATTATTAAATTGATAACCAAACATACGCCCTATGCAAACTATAAGTTTCCAAAACCAATAATGTCGAGTAGACCCTTAAGGGTATGGAGTGTTATAGATTGCGTCACCAGCGAATATGTCCCCGTGAGTCTCTAAGAAAATGTGAAACAGATAGAAGGAATTCTTACCGAACATTTCTTGTAAGGATCTTTGAATTGGATTGAATTTTAATAGGACCATGTCTGCCTCCTTTACGTTAACCTCCTGAGGCTAGTCCATGCTTTCTTTAAGCGTTTACTTATCTACTTTTAGTTCTCGCTCCAAAGATATTGCTTGCAGCTTTCAGACATTTACCGCCAAAATAAGAGAATTGTTTGCCCATTTTCGCTTAGGTCTTCTTTATTTTCATTTTTGCCAGCCAGATATGATTAATGCTGACAATATAAATAAAAATTAGTCAACCCAGATTTTAAATGTGTTTTGCTGTAATCGTTTCATTACGTAATAACAGACCAGTATATTTTACCTACCTAATCATTAGTCATAGGCAGGCTGTTTTTTTCCCATAGAATTAAGCTCATAACAATAAAATTGTCTTGCTTAAAACCGTGAATAAAAAACAGTAAGTACCAAATAGAGCTCTATTAGGCTAGTTACACAGTAAAATAACTAAATGTGTTACCAATAATTTTTTTATTATTGAAAAAATGTAAAACATACAATTAATGTTCTCGGTAATATGTAACATGTGACAAACATTTTTTATGGAGAGAGAACACGAAATTTTGGCACTCGTTCACAGTGAATTACGTCAGGGTCGGTCATCGATATTGAAATTTTCCTACGCCTACTATAATGAGTAACTAAGCATAATTTGCACCATTCTAAAAAGAGCGACTCCTAATTAGCTGTAAGAGTAATAAAACAACTACTTACATTTTACATCAAAGTTGAAGCTACATAGTACATAGTACTAAATGCGATTAAAACATTGCTATTATTGTGCTAAATGTTTTGTACATACTACAGCAGGCTTACATTATCGGTACCGTGTCAAAGGGCGTGTAGATTGCGTTACACGACTACACTGGCATGTTTACAGAGTAAAGCCGTTTCAACGCCGCCGACACCTCTCTGATCTCACCGAATAGCCGCTATCATAGCTAGACAACATCAATTAACAGAATTGGGCGGCATATGGCTTTGATGATCGTGCGACAAAATTAGTCAACCAAGTATAAAGAAAAACTTTTACCTGTCATCATCAATTCTATGCAATATTTACGTATTTATGTTGTAAAAGAACATGAGAGAAAATAAATTGGGAACATGTAGTAGCAAACGTGAATAAACTTTGCAGACAATCGACCGATGTGATCCCGCTGAATATTATAATTAGTAGAATGGCGTCGGAAATAACACGCTAGAGGCGGGTGCGGCGTTGGCGCCAAGCGGCCATCGCGGGCATCGGGATTCGGGATGATATAGGACCGCGCATACGCATCCCTTCTGTCTGAGCGATAAAGGCGCGTGCGGCGACCGCGCCGACTGGTCTGTCTTGTGACAGTGACTTGAGCTATTTATGTGCACTGCTAAGGAGTGACGTGTCCGAGCTCGTTTATTTAAGAGATCGCATCACCGAGTCTGAAAGGTTATTGTTAGTATTAATGTAATCTGTACTTTTAGTGACAGAATAAGAATACAAAATGTCACACCGCTTCTCATCATGCTGTTTTTCAATGAAAATGTGTCGAGTTAATAAATAGAAGGATAACTTGACATAATAAGTACATATACCTACCTACCTAAGCCCAATAAGTTTCAGAAATGAATTTAGGTGAAGACGATTTCTGTCAAATATACCTAGCGTTAGCTTATCAAGCCTGATTATAATCTACACTGATTCTAGGAAACCTACTAACCGTCGCAGTCCCGGGTAAAAGTTATTAACTAAGTAATCAACTTACTGTCTACAAGTACGTACCTACGTGACTAAATTGCCTTTACTCATCCTTAGTACAAGACTACGTGACCACAGTGGCGGATATCCTTCTAATAAAGGTAGCAGCTATCGCATAGTACGAGGAAAGCTTACGACAGTAGGAAGTGATATTCTTAGTCTTAAACAGTTTCCTTCAATAACTTCAACTGAGTGATGAGAAGTGATATTCTTAGTCTTAAACAGTTTCCTTCAATAACTTCAACTGAGTTTCCCCATTTCGTCAGTTTGACACACGTTATTTTTTTGAACATTTGCTAAATTAACCAAGAAAGAGTGAATTATAGGTTTACTGAAGCAAAAATTCTAGATCCCTATTTAGTACAAAATAAAGCAAAGTAATTAATTTTCGATTCACAGTTTTACCAAAACTTTATTTGAGCACCATAATTTTCACTTTAAAAGTAGGTATTATCTATAGACACTCACAACATGAGTTATTTTAGAGTGGTAGTTATACCTGTACTTTTACTAATTAAACGATTGCTGAATAATAAACGTATTGTATTGTAATAATAGTTCAGCACAAAGTCAAAGTGTGCTAAGTCCTAACCATAGAGCCATTCTAACGTCTTTTGTTTCCTTAGTTTATAGGGATACATCGTAGGTACTTACGTGGTGCTAATACTAAGCTACTTAGCTTGACCATGTTTCACCTTCCGTAAATGTAAAAAAATAAACGCTTTAGCCTATGCAAAAGGTGTCACACTCAGCCTTTGTATACCAACGTAACTAATATTCACATTACAAACTGCACTGTCATTATGATCCAGTCCAATCCTTATAACTAATACATCATAAAATGCTTGCACATTGCTATAATGTGGCATACAACATATTATTATGGCTTCTCGGAAACAAGGACTAGGCATGTCGTACTAACCATATCTAAGCTTGCCATACCTATTGCAATAATGTTAATTAGATATAACATCATCTGCTGATTTGCCATGCATGTTAGTTACAAATAACCTTGGCACATGGCATGTTCTATTTGCCAGTTTATGTTTAGTGCATCTATAATGCAGAGAATAAAAACTCACGCTTAGATTGAAAATAAAATACAGATAACAATCACGGTTAAAATGTTATAATAAAGGCGTATGAACCACATTCCATTCTTCTGAGCTGTTAACTGAACAAAGCAGTAGAGTGTTTAGATATTTCTGTATGATTACGACTTGTTGGATGGACACTCACATCAAAGCGGGCCATATTAGAAATTGAGGTGCAACGCGTTCAAACATTTAAAGCGATTTCTGGAAGAGGACGGTTAATTAGACTATGTTTGCTCTGAAAAAACAAACCTGTTCTAAAGACAAACCAAAGTGAATATCCTTTGTGCCGACACGAATATTTCCGTAACGAAAACAACTCTATCCTACTTGTAGGTTGTGTTTCTTTTTTAAGAGCTAGTTTTTAACTTTAATTAAGTAGCTAAACCATTCTTAACTGGCTAAATTTGCAATTAAATTGAAACGAAATTTGTGAAAAAAAACTGGAATCCATAATTAATTCTGGTCCTCTAGACTTAGGTAGTACGCTAAAACAGGCTCTATTAGGAAGTCATATATATGTACTTAGATCCCCGAATCTTCAGGAACACTTATTACCTATTTAAAATAGTATTCACTACCTAACCTAGGTCTCTTAACAAACAGACTAAACCAAATTTTAGTAAATGTAAAAAAACTTTCTATACCTACTTAGTTTATAATTTTAATATTATGTAGAGTTGATCAACTAATTTGAATAAAAGTAGGAGTGTGCGATCTTTTAAATGCCGTTATTGGCAAAATAGCTAGTGACATAAGGGGCAAGAATTGGCTAATTTTATATTATTTGTAAAATTATGAAATTTACACATCTAAATACATTAAATACAATGAAATATACGTATATATGGATATCGCACAGTTTACAATGGGTAATACACGATTGATTTCTTTATTTAGTTAATTAATTTTAAAATTAAGCTAAAATAACGTTAATATAGCAACTGTTACATGTAGTTTGTTAATATCGGTTTTGATTTAATTTAAGTAAAAAATAGGAAAATCTATCACATTATAATAATTCTTATAAATGCGAAAGTTTGACAAAATGGTTGTGCTCATGCTTGTTACCAACTTAAAAAGCGAAAATTATTGGACAGATATGACTGAAATATAAGTACCAAGTACACAGTATAGAGGTAGGTACCTAATGTCTTAGAATTACACATGTAGGCTATAAATTATAGAGAAAATCGACATCCACGCAGTTCAGTTAATAAGTAAACATGTAACTTTAACACATGTTGGTCTACTCTGTTTTGATACGATAATACAAGACAAGACCATACTACATAATACGATTTCTATGCAAATATTTAAAAGTTAAAGTAATTTAAATATCATGAAAAATATTAGAACAGCTTGAAAGTTTTGAACCATTGTTTAATTACCCGTGAAATATAAAAGCGGGTGTATCCTGTGCTCTGTGTGTGCCAAAAATATCCTTGACATCATAGTATGGAGTAGCTACAGCTCATGCTTTATGGGCCATCACGCCCGTCCGGCAGAACATCGTAAACATTACACACACAGTCGACGCATCTGCAAATGCAACTCGACCGAAGACTAAGTATTATGTGAAATACTAAATTATCTCGCATAAACTTGGTGAAATATTTGCAGACGTAAAACATTTGTACCTACTATGTACTAGATTACATACAAAGGCCGGGGTTCAGAACAAAAATACTTGTAGAAGCCCTCAAATATATTTTTAATAGCTTTAGTTTTAGCTTTATTAGTCATAAGGTAAAAAACTCATTAGCGATACTCATAGGTACTTGCAGCCTGAATGTAGCTGTATGACTTGCAATCTTTTTTGTTTTCGTCAAGGAGGTACGTATTTCTAATTGAAAATTAATTGCTTCATTATATTTTAAAATATATTATGCATCCATGTCACTAAGAAAATGTCAAATCAAGCGTGATAATATTAACACTACGAAAACATTTGATGATAGTTTGCCTTCATCATTGGGTCTTTAACAACTTATATTAATACTTTACAATTAATTATCTGATTTAAACTAAGTATACCTACTGTTTCTAAAAGGTACATATAAAAAGTATTGTAAGAACTACGACAACCGCAAAAGTATGTGTACATAAAAATGTAGAGCGTATGATACTTTACATTCTGTATTATTTGCTTTTTTAATATAAAGACTAAGAATTATTATACTCGTTGATTTAAGTTTACCTTCTTTTACTTATGACCATTTAACTAAAAACTTGATTGTAGTCTCCTTTAGTTTAGAAACATTATGTTTTTACTATGTAGGTTAAAATTTGGTAAAAAAGTTCCGTCACATCATCTCCTTTTATTACCCCAACATATTATTATGGTACTGAGACATTCCGTAAGTGTAGTAGTTTTGGCGACTCCAATGTGTAAAGTAAGTAAGGCACGTTCGTTCCAGCTCGCGCGTTCTGTCCCGCGCCGCGCCAGACTGCTCGTCGCCATTACGTTACCCCACACCGGAGAAATATGAACATAACACTACGTCTTTATTATTACAATCTGAACTCACAATGGTTTTTTTAAAAGACGAAATGTTTATTATATTTTGAACAGACAAAGTTTTTCTTAATAAATAAGCTGTTGTAGATTAAATAGGATACGCTTGTGAAAATTTAAGTAACAATTTATCAATTGTGGCTACTTAATTGAAAAAGTAACATAAGTTAAACAAACTTAAATGCGTTTATTTCACTAACAAAGCATCTGAAACAAGGGTGTATTATCTCTATCAGGCCAAGACGACAACGTGACAAGTTTTCAAGACAAGCCCACGTAGAACCTAAGCGCTCGACCGCGGTAGAGATCACAGTAGTATGAGGCGATCAAGGTAGAGTATCGATGGACTTTATGGGTTTTTCTTTAGGATGCTTACCTAGAGCCACGATGCATTAGATAGCTGGTAACATCACCGTGTGGTTGTTGGTCATGTAGTTCTTAAGTAATTAAGAAGTACATGACCAACAACCACACACCTTACACGGTAAGTACCAATACTTACCGTGTTTATTAACATCCAATTCCAAAACTTCTACTTACACTTGCTGCCTTGTGCGTTCCGTCTCTCTAATGGTGGTAAATGTACATAATATTTTCATCTTAGTAGAGAACTAATTTACCCTCCATCACGGACTCCATTTAAAGGCTGCTTGGTACAACAAGGGCTAATTGATAGGAGATTAATACTTTGATAGGATCTAAGTAGACATATCTAAATACCTAAAATTAAAACACCTAAGTTCAAAATACCTCAAATTACTACTTAACCATCTGCTATACCAAGGCCTTTTTCCTTCCTATTATAGGGTGGTTTAAAAAAAAACACGAAGGCTAAGCCGAGAGCGAAGCGGAGCGTAGCCTTCTAATCTAACCTGCCCGAGTTGGGATACTCTGAGTCGGGAATTCGGGATCTATTATTTTAAGCTAGTACATAGCGAGTGGTCTTTTTTAAACATTAGGTATTTTAAATTTAGGTATTTCTTATGTAAAGTCTATTTTTTTATCTCGGATACTAAAATGACAACTACAAATGTCAAACGTAAAAATAATGTAGCCAGCGTTTAAGAAACAGTGCTGTCCTGTGTTTCGATTCGTGTTGTAATTATTGTAAAATATTTACGGTTGTTAGTATAGTCGAAAACTAAATGGCTTTATCACCTCTAGAGTTAATGTTAGTTGCATGTCATAAAACTATTAGATTCAATATCGCACAACAAAACATCAGCTAAGTCATGACGCTACTTTGACAGAATATCAGTTCTCTTGTATTAGCAAATAGTCGTTAGATATTTATAAAAACAAATAGTAAAGTCAACGTTATTGACTGTTAATAGAGCATATTTTCGGTAAAGCGTTCTAATCTAATAAATTTCTCTCTTTTTTCCTTCTATGCCCATCCCTATCATTTCTTGTATGACGTCATTGGCGCATATTTCAATTAAAAGTTTTCGTAATTTTATAATATAAAACAAATTAATGTAAACCACCTAATCGTTAGAAGTACTACAATTGTTGGCAATTAAGAATAAAAGGTAAGTAAAAAGAAAGAAAACACTATAGATTATTCTAGTTCAATATGATTATTCAAGTTCAAATATTATTTATTTAATATTTTTATCATATTTTATTTTTCATGTGTCAACATTGCAACAATAAATTTATCAGAATCCTTTTATTGGCATTATTGCTAATAATATTTATTTAATACTATTCAATAACATAATAATGATTAAGTATAAACAAAGATTAAAGTATTTTATCATTTTATGATATTTTATATTTTAGTCTGACACGAAGTCCACTCTTAAGGTGCCAACAATTGGTTGGCTTACCAGCCAATATTTAAATTCTACATTTTCAGTTTTTCTGAAATAACAAGCTTGTAATGTCACAAGTAACAAGTTCACTATAGTTTTAAATTATTTAATGGTTTTTCACATACAAACTCTACAGTTTAATAGTGACATTTGTATTGTGTTAGTAGATATTATTATTTATTGCGTTGACATGAAAGTTTAAAATAGATTGCACTTTTAATCTAAGCATAGTTTTGACTACGGTCAACCAATGACATAATATCTATCAATAGTCACGGCGGATCGATTAAAAAAAAATACGAGGGACGACACGCGGACGCCATCATCACTATACATAAATTGCACAAAAAAAAGGTAACAGTAATGATATTTTAGTATTCGAGATTAAAAAACAGCCTATAGTCTCTATTTACCGTAATCGGTGGAACTAACCTATATTTTAATCGGTAAGTACCGGCTGTATCGCATCATTATTTATTAGTTGTAAAAAACAGACAACACATGAAATGTCATTTTAGTATCTGAGATAAAAAAATAGACTTTAGGTGTTTTAAGGTATTTTAATACATTAGGTAGTTTAATTTTAGGTATTTTGTACTGAGGTATTTTTATTTTAGGTATTTAGATGTGGTCAGGTACATTCATAGAGATATATTATTATTTGGGCCGCTCACATCTCTACTACCTTCTACCTCTTTCAGCAAAATCCAGGCCCGTGTGTGTTTGTGTCTGAATACGTCCGTGATTCATATCATTATTACATAGGATTTAAAATTGTTTTTGACCATTGTAATATGTTATAAAGCTATCCAGATATATATCTCTCTCGGTCTCAACTTTAATTTTCCAGTTTTGTAGTGTTCATGGCATGTTCAAAACGTCCCGCTTACAATTTATAAAATATTTGTCTTAAACGATGGGATAGGCTGACAGTATGGGAAATAAATCAAACTCTACCAATGCTTATTGAATTGGGAAGATATGAATAAAAGAATAAAAAGGTAGTAAAGTAATGTAATTTTTAGGAATTGTAGTTACAGAATAAAAGCTAGATATTTGGAAAAATAATTAGGATTAAAAATTAATTATGGGACACTACATATCGCAGATTGGCGAGTCCACCCTACATGTAGGGCCCTACATCTTGTAAATGAATGATTTCTCAACTTCTCAACAAATGGCCCTACATCTTGTAGGGCACTACATGTTGTCTAGTTAATAATCACATGTAGGCTGTTAGGACACTACATATCGGAGATTGGCAAGTCCCGACCGCCCTACATCATGTAGTGCCCTACAAAATTTAGGGCCTTAAATTTAGGGTAGTGTAATCGGCGCTTTACTCGTAATCGACTCATTTAAAATAAATAATATATACCTATCTAATTCCCATTTTGAAAACTTCAGGGATCAATTTATAGGAAGGTACGAGGACCAATCTACTGGTGGTTAGGTTTGCAAAGATAGGAACCTCCTCACAATACGTGCCGTGGCTGGCCACTACTGCCTTCTGTCTGCATTAAACCTATGATCCAACTGCCTAACGCGAATCTCCTCAGGTTTGTTTTTTTTATGATTTTTGCTGTGCACTTGTTTAATCGGCTCTTACTCGCGGTATATAGCCTATAGAGTTATGGTGGCGGAGGGACTGGTGTCCACTTAGCTCCTTCCTCGTGATAATCTATAATATTTCGTTACTTTGTAAACTTTGAACACATAAATGGATTCTTTGGCAACTTTGTCAATAAATAGGTACGGTCTACAATTCAACATTTATTTATAAGATGTACAACAAACTCTACATTGAGCTTTTTTACATAAGTACTTTAAATAGTTATGACAGTTTCAGGAAAACTTCAAGCGTAAAATAAATGTAGAGAATTTGCTATGAGGAGCCTTTTGGCGTAGAAGTTAGCATGAGGTCTCGAGTTCCATTCCTTCTCAATGCTAATTTTATTCATGAACATGATCGTTTTATTGCTCTGGGTGCTTTCTATGTAAGTATGTATTAATAAGAACTATACTATAAGTAGGTATGTTTATCTGTTGTCTAGTACGTACAAGCTCTTCTTAGTTTGGGACTATATTATTGGGGATATGAAAAGGTTATTATTATTTATGTACCTAGTAATGTTGTAGTTTTACCAATCCTTTTTTAAAGCTTACATACTTACTTACTTTTAAGTTATATATAAGTTTTGACTAGGTACTTATCATATATACTCGACAAGTACCTATATTACTTTGCTCATGTTGTGTTTAGTGTATGCAAATTGTAAAGTACTTGAAACAATTTAAATATATATTTAGGAACACGTAATTGAGCATCGAATAAGTACTTTTATACATTTTGTTCAATATTTGTCAGAAAAAAAAGTACTTAATCAAATCCAATCAAGTATTCCAATTAATATAGATTTATCAGAACTTCAAATATACTTATCAGCTTGTACATAAGGAAGTATTAAATGCTAAGGGTTTGCAACAATAAACACAACAATAAACTCCTCAACAAAAGATTATAAAAAAAAAAGATTCAATAGAAGTGAAGTCAAAGGAGTACCAAAAATAGAGATTACGCTACACCAGGGTAGAGAACGTGGCGCCGGCGCTACCTGCTCAAATAATTTGAAAAGGACCGCGCACCACGCACAGTGATAAATTAAAATGCATTTTATAATAAACAATTCTCTTTATTTTGTTTTATAATAATAGTAATAGAAGTTATAATATTTCTTTATAAATGTAGGTAAGCTTCATCCTACATATAAAAATACATTCATAAAATTTTATACACAAAATATCTTGTCATCGGTTGATGACGGCATATGCACTATGGCGGAGTGAACATTTTAAGGCACGATAATAAGAGGGCTACGCCCCGGGCGGCGCCAGGCGGGCGTCGACGACTAGATCACAGGAGGTACGGGGCCGGACCCCGCAGGCACGCTCTCATCTGAGCGGCGCTGGGAACGAGGGCATCGTGGAGCACCAGCGCGACGCGGAGCACGCGGCCAGCGCGCAACCCGCCGCGCTCTGCACCGGCACGAACGCTGACACATGCACGCCACTCGTCACAGGTAATGATGCTACTGCTGGCCGTCTGGCGTCATCGTCCTCTAGGAGGTATGGCCGGAACAGTTTGAAAGGCTTGCGTGGTGGTTCAGGAACAGTAGGCGGCATATAAGCAGGTAAAGGCGCTGGCGGTGGTGAAGGTCGACGTACGGAGAGGTCAATCGGCTCGGCTATGTGTATTGGCACAGAAACCGTCACTGGAAGCGGCGTGGGCACTTGAACAGGTGTAGGCACCATCGCAGGTGGCGGGGTAGGTAGACGCGCGCTCTCCGGAGATCCTGCTGCGTACGGCGGAGGAGACGGCGCCGGTTGAGGCGCCCGTCTGAGTAGGGCCGCTCGTAGTGCAGGCTCAGCTTGAAGCCACTTCTGTATTTGGCGACGATGAATACCGAACTTTCTTGCTGTGGCACGTTGATTACCGCGACATTGAACGTCGCGCCTGTACGCTTCTAGAACTTGCAGCTTAAATTGTGGTGGGAAGATACGGCGGGAACCGGCGCGGCCCTCTGAGCGACGGTCTGAGGGCGCGGGGGCCGAGTGCGTGTGGGCGGCGGCCATTGTTTGTGGGATACGTGTGCGCGTGGCGGTTGACGGCGCCGAACTGACTGTGGCTGCTCTCTCGGCGAGGCACGGCGCGGATGTTGGTGGCGCGCCGCTGCCTGTCCAACGTGCGTGAGTGTGCGACGTGAGTCTCCTATACACCATAGGGCTTCTTCACAATAATCATTCATTTACTTATTTATGCATAGATGATCAGTTCTTAAGTACTATTTACAATTTAATAAACGACTTCGTGTCGTCGATAACTTACAGAATCGCATAATTTGAATTGAATAAGTAACTATACTTAGTTACTATTATCTTATAAATCATAAATGTTTGTTTTTTATTCATGCCAAAACTACTTAGCGTATTTTTATAAAATGGTAGCTATAATAGCTGTAGTGTATCTATATAGCTTATTAGCTTAGGCAATACAATTACAAAGATCTATAAATTATCGAATAACCGTTATGTAACCTTACAAGGTGTTCTTGAAGGTGTATTTGAAAATACTTTTTTTATTGCTAAGTGAAATTTAATTGATTCTAATGACTCTACACTGATTACCAGCTGGGTTAATTCATAATTCATAATTCATATCTTTATTGCATTCCATAGTTTACATAGATGTTATGTTATAATATAATTGTTCAGTATGGACCCTGTCGGGCACAGCAACATAAGAATAGGAGAAGATGGCTTATATCTAGGCTTAATAATATCTTAAAACTAAAGAATTTAAATCTATAAAATAACTATTTCACATAATATTTACAGGCATTACAATTACGAGGCAATTAACCATTAATCCTTAAAAATTAATTCTTAAAATAATAAGTACACAAAAACATAACTCTCAAAAGCACAATACAAAATTCGCTTTAGGACTTAGATTAAAAGGCATGGCATCGTGTCGACTACAAACTAAAGACTTAGTCTTTGATCTTATGAATAAAACTAAATGTACAAATTATATATAGCTACAAATGTCAAACGGTATATTTAATTTGTATGTTTGGAAAAGTTTACGTTACGTGGTACGGTACGTCATCCTTCCCTGTATGTTATTTAAGACTCATCTACAATAATCTATTTAAGTATTTGATCCTTTAACCTTCGCAAAACAACTTTTAATATATTTTTTTTTTTAACCATGCACCAACTTGTTTATTAAACTTTTAATAGAACGCAATTTATTTTTATTTTTTTAGTATCTCACTGTGTACGAGCCTTTACTCAGTAATCTCGCCTCATTCTCGGCGTGAAAAAATGCCGCAAGTGGGAGCCGATAGCACGTAGCGCCACCATCTCTATCTCTTTCACGCCCATACAATATTTCATTATAGAACAAGACAGACAAACATGCCCTGCCCCGGTCGCTGCCACATCCGTTTACGAAACAAGTTTGCATGCGACGTTGCCAGTGTGTGCGCGCGGGCGGCTCACGAGCATCGAGGGGTGCGGGCGGATAGGAATGCGCACAGAGCGGCATCGTAGCCGACCGTGGCAGACAGGGTGTCGCCGACTCGCCGCCGTAGACAGGCCGTCGCTCGGCGGCGCTAGCCCCCCTGCACCCGCGCTCAACCGTCCCACCCGCAACGCACATCAACAAGTTATTTCGGCCCAACTTGTAGCGTTGAATATAAGATCTCAAGTAACATGGGTCAAACGGGTTGTTACGCCGTTTTCGAATATTACATAAACTTAGCGCCATCGCTGTTTCGAGGAAAGTTGTTTTTTGTTGGAGCGGTCGCCTGCTGCGCCTACCTCGGCCGCGTCCGGCGACCATGAAAACAACGAACCGACCGATGGAATTGACTCAATAAGGATAGGTGTGTGTAATGGCCCTAAGTCTTTGAAATTATTTTGTTTAGATATTTAACAGGTACCTACTGGAACTTGCGTTATTTGCTAATTTATGTGTTCATTCGAGTTTAATGGTATTAAAAAGTTATTTTTTAAGACTTTAAGTGGTTCCGTTTTCCTTATTGTTCAATTGTACACAAACATGGAAAATATTAAGTTTTTATTTGAAAACAACTTAGCAAAAGTTTGACTTTTATAAAGTTTGACGAAGTTGTCATTATTGTAACATCGCTCTACCTCTTTGCCTTGTTTCCGAGAATTTGTTTTGACTTTGCCATAATTATCTTCTCGCACTTGGCTGGTTTTATTGCATTATGAAACCTGTTAGGAATGTAGGTATGCTACGTACTTATTTGTTATATCTAAGTAGGTTCGGTCAATGCTGCAACTCTATCGTTTTGAAAATTGGAATGTGTTCGTTGATGTTTGGTTCACAGCACCGTGAGAAATAGGTTACTTATAGGTTGGTTGTGGGTAGGTATTCAACAGAAATAGTTAAGTATATTCAATATATCAATAACAGTTAGGTAAGTAACGCTACCACAGTATAGTAAACTCTACGTTTATAATAACATACCTATACTGAGCACAAAAGAAATATTATCGGTGATATCATATTGACGTTGACATAGCTTGATAATACATTTACTTACAAATTTTCTTTAAACATTATTATCTACTTTTCATAATGATAAATTGATAATGCAATGCAAACGTTTAAAGAGTAAGGAGCTTATAAAGAAATTAGGACAATTAGGGTTTAAAGAAGTACCTACACTGTCGCTACTACATTATTCGGGTATAATTAGTAGTATCCCGATTGCTCTATATTGGATGTAGGTAAACTAAACCATATCTAAGTACTTACCTCGTACTTTTGTAGAGTTCTCCCTAGCATTCATAACTCAAATTTGGTTTTATTATGAGGTTTGCAATACTTTTTTTACAATACTACTTATTGCTTTTATTTAGAGTTTTGCTTTACTGACTATGCTCAATCACTAGTTATTCGTACAAACTCGTGGTATTGAATGCAATACTAATCTGCAACAGGGATCGTATTTGAAATAGCTTACGTAGCAAGTATTGTACAAAACTTAGAAAAACGTCACCAAGCTATCTCATTTTAGCGTACCTATCCTTGTTTGTAATATTATGAGGTATAGCTTTAGAGTTACGTTTGTCGCTGCGATTGTTCCGTTTCCGATGCCCGAGCCCCTTACGCAATTCGGTAAGCGGTGTAGAGTACTCTAACTAACTATAGCTACTGAGCAAAGGTGTCCTAAAATTCAACTAGAAAGGAAGGTATACCTATAGCAAATATTATAACATAGGTAATCATTATGGAAATTATCATAATTACTCGCACACATTCATGCAATGCCACGAAGTCATGTACTGAGCAGGGCTTGTACCTAAGTACTACGAGTATATAACTTTACGTATTTTTTTCTAAAACATGACTAGTTATACTACTAGTATTACCCACACAAACTGAACAGACATTTAGGTAGGTACACAAATGTCTAACTTAATACTAATAATAAATGCCGGGACTTGAAACAAATTAACAATAGTTCAACATCAATCCGTTTAACCAGTATGGTACCTAACCTACCTAGGTACTAATTAATTTTGCATAAGTTATGAGTATATTGAGGTAAATTAAGGTAGATATGCATATAATTATACTCACTGTACTTTGCAATAACTGTATTAAGGCCTAGGTAGAGCAGCCCTATACATAATTAATTGGCTATTGTTTGCATATTCAGAAGAGTTTAGCATTACTAATGTCCCAACGGTGTCCTAGCTTCGTCGTAATCCCTTCCGGCGGCGCTCCTAGAGTCGGGGATTTTTAGTATGTTTACTCTCTAAGCACCTTGAACAAATCCTAAAAGAAATTGCTTAGGTTCACGCACTCTACAATTACTTTTTTGATTGGACTATAGATTGTTAAACCTCTTTTCAGTAATACCTTTTGTACGTAACTGATGGGCAGTTTTATCATTATCCCGCTGCAAGGATATAGTTATGTCCTTTAACCATGGAAATAAAATTAATACCATACGGGCTAGATAGATTGAAAAAGGTTTAATACAAAGGCTTTTGTTTTGTTAAGAACATAGAATAGATTGGTACTTAACATTAAGTATTCTTTATTCGTCAGCACGTGGAGAAACCATTACTTACCTATTGCCCACAATCAGCAGCTAGTCAATTACATTCGTCCTCAATCTTTGTATCTGTTAATAGAAACCTCATTTGGTTTCTTTCCAACAACTGACTCAGACTGATAGATAAATACTCCTTGGACATGATAACAGAGTTCCAAAGAGTGAACTATTTCTTATCAGTTTCATTGTTTTCCAACTGACAGTAATTGTCAGTTAAGTTTATCTTAGAGATAACTTTAATGAAGCATTACCTAATGTGAAGTTAAATAGAAATCAGGAGAGTAATGAGTTTGTACTAATTTTGAATGCCTTCTTGCTGTATATTAAAATACATGTATAAATAGTAGAGGATGATGATATAGAGTATGTATAATTCAAATAATAAGAACTTAAATAACTTTTGCTAATTTCTAAAATTCATGCGGATAATCTGCCGCAAGCAACAGAAACTACTTTATAAAAAAATACTATGCACATGTGACGTTAGCGATAGCGGCGCTCGGGACTGCCTGTTGAACATTATGCCCGATTTACACATCGACAAGTACAGTGGCGAGTTAAAAAAATAGACAGTAAAGTAGTAAGTAATAAGTAGTAAGTACAGTTCACACGTAGGCGAGTACAGCTCATAAGTTGCCGATCAGAGACGAAGACTAGTCGCGTCGTGCGTGCGTCGCCTGAGATTGTTTACGGTAATTTTAATCGATAAAATGGACATTGAACAATTGAATACCCATTTACGCGCTATTATACGAGAAATAGTATTAACACTGAACATGCAACACATTAAAAATGAAATTTTAATAAAAAGTATACTTAGAATAATAAAAAAATAAATATTCCTCACACTTTCACACAACGCCATCTAGTCCCAAACTACCCAGAGCTTATACTATGTGTACTAGACAACGCATAAATATACTTAAATACTTTTATAAATAGATACACATTATACATAGAAAAACAGACAAAAATAAAAATAAATACGACATTAGAACTTGTGAACTGTACTAAACTCGCCCGTCTACACGGCGGGCGCCGCGAGCGCCGAGCCGGCGGGGTGAGGGAGACGCGAGAGAGGGGGCTACTTCGTTCTTAACTCGCCGAAAAATAGGATCGAGCTGTATTCAAAACAACTTGATCGGCAACTTACTACTTAACTCGCTTTTGCCGTCCACACGCAAAAAGTGACTTAACTCGCCAATGATGCAAGTTAACTCGCTACTGTACTTGTCGATGTGTAAATCGGGCATTAGCGACACTCAGCGACAGAGCTCGACGATTATTCAACTGCGGACCAAATACACTCGATTGAAATTAATCCATGCTAATATGAGGCCCCTACAGGCAACACTACTCTCATGTCAAACAAAACAAGTTATAAGACTCGTTATATTAAATATCATCAACGTAATCTCCCAAGATAGATAACATTAATCGACATATACCTACATAGTAGATAGGTAATTATATTATTATTCTAGATAAAGTTAACTTGTACCAGTTTGCAACATTCAATCTACGTCGTAAATTTTAATAGTTGAGCGTAGGAAATAACTAGGCTCTAGAGCTGAATAGAATGTTGCAATTATAAGATATACTGTCGAATATCTATGGATACGTACGACTACTTTATACTTGTGTAGTACAATGACAAGTAAGAGGACTTCTAGAGACAGAATTAATGCCATTTAATTAATTTAATGTCTGTGAGCAGTTGATTTACTATTATTGATGTTATTATTAATGTTAAGTATACTAATTGGGGTACAGGAATAAACTAAGTAAGTAATAATTAATCTGTAGACTGAAAGAATCTGATTATATTGGAAACATTTCTATGAAAACTATTCAGAAAGGCTAAAAATGTTACTGAACACGATAACATAAGCGATACAACAGATAGATAGTTACATCAAAACTCTATCAATGCGTAGTTGCATCTTTTGGGGAATAAGCTGATTTTTTATACGTCCAAAAAGTAACTTTGTTTTGAAAATACAGATTGACCTCTCTGTCGGTCAACCTGCATATTATATAACAGTGACCTTTGTTTATTCAGTAGAGTGCAACTTTTATAGACCTAAATAGAGGTCATTAACAGATTTTATGATTTCTGGAACAACAAGGATTTACTTTTATTATTAAACACTAGCTGCTGTGTCAATTTGTTTAAAATATACAAACTGTTTTCCGCTTAAATCTACACCCATAATTACATCCATTAAAAAGTAGTTCTTAGAAGTTGTTAAAGCGTAGTAGGTAGGTATTTGATTATACAAAACGGATCTAAAATGCAAGACACCTTGTTAATTTATGTAACCGGGACCTAGACATAGATAGACCATAGATTTTTATGATTAAAAAAAGTTTTTACCATACATAAATATGAAAGTTATTAATAACTCTATGTAACTCAAGTAGGTACCTCGAAACTAACAAAATAAATGACAAGCAAGGTTATAGTACTCTGTAATTTAATCCACCATGACATCATGGTGTTCGTAAAATATTCCACTGAGTTGGCACGAGTTTTTGCATGGTACCACGCCGTCCTACATCACATTCAGACAGGTTAGTTAATACTCGTCGTTGACTAATAACCACATAATGAAACACCATGGCAACACCGCTTAGATCACAAAATTTAGGTACATGAGGAAGATCTTTCTAATTCATTTTATATAGCGACCAAGTTAATTAAAAAATACTAATAATGCCTTTTTGCGCAGTAAGTAGGTACGTACGCGTTATAACTAAGTGTCCAATTTCACCATTTTATAGCATCGTTGTGGTTGTGCTACAGGAGTGTAATGAGATAGATCAGTTTATGTTTAGATAAGCATATTTCTAGCAGTTAAGTTTGAAAATAATGGGATTAATGAGAAATATTAGGAAAAAGTAAAAACTACCTACCACGCGTGGGTTAAGTTAAGACTCAGGTTGTAGAAGTTATCCTGTTTAGTAGAAGTTATACCTACTGAGTCTATACTTAGTTATCTACTACTTCGCTTTCGCAAAAATCAACAGGGATAGTTTAAAATCTTTATGATTAGATATAATATACTTACTTGAAAACAATCAGATTTAAATACGTTTCTATGCATCAATTATGTATTACAAAATGCGTAGTTAGAGTAGTTACATATTATAGTGCTTTAATGTGTTTGGTCCATGAACACATTAAATGTAGAACCTACCATGCCGGAGTCGCAAGACAAGCAGTCGCCGCTCATAAAATCAGCTAATCAAAGCAACAGACACATTGACGCCGCTGCCTGTCCGCCATACCAATGAGACTTTCGTAATTCCAAAACAGTTAATCTCGAACTCTTTAATTTCAGAATCTAAACCTTACTGCGTGTACATAAGATCGAATTTAAAGATATTTCTAATAGGGCTATAAAATACTTCTGTCGTAAAACTTTCTATAATATCAATAAAGCCTTATATCAAACTTAAAGTGATTTAAAGTAGATTTTGTTGCTAATAGATAGAGTTAATTCTTCTGTGGCAATATTTGTAAGAGTTTGTGGCGGTTTAAGTATGAAGCGCACGTGTGTTTGAAGCGTCACCCAAATGGGGACCAGTTCGAGTTCCATAATATATCTCTTGAGATCGTAGCATTGATAACTGTATCAATACCGTCCTCTGTCGGATCTTAATGGGCTGTTTCTTGCGTCATTAATATCCTTGGGACTTGTGAGATAGGTGCACATATCTGACACATCCTGTGCCCCTTAAATATAAAACTGTTTTCGGGAATTAGAAGATTTTGGTAGCTTTATTTAATGATACCAACTCCTATTGAGAATGTCGTTAGTTGCTTAAAACTTAAAAGCAGTACCTACTTATATACCTATGCACAACGTATGACAAATTTTAATATGCCCTAAGGTAGGTAGGTACCTCCTTAAAAATAGAAACCAGCGGACTATCAGATACGCTTTTAATTATAATATATATATAAACACTTAGAAAACAACTTAAAGGAACAATTACTGCTCACAAGAAAGTTTTTTCAGAAAATAGTTTTCAATCAAGGTAGAGTCAGGGAGTTTTTAGTAGCCACACTAGGGCTACAATGGTTTTATGTTACGACATACCTACGTACCTATTTTCAGGAGTAAATTCTGTTTAGCATATTATTTAAAGTCGATACTTGTACTTTTGTATTATAATTTTTGTATGTTCATTCACAAACTTGAATAAATAATGTTCATGTCACGGACTTGAATAAACGAATGTTAATAAACCCCAAAAAACTTTAATTTGACCTTTCTTTAACTTATCGGTACAAATTTCATAAATTATAATATTTTCTTTTCATACTAAATTGTATAATTTTAATAGGTACCTGACTAAAACTATAAGTAATACTTATTTTTAATCCTAAAAATATAGCATGATGAAATCATAAGCGATATTCAGTTCGTAATTTGAATACTTGTATTAATTAGATACAGAACGATTTTGAAGATGTGGCGGACGATGCGTTGCAACCGGTTTCTGGTCATCTCACCTCACCTGCGCATTTCCTTGCGGCGAGTTTGGCCACGGGCGGCGCGCTCTTCGTTGAATCGTACCTACTGCTTGATGCCTACTTACAAGGCCTGTTCTCATTCAAGACCATAGCTTTCTATGACACACGAAGCCTATTTGTATTATATAAGTTACTACTACTACATTTATTTAAATACTGTTAAGGAAACTAGTATTATCTTAATTTGTATTATAATTTTGCATGCCTTACGCACCGGAAATGGTTGAAATCATACATTCCATATACCTTTAATGTAGGTATAATTATTATGTACCTTTGTTCAGCAATAAATAAATGATTTAAAGTAATTTTACATATAGGTACTTGGATGTTTTAAAGGCTATTTTATTGTAAATTAAGTTAAACTTAGGCTTAAATAAGGTTTAACCTTCATTTAGAAACCTACTTAAAGATTTTGTCAAAGTTTTTCAACAAAACGTGACAAAGGAGTCAACTCGATGCCCTTAAGAACCTAATGTACTCGTACTCGTCAGAAACAATTTGTCATAACTAAAAACGTATTAGAAATAGAAACGTGTCTATGTTGGTGTGGTACTAGAATCGTGTAAGTATTATTATCTGTAAGATATTTTAATGAATGTGTGTGGGACGTAATGCTGGCGCAGAACTCAGGGTCCGCGGCGTAGTAATCACGTTTGGCGCCGCCTACAACTAACCTAATCATAGTTTATGGCCACTTGGTCGACAGAAACAAACAGTTATCTATTTATTATTTCGTTTGTTTGCGTTCTAAAATATTCTACTTCGGTATTATTAGGCTGTAATGACAGCTGTAACTATCATTGCTATAGGTATATTATTATACATGTAATTGTAAACAAACATTTCTTCTATGAAAGAGGAGTGAAATCTTCTTTTACCAGCCCTTTTCCCATTTACTAGAAGTCGGACGTAACTTTCAAACGTCACATTATTTGTAATAAAATGAGTTAGTAATTATTATTTCATGTTTAATACATAAGTAATAAGTGTTTTTAGATTCACTGATCAATTGCTTTCGTAATAAAAGTGGCATGTGTTATTCCAAGAACTCTTATTGAGCTCGCTATCATAGAACATTGCTAAAATCAATATTGCTTTACACAAAAATAATCTACAGTATATAAATACATAAGCAATCATAAAAATAAAATAGTCATAATAATTTTAAAGTCGTTCACCACAACAACAAACTGTTTGATTGCATCATTGCCAAATATAGCGATCATCACGTCTCCGAGTTCGCCAATCAATTCAACAAGTAGCGTGAAATTGATGTCATTTTATTTTATAACAGTTAGATACTTCGTTTTAATGTCGATTATTTTATGTTAAACAGTTCTTCGTGTAGGGTAGGTATACATGGTGTCAGGGTTTACTATGCCATCTTATCATGGACATCTTAACAGCCCACTAAGAGAAAGATCACAAATGATCTCTACGTAAAAAAAAATCCCTATTCCAATATTAGTGCCCCGTATAATAAAAAATATCCTAGTAAATATATGTAAAAGGATAGGAGAAATTGTAATAATAAATGTACAGAACAAACAGAGAGAAAATAAAAAAATTAAATCAAACAAACCCTACAATAATAATTTGTCAACAGTTGGCAATACACGCCAACGGCCAAGGTAACAGAGAAAACTCGAATTGAAAGCCAATAGGTACTTTAACTCGATGAGCCAAAGATAGGACCTATAAAAGTAAGGATCACAATTATTGTAGAGTCAAAAAGTACTAACATAAATATACCTTAACGAAAATCGATAGAAAAGTCTCTACATTTTCCAGTCTGATATTGTTTAATTCGACAACACATTTTACTAATCTTTGGAAGGCAAACTAATACTAATCCATTTTATGAATTAACATTTAAAATATTCGATACTCCATCATACCAAGATAGGCTTATTTAATAATAATATTCATAATCATTTCTAAAACGACATCATCATTGACGTATTAATCTTTGGGAAAATAGACTCTACCAAATAAGTTAATCTGTCACAAGATTATAAAATAGAAAATAACTTTCACTGCTGATTAAATTTACGGTTGTTATCTTTATTACATGAAAATATGAGGATTTTTTAACAAAAGCTGGAGAACAACTGAGTTTAAAAATGATAAATTACATTGCAGAATTCGCTTATTTGTTTGACGTGTAGGTAGGTACACAATACATTATCTTAGGGAAGGCCTGAGTGGGCGCCTACGTGCGATGATTCGCGTTGCCAATATTACGCAGCATATAGCTCGTATAGGTAAATACTTACCATAATACAATCAAACAGATAACAGACACGGTACACTCTTTGAGCTGGCGCAATAGATATGAATCAACATTGAAAGTAATTGAAATAATTTCATGATTAACTTTAATTTTACCTTCAAACACACTTCGTGATTAAGTACCTATATTTTTAATATAACCTTTGAAATACATACATACCTACTTATGTAGCAATGACGTCAAACACACTTCAAGGAAAATGTCATCTGCCATTTCCCAAAGTGACGTAATATCAAATTAACAATAAATTATAAATGGTAGGTAGGTATATAAAACTACATCTTTAAATGCACGTACTTGTTGAATACAGAGGTACAAAGAATAAACAAAATCATTGTTTTCTAGTTATCTCTTTTTTGTATAATCCCAATAAAAGACTTGCCGACAAACTGAGACGTTACTCAGAAAAGCTCTACCTAAATCGTAATGACTTTAATGAGGTTATAAACGCGAATGTTACTTATAAAAACGTTAGGATTTGAAGAAAAGGGTAAGTATGTTTTTCTTAACATAACGTTAATATGCCAATAAACTAGAGTAGGTAAGATAAAATTGATTTGTTCTCAAAACAATAATTAGCTATTTTACTGAATACACTTAACGTAAAAATTATACAATGAGGGTATTATCGCTTATTATGATCCCTGCAAACATTGAATAAAAACTTGAATAAACAATAGATGTTGGTGTTTTAACACAAACAGGTTAACAACATGAGTAGGGCATGTAGATAAAAGAAAATTACAGAATTAGAAATTTACTAGAGTCTATACCTACAATGCATCTGTGTTTATAATGATAAAGAGTTCATTAACAATACATCTAATAATGCCAACAAACACGTAAACATATATTTTTCTTTGTTTCCATCTTATTTATCTATCTGAAATCGTATAAAATTAATATTTACTGTAAAATAATACTTCTGTAACGACGTTAAGTTGCAATTACGTTCTGCATGATCGCGCTTGTGCAAGTGAAGCGGTGTGGCTAAGGAAATATGCACACATTACTGTGGTACATCATGCACGCGATCTGAGGCGCCAGCAAATCAACCGCCACTCGAGCCTAACAGCCATGAACAAGCGACGGCGATGCCTCCAAGCAAAATATTATACGTTGTACTCACATTATGGTTGCCTACCTTGAATTTGTAGAGACTGACATTTTGTCAAACATTTTGACAAAAACTATATTCAATGTAATTGCTCTATGTACCTAAGTAAAGAAATTTCCAACACATCCAGTGATGATGTTGTGAAGTTGAGACCACGTCATATCTAAATGAACGGCCCGGTACTATCGCATCACTCTTGAATGGTTTGCTTCTGAAATGTTTTTCTTTAATGATTATTAATCGGCGCATTTTATTGACTTTTGCGATACAATTCGAATGCCATTGACATACATTCCATATTCCTCCTAACCCATCATCTTTTATTTCTCTTCTATAATAAAAAAATCAATAAGCAAGTTTAACAAACAAAACTTGGCAACCCTGAGTTACTTATAAAGGGCAATGGCGACGCTACGTCTGCTGTGTACATTATCATTATCGTGTGTGGAAAAAGTTGATTATCATTGGCATTTGACTTCGACGATAACATGAAGTTTATGTTTAAGTCCCTATTATCTATTTATCGACGATAATATTTATTTGTATTCTGATAGCAATAAAATATGTCCGTAGCTTATGAGCCAGAACGATCTAGCTCGATGGTCGATTGCTATTCAAGCGACATACCCCTTTACTACACTCAATATGCGTTACGCTTCGTTGGACAAGATTTTTTGCGCACAATAGGTTAACTGTTTGTACTTGGAGTTTATTTACAGTGTCACCCTTTGTCAATAGATAATAACGTTATAAAACAATAGACTTTATAAAGGTACCTGGACTTTTCACGTGTTGGAATCGCAATTATTATTTTATGAGAGATTCATACTATTATTATACACCTAACGGATAATGATGAACACCGTTGTTTATTAAAATCTTTCGTACGAGCCTACGCGTCAAGAGTGCGGCACCTTAAAAGAAACCAGTTTACGAATCAAAACCTACAAGTAAGAAATTGTAGGTTTCTTGTGGTTATTTGAGGCGCGAACCTACAAACAGTCAAATCCGCTAAATAACTGCGACAACCAAAAACCACCTGTAGAGCGCGGGGCTCACTGCACTGGTGTACATTTTATCATAGATGATTGTTATACTTTGAATTAAATATATAGGTATAAGTATAGAAGTTGATATTACAATGCAATGACGAAAGTATTTTGTTATTCAAATGCTTCTTAGAAACATACATAAGTTATAGATATAACAAGGTAAAATCGAATCATGTGATAAATCTGATTTAGCGCAGTACAAATGGGTATCGACTAATTGTGCAATTACAACGACCCCAGTTCGACAGTGGCGCCTAGCCAGAGAGCGATCATGGTCATATAACGCAATCAGTTATTTGTGACTTCAAACTGCAAGATAGTCTTGGCTGGTGACTTCTTTGTTGCATTGTCCTTCAGAAAGAATTTATCATTAACGTACTCGTACTTTATTAATCTTTAGGTATACTTAAATTCTATATTTACTTACTTGTAGCAACATTGATATTTTTCCCACGTCATATGAAAGAAGCAAGTTGGTGAGTTATTTGGCTTGTGTCATCGTAATACAGGACCTCACAGGCGGATATAGATAACATTTCGCTGCATTGACATCATTCCAATAAACTTACGGCTCAGATATTATATCTTAAGATAACAAGGAAAACGCTAACAGCAAAATAAACTAAACAAGTGCGCAAAGTTAATTGCATATATAATATTTCCTGTAGAGCTGACATTTAGTTGATGTCATACAGATATCGTATTTACTCTACAACTCTGCAATATATACAATTAAAGTGAAAACTAGTAGCGGCATTTACCTACTTTGTTTTAAATTTGATACCATTATAACTATATTGTCAACGTCTTCCAAAGTTATTTAATCTTATTTCCAGTTAATAGGGGTTAATGTGTGAAGGTATATCACGTTGCCTTCTGTTTCGGATAAGGTGAGGCGCAGTCCGGCGTGCCTATACTTGAACATGGCGTAGTCGTCGTGGTGCCAGTGAGAGGAAACCGGTTTTGCGCGAGTAGTTACTAACGTTGGTCGTGGGCGTCTGCCTCACCGCTCCCACGACCAAACACACCTAATGCCTTACAACTTTGTCAATTTTAAACCAATGAGTAGGTATTAAGTAAACATACCTAAGACACTTTATTATGTAAGGCTTAACAACTTTTTAACTTGTGTATTGGGATAGCTATGGTCCAATATAAAAAAATGCTAGAGCTATCGAAAATAAGAGGACGTGTACTAATAACCTACTAAATGAAGAACACGGCTAAAACATGCGTTGTTATTACATCATACTAAGATAAGTAAGTACCTACTTATGCCAGTTAAGTACCTCTGAATAGCCTTTGTTGATAGGTACTTTTATAAAGTATATGAAAAATCAATAAACGTTTAAATGCGCCTAGCTAAAGACCTACAATTGAAAATAATATTGCGAAACAATGACAAAACTATAAATTGAAGAATGGCTGTAAAATTCTTACCGACATTAGAACAGGTTTTTTATTTAGAGCTTATGCGGGCCCATTTAAGGTGCAACAAAAAATAAGGTGCCAATAAAGGAACGGAAACCCATTGTTGAAGTGTTATTCTGGCATCAGGAATTTCGGAGAAAAAACGAAGAAGCTAAGGAGTCCATTCTATAGAATCGGCCGGCGAGGAATACAATGAGTCCTTTGTAAACGCAGGCGCCGAAAGGTCTGGCGCGTCTCGGCCGTGGCGGCGCGGGCGTACGACAACGTTCGCTGCCGCCACTGAGTCTGGCACGTTCGTTCTGCCGTATTGTGTACAGTGGTTCTTTAAGGTGACACACCATATCCACGTTCCCGATTCAGCGAATCTAGAGCCCCGTGCGTCGGCGTGCGCTTGCATCTACATACAATGCAACACTTTACAATTATAATACCTAACCCTTCGCCCACTTCCCCTTTACCTGCCCTTTAAAGCATCTCGCCTCACTGATCTATATAGGGATAACTTACTGAAGAAAAAACTTACAACAACTTTTCCTTTATTTTATATAAGTAGGTATCCGTTTTGTCATGAAATAAGAATAGAAATATCTCTTCCTGAGAGAGTCGTTAAAACTAAACGACTTAAGAAAATTATGTGCGTAACATACTTTTGAAAGAAGAAACTTGATTATGTACTTATAACTATGACATATTTAACACATGAAGATAGTATTAGTAGGTCAATTTTCCCTCCATCATCCAATTTTTTGGAACTTTTTTATTTCTTGATATTTTGTTGCAATTAATAAAGCGTGATTTTAAATTGATAATTGTCACAAAGGTTTACCTATACGCAACTGAACTAGGTATAGCTAGGTATTTTAATCGCTAGATAACTAAGTGCTTACCTATAGTTAACAACTAGGTAGTTATGCAAGAATCTAGGTAGGTACCTAGTGTGTTTTTGTTCTAGTCGTATGATTCAGATCGCGTGCTTGTTTGTCATACATCAGGCCACCAGAACCTGACCTATGAATGAAATCTATGAATCAACGAGAAACTTAGGTCCGCGCTTGAACACTGACGCAACAAGTCAAGTAGGTAACAATTACCTAATTATTTGCTTTCCTTTCAGGTCCTGTCAAGTTTATGTCCGTTTTGTTAATACATATAACTAAAAAACCAATGCAACTCTTTGCCCATCGAGCTTTTCCAACAATACATTAGTCTTTTCTGCTTATTTTCGTTTGATCCGTTGTCAAATTATCATAATATTATTTCAACAACTGATCTTTATGGACAGTTATATTTTTCGTAATTCTATGTGTATGTTGTGATCATTCATAGTATTTCATAGCCGAAACAGCTTTACCGATTTTGAAGTTTGATTGAGGGAGCTCATGATATTACCTCAAACTTAAAAATTCGTTGGTCATTCTTAGAATTTCATTAGTTTTCTGTAATATTTGACTCTATCTCAGACTCTATTTCAGATTATTTGTTTGTTTTTATTTAACTAAGTAAATAAGTAAGAACGTGTTATAGAAATGGTATGTAGGGAACTTTTGTACCTATTTTCTATTGCAGTATGAACATAATGTGCTATACGAAAACAAATTCAAGGAACCCACAGTAATGAGATACTGTGCGGTTAGAATGATATGCAACACTTGAAGGTACCTTACATGCTCATTAAATATAATGTTTATCTACATTATTATGTTACAGAGTTACAAAAATGCTATTACCAACATAATATTACGCTTATGATCATTAGTACCTACCTATAAATATATTCCTATGAATATTTTTAGGGCATATCCTTACTCTGTACAGTAATGTACAGGCTTTAGCCCAGAAGTTTCCATCTCCTTTCGGCTGTGTTACAATAACTAAGAAAATCAATCTAAAGTAAGTAGTTAAAATTATATTTTTCTGCCACCGATGCCGATGTATTGTATTGTACCTAGTTAAGCATATGAGTGCCTTATCCTTCAGGAAGTACATGTTCTTTTAATTACTTATCGCACTTCCTATCCTGTACAATATCGTGTGACATAATAAAGCTATTTTAATTATGAACATTTAAATATTTATAAGTAAGTATACTGAACTCTACCGTCGACTCTATCTACGTACTCCCCAGAAACTTGGATTGCATTCATAGAATTATGAGCCTATGGATAGGCATTCTAGAACTCTAACAAAACTATTACATTTAAGTACACAGAGTTATTTTTATTCGGAACAAAACTATTGAAAATGATTTCATACGATCAGATAAGATAAAATTACATAAAATAGTAATATACATTCATCTAGATTTATTCATATCGCTTGATAATTGATATAAACAACGGCACACGCGTTTGATGAATTCTAAGAAACCTTTATCGGCCTTGTGACAATCGTGTTGTGTTTTTTTAATCTTTGCGCCTCAATGTGTTCGGGCAAAGAATAAAGGTGGTTACCGCCTTTGTAGGCATTCATTTACCGATAGAATAATAATGTCGGATTCTTAAGCGCCGATTACACTACCCTACATGGAGGGCCCTACATCTTGTAGGGCACGGCACTACATGTTGTCTAGTTAATAATCACCATGTAGGCTGTTAGGATACTACATATCGGAGATTGGCGAGTCCCGACCGCCCTACATAATGTAGTGCCCTACAAGATTTAGGGCCCTACAAGTAGGGTCGTGTAATCGGCGCTTTACACTACACTATTGAAATAAATCAAATTTCATTAAGTATTTAATTCACTCAATATTGCTTGTTTCTATTAATACATAGATTCAGAATAGATAGCAGGAATCGGAACTACAGTTTCGGCCAGACATAACTGCTAGATTCGTACCTAGTTCTTTTCTATATTATTAAAATAAGGACTTAATCTACTTCTGGAAGTAGGTACGCAACTAAACAGATAGTTAGATCTTAAGGTATTTAATTAATTAATGCAATTTATTATACTTACTTAGATCTAGCATTCAAGTAGTTAGTTGTAATACGTAGGTAGCTAGTTGTTCACATTATTGTGGAGTTAATTGGCTCACAGTCAGACTATGCGCCATATAAGGCAAGTTGCCGAGAATCTAGTCCCTCGAGCCGACCTGCGGTGTCCGTACAACCGCTTTCATCATACCTTCATTACTTATGTTAGCGAAGTACCTACTTACTTTATACGTACCTATTCTTCTTTAACATGCCACATTTTTTTAAGATGAGTATTTGGAATGTGGTAACAGCTAATGGACGTCAAGCTGCCGGCGCCGCCTACTCTAGATAATAGCTATCCATATAATCATATCCATATATCCATCTAACCATAGTAACTTTATCTCTTCATTTTGCGACGCTAGAACAATAACTAAGGTACTAAAAAAGGTGTCATTTTGTGTACATTGCCTTAAAATTGATCGTTAGCGTCATATTTATCATGGTATATGTACAACCGGTTTGATTGTTATCTAGGCGCTCTCTCGCTTTGTCAGATTTCAGTTGTAAAAAACTTTATATCCAAATTAACAACCAATTAACCAAACAGTAGTAAGTATATATCGGTAGGTATACATCAGACAAATACACTAAATATTGTACTAGGATACCAATTATCAGGCGTCCTATCTTGAAAATAGCCCTAAATGATTCTATGATCTTTTTGGTTTTTATTTTAAAAACAAAACAAAAACGTGGAATGCGTTCCATAGTAGAGCCGACCTTCCGCCCCGCCTTCACATTCCTTACATACATAGTTGAATGCTTATTTCACTTGGGATAAAATCACAAAAAATAGATTGATGGTATCATCCCAAGAAAAACTATTTAAACAGACATCTTCTGCTCCATAATTAATTGCGAATTAACATCAGTAGGTAATTAAGATAAATACAAAATTATCTTTTGAATATAAAATGTTTTTATGTGAGAATATTTTAATTGCTTTTTAGAATAAGGGATTATGTTTATGATTATATAGGTACCACACCTTATTGTATAAGGTGCATTGTGAAAATAAAAAATAAAAAGTTATTTAAAATGATGTCATAAAAAGTTATCATATCCTACCAATATTATAAATGCGTAAATTTGTGAGGATGTATGGATGAATGATTGTTGTAAGTACTCTTTCACTCTCAAAAATTACTGAATGGATTTTAATGAAATTTGGGATTTAAGTAGTTTAGGGTGAAAAATAAAATTTATGCTACCTTTGCAACACGGGTGAAGCCACGGGCATCAGCTAGTTTTAAATAATGTAATAAAAATTACGAAATTACCCGATAGATGAGATTAACTGTCGAAAAAAAACCTCATGGCTCGTGAAGGTGGTAAGAAAGAACCCTACTATACCCTTTATGGTGTTTGGTGTTACAGCTACGTGGGTACCTTAACGCCTGTTTTAGTCAAGCATTTAAATGGAATATGTTTTACCTACAGTGGTCGTAGTATCATTAAACATTTGACGTGGCAAAAAGGGGTCCATATTGGCTCACCTAAAGTTCTTCTTCCGAAAATGTTCTTCCTAACGATTTGTAGTCCGAATGATCACTCTTCCTAAAATTTTTAATCCTAAAGTTTTCATTCATACTATTTGTATTGCTACCGGCGATGTTCATAACACTCATGTTTCCGAAAGTCGTTATTAATAATATCGTTATGTAAATATATTTAAACTCCTAATGTTTTTTATCATAACGCTTTTATCCCTAAACATTTTCACCATAATATTTTCTCTCATACTTAGAAAGAAATATTTACCAAGTGAAAGTAATAAAAAGTTTTGTTTTTATACTATTTCTTGTTATTACAAAACAACTTTTTACATTTTTACATTAAACCATTTTTTTTTAAATTATTGTTTATTAAAATTATTAGAATATTTTTGTCTTAAATGAATGAAATCCATAAAACAGAACTAGTTCACGGTTATGCTTATGGTCTGAGAGTTTACCATAAGGCTCACCGCACATTGGAGACTAGACTGTTTCAAGACTGACTTGCCTCATATAGACAAGTCTGTCTTAAAACTAAAACGAAACAGTTTTGACTACGATACGTAGCACACATAAAACAAAACTGTCTATCTGAGACAATATTGTCTATACGACGTTTTGTTCCAAGTGTGCGCATATTCATACATATTGTAAAGCAATAGTCTGTCTTAAGACTGTCGTGTTCCAAGTCTGCGCTCAGCCTAACCGTAACTAAACCAATAAGTAAGGCTGACCGCACATTGGAGACTAGACTGTTTCAAGACTGACTTGCCTCATATAGACAAGTCTGTCTTAAAACTAAAACGAAACAGTTTTGACTACGATACGTAGCACACATAAAACAAAACTGTCTATCTGAGACAATATTGTCTCTACGACGTAAAGCAATAGTCTGTCTTAAGACTGTCGTGTTCCAAGTCTGCGCTCAGCCTAAATGACCAATTCGGTTCTGGCACTTCGTCGGCCGCTGCCGCGGCACGCTCGCTGCGCTCGCTGCTCGCGTGCATTGGGGTCACAGTTCTACCATAACCTAAACCAATAATTATAAATAGGACCCATTTCTTTTCAGGATCTTGACTGAATGATTGGAGAGGGACTCTGGTTTTGCTCTGGTCTTTGGTATATTATGTTATACCCATTGATTTACATATATCAATGGTTATACCTACATGTTGTCAACAAAGTTACGCAAAATTAATGTATATGTTATAGTCAAAACTCATAACCGGTCAAAACCATTTTTGACCGAAAAAATCTGTCAATAGTGGTTTTGACCGAATATAATAATACTATATTCTAGTTTTACATTAAAAAAAATGTTTCTAGCACTCGCCATACCACCACCATACTAACCTCGCCGTCACCATACTAACCTAACCTAACCAACTGTTTCGGACTTTTACCTTAATATGTATTTTGGTATGGTGATAGATGATAACCTAGAAATGGTCATAGGCTATAAATAATCACGCCATCATTCTTAGGGGGTAGGTAGTAGGAAAACTTAACTTAAAACTTATGCGGGTAAAAGATAGTTATAGATCAAATTGTGATTAATTTAGATCAATTTTCAATGAGTTTTGACTAACATCGATGGTCAAAACCACTTTTGACTGCAAAAAACAGTATTGTTGACTGTTTTTTGCTTTGATTGAGGGTTTTGACTAAGCACGTCGGTCAAAACCACTATTGACTGTTTTATGCAGTTAAAAAAGGTTTTGACCGGCAATGAGTTTTGACTGTAACATATATAATATTGATTATTATGAATAAAAATTAATCTAAACAAAAAAGATATGACTTTAAATTATAGTATAAACGATGGTTATGTTGAGAAAATATAGGAAAACAAATATGTAATAGTATAATAGATGTTTATTGCTAATGAAATTATGAAGTTGAATGCTTCGGATTATTAACATTAGGGACAAAAAAATTAGGAATTGCGATTGTTAGGATGAAAAATGTTAGGAAGAACATTTTCGGGCTTCCAATTATAGGAGAACTTTGGCGCACCCGGCAAAAAGGCAGGCCGTTTCAATCAAAGAAACCTCCTTTCTTTAAAGGTATTATGGTGTACAAATTATAGTCAGTAGAGTTTCTGCGATTGAGTGTTAGGGTAAATCAGTCCCTTGATGTTCGCTTTAAAATTTATTTAATAAGGACGCCTTTGTTGTTGCGATTATAATGGGTAAAACACAAGAAATATGTATTGCGACATCTATCGACAAAACGTATTACTAAAAACTGCAAGTGTTCACAGATGGCTCTATTTACAAAAAATATTTTAGCAACCAAGCTAAATAAAAAATACGTAATGATAAAATCACCTAGTACCAAGTCACCTCCAAGTAAAATCCAAATAGAATAAGATAAAGAGTAACTTACAGTTTTACTAATATAACTTACAACACTCTAATCTGTGACATTGTGACCTAATGGCGTAAATGTACGAACATCATCATTGCGCATGGCTTCTGCTTTGAACCTTATACATTTATATCCAGCTGGAGGAGCCAATCTTTTGCGAGCGGAGTAAGGTTGTGGAGCTCACCCATTCCCCCAGAGAAATAATTATCATTTAATGATGAAACCAAAGACCAATGTGGAATATTGTACAATACCATAGTTGGTGAGCAACAAACATAGCCATACACCCAGCAGGCCTTTTTGATTGTTGTTTCGACCTTGTTTACTTCTCTACCGTCGGCTTTATAATAGAATAGTTATTCAAAATTTACTTAGTTTTCCAAAAAAGAACATTCCAGTATTTTCATGGTCTTCATTGTCAATCATCCTCCAGCAAATCTTTGAGAAACATTAATATAGGGGCACGCGTCCTAATGTTGGCACTGCACCAGATTATCAGCACCCCCAACAAAAACTCAAATTATAAGCTTTCTATTAATTAATTTCGGCTACCATTTAACAAACATTAAAATAAGATCCTTTTGGAATTATAAACTGATCCAAACACAAAAAGCGATATTTTAAAAAACGCGGGAACATGTCCTTCACATTACTTTGTTTTGACAGTTTCTTAAGATCGTAGGTAAGTTCAGGTTTTTTTATTTTACTTTATTTTAGATCTTTTAGATAGTTTTTACTGAACCTTTAGGTTTTATTCATGTATAAAATGTTTTATAAGGCTCATCTGACAATGGAAATGAACGTTATCTTGATTTTATGTTCATAAATGAGGTGCTGACATCTGGGTTCAATTTTTTTGCGAATTGCTAATTATCGGCACTGGTACTGTTACATGACAAAGTGGTATGTAAAATTGTTAATCCACATATTTTATTGTAAAGCGTGATTATTTTATGCCTAGAATTCAATATTCTTGGAAAAAGTACTCTATGATTTCGGATTTCATATCCTGGCATGGTGCTGAAACGAACATTGCTAGTTATTTTCATAGTGTTGATATTATGATCAAAAGAATGTCTATTATTTTTTGGAATTTTTTATATTTGTGTAATTATTTTTCTGAAACTTCGGTTGTTAGGCTAGGTATAAATAAAAGAGATTTTGCTATAAACATTGGATTATTTCATTTATCTACCTAATTTTATGTCTAATTTTAAGGTGCTGATAATTGGCTCAGTCAATGCCAATAATTGGCGATGATGGTGCCAATAATTGGCGCCAGGGTCATTATTTAGTCAGACTCATCTAAATAAAATGTGTATAAATAATAACTATTTTTTATAACAAAAATCAATTATTTATTAAATAATGAACCAAGAAAGCATATTGTTATAGTTGTTATCATTATCATCACTGTGATAAACGATGTTAAAGTAGGACTAACTCTTAAAGTGCTGATAATTGGTAGCATCACCCTAATTCCATACAATTTTATCCATGCTCTCTTAAGCAATAGATCACTATATTAACTGACTGATCATATTGTAATCTGAATATGCATAAAACTTAACCAGGGAAGAGGATTAATAGATGTGGGAATTGTGAATATCTATGATCCATTTTGCAGCGTAGGTTAGTTTGGTTATAGATTTTTGAGAATTAAAGTGGAAGATTGTTGACTGTGGCTAAATTTTTATTCTAATGATATCATCATGACTTGAGTCTAATACTGGAAATAGGGAAATATTTGTAACAAGGTTATTTTCAGTTAAATGATAAAAAATACATTTTTTAAAATCTTTTATTTACACAACATTCCAAACTTCTTCAAAAGCTGAACATAATTTAGCACATGTAAGTGCAGCTGATAGTGGATAATTGCTTATTGATATAACATCTTCTGAATAATCTACTTCTACTTTACCATGTGCCATAGCACCAATAATCATAACAATTGGCTCATCTTTTGGTACTAATTCTCTACAATTTGTTACAACTTTAGAACTAAAAGACATTGTCACTTTTTTTACTCCCACAGGTAAATGAGATGTGACTGGATTCTTAATAACTTTCAGCAGTTTCATTGGACCATCTGAAGCTCTTATTGCAAACTTGTGAAGTAGTTGAACTGAAACAGAAATAAGTAAAAAATTAGAATGTAAAATACAAAAAAAAAACAGTTTTTATACTAATGCATTAGGATAAAATGATAAATAGGCTGCACAATAAGTATTTACAAATTATGCATTTTTTAAACCAGAAAACCAATAAGTAATAAAATTCTTACCCATTAGACCTGCAAATCTCTTAAATGTCCTTGGTATTCTAGTTTGAGGGTTAATTTCTATTAAAACATTTTTCTCAGTATGAATATAAACTTGTAATAAGCCAGCTCGATTCAATGGTGAGTCCATAAGCATAAGTAAAGATTGATGAGTGATATCAGGTCTACATGAACCTGGATCCAATCCATTTTTCCTTAAAATATTTGCATGATCATCACAATTTAACAGCTCAAAGCTATTACCTGTCTAAAAGCAAAAAAACAAAAAGAGTTAATTATGTAATAACTTAATCATTAGTGGATAATTAATTAATCATTAATAACTAGGATAATATCAAATTCTGCTGGAATATAATGTATACATAAATGTAATTAATTTTAAGTAGTGTTATGTCAAACAATTAAGCTTTTGGTTCATACTTATAGGTAAGACAGCTATTAACAGTACAATTATTTACTTATATTGTATTAGTAGTTTTTAAATAATTTTGTTTACTGATTTGTAATTTTGTTTACACTAAACACCACTTTAAAAATTACATTAATGCATTCTTATAATAGTTTTTTTAGATAGATAGATATTAAAATCATTCTGAGCAACTTATTCATAACCATTGGAGACTAGGTACCTTTTCAATATCCCAACAACGACCACTATGTGACCAAAGCATAAAAAGAATCCTAAATTAAATAAAGGTTGAACAATTATTATTTATAATATTACCATGCTTTCTCAAATCAAAGGTTTTGTTAAGGCACTAAGAGAAATCCAACAAACTTAATTAACATTATCATGATAAATACAATGAACCACAAGCAGCCTCGTCTTGTATGCAGCCATGAGCTTTTTTTACCATGATGTTTATTAACGTTTGTTTTACATTGATGTATTGGACGCTAAATGATCATAAGACTTAAACAAAATATTACCTTAACAGTTTCAAGTTGAGCTTTTTCTAAAATAACAATAAGACGCTTTTCTTGCTTTTTAATGTGTGATGTGACCAAATGCTTCGGTACGGGATCGAACTCATGTTCGTCATCTTTTACTAGTTTCCTTTTCTTGCCCATGATATAGGGAATATGTTTTATGCTAGCACTTATTTACTTCTGTTTTTTAAGTAAAATTTCGATAATAAAACAACAGATAACCACACAAAATATGCACGTGCCAATGTTATTTTTATGACATTGACAAGCCTGTCAGAATCAGATGTCATTATTTTTCTCACTGAAAAAAAAAAAAAAAAACAAAGCAATTATTCGATAATCCCTCTCTTTTTACCCAGTCATAAGTTTACCACCACACCACTCTTACAACAACAACAGACAATGTACAGACCTATTTCATATAAATGTTTTATTTGTGTTTTAATGATCTTCTAAAACTAAAATTATACTCAACAACTCAAATATAAAAATAAACAAAAAAAAATGGATAAATCAATGGTACGGAGCCCTTTGTGCGTGAGTCCGACCTTTTTTTACCTTTTGCTGTCAGTACCTACTTATCTTAGTGTCATACATAACTAACTGTCAGAATATGCGATTTCTGTGTTTCAGTGTGTACAGTAGGTAATAACAATATCGTTTGATTCGTAATTTTGCATTATTTATGTGTTTTTAATACGGTTGGGAACTGTTTGAAATGGCTAATGATAGAGAGGTTTTACGAGAAATATGGGACGGAAAGTTACCAATATGTTTTCAATTAGCTCAGGAAGAAATTATGGAAATACAACAACCTGATCCTTTTTATGTGATGGTTCCAAGATTAAGTTATTTTCCTCTTGTTACAGACAAAGTATGTAAACATTTCTTTTAAATGTATGTCAGACACATTTAATTTTGTTTTACTTTAAGCTGAATCCTTTCTGTTTAGCATAAATTGATAATCTTTTTAATTGGATTTACTTGCAACATTACCATGTCTATTTTTATTTAGTCATTTAGTGAGAGTTTTGATTGATATTGTAATGTGGAAATACAAATAAGTACACTAATGTAAATTTTCAGATGAAAAGGCATTTTTTACGTTACATATCTCAAGAAAATGCTGACAATGAAATGTGGTTGGACTATAATGGACAGCCACTGAAATGGCATTACCCTATAGGATTTCTTTATGACCTCTTCTGTGGTCATGATCCTCAACTACCATGGCTTTTGACTGTCCACTTTAATAAATTTCCAGAAGAGATCCTGCTCCATTGTCCTAGCAAGTGAGTTCTAAAAAAATATGTTCTACACATGTTTTGTTAGAAGCAAGATTTATGAATAAGTGTTTCTATTATTTTTGATTATTTAATGTAGTTAGTAGTTAAGATTACTATTATTGTTGTAATTATAGTAATCAGTAGCAATTATATTTCATATTGATTAGTAAAGATTTCATTATATATGTTTCAGGGATTTTGTGGAGGCACATTTTATGTCTACAGTAAAAGAGGCTGATGTCTTGAAACATAGAGGTCAAGTAATGTCTACCATGCAGAAAAAAGATCATAATCAATTGTGGCTTGGGCTGCAAAATGGTAGGTAACTCGCTAATTTTATAAAGACTTGTATAACTGAATCTATCCCACCACCACAAACTAAACACTCACAGCTCAAGGTGCAAGGGAACATCTTTAATCCTACTATAAATTAACTCTCCTATTACAGATAAGTTTGATCAATTTTGGGCTATAAATAGGCGTTTGATGGAATCACATGGAGACAATGAAGGTTTTAAACACATACCTATTAAATTGTACTCAGAAGATGGAACATGCAATCAGCGTCTAGTCAGCCCCAAGAACAGTGATGGTAGTAGAAAAACAATTCAACAAATGATTGGAGAACTTTATCCAGATAAAAATGATGGTTTGTATTATACATATCACAGATTAGTAATAATATTACTTATAAGAAGTTATAATAATAATCACAACTAGCTTTTAAACAAACAGACTCATTGCAGTTTTAATAGTTAGTATTTATCTTGTGTTGAATTCCATGCATGTCATGTTGCTATTAACCCCTAAAAAGGTGGCTTAGTTATTATGAGTGTATTTGTTTAGTGTTAACTTACAATATTCATCTATTCTAACATTACATGTTATTTACTTGTTTATTTTTTTATTACAGTTAAATTAAGAACACATGGAGTAATCATTCCCAATGAGACACCACTACAATGGCTATCTGAACATTTAAGTTATCCAGACAATTTTTTACATTTGTGTATATTTTAAAAAATAGGTTTCCTAATTCTTATTCCAAGGCAAAACTTACATTATTATAGAGAGAGTGCTACCTATTTGCTTCGGGTATTATATACTTAGGTACATATAAGGTAATATTTACCTAAGCTTACTACCTCCAAAAATTAAAAGTAAGCCAACAATAAAACTGGTATAAATGGTTTAAAACCCTTTACAATTCTGGAATAATAACATGAAATTTTATTTCATAATATCTAGTACAAAGAGTAAAACTTTGCCTAATGCTTAATATCTATTGTGATAAATTTATGATTGTGTTATATTTCCGTATTTTAACTGGGATAGGAGGATAAGTGCATTTAAGCTCATCAGTATATTTAATATTTAAAACATGATTTTTTAAATAAAACTCATTTTATTTAAATGCCTGCAGAATAATCCTAATTACTCATTTTGCTTATAGTGAAACTAGTCAACTAAAAAGCTTACATGTTTTAAAAAGGTATCATGAGTGAAATAAAGATGTAAAAAAGAGGTAGAATGTTTGGACAAAGTTAAGATTCTGGAGGCCTTAACATTAGTTTTTCAACATGTACATAGTGACACAGTTAACAAATAAACTTATTACAATTTGTACATAAAGGAAATAAAGCTTAATAATAAACAGTTTTTTAAATTACTCTAGTGCCCTTTAAATATTATAATTCTGAGTGCTGTTTATTTTTTTGAATTATATATGGAATGTGTCTTGTAAATCGCTTGCATCCATTGTTGGCGAATATTGGTTTGTCTTCATTTGGACCATATGTTATGACTGATAAAGCTTCCCTGTAAATAGTAATTAAAATATTTTAATAAATGTATAATACAGATGTACCTACTGTTTTATTATTTTTTTAAAATTTACTATAACAACCCAGCAATCAGAACTGCTAGCGTAGCAGCGGAGATAGGCCCTAATTACTATTACAAAAGTTAAGTTCCTCCTACATAAATATGAAATAGCAAAGTGCAAGAGACTCTTTGCTTGAGGGTCATCCGCACCACCACAGTCAGCGTAAAGTAGTAAGTGTCGTCAGAGACAAACCACTCATCCTAAAAAAAACGAAAAAGAGGCGAATAGAATTTATCAACAACTGACAGGGAAAAAGGATACATACGGTACCGATCGCAACAAACTTGCTTCCTCGCATAAGATATTAGCTTTTAATAGCTAGTCTAAAAAAATTAATTTTTTACAAAAAAATACTCACGCCATCATTTCCTTGGACGGATGATACACAGAATGTGACCTGAATTCTGCAAGAGCACACATTTCCACATGTTGCTGTTCTAGTGGTAAAAATGGCACGTAATGGTCAATTAAATGATTTGCTATAGCTGCGGCTTTTTCAAACCCTCCTGAAAAACATTTTATTTAATAGTTTATGGACCATGTTAGCTAAAGTTGATTAATGTCAAATAAATATTTCAACTCAACTAGCTTAATTAGAGGATGGGTGGTTTATTGTAGGCTCATGTTTAAAAGATTTTTCTAGCACATATTTAACCCAGCTTTTATTTATACTACATTAACTATACTTGGATCCGGGAAAACATATTTTTCGCAATTAAAGAAGTGAAGTCATTTATTGTTCGAAAACGTAATAATCTGTTTCCAGTTTGCCTTTTTACCTTGGAAATATGCTGTCCTCCTTATAATTGGCTCAAAATCATGAAATTCAACTTCATTCCTCTTTGCACCATTTTCGTACAAATCTAGCAATTTAGTTGCTATTTCTTGTCCTCCAATATTTGATATGAAGAGAAATATGCTGTCTCTGTAATTAAAAATAATAACAAAGTTTAAATACTGTATTTAGAGTTTGAATTCTAGTGACTTACGCCACCTAGCCGACAATGCGCCACTGAGCGATACCCAGACTATCGCAGCTTACGCATGGTAATTTACGTATTAGCCCATTCAGGATAATAGATTGTGTTAGTTCGTTTTCGCTCTTTTAAATTGAGAACAAAAAACTCAAGTAGGCATAGTCCTTTTCCCCAGGGAATAAGAAGACCGGTGAACCAATAAGGCACCGTTCACTACTAGGTCTGCCCCTTTTTCGGTAGGCCCTTGCGCGGATACCTGAACAAAACATCAAACATTTACAAACCTATAATCGACTCCATCAACAGCATGATGGTGATCAAGCATGGGTTTTACGGCATCTAACACGGACGGGCACATATCATGAATTTCATCAAAAATTATAAGCGATTTTGGACATCTTTTAACTAAATTATTCAATGTTGATACCAAATTATCCTGCAAATGAAATAAAGTGTTAGGTTAATTTAAGAATCAAGCGAAATCCGACTGAAAAAATTTTAGACAATATCACGAAATTAAATATACACACCTCAACAAAGTCTAGGGATATTTTGTGTAAAGTTGTGAAACTCAAAAAATTTGGTTTGTAATTTTGTTTTTTTTTAAATTCTTTTGATGAAAACCTACTTTGTTAACCTTTTTCAACCATTCTAAATTTGAATTTGAAAAATTAAATTAAAAATAAAAGATTTACGCGGCTTAAACGTAGTCAAGTTCGAAAATGTCATTTACCAATAGTAAGTTTTGACTGCTTTTTTGTGTAAAATTTAAGTTTTATAACAATTTAAACGTTTATTTCGAATGAATGATATTGTGTGCATCAAGCAGCGGCGCCATTTCATCAGAGAGAAAATGTTATGGGCAGTAGGCATGCTCCCAGCTGCGGGTACTAAGCGGAGTATTGCTGAAGAGATTAGAACAATACAAAATATGAAATCAGGGTTATGGTCACGTTATCGTGCTACTGGTGAAGTGGCTGAAAGATACCACAGCAAAAAGTCTATCACCACTTAACGACATGATCGATTTTTGCAAGTTCCCGCGAAAAGACAGCCAAATGTTACTACCATGCAGCTGGTGTAGAGGCTCCAGCTCTTGGTGGAGCCTTTTGCGGGTGACCAAACTGTCAGAAGAAGTCGGCACGAAGCCCACCTTTATGCTCGCATACCGCTTTATACTCCAGCACTACGCCGAGCGAATCGCGCACGACCACTAGACTGGGCTCGTGAACATTTGCTCTGCAAAGATAACCTGTGATCTGTAGTAGTGTTTACACATGAGTCCCGGTTCGGTTTCCACTCGGATTCACGTAGAGAACGTGCTGGGCGAGTTCCTGGTTGTGATAGCCGTCTACAACATCCTCAGGAAATCTATTCATACCACGATAGAACAAGTTATGGTTTGGACGGGAATTTGTATCGGTCGAAGAACAGAGCGCGTTTTGATCAGAAACACCATAACGGCTGAAAAATAACTGAACGAGGTGCTAGTACTAATAATCTACCCCCGTAGACTAAAATTGGGACAAATGTTCAAGTTCATGGACAATAACACCAGTTCGCATAAAGCGAGAGTGTTGACGAGCTGGTTGCAGGAGCACGACGTATCGATTTTATGCTGAACCACTCAATCCCCTATCCTCAAAACCATAAAATACGCGTAGGACATGTTCAAAAGAAGGGTTTTGGTGATTTTTCCTGCATAAAATTGCGATGGAAGGGCAACTTTTTTTGCATCCCAGTCGGACCAGGAACAATATACCGCACCAAGACCTGAATAACATAATAAGAGCATGAAAAACCATTTCAGGACCGTTATTTACGGTTTTTTTAATGTGCTGACTACTGATTACTCACATAACAGTTAAAAACAGATTATTTTTTGCTTATTTTCACTTTTGCTTAAGAAACACATTCATTGTTAGTTTTACTAATTTTCCAAGTTTTTTATTTATTTGAATAAAAAATTATTTATGCAAAAATAATTCTTTTATTTAATTCTGGATTGTAGCCTGATAAATGGTCTTTATAAAAATATAAACATGTTGTATGCTATCTTCAATAATTTTGAAGTTAATTGAGTAAATACCAAATATCCCTAGACTTTGTTGAGGTGTGTATTTTCTAACTTAATCAATTAAATATCCAGACTAAAGGCCTTTCTATAAAGCTTAGTAAGTATTATAAAAAGTGATGTAATTAATTAACGAAGATTTTGAATTGAATGAAAAATAGTTTATTAAGTACTGCAAAATATAGACACAGAGCATGATAACAATAACAAGGCTTAATAGTTACATACAATTTGCAGAGACAATAGTGTGATAAAATAAGGTTAACTATGGTTTCCTTACTAGGCAAGCCTGTATTGAGGAAACCCGATGTGTACATTCACTTGAAATTGCATTGTGGATTTTAATATTGATTTCATTTTTTTCAGGGCAGTCTTTTGAAAACATAGGAACACAGTCTTCTTAATGTTAAGCAGCCACTGATATGTTAGTGATAACCCTTCTTCAGCCAAAGAACACACTGTGGGCCATGTAGGACCATGAAATATTAAAGCTGTGTCATCTGCATAACACAGCATGTCGCAATTTTGAATTGGGATATCAAAGATGTCATTCAAATATAGAAGGAAGACAGTTGGGCCTAGTATACTTCCCTGTGGCACACCAAAAGGAACATATTGCGAGTCATTAATTGACTGGCCAACCTTTACACACTGTCTAATGAATGAGACAGTTACGGTTGCTCGACTACCAGTTGAAGCCAAAAGCAGCCTCTCAGTGATAAAACGGTTGTGTAAGCAGCTGAAGTGCATGAGGTCGTGGTTTCGAATCATACGCAAAACAATTCTTTGTGTGATCCACATATTATTTTCAGGACAATAATTTAACTTTGCTATGGGAGTAACCATACACAGCCACATGACTCATATAACAACAGTGTTTTAATGGCTGCTACCAGAATAACGCTTAAAGTTTATGCTGGATAGTTGGTACTCAAGGTTCCAAAAGTTTAATCCTTCAGCTCCCTAAAAAACCTTAAAATGAAATTTCTAAGGTCCAAGCTTCATCTAAGCACTCTACAAATACTTTGTGTGGACAAATTAGATGGTTACTGGAAAACACTGTTTAAGTTTGGAGTCAAAGTATTTTAATGGAACAATAACACCTATCTGAGAGAACACTCCAAACCACCTCATACAATAATTCACAAAGAACTTGCTCCCCAATAAAGTAAAAGTTGTACAAACTCATTGAAGAAATTGTGTCAGCTGTTGTAGTTGTGTATGGTCCCAGTTGCAGTTTAAAAACAAATATTTAGAAGATACAACACAGAAAAAAACAGCTTTAACCCAAATGTCCATCTGGGTACATAAGTTGCATAGCTGCATGCCTGATTTATGCATAATAATAAATAAATATACCAACTGCATATTTCTACTGAAACCACATAAAAGACATGTCTATTCTATGAATAGTTAAACTTATTAAGTTAAAAAATTGTAGTGTTTGTAGGTAGATTTGTGAGTAGATTTACCCCCAGTTTGTGAATGACTGATCAAGTCAAAATCAACTAATCTAGTGTCAAAACTATCATTTTCAGGAACTAAAATGACAGTTTTGACACTTGATTAGTTGATTTTGACTTGATCAGTCATTCAGAAACCGGGGGTTAGTATCTAAAAACAGTATCAATATGGAAAAGTGACTTACTTTCTTCTGTTGCAGGTTTGAGCAATCAAAATCCTTTTTTCCCATAAACAACTTCACATGCTTACTCTGCATTCCTTTTTTATAAATTGCTTCCGCTATCATTGTTGAAGCATAGTTTTTACCTACCCCAGGCCAGCCATGCAAACTTATGACCAAAGCTTTTTTGTTACTTTTGTTGTCATCTTTCAATGCTTCTTTATGTGCTTGCAAGATATTTACTAATTCGTTTACTAGTGGTTGGCCAAACATTCTTTGTGATAAGGATGTTTTAAGTTCTAAAATTAAATACATGATCATGTTACCAAAACTTTATACTTGTTTAAAAATAATAAGTAACAAGCAATAGACTGGAATATTTTTAAATTAAACTAGGGTTATTAAATAAATACTTACTGTTTAAATCAAAAGGTACATGTTCATCATTACAACATTCCATATATCTACAAATGGTATTGTCTTTTATCATATCCCATTTGTACCAGCTACCTGCGGCTGCAGCTGTGCCGATTATTGACAATGTAATAAGTTCTGATAAAGCATAGTGAAATAATAAACATAGGGAAATTGTGAAAAGAGGGACTTTATATGGAATTAACATTTTTAATTTATACAATTTTACAATCAATAAATAAGATGTCTTATTCCAATGAAATTAGTAACAGTCTCATACATTGAGATAGTAAAACATTTCTCTAGATATTCAGAATTTATTTCAATTCTCACCGCACTATTTACATTTTACTTCAATCAAAATGAATGAGACTTGAGGGCAAATTGTTTGACATTGACATAATAAAATTGACAATGACCACGGAAAGTAAGTGGAGGCGACATTAATTTTATGTAGTAATTTATAAAATAATCAGGGCAACTAAAAGGTTATTTACTGTTTACAGACCCAGACTTATACTAATCTCGATTACTAATATATTAGGTTGGGAAAAGGTTTTTACAAGACATTTCTCAAAGTTTATTAACAATATATTTAACGTTTTGTTCAATGACTGCATGCTGTGTGCACAGTTACTGCAGAAACTTTGGGATTTCTGATAAAAAAACGCGACAAATAGTTTTAGCTCTCTCTCTCTCTTGATATCAACCATACAGAACTTATAAAATTCTGAAGATACCGAAACAGGTAAAAATCTGAACATATAAGTCCGGGATAAATGATGGATGCACTTTAACGTCTATAACCCACCAGACACTGACACTCTTCATTTTTGCTAAGTAGCATGTGGCCTAGCGTTAGGGTGATGAAAGACGCTAACCTTTGAATGCTGTGGCATAGAGTTGACTAAATATAATTTATATATAATATGCATTTATAGAACTCCTTCATCGAGTACAAATGTTTTCTTAAACGAGCTCGAACAGTTTACCAACACCCTTTGTAAAAGAGGAAATAAAAACCTGGTGTTTTGCGGGGATTGGAATATTGATATGCTGAAAGTCAATAAACAATCTATATCCTATTCAAGATAGCATGAGAAAAAGTATAAACATGTCAAATCTGTCAAACTGCCAAAATGCCGCAGTTTTCAAAAAAATTTCACTAAAAACATAACTAAACAATAAATAACTCTGTGTAAATATAAATAAGTGTATTCTACCTGGATAAGAAAATGTGAATTTAGTAAATAATGCTTGAATTAAGGCAATAAAAGTTTATTGAGAAGCAGAATATATAAATGAAACTTACGAATTAATAAATTGCTTTTTAAAAACACTTTTTTCAATTTCTATTAATCGGAAACTTCTAATTTAGATTCAGAAAAACTGTTCCCAGCTTGTATTATAAATTAATTATCAAATTCTTCAATAATCCCATTAATTTGTAATATTATTCTTCTTCTGTTATGTATGACATATTAATGCGATACATGACATTTAAGACATTGACAATTGTAGGCTCTTCATCATTGTCGTTCCGTTCGTATGTAATGTTAAAAAAGAAAAAAAATAATAATTGATTACTTGGTGATCTTATTATAAAGGCTGATTTACACAGGGTCAGTAGACAAGTCAGTCGCAGCGCAAATGTCGGCGCCGCTACTGACTTTAACTGTTTACATGAAGTAAGTAGAAGTGGTGCGTTTCTCACGGTGACCACACGTGTGTGAAGTCAGTGGGAAAAATGAATTCGCGAAAACAACTGAAGCGAAGATGTAATTATATTTTGTTAAAAAAACTATCAATTTTGCTGTTCAATGAGTTAATAGAAATGGTAGAAAATGAGATAACTAAAAATAAACGACCGTAGGTAAGAAAATGGATTGACGATAGAAACGAAACTGGTGGCTCTGCTTTGTTGCTGAAGCAATTGCAATTTGAAGATCCTGCGGAGTACAAACTGGTTATGAGAACTTCATTTTGAAAAAAAACGTGGTTACTCTACAACGCAGCGGCAGTGACAAGCACGCAATGACTTGTCTGATTACACGGGGTTTATTTGGCTGTCACGGGGGTGCGCGGGTGGCGGGGGGCGCCAACTGACTTCAAAATATTCATGTGCGAATATTCAAGTCAGCGCTGACTTCAAGCCACTGTACTGACTTCAAATCAGTTTACACGGGCTTTTTTTCGAGTCAGCACTGACTTGCCTCGAATTTGAAGTCAGTTACTGACCCTGTGTAAATCAGCTTTAATATTTAAATTATTTAAACATATTATGTAATGAAATTTCTATTTTATTGTAAAGACGTTAAAATATTCATATTTTTTAATTATTTTCGAGTCTTCATCGTGGCCATAGATTATAATTATCTATAAATGAGTAATCGTGACAGTAAAAAGACCCATTTTTTTGTTTGTTTACCAAATTTCTCAAGCCCAGATGAATATGGTATAGTGAACTACAGGTTGTCTATAAAGTCAAGAAATTAAAGTTTGAGGAACTAAATTGTTCATGTGTCTGGCAACACTGAAATTCAAAATAGACTTGTACATGAGCTGTCATCGAGTAGAAGTGGCGGAACGGTTTTCATTTTGTAATTTTTATAAGTTTAGTAATCTACAATAAACTAATACTGACTTACGAAGAACAACCTAAAGAATGAGTAGAGTAAATCAAAGTGGCACGTGGGAGGTGATTTTTTAAGTTCTATAGCGATGTTTGATGGAGCACGAAGCTGCTCAAATTTTATGTGATTTAGGTGATATTTATGGGCGAACTGCAACTTTGATGGGTATGTAATCGTGTTACTGTGTTTTGTAATCTGTCTCAAGTAATATATTCACTCCATTTGCGATTTAGAGACCAAAAACAGACATTGCGTACATAGCATATTTTTAGGTAAGATTGTCATTGAAAGTAAGAAATACTGTAGTACGACCTATTCTGTTGATACATTGGGTCCGATTGCCTTTCTTTTCGCTCTTAAATAAGGATGCACTAAAAATTATAAAATAAGACCACGTCCTTATATAAAAGCTATTGCGGATGTCACAAAATAAGAACGTGACCTAAAAAACTACCAATTCCTTTTGTCTATAAAAACAACCTTAAATAAGAGTGTTGTTATTAGGGATGACACGTATATACCGGCACAGGTTTATATACTCAGTATAAGCTTGCCAGTACACACACCCAGTATGTATAACTGAAACCCGGTCTGTACCCGATCGGTACAAATTCTTGTCGAACGCCCGAACTAAACTCGACCGTATTCATATGAATATAATCTATAGTATTCCTTGACATACAGTACGGTACAGGCGGCCATACGGGGTCTGACGTCATACCTGTACCGAACGCCCGACCCGAACTAAACCGTATTCATATGGCAATAGAGTATAATCTATAGTATTCCATAACGTACCGTACGATACGGGCCTCCTCGGAGCGGGTATGACGTCATACCTGTTCCGAACCAAACCCGACCGTATGAGTATAATCTATGGTATTGATGACGAACCGTGCAGTACGGGTCTACGCAGAGCGGGTCTGACGTCATACCTGTACTTGTATCGTACATTCGTACCTAGAAAGAACGATCGCATTGACATTTGTTTACATTTAATTTTATATTCTTTAATAAATTATTTGGTGATGCAAATTTCTTCTTTGTTTATATTCTTATTAGGAAGTTAATAATTGTAATATTTATTTTAAATTAATTGTTATTTTTTTATTTTACAAGAGTAGGTACCTAGTTGTTTTGAATGACTTCTCTTTGTTTTTTTATTGGAAAAGGGTTCTTTGAGCTATTACAGATAGACGAGGTTTTAGAGTAGGTACCTATGTATAAAATGTTTCATGTAAGTACCTAAGTAATATTGGTTTTACAACCTTTTTTTATTATTTATAAGCATTTAGTTGACGCGGCGCAGTTGTTCGATCGTGTTTGTAAACTCAAAGCCCCTGTCTGAAAATACCTATAGGTATGATTATACTGGGTTTTGGCACGGAGTATACAGCCATACCCATACCTGTGAGCCCGGGTATGCAATGATGCAGGTATATCTCATCGCTAGTTGTTATATTAAGTTTGACATGTTTTACGTCAAAGTTTTTTAAAATTAATTTATTTACATAGGCTTTGTTGCTTAGCGACCACATCGCCGCCTGTTCGTACTTATTTTACGTTTTTACTTGTGATATCTTTAATTTGTTTTTATAACATGGAACCAGATTCACATCGAACGGATCAGAATTATCTCTGATATGCCGATATGTAAGCCTTCTTTTGTCTGTAAACTAATAAGAAAAGACGCACTTTTTTATAAAGAACAAAGGCATTCAGTTAGGTAATTTTAACACATTTAAACCCTTTTACCGTTGATGTTCTTCATTTAACCTTCTTTGCACAATTATAACACTGATAGGAAACATTTTTGTTACTAAAAATCCAAGAAATACCTATATTTTAAATGAATTAAAATAAGCTCGCACAAAATTTCGAGCGACTTTAATTAAGGCAGTTTTTATACCGCTTCTACTTAAATAAGGTCAGTCAAATGTCAAATAAGACGAAACGCAATCGGAATAAGAAAACTACTATCACTAATTAAGTTTAGGATGGCCCTATTTTAGTGTATGTTCTTATTTAAAGGAAAGGTAATACCCATGTGTACTAAAAATTTAAGTTTACATTTAAGTTCATTTTGTTGTTCTTAATTAAAGTCAATTGAGAAACGCAATCGGACCCATTATATCAGTTGCATTAGTATAATTCAGTCAAGATTTATGCCAATTTTGAATTTGAATTATTTGCTTTATGTCTATATTACGGTTGATAACTAAACTAAGTATGTCACTTTCGCATCAACTGGTCTGTCGACAATGAATAATTAATTGCAATATTTTATTAATTTTTTTATTATTTAGTTCTTAGTAACTCCATATTAAATGATATCTTGTTAGTTAATATTTAACACTGAATAAATTTTAGTTAGGTATTGCAGTTATTCTTTCCATCCCATTCTTTGCCTGTATTTTGTGTCTAGGTATGTCTAAATTTATTGTAAAAGTATAATCAAATGTTCAATCAACATAACTTTTGTAAAATTTCAGGCTCCAACCAACCCTCAGATAGTTGCAGGTGATAGCTAGAACTGTGATGGATTTTAATTGTAGTCTTGAAGTTCTACGCAAAATTTTATATGCAATAGGCCTACAAGAAATGCCCTAGTAATATAAAAATCGAGATTTGCCTGAAGAACTAAGGAAAGACATTATTTATCATTCTTCATACAAGGTAACCTGTATAATAAAGCATATTCTTTTGTATAGTAATTTTTCTCATTATTAACTGTATAAAATAGTTAAAATAATAGTTTCTAGCCTATTTTCCCTTTCTACTCCTCTTTGCCTCTATACGCCCCTCCAAATAAACCAATAATCAAATCTTTTTTAATAATAATATTAGTATAGTTAGTAAATCAGTAGTTTCCGTGTAGTGACGAAGGAAGAATACAATATATCACCACACCATCTCATCCCATGGGTGTCGTAAAAACCGACTAAGGGGCTGTCCGTGAATATTATCTTTATGAAATAAAAAGAAAGAAAACTTGAAATAAAACCCTATACCAATACGTCTGGCCAGTGTGGTACCAGTAGTCCAAGTATTATGATGATGATGAATTGATATATAAATTAACAGAATATTTTATAAAATCATCACTAACAAGTAACTATTTTATGTTCCCGCAGGTCACAAAATGTTGGCAATTTCTAAAAGGGCCTTCAGCAGCATCACAGCTGAAACTTGGAAAGACAGTTGCCATCGCGTCGAAAAGCTCCAATCAGAATACTACAAGAGAGGACGTCACCTGTGGGCAAATACTGACGATAATAGCACCAGCAAAGAAAGCTTTAGTGATGACGATGAAGGTGGCAACGAAAGTTATCTCAACATCGAATATTTAAAAAATCCTATGATGAAAGCGATGAATAAATCTCCTTGTTAACTGTGTAGATGCGTTTTTATTACTCTGATTCAATCCGTTAATTTATTCTAATACCCATACTATTCTAATAGGTGAATTTTGACCCATGTAGTTTAGGGTTGTTGTATGAAATCGATTAAAGAGATTAATCGATTTAGATAACAAGCGATTAATCGATAATCGATTATTATTTATAGTAATATATAATTTAGAGTTAGCTATCTACTCGACAGATTTGTTAATTAGTCATTTTCGTCAACTCGTCACTTTTGAAATTAGTCAATTTCACTAATATCCTTAATTCGTCACTTTCTCTAATTCGTCAGTTGGCTTATCTGGTCAGTGTATGAATCTCGTCAGTTTATCAATTTCAACTGATTTCTGTATTTGGTCAGTTGTAGTACAATCACATACTAAAACGGTCGGAATTGTTTTGGACTGTAGGTACCTACCGGTCTATCGGTGTTCGCCCGTGGTCCACCTACATGGTTCACCTGATTGTACCACGGGTAATTTTTTTACTCCCGTGGTACACCCGTACAAGATATTAATCTCCTATATTGTGCAGGTATAATTAATTACCCTTCTTACAACTCAAGTAGAAGGTTGTTAGAACGGTAATTAAATAATCTCAGTGTTACTACCGTAAAATCGAAATTACAAAATCAAAAGTTGCAATAGTTTAGATCGACATTAAAATTACTTTAGTCAACATAAAAATGAACGTCTACAAAACAAATGAACATCTACTTAACAAATGAACGTCGAAAAAACAAAAAACAATCGTAAAGTGATCTGACAACGATTGTGATTGTAAAAAATGGGTGCATGCAATTTTCGACCTTATCGACAAAACTTCAGAAACATTTTTATTGGGTAATATAGATGATACTGATCATAACTTCACAACTAGGTGAACCATGTAGGTGGACCAGGGGCAAACACCGCGGTCTATTTATTTGGGGTAGGTCAGATAAATGTAGCATCCAGATTAATGTGTAGAATTTACATAGATGAAATTGATACATATGAAAGTATAGTGTTTGATGTAATTTGAATGATAACTTTTTGACCTACATTACTGACTGGTTATTTATACCCATTACTTTTGTTTAGAAAATATTGAGTCAATGTCATTCTTGACATTGAACATGTAACTACACTAGTATCTACCCATTTGTGTAATGTAAGTTGGAGAATTACTATTAAGGTACCATTTGCTATTAATATTGCGGAGTCCGATCGGTCCTCAATAGGGAATGGCGTCGACTGTGAAATTTTCTTTCGTGAACTCCGAAAGGAATAAACAAATTTTACTTAAAGATGGATATCGCTACAATTTATCACACACAAACAAAAATGGTACTACGTGGTGGCGGTGCAAGAATAGAAAATACTGTCGAGGTAGTATTACTCTTAATAATAATAGGACTGATATTATTAGACAGTCAGATCATTTTTGTGAGGCCGATCCAGCGTCGAACGTTGTTTCAGAAGCTATAGACCATTGTAAAAAAAGAGTTGGACAAGAATTTGGCTCTGTGAGGGCTATATATGAAAATTGCGTAGAACATTTGACTGGTCCAAATTCGGAATATGTAGATGATGTTCCTAAATACAATAATATAAAAAATTCTTTGTACAAGGCCAGATACAGTCACTTAGATGTTGTTAAGAGTTTATATAAAAAACTTGAGGATGTCGTATTGCCGGAAGAATTACGTAAAGATTTTATTGTATTTGAAGATGGCACTTCTGAGAAAATTTTAATATTTATGACTCCTTATGCACGGGATATAATTACAAAATATGAAGAGTTTTTTTGTGATGGCATTTTTAAACAAATCCCAGAACCCTTCAGTCAGCTATATACAATCCATGCTGACATCGGTAGCACCCCCATGGAAACAAACGTAGTGCCATTAGTTTTTTGTCTTTTGCCTAATAAAAAAGAAGATACTTATGTTAGAGCATTTAACTTGCTGAAAAATTATTTACAAAATGCCAAAAAATTTCACATGGATTATGAGTTGGGTGCAATAAATTCAGTGAAAAAAACTTACCCTAATGCTCAAATAGTGGGATGTTTTTTTCATTTCCGTCAATGTCTGTTGCGTAAAGCGAAGGAGTTATGTTTGGACGATACCAAAGAAGTACGTAAACATATTGCTGTTTGTGCTTCACTGGCTTTCTTGCCAAAAGAATACTTTCAAGAGGCTTGGTTATCAATTATGGAACATTCGCCACCAGGAGCAAAAATTAAATTATTTAATGATTACATGGCAGAGACCTGGTTAATGGTGTATGTAAATTATATAAGTTGCCATAATGAGCGACATCGAACAATAAATCCAGTCGAATCATGGCACAACAGATTACGTTTTCGTTTGAATTTGAAACGAAAAGATTTATATTATTTTGTCTCAATTATAAAAAAAGAAGCACTATTTGCTGATTTTCGAACAAGACAAACAGGCATATATATACCAGCTAAAAATAGAAAACGGCGGTCGATTGTATTGGATAAACGCATCACAAATATAGTTTCTACTTTCATAATGGAAGATCTATTTGAAGAAGGAAGGAAAGAAGTTTGGGATTGCTTGACAAATTTAGGTCTTATTAATACCATAAGAAACAATAAACGTGTTAACTAATGAATGTACATTTTTATTTACAAATTACAAATTTATCCAAATTTAATTTTCCAATTTTTCTAAGTTTATAATATAAAAATCTGATATGCCGATATTAACGACTGTACATCTAGTCAAAATGCATAAATTGACGAGATAAATACATTGACCTGATAACCCAACTGACGAATTAGGGATAGTGACGAATTAGAGATTTTAATGAAATTGACCAATTGCAGAAAGTGACCAGTTGACGAAAATGACTAATTAACAAATCTGTCGAGTAGATAGCTAACTCATAATTTATATAATTATTTATAGTTGACTATAGTGCATATAAAACAGAAATAAAACATCATCATCTAAAATGTTTAAAGGGCTAACACTACTTTACTTCTATAAAGGTCATGTTATAACAATTATTCAAATTTCTCAATCGCTTAGGGTTTTAACCAATAAAATGAATTATCTCATTATGAGTTGTGTGAATTTCTTACTTGAGTATTAGATATAATGTGTTTCAAAACTACTTATTTTATTTCAATAAATTACTAGTATGAAAACTATTTTCTCAGACTAAATAGGGTTGCTACGTGTAGCACAGTGGCGGCCTCATTTATTTTCAGGACTTTATAGACAGAGTGTAACTTCAATATTGTGTAATAACCAGCTAAATAATCACATTAATTTACCTACTCGAAAGGGTGCTTGTCTAGACCTCATTGCCAGCAATATAGAAAATCATATAAACCTCCACTACCTTGCTCTCTCAGATCACGAAATGGCACAGTTAATTACAGTAAACCTAAAAAGTCATAAAACTAAAGAAATACCTAAATTTTGGTTCAGAAGTGTCAGGGATCATAATGACGAGAACATAAGGAAATTTAGTTATTACTTAGGCTGTCTCTCATTTTCTGAGCTTCTTGAGCTTCAAAGCACAGATGTCGCGTTCGATAACTTTCACGATACTATGTTGCTTTTTTATAATTTATGTTTCCCGTTTAAAAGAATAAAATACACAAGCAAACCAATAAAAAATAAATGGTTAACAAAGGGAATAAAACGATGTTGCACTAAAAAGAGAATCCTATACCTCAAATACTATCTACAAAAATCAAATAAAAAACATAATCGTATTCAGTATGAAAAATATACAAGAACTCTAAAGCAATGCATAATCACGTCTCAGCGAATTAATAGTCAACGATATATCGCCTCCTCAAAAAACGTAAGTGCCGCGGCCTGGAAACTGATTAAAGACACTACAAAATATATGTAATACTTCTAGCAAGTCCGAGATAGACTCTATAACAGTTAACTGTAAAGCATATGAAGAGCCAGCTCAAATTAGCAATCTTTTTAACCAATTTTACATTTCTTTGACCAATAATAATTTAAATGACAAAACTAATAATTGTCCGTCCACTTCAATTTGTTATAATAACAAAAGTATATTTTTAACTCCTGTAAATGAATCTGACATCTATAATATAATAAAATCACTGAATAATACCCACTCTACCGGATATGATGACATATGCACAAAAGTGTTGAAAAAATCCGCTGCTAAAGTCTATTTTTTTATCTCAGATACTAAAATGACATTTCATGTGTTGTCTGTTTTTTACAACTAATAAATAGTGATGCGATACAGCCGGTACTTACCGATTAAAATATAGGTTAGTTCCACCGATTACGGTAAATAGAGACTATAGGCTGTTTTTTAATCTCGAGTACTAAAATATCATTACTGTTACCTTTTTTTGTGCAATTTATGTATAGTGATGATGGCGTCCGCGTGTCGTCCCTCGTATTTTTTTTAATCGATCCGCCGTGACTATTGATAGATATTATGTCATTGGTTGACCGTAATCAAAACTATGCTTAGATTAAAAGTGCAATCTATTTTAAACTTTCATGTCAACGCAATAAATAATAATATCTACTAACACAATACAAATGTGAATGAAAAACCATTAGATAATTTAAAACTATAGTGGACTTGTTACTTGTGTGTGACATTACAAGCTTGTTATTTCAGAAAAACTGAAAATGTAGAATTTAAATATTGGCTGGTAAGCCAACCAATTGTTGGCACCTTAAGAGTGGACTTCGTGTCAGACTAAAATATAAAATATCATAAAATGATAAAATACTTTAATCTTTGTTTATACTTAATCATTATTATGTTATTGAATAGTATTAAATAAATATTATTGGCACTAATGCCAATAAAAGGATTCTGATAAATTTATTGTTGCAATGTTGACACATGAAAAATAAAATATGATAAAAATATTAAATAAATAATATTTGAACTTGAATAATCATATTGAACTAGAATAATCTATAGTGTTTTCTTTCTTTTTACTTACCTTTTACTCTTAATTGCCAACAATTGTAGTACTTCTAACGATTAGGTGGTTTACCCTAATTTGTTTTATATTATAAAATTACGAAAACTTTTAATTGAAATATGCGCCAATGACGTCATACAAGAAATGATAGGGATGGGCATAGAAGGAAAAAAGAGAGAAATTCATTAGATTAAAACGCTTTACCGAAAATATGCTCTAGTAACAGTCAATAACGTTGACTTTACTATTTGTTTTTATAAATATCTAACGACTATTTGCTAATACAAGAGAACTGATATTCTGTCAAAGTAGCGTCATGATTTAGCTGATGTTTTGTTGTGCGATATTGAATCTAATAGTTTTATGACATGCAACTAACATTAACTCTAGAGGTGATAAAGCCATTTAGTTTTCGACTATACTAACAACCGTAAATATTTTACAATAATTACAACACGAATCGAAACACAGGACAGCACTGTTTCTTAAACGCTGGCTACATTATTTTTACGTTTGACATTTGTAGTTGTCATTTTAGTATCCGAGATAAAAAAATAGACTTTAGTATATTACTCCACTTACTACCTACGCGGTCACATTAACTTGACGCATGGCTTCGATGACGTCATTTAGGGGGTCAGGTACGGTGCGAAAAAAAAAGCACGCAGCTACATAAAAACTACATTTTAGATTTTGGAGCATAGGTTTCAGTTGTTAATCTTGCAATATGTTGCATCATGTATTTTTTTATACTATAATATAATTATATATAATATAATTTAAAACTATTTTATGTTGATGGATAAATATTTATTTAAAATTCATCTTCACTATAAATAATTGGTACAATATCATGATCTACGAGTAAACTGTCTTCTTCTTCACTTTCGATCTCGCTGTCGGATGACTCCTCTCCTCCAAGATCGATGACAAGTTGCTGCAGTACGTCGTCAACCAGGCCATCTTTTTTCCAGTATTCCTGAAAATAAATAAAATAGTGTTATAAATTTACCACAAAATAATTGTATCAATTTAGTGGATTACTAAAATGTACCTCCAAAAAATACTTGTATCTTTTTATTTAACATCACAATACAAACATAAATACATACATACATACTTTAGATTTATAATTTATTTACGAACTGACCTGTTGTAGTCTCTCCACATGGTTAACTTCTTTTTTCCAGTCTGATGCTGTGATTGAGTTCATTGCATCTCTGGTGAGATTTTCAATTTTTCTTTCTTGTTGGTCTACGTTTTTGTATGCCACCCTCTGTTTGACCAAATTCCAGATATATTCAATGGGGTTGAGGTCACAATGGTAAGGTGGCAACCGTACAATTTCATGGCCATGTCGTTTCATTAAATCATCGACAATGTATTGCTTGGGCGGCTTTGCTTTTTTTATAATATGGTAGAGTTCTCGTTTTCTCATTTTTTCGTCAAATGGAATATTGTTGTCACGCAGCCACTGTTGCATGTCTCCTTTTAACGTTACACTCGTGGGCGCCTTCACCGACTGCGTTGAGTGGTAAGGCGCGTTGTCAATGACGACTATACTATTTGGGGGCAAGTTTGGTATCAGCTTTTCATTAAGCCATTTCAAAAAATTATCTGTATTCATTTCATGGTGGTAATCGCCAGTAGTACTTTTGCATTTGTATAACAAATCTGCATCTGGGATAAATCCGTTTTCTCCTCCAGCATGCACCAGAATCCACCGTTGACCCGGGTTAAAATTTTTATTCACGCTGGTATCTGTGCTGTTTTGCCAGCATTTGCTGACGGTATAATGGGAATGGATCCACGTTTCATCCAGGTAGATAACTGGTTTTTTACCTGCGCCGAGGTCATTGTTCTCTTTCATTCGGCGCAGGTAGCGTTCTCTCCATGCGGCTATATCAGCTTTTTGAATTAGCACCGAACGCGCACTTTTACATTTTTTAAACTTATAACCCAACTGATTTATTAAAATATTTCTAAGGAAAGTTCTTCCACCTTGAAAATTAAGATCTCTCTTAACAGCTGCCAACATTTTTTTAAGCGTGGGTACTTCCTTTTTTACAGTATAAAAGCTGTTGATGATATTGCGTATTGCGCAAATATCAAAATCATCCACGACAATTTTTTTCGCTGATTCTTTACGCTTTTTACCCGGTGTGGATAACTTTATTTCCCTCATTGGATTATCTGTAGTACTTGGACTGGGACAAAGGTCAGTGCTTGGAACGGTGCTAGTAGTACTAGTACTTGGAGCCGTGCTAGTGCTTGGACTAGCGTCGGGCGAAGAACCCGATGGTGGTATACATGCCTTTTTGGCTTCCCTTTTTATACGAGTAAGAGTACTTCTTGATATTCCAGTTGCTGCACATGTTCGTTTATCAACCTGATCTACAGGTATGCAAAAGCGTCTATTTTTCTTCTCATTCTCGAAAAACTGCAGCACTTTCAACACAAGATTTCTCCCTTCACTGTGTATAGTTTTCCCCATGTTCAAAAATTAGTAGTAACAAAAATAGTCCAAAATTAACAAAAACAGTCGAAACTTAAACAATAACGAAAACGTAACAAAACACCCAATAACAACAATAGCAAACAGAAAACGAATCAAAATATCGACGCGCGTGTCGGTAACAGAGATGCTAACCGTACTGACGATTTCCGGGCGAGCTAAGGGAATGCGGGGGGAAGCGGGCGGGGCCTCGCATTCCAGCGATGCGTCAAGTTAATGTGACCGCGTTGTACATACATCATAAATATGTCGTTGACAGAGGGAAAATTTCCCACGAGATTAAAAAGGTCTATAGTTAAACCTTTATAAAAAAAAGGAACAAAAAGTGATATGTCTAATTACAGACCAATAACTTTCAATTCCAATACTAGCAAAGATATTTGAAAAAGTTATGCATAATAAAATAGAAAACTTTATACAAACATGTGATATCTTAAAAAGCGAGCAGTTTGGTTTTAGAAAGCATAGTTCCACTTCTTTGGCCTGTTTCTCGTTATATAAACAAATAACTGAAGCAATTAATAACAAGGAGATGTTAGCGTGCGTATTCCTTGATATGACGAGAGCTTTTGACTTTGTGTGTCATAAAACCCTGTTGTCAAAGCTATATAGATATGGTTTACGTGGAAATGCATACGATTGGATTAAAAGCTACTTATCTGATAGATTCCAATGTGTTGAAATCACAAAAACACATAATAATTATGAAAAATGTTATCGATCCTCATATATGTAAAGAACGAAGTAGGTACCCCACAGGGAATTCTTCTCTCGCCAATTTTGTTTCTTCTCTACATAAATGATCTCCCTGATGCAATATGTCATAAATCAATTTATTTCGCAGATGATACAACTCTAATAATAAAAAGTAAAACGCTTACGAACTTAGAATTAGAGGTCAATAAGGCCATTAAAAATGTTATAACATGGTTAGAGGAAAACAACTTACAAATTAATATCAATAAAACAAATATAATTCAATTTCAAACTTATAAAGCACTAACTCCTAATCTAGAAATTAAATATAATAATCAGACCTTAAACAATGTAGAGCACTGTGTATTTTTAGGTATCACTGTGGACAAATATTGCAACTGGAAGGCACATATCCAAAAAACTGTTGACAAAATAGACATTTGTTTTTGTACTAAAGAGAATTCGGGAAACTGTAAACGTAGAAACGACACTTGTGACCTACCATGCGTATGTGTCTTCTGTTATTCGTTATGGGATTGTGGTCTGGGGCAATTCAGTCGATTTTAATAAATTGTTCATCGCCCAAAAACGATGTATCAGAGCATAATTTAATTGCCACTATACAGACAGTTGTAGACCAATATTTAAAGAGCGAGGGCTACTTCCTCTACCCTGTATTTATATATTTGAGGTGTGTGTCTTTGTTAAATCTAACGCAAACCTCTTTACAAAACTCGGAGATGTAGAAGGTAGTCGAACCAGACACAAAAATAGATTAAAAGTACCTCAAACTAACCTAGAGCTACACAAAAGAAACTCGTACTGTATGTGTATTAAACTATATAACCATCTCCCTGAAAAACTTATAAATCTTCCCTTAATACAATTTCGTAGAGAGCTCCGCAAATTACTACAAAATAAAGTTTATTATGACATCAATGAATACCTTAGCGATAAAATAACTACTGAAATAATGTAACATGACATGAGTATAATTTTTATTTATTTGGTTTATTTTTAATTTAATTTTAATGATACTGGACATTTCTTGTATGTAATTTAGTTTAATATGCTATAATGGAAATTTGATTGTACAGTTTGATTAATATTTAATATGTAATAAGTAGTAATGTAATTGTTGACGTACACTTTAAAACTTTCAAAGTCATGATTAATTTCATCTTCAATAAACTCTAAAATTATATCAAATATATTTCTAGAATTAGATTTATATTTGTCAGAAAATTTCATAATTAATGAGTCACTTATGTTTCTTCTGCTGCACTCTTCTCGAAATGTTTTTAATACATGCTTATTTTTTGGAAGAAGTTTTGGAAGTTTCGCTTTTGGAAAAATTTGAGTACAGAGTATTGGTTCAGTACTAGCACTGCAGAGAGATGGCTTATTCCAGTAACATTCAACTGCAGTAGTTGCTGGTTCTGAACTTTTTTTTGACAACCAGAAAAGTAGAAGAAGTGAATGTTTACATCCCCCTAAAAATAAATAAATATTATATTAGAACATCATCTTTAGTTACCAATGGCATAAAGCTTTTATGTCTGTTAATTTTACCTGCAGAGGCAGCACAATCTTCACAAGATGCATTTATAATAGTATCACTTTCTTCATTGATTTTACAATGCACTGTATACATTTTTTTACTAATCCTATGCTCTGGCACAACTTTCGCTTTTATATTGCAGTCACTACCAACTCTATTGACTGCAACATTTCCAATTGCAGTAGTAATGTAAGAATCTCGAGATGACCTGAAATGATGTATTAATAATAATATAATTTAGTATTTCTTTAAGTACGTAAATATACCTATGTAAACTTAATAATGATACTTACATTAGAATTTTGGCTCCTCTTATTTCGGCTAAATTATGGTGACTACTAGCAGTCACATACTCAATGATCATTATAGTATCAACCTTTGGAAGATTGCGCGAGTCAGCTTTGACAAAAATATCAGACATGTTAATTAAGTTGAGCAGAATGCGTCTTAGCTCTTAATAGTGGGTGTTTTGTATGGTTTAACTTAAATAACGAATAATAATAACAACAGAAATAAAACAGAATTGAATGAATAAAATTTGACGTCCGCAATGACGTTTGATAGAGACGGATGACAGCTTCTTCAAGTATTTTTATAAACAGATTTAAGCAAAAGATTACGAACATAAGGCTTTTGATGACGTCATCACTCATTTTGTTAGAATGTTTTTAAAACATTGATAAAAAGTTAAAAACGCAATATAAATAAAAAATATTCAAATTGGTTTCTTGATTTTGTCTATATTTTCGAAATCTAAAGTAAAAAAAAATAATTATATTTTTAAGACAATCCCCATTGCGTAATATGTGTTGTACCTAATTAATATTTGCACGCCATACATGACAGAATATGCTGTAACAATAATTTATAACACCTGTAAACCCACCATATTCTTGAAAATAAATTATTCTTTCTTTCTTTCTTTCCTGTTGATCAATTCCGGTTGTTTTTATTCGACTTTACTTCGTTTAATCTCAGTAGTTGTTGGCAGTGGAGATTAGACGATGGCTTTGCCTTGCGGTAAAGGCTTTTCAACAATACACAACTCAATACTCAATTCGTTTATTGCACACCATAAGTTTTACAAAGATGTAGTACATAGGTAAAAAGCACATTTATGGACCCTGTCGGGTAAGGCAAACGTAGAAGAGAGGAAGCGTGGCCACCAAATTTTACATTATTTACTTACTATATCTAAAACTTTCTACTATTTCATTCATCTTTTTCTATTATTTTTTATTAATTTTTATTTATTAACTTTTTTATTTTATTTATAAAAATTAAATTAATTAAAAAAGATTGTAAATTATTAGAATTAATATTAATTTTTAATTATTATTATTTTATTCAATTTTTTTTTTATATACATAAGTACTTATATTTTTCTTAGGGAATTTCGGTTTTTAAGTTTTATCATTAATATATTCTTGTATACTATAATATGCTTTATACTATAATATGCTCCTCACAATACATACAGTATCTCCTTATTTCGTGTTAGCTCAGGTTTAGCCAGTTTGTGAACTCTGTCCGACTTTGGACCATGGCATTCTCTTTCGATTTCTTCAAAAAATAATTTCTGACAAGTTGAATTGAAAGATCGTAATAAAAAAACACGTCCGCGTCGTACATGCTATAGATAAGAGTAGCTATGTGTCTAGAGCAAACATTTTAAAATTTATTTTATTTTCTAAGAAATTCTATACACGATATGACGATACTAACAAAAAACCGGCCGTTGTTTTCTAAAAAATATGGCATTTACATTTCTGTAAGCTGGTTTGTGAAGTGTTCGCCAGACCCGCCCAGCCATACGGAAACGTAAGGTCGGGCGCACATAACGAACACTGTGAAAAACGTGTCCTCGCCTCCCACTGCTTTACCTTTACCAAACACTTTTTAAGGCACCAGGTCTTCTTCTAAAATTTGGCTTTATCACTAATTAATGATTCTGCCAATGTCTAGGTGGAATTTTAATTTAGTTCAGTGTGTACCTTGCTGACAAAATGTCATCGTGACATTTTATTCTGAAAATTTGGCGCGAATGTAAAGTACCTACTACCTACAGAGAATATAAAATAATTTATGAATATGTAGCACAGTACTTTTAAACACAATAAATAGATGTACCTAGTACATAGCCAATTTCTACATCTTTCTCTTAAAGACTGTAAGGTACAGTATACCTACTTAACTTATTTATTATTATCCTCTTAATGAACTGCGTACCTTTAACTGTTTTATAAAATGGTTGAAACTGGCTATAAAATGGAATCTGGCATGCAACTGCTAGCAAGATTATCAAAGAAAACAGAAATTAATAATTTTTACTCAATTTTGTTCAAAAGTGGACTACAATATGGCGATAAGATAGAAGTAGTAAGCAATAGCAGAAGCACTTCTCATCTCTTGAATGATATTATTTGTGAAGCACTTTATCCAAACAAAGAAAATGAAGACAGAGTTGTTTTCTTTTTTAACACTGCTGGAAACTTTGATAAAGATACATTTATAAAAACATTACAAAACAAAATATATCTCAGCTTAGGTGTTAATTTAGACCATAATATGCGAGTTTCAGAGACGGACAGGATTCTTGAAAATAAACTGAAAATTTTTTTTGTACTTGAAATATATGATGCTTCTCAATTCTATATAACTATACATAATTTGGATACTATTTTTTTAAAACATCCTAATATTTCATTGTTGGTATTTGATACTTTAACAGCATTCTATTGGTCAGAACAAGGGTTTAAAATAATAAAAATGGACTTGTACATAAAAAATTTACTAAGAATGATCGAAAAGGTTAGTAAAGAATATAAAGTAATGTTAATCTATACTAGACCAGAATATTTTATTTCACATAATGATGTCACCTATAAAGTACAGATTTTAGATAATAGTAAAAGTTTTTATGAAGTCAATGTAAAGACTCCTGAATTAGAGTACAAAAAACATTTTATTATTGAAAACGAGTTAACATTAAAATGGCACTTTGATGAGTAAATAGTTGTTTTTTCCTATATTGTTTATATCTTATTTTTTCAATTTTTTTTTAAGTATTGTCTAATCTACACATGCTTGTTTTGATATAAATATTCTGTAAGATTAAATCTAAGGATTAGAAGAAGGTAAGAAGTTTTTATGGAACAATAAATGTGTAGGTATTTACCTACTGTCAATTATTTTGTAAAGAAGAGAGAGAAAATACCTACTTAGAACTAAATCTTTGCTGAAATTACCAAATGTGCTCTTGTTACGAATATTACCTTATTAGTTTATTTACTACCTAAGATGACATTAAATACCTACACTTGTTTTTAAAATTCTCAATTACCTGCAATGTCATTAAACTATCAATACTTCAATTTCATGTTAGGAGTTAGTTATTATCACCTTTATTTAAGTACAGCTTTGTAAAATTTATACTTAAAATATAATTAATAAATTATTTTTAAAAAAGTAATTTACTTATTTCATGACCTATCATTCCAGTAAAATCAATCAATCAGTAACTGAGATATTATTTATGCTTAGAATAGATTATATCTATTTCATTACAGATATAATTAGATTTACTTGAATATCTACCTACTTAACACATTTATTAGAATGATATGTTAACTCTATAAGTAACTTGTAATTGCTTGGCATTTTCCCTGATAGTCTATGTGAGATTTGTTTATATTATAACATTTACAGCATTTAGCATAGTTCATCAGTGAAATTAAGTTTTAAGATCTGTGACTTCAGGAGAGGTTGCCTGTTGCAGTGTACCTATATGTAAATATCATAGATTTCCTTTCCTTTTTTGCCCCATTAACTGGATAAATCAAAAAAGTACAATGTTTGTTATGCAATGAAGCATGTTACTGACAGTTTTGCGCCCATATTATAAACATGGATATGGTATTTAAAAGTGTGTCTGTACAGAGGAAGTGAAATATGACATGAAACCTTCCTACAATGTTAGTTTACTTTATGTTAATGTTTAAAAATAAAACTATTAAGCTAGGTATATTATTATTACTTCACAAAAAAACTTCCTTATTAATTAAATTTAAAATAAAGTAAAGAAGGTTAAAACAAATTTAATATCAAGTTTATCATTGTAAAGCTTAGTACTTAAATTATAGTAAATACCACAAAATGTCATGTGTAAGTGAATATTTGTCCCTTAATGGCTCATTCATTTATATCTTATCTACAGAAGTAATAAAAAATAATACTGTATAAAATCACAAGTGATTGAGAACTACTAGTAATAAAATAATCCTTACTTCTAAACCCTTGATACTTATCACATCATCAAAAAAATCACAAACATAAATGCGGCAAAACCATGACTAAAGAAATTTAGATTTTCCCATTTATTTATAGTGTGGTAATATGAATAACCAGACTCTTGCACCGAAAAAGATGCTTCAAACATTACACCTAAGTAAGCAAGATGAATTATTGTAATAAATGAAAAAATTGTATTAGTTATAATGGCAAGCATGCTGTTCTTTTTATATTTATGATCACATTGCTTTGTACAGGGGTTTGCCAAGCAACAAATTTCAAGAGCTGCAGCTATCTTATATCGTAAATTGTACTCAACATATGAGAAAGTTCCTATACTAAGCAAAACTGCTGAAAATTGAAAGTTTAGCCCATGAAGTAGTGAAGACACAGCATAAGTAACAAATATAGCTGTAAACTGCCCATATGGTTGACAAGTTTTAAAAACATAATTCTTCAACCACTGGTGCATAGGAATATTCCAGTAAATCACAACTTGTACAAGAGATCTTGGTAATTCAATAAAAAATGGTTTTGTTACATGAACTTCTGAGTGACAGTCATTTGTTAAGCCAAATCCAGCGCTAATCATTGATACAATAGACAAGCTAGATACAAAGTAGTGAGACATTCTAAATGACTGTGCATCTCTATATGCTATCAACCATTTGGGCATTTCATCATCAATATACCATGGTACAATACAATTTGACAGAAACAAATATAGTAGAGATAAAAATAGATTAATTATAATGATTTTAATCCATCTTCTGGAAATAAATTTAACTTCAAGATAGTGATTGTAAGTATGGAATGATATCCATGGACCTAAAATACAATTAGCCGGACACAGTAAATATCCACCAAATTCCACAGGATTCAGCATCCGTTTAAATAAATCTCTATCCAATTCAATTGCCACTGAGATAATCTTCATAGCAGCTATCATCTGTATGCCACGAATCTGTTGCCACATTTTAGGATTGAGTACATATACCTCACACATTATCAAAAATGTAATGACATTTATTGAAATCAACAAACCTCGCCATTTTTTTGTAATAAATGATATCATTATAATAAGTATGTAAGCACCAGCTGTGAGGCCCACAGTCCATACAAAAGGTGGTCCAATATTGTGATATAATAAAAAACTTCCAATAACTAAACATAAGCTGTGACGAACATTGTGAGGCAAGGGTAAAAACTGTATACAGAGGCGCAGAATGATATTGGCAATAATTAAATCCTTGGCAAATCGAAGTCCTTCATAAATAGTAGGTTCGCCACATATAGTTATATATGACCAGGCTGATTCTGTATAATCATCATCGTCCTCCATGGTTTGTTTATTTACTCAACCGGTTCAACCGGCTTACTTATTTTTGGTCCAAAGATGTTATAGGTAACATTTCTTTTTAAAATTAACTTTTGTCGTATAGTGTATTCATGATTGGTCCATTAATTACACATGAGTTAACACGCATTATAGTGGTAAAATAGCACAATTTAATTATACAATATCACAGCACATTTCAGTAAAGTTCCAACCACGTTCCAATTCCGATCCATCTTTCTTATATAGCTTTTCCACAGCTTTTCTCATTCATTCTCATAGATTATACACTAATACCATAGATAAGAAATAATGAGACTAATAATACAGAGTAAATAATAATGAAAAGGTGGTAAAATGTTCAAAACCAGTAGTGTGACAAACGAGAAAAAATATACTGTTTGTCATACTGTTTCGGTGTGATCTATATAAAGGTAATACATATAAAAGGTGTGTTAAAGGTTGTACTTGATTATAATTTATTGTGTACACAGTAATGTAATGTTATTCTTTTTTTAGCCAGTTTTCGAATACTAACATTTTTAATATCTGTGCTTTTTTCTTCATGGTTTGGAATGTAAATTTATTTTATGCTGGCAACATATTTCTGTGATTGAAAGTTCCATTGATTTAGGTTTGTGTATTTTACAAACATCTTTGTAATTTGTTGAAGAATATTGAAACTTCATCGGTTAAAGTGTGAACAAGTGGCTAATGTGAACCAAGTGAAGTTTATGACCCAGAATAAGTTTGTTTTTATATGTCGTTTATCAAATTTGAAGACGCTTTGCTTCCCTTCCCTTTCACTGTGTTAGCGTGTGTCACTGTCGTGCAATTCTAAGTTGGGATATGGACTTGATGTTTTGTCGGTAGATTATCAAAGATGGCTAGTCCGTCGCCGCAAAATAGTCCAATGCCTCCACCGCAAGCACCAAGCCCGATGGGCCCGCCAACTCAAAGTCCGGCGCCCCCTCAGTCGCCGCATAGCCCGTACAATCAACATGTCAATGGACCGCCACCCTCACATCCTGCAGGTCCTGGACAACCACCAATGCCCAATCATATATCACCTGGTCCGCCACATTCCATAGCACCAAATTCTAATGGACCACCTGGTGTTCCACAACATCCAGGAATGCCCCCGGCAGGTCATCAAATGCCTCCACACATGGTAGGACCACATATACCAGGGCCTTCTGGGCATCCAATGGGGCCTGGAAGCTCACATCCTCCAGGACCTAATGGTCATCCAAATATGCCTGGTGGACCACAGCATCCTAATATGCCTAGCCAAGGCCCACCACATGGATACATGCAACATCAAATAGGACACATGCCCTCTGGACAGGTAAATATTAACTAAATTTTTAGATATACAGTACATTAGTCAATATTTGTTAGTGTTTACATTAAAATATTAAAAAGGGAATTTCTAGGGAAATTAAGTTTACTAGAATTCTAAATAATAGAAGGTTAAGTCATAAATAAACCATTCACACATTGCCTGGTAACAATGGTAGGTACTAATAGGGTAAATTCTTCTCCATTTATGTACTTTGGCTAGTAATAGTGCCTGACATTGAAAAACCACTATTATTATTTGTTTATATGAAATGTTGCATATGAATTTGTAAGCAAAAAATCAAGGAAGCATAGATTGACTAAACATGAATATTGTGTTTTGTAAATGTAGTAAGTGTGAGAAAACTAAGCATTTATTCTCTTCTTTCAAAATGTCAGAAGTCATAGCTAAAATGAATAAAAATAACTTAATATAGTAAGAAAAAAAAAACAATTTGGTACATTGAATTTAAAATACAAAGCTTATTATGTTGTGCCTTAGCAAAATCTGGTATAAGGTTAGATAAGAAATTATTTTTAAGACCAAAATCAGACCTGGGGTATTTATTAAGAGCTCAGAAGTAATAGATAGTACTGATGGTAATATATTTTATTACCACTTGACAATCAGTAATTACCTCACACAAATAAAATCTTAGGGCCAGATTCAGAGACCGCACTTTGACTTTACTTTAGCAAAGTCTAGTTATTTTCTCTGAATTTGAGATATAAGGCCCAGATTCAGAGTCGTGACTTTACTTTCTTTCAAAGTAATCTTCCCAAAGTAAACTTTTTATGCGAAAAGATTACAATAATGTTTTTCAAATTCAGAGATAATAACTAGACTTTGCTAAAGTAAAGTCAAAGTGCGGTCTCTGAATCTGGCCCTTAGTTCTCTTTACCATTATTACCAATCTAACAGTCTAAAATATGATCTGCCTGTCTCCTTTATGCCTTTTCTACTCGCCATATTTACTATGTTGTAATTTCCATCATTAATTGTGAATTTAACATTCTAGAAATTGATATAGTTTCTTTTAATGATGAATTATGTATGCCTACTGCCGCTGTTTGTAGTAGTGTCAAACATTAATAGTACTCCATGATGATGTCACCAAAATTCCTTTTATGAACAAGTTTTTTTATTTTTTTATTGTCTTCTAGTAGTTTTCCCTGTTTAAAGGCTTTTTTATCTGGCATTTTGTATCAATCTGTTAATAAATGATAAGGTGGACAAAGGCCTTATCTTTGGCTACTTTTCACTAATTGCTACAAACTAAAAGTTGTGGTTGAAGGTGGATTTTGTTGGTAAATTAATACTTGTTTTTGTTTTTAGAATTCTATTTAATTGTTATACATGAAACAACAAACATTGATTACTAAAGTAATAAAGTTAAATTTCAATTTTGATTGACTGTTAAATAATGGTCCATAAAAAGTGTTTGCCAGCAATAAAAGCTCTTTCAGCATCGTTGCAAACTGTTGTGTGAGTGGTTGTATATCTTGGTTGCTAGGGAAAATATAGGGCCCATTTTTCATATAAACTGTGTATACTATTGGTGTATTTAAATTTCTTTTAACCCAATCTGCCACATTACCAGAAAAATTATCTGGAAAGATAAACATTCAAATATTTATGGATAAGGCACAAAAACCTACCTGTTGATTTTGAATATTTATATTGGTTTTACATATACTAAATATATTCACATACAATGTTTGTAACTATTAATAGTTAATTAATTATGGTAATTGTACTCATATGGTATTAGTATATATAATTTACTAAATTATTTGAGGTGTTCTATAGATCTCGGAAGAGTTTGTTTCAATTAAAATCCTACAAAAGTTGTAAATGATATATCTTATCTTTTAATTAGCAAATTATACAAATAAGCCCCTCTACTTTGGGTAGCATTATAATAGTAAAAGAGTAAGTACCTAATAAGAAGTAGCGCCAGATTTCTTTGTAAACTGTTTTAGATAATAAATCCTTTCAAAATGCATTACATTATAAAATATTTATACAGTAGAACCTCGATAAGTAAAAGTCCAAGGGAAACACAAAATATTTTGAGTTATCGAGGTTTTTAGTTATCGAGTTTTTAGTTACCAAGGGTTTAGGTTAATATGTATAGAGGTAGGTATGTACATATGTATGTATGACCCCTTGTTCCTATTTTCCGCCATCGCAAAGCTTTAAAGAATTTCGAAGAAGCAAACAATAGGTGACATGTGTATTGTTTACGTTATCAATTTAATTATGTAGTGAACACGTGCAAGCCATAAATACCGAAAACGTTTGTTTTGCACAATGATCAAAAACTAAATGATTTTAGTAAGCCTTTGTCTTAAAGCTAACCTCCGCCGCCGCAAAGCTTTAAAGAATTTCGAAGAAGCAAACAATAGATGACATATGTATTGTTTACGTTATCAATTTAATTATGTAGTGAACACGTGCAAGCCATAAATACCGAAAACTTTTGTTTTGCACACTCATTCAAAATGACTCATTGATAAAAAGTTTTATGTTATAGAGGTTGTGGAAATATTTCTTTTAGTTACTGAGGTTCATACAGAGATTACTTATTTGACTTATCGAGGTTGCGAATTTTGAGTTATAGAGGTTTTGGGCTCTGAAGGGAAGGGAACATATCATTTTTTTAAGTTATAGAGGTTTTTGAGTTACCGAGGTTTGAGTTATCGAGGTTCTACTGTATTATTATATATTACTGACATGATGCATTTAAGCTTGTGACTCTATATTTATTCTTATACGGTCTTTGTAAACAAAAGAAGATAAGTAATTTTGTAATTTATAGTTAATTTAAAACTTAAACATAGATTTTGATACAATTTATTATCTAAGTATACATAAATATGGGATGTATAATAATATGTATACTTTGCTTAGATTAGAGTGGAGATAATACGCTTAACTGTCTTATTTTATCTAAGTCTTTTGTACTTACATAAATATTTAGAAGTTAAACCATAGTTAAAAGTTACATTATGATTCTTTTTTACTGCTTCATGTACCGCTGATAACATATCCATCTGGAAATAAATTTCTGATCAAATATAAATTCAGACTAAGTCAAAAATAATGTTGTCAAAAACAATTTCTGATAAAATTAATTAATTTAATTTTTCACATTACAAGGAGACACTTAAAATTTATTTATAATTATAGTTAATTTAGGAAGGCTTACATACAAGAATAAAGTATAACTTACCAAAACATCGTGATTATTACAATACTTCTTCTTATATCCATAGGGTATTGTAACAAGATTTCCAAACCCTCTAACATTTATAAAGGCCATCATTTTTAGAGATATTTTATTTAAAAATTTTGATACTACTATTGTTTCTGGTTCAGATAGTGGTTTTAAACCCATAAAAACTGGATCACACTCTATATTTCTAACTAAAAATTCATAAGATTTACAGTAGTTGTTAGATATTCACATAATTATTACTTATATTTAGTAAGACACAAAAGTTGTACCTTTTTTCTTACCTTGTTTCTGTTGTGGCTGGTGTTCTCACTTCAGATAAGAATAAAGTCGGGATTATATATACGCCAAATCATCGAAAAGCCATTTAACCGATGGGCCATTTAATCAAAAAGCTAAATGTACCTAGCGCTCGAATTATTTAGGTTAGGTTAGAACAGTGACAATTAAAGTCAGGTACATTTAGCTTTTCAATGAAATGGCCCATCGGTTTAATAGCTTTTCGATGATTTGGCGTCTTAGAAATGGCTTTCGCAAAAATGTTTTTCGATGATGAGTACGATACCCATAGACAAGTGAGGGTTAAAGACAAGGGAGGCTTTGAAAAGGAAAATGTTGTAGAAATGTTTGGGAGCTTGTAGAGACTTTAATGGTAAATCATTAGATGTACCTAATTTGGATTGCAGATATAGATTGTTATCGATTAATTCATTGTTATATTAGAAATGTTTTTAATACCCTGCTCTATAAATAAATAGATGAATCCTAAACTTCAGCACTATATGGTATTGTAGTAATTTTTAACCACCTTATTTTACAGTGATAAAGTGTAAACTAAGTGGTTAATATTATTAATAGTGAATAATAAAAATAATTAATAGTAAGTAATTATTAATAGTGAATAATTAAAATAATTAATAGTGAATAATTAAAATAATTAATAGTGAATAATTAAAATAATTAATAGTGAATAATTAAAATAATTAATAGTAAGTAATTATTAATACAGGGTGGGCCAAAAGAAGTCATCCGATGTTGTTGGGCCATTTTTTTTTCTGAATGAAAATCTTTTATTCTGTTTCTTGATTATGTTTACTTGAACCTTTAGAATTTTATTGGTCAAGTTGAGAAAACTATAACGGCCAAATGAGCGCTGTCACAACTGATTGCCATAGAGGCTCGTGTTTTGGCATTTTCCATCAATTCAACGAGAATATATTTTTTTTTAATTGGACTCTCGCTATCGTTTCACGTGTGTTTACGAAAACACGAGATTTTTAAAAATCCCGCAAAAAAGCCTGAAGCTACTTTGCAAATCAATTCCAAAATCGTACAATTTTTCCTCGAGATTGAGGATGGCTTGGGCGTAGCCTACGCGCGGTCGACAGGCAGCGACTTATGCACTGACTGAACTTTGTACGGGAATATGCGCAGGTTAATGATCAAAATTAGCCTTAGGGACGTCCAGCCGATGGCTAATTGCGTCTGGTCGATGTTTACGGCGTTAGCTCGATATCCTCGCCAACAGCGGCGATATTCTGAACAGAAAGGGCGCTCCTGGCCTGGCCACTCTTAGTAACGTCTCGTGTGAACCCATACTCTTGTAAGGGTTTACACGAGCCACAAGGTTAAACCAAGCGGCGCAGTGTCTGTCGGTTTCGGACGGCCGAGGAATCGACGAATTGAAACGCAAAAGTTTAAGTACGATTATCTCGTGTTCTTGGGGAGTGTATCACTGCATGGCTTGTTGACTTGTATTCTCCATCTGTCTAGTTCTCAAATGTCAAAACAGTTTAGACATTGTCGGCCATTTGCAAAAATAAGAGCATCTTCCAAGGGTGATTTCTTTTAGCCCACCCTGTAGAATATTATTAAAAAATAATTGTACCTGTACCTGTGGTTACCATGTCGAAATACCAATTCCTCTCTATAGTTATTCCGAGAACTGATACATTATTAGGGCAGGGTCGTTTTGGAAAGAACACCTTAGTATTTGGCGCCCAAGTTCTTTCCTGAAATATACATAGAATTATTCATTATTCAAAAGATTATTTTTATAAGATTTAACCATTATATCAGCCAATTTATGGCCGTTACTGGACGTAGGCCTCCTCCGAATATAGCCACTTTTTGGGGTCCTGTGCTTTCCTCATCCATTGGTTTCCCGCCATCCTGACTATATAAAAAACATCGATATAAATAATGACGTAATATTTTAATTTGATTCAGATTGTATAACTGCGTGTATCAGTAGTGTGAAAAAAAAATGTTTGTAATTCACTCAAAACATTGTGACAACTCTATCTTACCTTTGTCATACTGTACATATAACCATCCGGATTGAACAAAGGAAGAACATAAAAATCGTAATGTCTTGTCAATATTTCAAGATTTTCCTTTTTTTCCAAAATAAATTCTACAAATTGTAATAGAATTGCAGGAGAAATCCAGTCCTTTCCCTGTTCGCCGGCCATAAGAACTACAGCTTTACTCCTTACACCAGTAGATATTTTTAATATAAATATATCTCGTTTTTCATAAGTTCGTCCTAGTACAATTTCGTTCAATATACTATTCTTTTTCTTTTTTGTCTCCATCCAGTTTTTTATTTTGTCATAGGAACGAAATTGGCGGACAGCTTGTTCATCTTCAACTAATAAAGCTTTTTTTTTAAATTTATTTATTCTGTAATAATATTACACCATAATAATTGATTAGTAATATGACAGAATAACAAATGTAAAATGAATAGAGTTTATACTATAACTTACATGTTTTTTGGATTGACATTCACATACTCTATGTCATTAGTGTGCATAATAGCTTCAAATGTGCTCATATAAGTCTTCTTAACTAATATATCAATAGGCATGGCAGCTGCATTTGTCACTTCGTTTATGAATGATGTCTCTCTAGTTGTTATATGCATTCTATATAAAGCATCACGTTCCAACGTATTAAAGGCTGTCACTGAGTAAATAGTGTAATTTTTTATCTCATTATTAAAGAAATCATCCATACTAGCTAAGGCACAATTAATTACAAATATACAAACAAAATTTAATGTAATTGACCACATAATTTGTGACACATAGTCAGTAGGGCCATGACTGTACATTACATACAATTTTTTTTAATATTGGAAAGAGACAGCAATCCTACTTTGATAAACATTTAATTCATTCATTCATTAAACATGACGTATAAATTGTTTTTAGCCTCCATTACCAATGGGTGGCGGGCCGCCACCGGGCAACGGACAGCAAGGACCATCAGGCGCGCCCGGCGTTCCATTACCTTTAACAGGACAACCACCTCATGGCGTGCACGGACAAGGTATGCCGCCAGCGGCCCAAGGGCACATGCCACCTCACCATGCTATGATGCCAGGTCAGGGCCCGCCGCAACATGCAGCTTCGCCAGGATATGGACACGCGCCACCTCCAGCGTCAGGCGCAGGTGCAGTACCGCCCGCGTCCGCGCCACCCATCTCTCAGTCACAAGGCAACGCTCTCCCTCACCCGCCCGCTGCACAAACGCCGCCTCATGGACAGCAACCCCCCTCGACTCCAGCTAATGGTGCTCCGCCGGCTTCCTCGCCGATGCAGTCGTTGCCCACACCCGGTCCTGACAACTTACATGCTATTCAACGAACTATCGATTCAATGGAAGAGAAAGGTCTTCAAGAGGATCCTAGATTCTCACAACTTTTGGCATTGAGAGCTCGCTCAAACCCACAGGATCCTGGAAAAGGATTATTTAGTAATAACCAACTTTGTCAATTAAAGTGAGTACGATTTTTGATGTTGTCGTTCACATGGTATTACTAGTATATTTATTTAAGACCAGTATTAATAATAAATGTTTGTTTTAGGGCACAGATTAATGCTTACAGAAGTCTTGCGCGAAACCAACCTCTTTCACAGCAAGTAGCTATGATGGCCGCGGGAAAACGAACGGGCGAAACACCCCCGGAGTGTCCGACTCCGCCGGCGCAACCGCCTTACGGAGATGGTCAGGGTACACCTCCCGCGTCGTCGTCCGGCGGCGTGGGTGCTACGGGAGGCAAGGCAGGTGCTAGCGGCAGTGCGGGAGACGCAGCGCGAGGAGGAGGTGGTGCTCCACCTACACCACTACCAATGACCGGCCAGATGGCCCCTCCCACTCAACTCACTCCTCCTCTTGTGAATCCGGTAAATATACATTGCTATTAGGTTATGGATTAATGTTAAGAGAAATAGATTAGCAGAATATAATTAACCTGTTTAATAAATATAGATTGATTTGGAACCAATATTTTTCCATTGGTTAGCTACGTTAATATAGATAATATGTTGTCTTTCTTTCCTTAGCCCGTGGGCGGTGCTCCTCTACGTGGTGCGGCGCCGTTAAGACCTTCAGCGCCGGGCTCCCAGCCTCAACATCAGGTAAACCTTATTCTTCTAAGAGTATAAAGCTAACAAACATGCACAATGGCATGAGCAAAAATCGACGGGTCCTACGTATACTAATGTAACCCGCAAATTGACGAAAATGACTTTTTTGCTTGAATGGCCTTAAAATAACCTATTCTTCTCAAATCAGTAAGAAAAAAATTCAAATTTCTTTTAGTTTCGGCGATACAAACTCGTAAACTGATGTAAGTAACACAATTTAATGCAAGGAGACGGTCAAAACTGATATAAGCTACTTGCATTAGTTTACGTGGTTACGATCTACGTGACGCGTGAGTGTAAGTGACCGTTGCACCAGTATACGCGCGGCGACGATACAGCGCGTTCGTACGATACGGGTGTAACTGCAACGAATTTTACTTTATGTATTGAATTTCTAAAAACGATTCATATTTTTACAACGTTTTTAGTGTATATGATCAGTGAAAATAAAAATAATAATAAGTATGAAGCGTTCTCGGAGTCAATTAACCCAGATACTCCTGAAACTATTAAGGGTCTCAGATCTTTAAAAAAATTTGATATGTTGGTATTTGTGTCACTAACGTTTTAGAAAAACTACACAAAAAGTAATCCTGGTCCTCTGGGAAACCTGGAAAATGATCTGTGTTATAACACCTGGTAGGAGAATGGGTAGCATATTGCTAGTAGAGAACTATGGGGAATATTTTGAATAAAATTTTACACTTTATTGATTTTTAAATTTTTGCTGGTTTTTTATATATTTTAATAAATTGTGGGTAAATGAATAAATAAGCAGCTAAAATTTACGTTAGCTGTGCAATAAAAGAACTCATAGAGAGCAAATAAACTTAACATTTCTAACATAAAAAAGTTAGTTTTTGCATAATTTACAAGTTAGAGCTTAAATTGCTTGCAGCTATAGCTACCACAATAAGGCAACGTTACTTTATAGATAATATAATTCTACAGAGCCATATAGCTAAGACATTTTTGTTTAATACATTAAAAAAAATCTCACATTCATAAATTTGTCATCACTTGTAACCACTTGTGTATTAGCATAGCCGTGAATTATACGTTACATTATGCAATTCAATCGATCTTGTGAAAGAGTGAGAAGTTATCACGGAAGAATTAGTATCTGACAACTTTTCCCAGTACATCCACTTGGAGGGACAACAATTTCAATTCAATTCATTTATTTATTAAACATTATAGGCTCACAGTGTTACACCAAATCGCTTATATGCTATGTCATAGTAATACAATGTAATTTCAATACTAATATACACATACCTACAACAATGTTTCCACTAAACAAAAAGATGGCCATCCTGCACGCCTTCTTGTAATAAAATAAAACGTTAGAACGTTTTATATATACGTAAGCGTATCTGACTAGGTTTTTATTTTAATAGAAGTCTTATTTTTTTAGTTATTTTTACCACTTAGTAGATTTTTGTTGTGGTACAAAATTAATTGTGCAATGTATATTTTATTTTGATGAGCCTGTAAGACAACTATTTAATTAGTCTTAGTAGTCGTACAGTTCTTACCTAAAAAGAATCGAACATTTTGTTATAGATACATATTATTTTATTAACAAGGTAAAGAAAGCACTGATTACTTTAACTAATTATTATTACTAAAAATATGAAGCCAAGTATATATTTTATTAAAGTTTATAGCTTGTTAAAGACTGATTTAATAATTTTATATCTCCCTAACCTATTAAAGATGATATTTACTATCTGAGCGAAAATCATGTTAAATTTTTAACATTTTAAAATTAAATGGAAAAGACTTCAAAATTTAAAGTCATTATAAAATAGTAAATACATTTATTTTTACACATTTAATGTTACACAATAAACGTGTTTTACTATTTTGTACGTTTGTTGTTTTATTTTCCCATAAAAAATCAGGTTCATGCCTACAAAACTACATAAATTATTGGTACAACTAGTTCTTGGTAGCTTGTAAAGTAGTGCAAGTGCTAAAAGTAGATAAATTAAATTATTTTCCCATATTTCGAGGTTTCATGATTTACAAATTACACTCATATGTATGACTAATAATATGTATTTCTTTTATTTTCATTATTTAAAAACTAAGTCAGAACTTTGTAAACTAGTACAAGTGGTTACTTGTAACAGTTTACTTGTTTGGATACTTTGATCAAAACAAGCTAAACAAATGCAAGTACAGCTATTTTCTAAAATACAAAGAAATATAAAAATATATTTAGTCCGGTTTTTTCCTTTTATTTCCAGGTATAACCTATCAAAATTTCAGTAATTTCTGTAGAACTTTGACAAAGTTATAAGCTTTTGAACCTTTGAATTGCTCTCCTGTAAACTTGTGTTTTTGCACTTATACTAGTCTACGTAGGACCCGTCGAAATATTAAGCTAACTTAACCTTTTCCTAGTACGAGTTTTCCTTTTTTTATAAAGGAAATATACATATGAATACCTATCACTTTTTTTAAATATTTTTGAAATAACTAGTAAAATCATTAAGGTAAATACTGCGGTTTTAAGATGATCAAAAAAATTTTTAACTTACTAACAATCCCTTTTTGTACACTTTAGCAAATAAAAAATATTTTTTGTAGTTAAAAAAAATCTGTTTTATAAATTATTAATTTGAAGTTGTTTTCATAGGGTGTACCTATACCTGGAGCGAAACAGAATCGCATTACCAGTATGCCGAAGCCAGTAGGAATAGACCCATTGCAGATTTTAAATGAAAGAGAAAACAGGTAAGCATTCAGTTTGAGAATAAAAGTAACGATTTTATATCTTTTGAACAGCTAAAGATTAATAACTCCCGTAACTATACTTTAATAGTTTTAAAATTAAGTCCGCGACACTTTAGATTTAACTTTTTATATTGTCTGAACATTTCCTTTCAAATAAGACCTTATTTTAATTAATATATTTGCAGTTAATTATAATATTATTATGGAAATATATCATAGATAAATACTGTACACACAGGATAGCAGCGCGTATCGCACATCGTATTGAGATGTTGTCCAACTTGCCCGCGAACATGCCGGACGACCTGCGCTTGCAGGCTCAGATTGAGCTGCGAGCTCTACGTGTGCTCAATTTCCAAAAACAGTTACGGGCAGAGGTAAGGTTCATTTATTCATATACAGTACATTTGTATTAATAGCCAGGCTTTTTTTCATGTGGTTTCATGTTTTACTAATGTTTGCGACGATTTTAAATGCCATAGTTTCATATACCTACCATACTACTACTACTACTGATATTTGCTATAATTTCATTTGACATAATGCCTTATAAGCTCGACTAAACCCCGCTATGCGGGTACTTCTGAGTGGTTTAAAAAATAAACCTAACCAAACCAGGTTAGGTTTATTATTTAAATACTTTTTTTATCTAGTCAGATTACTGTAAGTCGGGGTTTTAACCATAATTATATTATGACTAAGGACGATTATGGCAAACACTAATAGTACAAATTAAAATATGGAAAACAAGAGAATACCTTTATTTTACATCTGTTATGATTTTTATATCTGTAGCATTTTGATAAATCAAGGGATCGTAATTTATAGATTCTAGGACAAGTACGCCGCGATACCACGTTGGAGACAGCTGTGAATATAAAAGCATACAAACGTACTAAACGTCAAGGACTCCGCGAGGCTCGCGCCACGGAGAAGTTAGAGAAACAACAGAAGCTAGAAGCTGAAAGGAAACGACGACAGAAACACCAAGAGTTCTTGCAAACTGTCTTGCAGCATGGTGAGCTTTGCATATCGTATTTTATTCAACGCCACCTTAATCACGAACGTATCTTCTATATGCCAGCCATCAATTTGGTAGAATATGGTTGAATTAGCATGTTAATAGGAAAAAACGCTAGAACCATATATTTTAGTATGTAAACAAGTAGTATTTTTGACGTTGGTGGTGTCGTGAGCACATTTTGATTTGATGCCCATAAGCGTCTATTAGTATGGCATTTAAAAGATTAAAACCTTTAAATTATAATTTTAAATGACGTGTGGTTTTTTGCATGTGTTTTTAGCTAAAGACTTCAGGGAGTATCATCGCAACAATATAGCTAAACTATCGCGCATGAACAAAGCTATTATGAATCACCACGCGAATGCCGAGAGAGAACAGAAGAAAGAACAAGAACGCATTGAAAAGGAACGTATGAGACGGTAAGATATTATTTTCTGTTTGACTTTTCGTATTTTACTTTTTGTTCCACGTCATCCCCCACAAAGACCCTGACTAGCTCACTATAACTCACAAAAAAAGTATGATTTACACGTTCAGTACGCCCAGGAGACTAACCTATACTTTGGATCTTTTGGCTTATCTACTCTTTGCCACCTTCAGTACCTATAATAGAGGACGAGTGAGTACAGTGATCTAGGGAGCCTATCAGTCACAAATGACCGTTTTCTCATTAATGTAAAACTACAATACTTTTAATCTGGATCTTTCTGAGGACTTTTAATCTGAAAGCTTCAAAGTAATCCTAATCTAATAACGTATTACTAAAATAACTAATTGTATTTTTCCAGTTTGATGGCGGAGGATGAAGAAGGTTACCGCAAGCTTATTGATCAGAAGAAAGACAAGCGCTTGGCGTTCCTTCTGTCCCAGACGGACGAGTACATTGCCAGCCTCACGGAGATGGTCAAACAACATAAGCAAGAACAACGAAAAAAACAACAGGAAGAGGAGCGTAGGAAACGGGTAATTATGTTTTATCTTTTTTATAGAAAAGGCATCTTCCGCTCTTAGGCCTGTGTCGCGGAGACACAAATCTACACACATTAGTATTTATTAAGAAACACCGATGTAAAGCGCGAATACAGTCCAGAAATTACGCTAACGGATAGTAGTCCGTAATAATTTGTGGATTACACAAATTATTATCTTGCGTGGCATACGAACCCGCACAGTAGCCTCATACGCGAACGCTTTTCCACCGACGCAGTTGTAATATTGTTAATACGACGCAATAATGTTATTTGTTAAACGATTATTTGTGATCAAAGTTGTAAGCTAATTTTAGTTCCTAAACGTTAAAATTGCTTTATTATTGTAGAAGTCAAGGAAGAAGAAGCTGTTGGAAGGCGGTGAGATCGACGCTATGGATGATAGCTCGCAAACATCAGACTCGAGGGTTAGCGTCGTTGATCCCAAGACTGGCGAAGTAAGTCTCTTTACCACTACTTTTATTTATTAAATAACTTTTATCAGAATATAATAAAACAGTAAAGTTACTTTTAAATTAGGTACCACAATGGCGGTTTTATCACGCGACGAGATTTCTTCCAGATCTTTATTCTTCCTCATTACCTAGTCTATCGCAGTCCACTGCTGGACATAGGCTCTCCCAACACGCTTCACAACTCTGTCCTGCGCCTTCCGCACCTAGTCCGACCCAGAGACCTTTTTGAAGTCTTCGGTTGACCTAGCTACTAAGTTTGCCGTTTGTCTATTCTTCCTTGCTACATAAGTATATTGTTTTTTTTTTCAATAGATTTTGAAAGGAGAGGAAGCGCCACTGCTGTCTCAGCTCAAGGACTGGATGGAGACTCACCCCGGCTGGGAAGTTATGTCTGATTCTGAGGATTCGGGTGACGATAGTCAAGACGATGACGGTGAGAGTACGTTGTTGTTTATAATTTATCTAATTACTTTAAACTATTCTAATATTCTGTGTATTTTTGTTATACTACAGTTCAAGATGTCTCAAGAAAGGTATAAAAGTGAACAGATTTATTAACCCTAAGGGTAGTTTTAATGTAATACATCCTGTATATGGTATACAACAATGTTGATTTCTCTTTTGGATTTTATTCTCTATTGTGCTTTTAGAACTCTTAAATAATATAAATTATAAATTTAATGTTATTTCTTAATCAGAAAAGAGACACAAGCATAAGGACGAAAAAAGTGATAAGGAGAAGACAGATGAGGAGAGGGCCCGCGACATGATTAAGAAGGCAAAGGTCGAAGATGATGAATATAAGACTGAAGAACAAACATACTACAGGTATTACATATTAGAAAAGTGTTACTTTATACATAATACTATAACACCCATGTACTAACGCCTATTTCCCATGAGGGGTAGGCAGTTATTTTTCGTGGGATTTGAAACCTCGACCTCACATGCACACAAGCCGCTACCGCAAATAGAATAGAATATTTATTTATTGTGCAAATATAGGTATTAAAAACATTACAGATATTAAAAATAAACAGTTAATTCGGCTATATTTTGCGAAGACGGCGCCACCGAGACAGTTATCTAGTTTATTTATGTGTGATCTAGCAAATAATAGTAATTGCAATAGAAACAAATTTATTATTCCTTTTATGTGATTTAATGTTACAAGTAATTCATCTTATTTCAGCATTGCTCATACGGTCCACGAGTCAGTTACAGAACAGGCCAGCATTCTGGTTAATGGAAAATTGAAAGAATATCAAATTAAAGTAAGTAGTATCTGACTATAAAAACGATTTTTCTATTGTTTTCTCTGATATGTTTAGTAAACTTTGTATTAATTTTAGGGTTTGGAGTGGCTGGTATCGCTTTTCAACAACAATTTGAACGGTATTCTGGCTGACGAGATGGGTCTCGGCAAGACCATCCAAACAATTGGATTGGTCACCTATCTTATGGAAAAAAAGAAAGTCAATGGACCTTTCCTGATTATTGTACCACTGAGGTAAAATTCTTTTTTTTTGTCGCTGTTCTTCGCTACTTATTGCTAATATAATGTGAGAAAGTTAGAGTGGTAATTCTCTTTCAGTCTCTTCTCTTTACTTAACTGCCCCAAAACTGCTTTCCATCTGTTGTTTGCAATTTTGTGTGAATAAATAAAAGAAAATATAATAATATATGTATTTGTTTTCAGTACATTGTCCAACTGGGTACTAGAGTTTGAGAAATGGGCACCAACTGTGACAGTAGTATCGTACAAAGGTTCCCCGCAGAGCCGTCGCTTAGTGCAGACACAAATGCGATCCACTAAGTTCAACGTGTTGCTGACTACATACGAATATGTCATCAAGGATAAGGCAGTGTTGGCTAAGGTCAGTATTTAAATAAAATATTCTATAAAAAGTATACCTCGAGGTTTAACTCGCGTGTATTTGAAAAAAGAAGTTTAAAATGATTAAGATTATGACTGTGCAGTAATATTTGTTGCAGTGTGTGAAGTTGCCAGTATATATTTGAAAATCTGATGTACATCCATAAAAATATAAATAATGATATACATAATGTTAACACAATAAATAAAAATCAACTTGCTATTCTCCACACTAGGCTTCATAAAATAAGTAGTTCTTTCGCTGGTAATGGTATTCGTTTTTATAATAAGCTCCTTAAGGAAGTTACAGAATTGTCAATTAATAAATTAAAATCCTTCATTAAACATAAGTTAATATCGAAATCATGTTACATTGTAAAGGATTACTTAAACGATAAAAATGCCTGGATCTGAATTGTCCTGTTTACTTAATAAAATAATATTTGTGAAGTGATCACCAAAAAGAGTGCTAGGAACCCAGCAGAGTTTCTTGTGGGTCTCTGACATGGTAGTGTTTCGAACCCTCAGTAAACTTAGCCGTTAAGTTAAATGTCCATATGTAATCACTATAAAAAGGCAGACGTTCATAAATGTCACTAATGTGTCTTATATGAATTAAATTTTCATTTTCGAAAACGCCTGCAAAAAATGTTCTAATGCTTTGAATTTACTTTATGTGTTAATATTTATTTTATAATAAAACTAGCGGTCCGCCCCGGCTTCGCACGGGCATTATTTTCCCGCTTTTCTGTTCAAATTTTTCCTGAATTTTCTTTGTTATAAACCTCACGGAGCCCGAGACCTTTCCAATGAATGCAAAACCGTGGAAATCGGTTCGTGCGTTCTGGAGTTATAGCGTCAGGAAGGAAAACCCGACTTATTTTTATATAGTAGATAATATTTGTGAAGTGATCACCAAAAAGAGTGATAGGAACCCAGCAGAGTTTCTTGTGGGTGTCTTCTCTGACATGGTCGTGTTCCGAACCCTCAGTAAACTTAGCCGTTAAGTTAGATGTGCATTATGTGATTACTATAAAAACGCAGACATTCATAATTGTCACTAATGTGTCTTGTATGAATATAATTTTCATTTAATTTTCGAAGAAGCCTGCCAAATGCTTTAAGTTTACTTTATATGTTAATATTTACTTTATTTTAATTTTTTTATATAAATAAAAACATAAAATCATTTAAAAATATTGAAAAATGTCCAGGCCAGGCAGAGGCGGCCTACCTGTGAAGAACACAACGCACTGAACACACAATGTGTGTAGTGTCAATAAGTACTGCCATCTGCATCAGACCTATGATCCAATTGCCTAGCTCTAGCCTCCTTAGGTGTTAATGGAGACTCTTATTATTATTACCACTGTATTATATTTGTCTTTCTCCCAGGTGCAATGGAAATACATGATAATTGACGAGGGCCACAGAATGAAAAATCACCACTGTAAACTCACTCAAGTACTCAATACGCACTACATAGCACCGCATCGTTTACTGCTGACTGGCACGCCGCTACAGAACAAGCTGCCAGAACTGTGGGCATTATTGAACTTCTTACTGCCGTCCATATTCAAGAGTTGCTCCACATTCGAGCAATGGTTCAACGCACCATTCGCTACAACCGGTGAAAAGGTACGATCAAAGTTATACCTACTATAGGACCTACTTATTTTTATGTTTTTGTATTATCATTGATATAATTTTAAAGTACTATGTGTTCTACAAATATATAACCAATTTATATTATTGTAATGTACGATTCTCACCCTGATAGTCTTATAGAAGAAGGAAACTATAGGAAAATAAATTATCTTACCATTATACAATAGGTTAAATTCTCCGCAATTAATGGAAAATTGTAAGTATATACAGTACCCGACCGTAAATATTACACATCGACTTTTGTAAAGAGACAATCGGCCAATTTCGGCTTCGTAGAGCATCATCTCTGTCGCACGAAATACAAACAGTCAGGTAACTATTAGCAACTGTTAAGGGTACGTACGCATTCCACAGACACGAACTTGGTAGTGAGCGGAGCCTAAAAATTGTTGCCGAAAACGTGTACGCTAAAATTTCCCAAAATTAATTTTAGGAAAGAGTATTACGTTAAAATAATATTAACATATAATTAAATCCTATTTGATATTAAATATTGTTAAATAAAGGAGCAATTAACTTTCTCCATTTGTATGGAGTTGTGACTGGCATGCGTACCCTTAAAACAAATTATGATTTGATAGTGTGCGACAGAGATGACGCTCTACGAAGCCGAAATTGACAGATTGTCTCTTTCCACAGGTCGATGTGCCATATAAACGCCCGGGTACTGTACATTCTTATATTGGGGTGTAATTAGGGTTATATCTTGAATGTTTAAGTGTCGACACATCAATCAATTTTTTTTAAGACTTATAAATGTATCCAAATTTACATAAACTAATTTGCTAATAAAACCAACAGGTAGAGCTAAACGAGGAAGAAACCATCCTTATCATCCGTCGTTTACATAAAGTGCTGCGTCCGTTCTTGTTGCGAAGATTGAAGAAAGAGGTGGAAAGCCAACTGCCTGATAAGGTCGAATATATCATCAAGTGTGATATGAGTGGCCTACAACGTGTACTGTACAAGTAAGTTTATTGTTCTAAACATAAGTAAGGCAGCTCTCTGATTTTACGTCATTATCATACAATTAATATGGTTTGTCAATCTCTATTTAATGGCGCCTTTAGACAAATGTGATGTTCAAAACAATCCCAGTCAAACGCAGAATATATCGTCAAACTATGTTACTGATTAGTTGAAAATTTGATTCCTGCTCAAACTAAAATTTTAAAACTCATTATGAATAAATGTATAGTCAATTTTTCTCTTTTTCTACCAAAAGATCAAAATTATCAATTTTCCCAATATGCCTGCCTTTTTTATAATTTTATGAACTTACTAGCGGCTCGTCCCGGCTTCGCACGGGCATTTTTTTCCCGCTTTTCTGTTGAATTTTTTTCTAAATTTTCTTTGCTATAGGTTGAGGTTTCACAGAGCCCGAGACCTTTCCAACGAAAGCAAAACCGTGGAAATCGGTTCGTGCGTTCTGGAGTTATAGCGTCAGGAAGGAAAACCCGACTTATTTTTATATAGTAGATATGTATTTATACAGGGTGTTTTTTGAGTCATCGGCAATAATTAAGGAGGTGACTCTGTACGTGATTCTGATCCGAATTATGTAATAAAATTAGGTACTTAATTTTTGACTAAAAAATCCCAAAAATTAACTAAGTGTGGACACGTTCCCGCTGCGCTAAAATATTGTTCAAGACTCGGTGCATTGACCCGCGCCGCGAGTCGTAGGTATGTATCTAACTCAGCTGGCGAACCGATCGCTCGCTGCGTCCGCGCGGTGTCCATGATTAGTAAAATTCATGGCTAAGCTTTACTCGTCGTTTACTATGTACTAATTTAATGTTTATTTATTTTGTATTTTTTTTCCTTCATTAAATAACGTTATCTATCACGCCCTAAAGTATTGCCGATGTCTCACTTTACATCCTGTATATTTTTGTTTTATTTAGGCACATGCAGTCAAAGGGTGTCCTGCTGACCGACGGATCAGAGAAGGGCAACAAGGGTAAAGGCGGGGCGAAAGCGTTAATGAACACTATAGTGCAACTGCGTAAGCTATGCAACCATCCCTTCATGTTCCAACACATCGAGGAAAAGTTTTGCGACCATGTTGGCAGTGGCGGAACTGTTGTACAAGGGTAATTATCATTACTATAGATATCGCGTTATCATCTGAGTCTTAGGGACTGATCATTTTTCTATACCTATCTCGCTTGCACTTACGGGTCTTCTATTCTTATATGTATAATGGTTACCTATTTTAATCCCGAATTTTAATATTCTGAATATCAAAATCCAGAAAACGTTTGAACATTTCGTCATTAACCCATTTTTTTAAAATTTCGAAGTATTATTTGCCATATAATCGCAACTCCGAATTTCATTTGCCCATTTATTTATTTGTACGACGTTTTAAAATCCAGATGAATGAGTTCCAGATATAAAAATCTAAATGCACGAAATCCAGAGGACCGTAATCCATATGCACTAAAGCCAAATTTTTAAAACACAATTTATTGAAATCCAGACAAACATTATCCAGATTTTTAAAATCAAGATTTTTTAAATTCAAATAAACGATATCCAGATAAACTAAATCCTTTTATCTTTTACTAATATTATTAACTTAACCTATTTAATTGCAACCTAAACTAACCTACGAAGTCGAATTTGACAATAAAAATCTATGAGTAATGGGCAAGTAAAACAATAGCTAGTCGGTTCTGGCACTTGCCGGCCGCTGCCGCGGCACGCTCGCTCGGCTCGTGCGAAGGGTCACAGTTCTAACCTAACCTAACCAAATGAGTCGAATTTGTCAATTAAACCTATCTGTAATGGGCAAGTAAAACAATAGCGAGTCGGTTCGCAGTTCTAATCTAACCTAGGTCACATAAAATAATATTATGTATTGCAATAATTTAGCTGGAACACGATTGTATGGAAACCAAATAAAAAGTTTATGAAAATCTGGCAAAAATTTATCTGGAATATGATTATATGGGAACCAAATAAAAAGATTATGAAAATTTGGTAATAGTTTATCTGGAAAGTGGTACGATGGGAACCAAAAAAAGTATTCTGAGAATCTGGTATAGCTAAATCTGGATCATAAGAATATGGGAAACAAAAAAATACTATTTGAAAATTTGATTTTAGTGCATCTGGAAATCGATTCTTCTGGGAAATTAAAAATGGTATTTTAAAAAGTTGTCATTCATTACATCTGTCTTTTAAAAGTTCTACCAACTGTTTTCTGGGTTTTAAGATTCGGGTAACAGAAATTCGAGGTTTCAATAGGTTACCATGTATAATGTATTTTGGCTCTTTTTGGAGTACTTATATGATAATGTACTTATATGTATAACAAACAACTTAAGTGATTGCTAACCAAGGCTATACTTTATTTAAATGAAAAAGTTGACATCAATAAAACTAACTTAATTTCATTCTTCATATTGAGACTTTTTTTATGAGATTTTAATAGACCGCTTTAATAATAATGTTGTTATTTTTGTAATTTTAGTCCTGATCTTTACCGAGTATCTGGTAAATTTGAGCTGTTAGACCGCATTTTGCCGAAACTCAAACAAACAGGACACAGAGTATTAGTTTTCTGTCAAATGACCCAGTGCATGACCATCATAGAAGACTATCTTTCCTGGAGAGCGTTCCAATATTTGAGGTGAGTAATAAACAATTATTTTTATTGGCTGAGAGAGACTTTATAAATCTAAACTAGCTTCTTGCATATAAATATTTAATTTTTATTTAATAATCTAATGTATTTTACGCAAACTAGCGTAAGTTTTTTAAAATTAAAATTACATTTATGAGTAAATTTAAGACAAAAGTAGTACTGGAACCCGCGTCGTCTAAGTATTCAAGATTCATTATCAATTTGTTTGGTTTATTGTGGAGAAAGAAATGGATAAAAATATAATATAAACCAATAATTTTACTCAGACCAAATAAAAAATAAAGACGTAGCGCTGCGAACACTCGATTGAAGTATTCAAAACTACGCCTCGCTCTATACATACAAGTCACACGCACACATTTACTACCCAAACTACGCCTTATCGGTCAGTTGGCGCTAGTTTGTCAATAGAGTCTGTCATATAAACATTTTTCATTATTTATTCTGGAAAATGCCTAATTGTGACGTAAAAGGGTGCAAAAACAAATCTTCAAAAAATAAAAAGCCAGATGGAATCACATATGATACGTAATTAAATATAAAAACTCATAATTTTAATTATTAATATTATTGACTTATGATGACGGCCTGGAACACAAAACCTCAACAAATGTTGGCACTAGTAAGCGTCAGAATTTTCCCAGTTTATGGAGTAAGTTCTTGTAAGCAATAGAAAAGTAACATTAGTAATAAATAAAAAATAAAAGAAAAATATGGCAATGCATTTTCTTTTATATTCTTTTTTATCATAATAAAATATTTACAAGAAAATCCATTGTCGTATTTTTCCATCACAGTATTTGACAAGCCTAAGATCTCTTGTTTTAGAATAAAACTAAGTAAAAGAAATATAACCGGTCAAGTGCGAGTCTGGCGAGTCAGACTCGCACTTGACCGGTTATATTTCTTTTGCACCGAGGGTTCCGTACAACCTTATTTATTTCCCGCCAACATACGATGACGTCACGATCAGCTTTCAAAAATTCTGTGACGTCACGACTCATCTGTCAGAATTCTATGACGTCACGGGTCACGTGACCAAAATTCTATGACGTCACTGGTCATGTGACCCAGTTTTCCCGCCAAAATTCTATGAAATCAAAATATAATATGATTGAAGTAAAAATTTAGGTTTTTCGGAATTTTCCCATTACATGTACTACAGGACCTTGCTGCATGCCAAATTTCAAGTTTGTAGGTAGACTGGAAGTACCCTGTAGGTTTTTGCTCTTACCCCTCTAAAATTTACAATAAAAACGGCAATATCTCTTGATTGCGTTGGTTTAGAAGTTTGAATTTTTTAGAGCACTAAGAGGCAACAGACCTTAGTTTTTGGTGAAAATTTCAGCTTGATACCTCCACGCGTTCCTGAGATAAATGGTCTTGACAGACAGACGGACAACGAAGTAATCCTATAAGGGTTCCGTTTTTTCAAAACTGGTACAGAACCCTAAGAAAAGGTTCGTTTTGCTTGTGCTGGGATTAGGATTGTTACCAAAATCGGTACCATCAAGAATTGATATAAATGCGGGAGTTGTTTAAGAGAACATGACTGTACATTTTTAAGGTTTCCTAGTCGAAATAAGATTGTAGCAGAGAAGTGGATTGAAGTCATTCGACTTAGCCGGAATGATAAATCATGGAATCACTTTACATTTTTAAGAATGTTGTGAAGAGAGAATAAAGAATTTATTATTATTATTTTTTGTTTTTGTATTTTTTTTCTCAGCTTATGCTGGTTTCGACTACATTACGGACCGAAATCAAGTAACTGTAGCGTGTGTGTGTGTGTGCGCGTGTCAGTGTGTGTGTGCGTGTGTGTGTGTGTGTATGTGTTGTGAGTTTATGTAGTAGGTGTGATGTGAATTAATGTAGTAGGTGTGTTATGATGGGGGTCTATTTCGTTTTCTTCAATTTGCATGAACTTTCTCACTATACGACAGGTATTTAAAATTGCGGCTTTTTGCATGGTTATGTAAACTGATTCCTTTAGGTTTAATAATTTAAGACTATGGAAAAGATGATTCGGGATTATACCTGTTGTTGATAGAACTATAGGGACTATGTAAACCTTTTCCTGTTTCCAGATTCTAGTTATTTCTTCTTTAAGCTCCAAATATTTACTGATTTTTTCTGTTATTGTCTTTTGTAAGTTGTGTGTGTTGGGTACAGCGATATCTATCAAATAAGTGAATTTGTTTATTTTGTCTTGAAGAATTATGTCGGGTCTATTGCAGGGAATTGTTTTATCAGTGAGTATTGCACGGTCATAGTAAAGTTTGTGTGTATGGTTTTCGAGAATGGTCTGTGGTGTGTATTTGTAGTAAGGAGTCTTGGTTTCTAGAATGAGAGAGTATTTGAGGGCAAGATTTTGGTGAATGATGTTTGCAATTTGGTTGTGTCTGTGTGTGTAGTCTGTTGGGCTGAGTGTTGTGCATGCTCCTGTTATGTGTTGAATGGTTTCGGACTGAGTGTGACATTTACGACATTTGTCGTTTGTTATGGATGGGTCTTTTATAATAAATTTCCTATAGTTTCTAGTGTTAATAACCTGATCTTGAATGGCGATTATAAATCCTTCGGTTTCTGGAAACAAATTACCTACTTGGAGCCACTTATTCGATGCTAATTTATTGATATGGGGTTGTTCTAGGTCATGTGGGTGTCGACCATGAAGGACTTTTTTCTTCCAATCTTCACTTTTTTGTTTTTGTGGATCAATATTGTCCGGTATAGTTTGTAGTTGTGATAGGTTATTATTATTATTATTAATCCTAAGGCGCGCAGCGTAGTTTGTTCGACACATTTCGATAATGGTGACTTATATTATACACAAAACGGACTTCGTCGTGTGCTCAAACATGGATATCCAAAGGCTATTTCCAATATGTCTATTATTGATTATTTCATTTAGTAACAGAAAAAAAACAAAACTGTACATGTTTTCCTTTTGTTCATGTTTTTCCAGATTCCCTGAAATAGTTATAAATTGCTAGTGCGGTACTTTTATTTTTTAGTAATCCAAATTGATTAGTATTTAAAATAGAATAACGTTCAAGAAATTCACATAACATAATTATGTAAACTCGGTTATAGGGCTATGGGTCTTTAACTATTAATGTCATGTTTTGGGTCTTTCTTATGTAAAGGTTTAATTAGGGGTACCCTGTCTGGAAATACTCCAGTTTCTAACATACGATTTGTTGTGATTATTCATTTATTAAATGATTTTGGAATATTAATTGTTTTATTTTACCTAACCTTGTCGGAATAAACATGCTACTATACCACCACCTAAAAGGAAAATACCTATATATAATTATAAAATTAAACTTATCCATGAACTCAATCAGTCTGCCAGTACTTAGACAAATATTAGGGTAATTAGTTTTCACTGCATGGCAGCACTCCATAAATGCACACATGTTTACAAAACCTGCTTAATTTTTCTGTTGACAGCGCTACGTCTTTATTTTTTATTTGGTCTGAGTAATTTTATAATTATATTAAAAACTTTTCATAGGAAATAATTAAAAGAATTTCGCTGTACTGTGTGTAAATGTAATATAAAATATATGTTTAGATTGGACGGTATGACGAAGGCTGAGGACCGTGGTGATCTGCTGAAAAAGTTCAATGACGTTGGCTCTGAATATTTCATCTTCTTGTTATCAACGCGAGCGGGTGGGCTCGGTCTCAACTTGCAGAGTGCTGACACTGTCATCATATTCGATTCTGACTGGAATCCTCACCAGGTAACTATAGTCTTTATCAGACAGGAAAGGTACGGTGACATTTGATCTTTTCCATGTTACTTAGTTTACTTTTGTAGAATTTAAAAATAAAAGCTATCAATTTATGAATCCGAACTGATAGAAAATTAAAAATATTAATTAGACGTTTATATATAATTAAATTATATGAAATATTTGTTTATATTCCATCTTCAACCCTAATATGTAAAATATAAACATATAAATTTTAAAATCTTATGCGCAACTCGGAACGAATTTCAATAGAGATTGACACAATAAAATTGTTAAAATCGAATGGTTTTTTATAAAATTTGATTAAATCGATTAATTTTTTTTTATATGTAATCATAGAAATTAATATAATAATTTCAGTTGTCTTATAACTCAATATTAGTTTTTACGAGGATAGGCCGCAAGTTTTTTTTTGGCGGGATTCGTATGTCATAGCGATAAAATCTTGATGATGTCATTATTAAAAGAGGCCTGTGACCACGTTACTGCCGATGATTGGAAAAAACAAAAATCTAATACCTTATGACTGTGAGAGGAAGAGACATCAAATTAGACAATTCAGTAGATTTTCACTTATTATGTCATGTAAGTGACGAATCAAGTAATTCATCAAGCTGTTTATCAGATGAATCACCCATTGATTCGGCATAATTAATAAATATTTAAAAAAAGATTAGTTTCTTATTTTGTACCCATAATCGATTTATTCTTGTTTGTAAATTATATCGGTTAGATATAGAATCGGTATTTTTTAAAAACGAATTTAGTGTTTACTACATCTCTAGCAATGACAAATACTAAACGTCACCGTACCCATAAGATCTGAAAAATAGTATAGTGTTTTAATGTTATGTATTACCGATGTTACAGTAACTATAGTTAATTAAAATCATCAATTCAATTTATCAAGTTCGATCAAATAAAATTGCGCGTACTGTGACTTACTTGACTTATGTTCCTAAGTATCCTCGATGGGGCAGAGGGCGTCCACAGTGAGTCTCCATCCCGGTCGGTCTTGAGCTTCGCGCTTTATTTCGCTCCAAGCCTTCCCTATACCCTTCACTTCTGCAGCGACAGTCCGCCGCCAACGATATTGCGAAATACTGCAGCTTAAGTATTCAAAAACTCGGAAAGCGACCGTGTATATATGAGATTTATTCAGCGATAGTTATACCATTTACATATTTTTAACTGTGTTCTTATTAATAACTGTCTAACGACTTCTAACTGTAAATACTCAACAATTACTATACGTAGAGTACAGAGTACCTGGACACGCCCCCGCCCTCCAAGACACGCCCCGCCCACCTGGACACGCCCTGCCACCTGGACACGCCCCGCCCACCTGGACACGCCCTGCCACCTGGACACGCCCCGCCCACCTGGACACGCCCCCCGCCCACCTGGACACGCCCCCGCCCTCCAAGACACCCCCCGCCCACCTGGACACGCCCCCGCCCTCCCAGACACGCCCGGCCCACCTGGACACGCCTCCCGCCCACCTGGACACGCCCCCGCCCTCCAAGACACGCCCCGCCCACCTGGACACGCCTCCCGCCTACCTGGACACGCCTCCCGCCTACCTGGATACGCCTCCCGCCCTCCAAGAGACGCCCTGGACACGCCTCCCGCCCACCTGGACACGCCTCCCGCCCACCTGGACACGCGCTTGCCCTCCAAGACACGCCCCCGCCCTCCAAGACACGCCCTGCCCACCTGGACACGCCTCCCGCCCACCTGGACACGCCTCCCGCCCACCTGGACACGCCCTCCAAGACAGGCCCCGCCCACCTGGACACGCCCCCGCCCTCCCAGACACGCCCCGCCCACCTGCACACGCCTCCCGCCCTACCAAGACACGCCTCCTGGAACCTGCCTAGAAGCTGGAAGAGTGGGATTAGGTACCCGAGGAAAGGCCGGAAAGAGGTTTCTGAGGGAATAACGTTAAGAGGGTTTAGAAGGAATTCCGGGAAAGGTTTCCAAGGCAGTTCCGGAAAATTGTTCCCGCGGGAAGAGAGGGTAGAGGGTCCCGTGGGAAGGGCGCGATGAGTTTCCCTAGAAATACCGGGAAGAGGTTCCCTGGGGAATTCCGGGAAAAGGATCCCGTAGGACGAGTGGAAATAGGTTCCCGAGGGAAAAACGCCAAGATATTCCCGAGGGAATTCCAGGAAGAGGAACCCGTGGGATAAGGGGGAATAGGTTCCCGAGGGAATACCGGGAACAGGTTCCCGAGGGATAACCGGGAACAGGTTCCCGAGGGATAACCGTAACAGATCGGGAACAGGTTCCCGAGGGAATACCGGGAAGAGGTTCCCGAGGGAAGACCGGGAACAGGTTCCCGAGGGAATACCGGGAAGAGGTTCCCGAGGGAAGACCGGGAACAGGTTCCCGAGGGAATACCAGGAAGAGGTTTCCGAGGGAATACCGGGAAGAGAATCCCGTGGGATGAGCTAGAGTAGGTTCCCGAGGGAATTCCGGGAAGAGGTTCCCGAGGGAAGAGGTACCCGAGGGAATTTTGGGAAGATCGGGAATGGGTTCCAGGGAGAATTTCGGGAAGAGGTTGCCGTGTAAAGAGCGGGAAGAGGTCCCCAAGGGAAGAGCGGAAAACGCCATTATGTTGGTCCGTCTCGAGGATGGATTATCAAGAACTATCCAGTTGCAGCGAGGTATAAGACAAGGTGATTATTATCTCCGAAACTGTTTACCGCTGCACTGGAAGATGCTTTCAGGCTCTTAGACTGGAACAGAAATGGCAAGTATTATACGCACCTTCATTTGCTTACGGTATCGCGGTCATGTCTGAGACCAAGGCGGACCTTAATACAATGCTCGACGACCTTAGTAGTCCGAAAAGAAGAAAGACAATGGAAAAAATTGGTACTCGATGCGGGACTCGAACCCGCGTCTCTGGACTATACGCGTCCAGCGCCATGGCCACTAGGCCAACCGAGTAACCGTTTCGATTACCAAATTTAACCATTGCTTTATACGGCGCCGGGCCGCAACTTAGAACTCAACTGTGCAATGCCATCTAGGCGGGACAGCCGTAAAACTACCCCATATAAAAATGCCCATTCTCGTTTAAAACTTTTGTATTTATCGTAATAAGTTAAATATTCTGGATACTTTTTTATCCATAATACTATAAAAAGTTACTTTAAATTTTGACGATACAGGCAGCGTTAAAAAATATTTTAATTTTGTTAAAATATAAAACATTCCTTTATATTGGTTGTGAATATGTGTCCAGTTCGACCGCGCGGCCATAGCGTTTTTTTTTAAAAAAAACCATGTCAATTTTTTGTAAAAATTTGTAGAAGTTGATTCCCAAAACCATAAATTTGTCAAAGATACGGTTAAAAAGTTATAAGGGTTTAAACATGGCCGCGCCATTGAAACGCGGCGAACCGCGCGGCCACTGAGATCTTTAAAACTAAGCCTTGTAGAGACCTGAAATTTACGCAAATGCAAGATTTAATTTGTAAAAAATTTGTAAAAATATAAAAAAAATACTCAGGTTTATAGTTTAAGAGCTATAACACTAAAACCGAATGGCCGCGCCATTGAAACGGTGGAGAAAACGCTATCGCCTGTATCTCGCTGAAAAAAAATCGCAGAGGTGTGTAGTTTATTGTAATTACCCAGATTTGAATTTGTCGAAACTAGGAAAAATACAACAAAAATTCCTAGGTTTATATTTCAGGAGCTATAAGACTAAAACGATATGGCCACGCCATCGAAACGGTGAATAAAACGTTATTTCGCCTGTATCTCGCTGAAAAAGCATCGCAGAGGTCTGGAGTTTTTTGTAATACCTAGATTTTAATTTGTCAAAACTAGTAAAAATACAATAAAAATTCTTAAGGTTATATTTCAGAAGCTGTAGAACATTATCAGTATGTGGTGCGATAGGGTGACCATGTCTTATTGTTTACAGAATACTTTCTACTTATTGTTACAGAAATTATAATTCAAGGATTCTAAATAAAATTAAAATGAAACCATAAATATAAAAACAATTATGTTTATTGCTTGAAAAGTCAATAATACAGTTACAGTCCGCGTGGACTTACGAAAAACTAGCCCTAAGATTGGTTTAAATGACGCAACTCCGCCCCTAAGCTATGTGATTAGTAATGCACACTATTGCATCTCACACGCGCCACCCCCGCGCGCCTCCGCAGGTCAGTGCGACGCGTACAGCCGTTAGTACTTATTATTCTGTGGTACAGCGACGTAAGCGTAAGAGTTTCGTTATCAGTGTGTCGTTGTGATGTTAACACGATAAAAAAGTGATCTACTGATTATTAAAATGTTCAGTTCGTGTGTAATTACGATTAAGTGTTGTACTGTGGTGTAACGTCAGTTCGGTAAATTATGTAAACAATTCAGCAGAAGTGATTAAGGTATGTTGCATTTAAATATTTTATGATTATGTTAGAGCTCTCTCTTTATTTGTATGGATGACCGTGTAGTTAAGATATTTTACTATGAAATATTTACAATCTTATGTATATGAACTTATATGAAATACTAAAAACTATCTAATAACTAACAAAAATAATAATAATATATAATGTTTGCCCTGCAGTGGGACAATAATAGGCTGGATTATTATTATTTAATGTTTTATTAAATCATATAGGTAATTAGAACTTAACTTAGAACATTTGAAATGATTGTAAATCATTTTGATTCCACATTTTTAAATAAGTACAATCATAACTAGCAGGGATGTAGATATATGTTTTTACTTTAAGCGTAATATTATATGAATGGAAAAATTACTAAAAAAACTAAAGTCAATCATTTGAAAGATATACACTTCCAAAGTCGTAAAATGAGCCCCCCCCCCCCGCCTCTAACTTTTGAAATAATAAAGTTGGAAAAAAAAATTGATGTAAATGTCAATAAAAACTTTCAATGAAAACTGGTTTGAACAAGATACAATCATAAGTTTTTGAGATATAGCACAATTTCAAAAACCGCACACGTTACTTTGTAATTCATACAAACACTATGAAAAACAAAGTTAAGAGCAAAACTTTGCTTGTTACTACGGAACACTTCATGGGCGAGTCCGACTCGTACTTCCCCAGTTTTTTTTTGTAACTCCACTGGTAAAATCTCTCTTCCTTTTCCTCTCACTCATTATTTTTTACAAAACCAGAAGTACAATATTATTATTATTTGTTGTATTACAATTTAAAAATACACCATTAAAATAAATAAAATAATTTCTGTAACAATAAGTAGAAAGTATTCTGTAAACAATAAGACATGGTCACCCTATCGCACCACATACTGATAATGTTCTACAGCTTCTGAAATATAACCTTAAGAATTTTTATTGTATTTTTACTAGTTTTGACAAATTAAAATCTAGGTATTACAAAAAACTCCAGACCTCTGCGATGCTTTTTCAGCGAGATACAGGCGAAATAACGTTTTATTCACCGTTTCGATGGCGTGGCCATATCGTTTTAGTCTTATAGCTCCTGAAATATAAACCTAGGAATTTTTGTTGTATTTTTCCTAGTTTCGACAAATTCAAATCTGGGTAATTACAATAAACTACACACCTCTGCGATTTTTTTTCAGCGAGATACAGGCGATAGCGTTTTCTCCACCGTTTCAATGGCGCGGCCATTCGGTTTTAGTGTTATAGCTCTTAAACTATAAACCTGAGTATTTTTTTTATATTTTTACAAATTTTTTACAAATTAAATCTTGCATTTGCGTAAATTTCAGGTCTCTACAAGGCTTAGTTTTAAAGATCTCAGTGGCCGCGCGGTTCGCCGCGTTTCAATGGCGCGGCCATGTTTAAACCCTTATAACTTTTTAACCGTATCTTTGACAAATTTATGGTTTTGGGAATCAACTTCTACAAATTTTTACAAAAAATTGACATGGTTTTTTTTAAAAAAAAACGCTATGGCCGCGCGGTCGAACTGGACACGTGAATATTTATTATGGAATTATAATTTTTATAGGATCTTCAAGCTCAAGATCGTGCTCATCGTATCGGACAACGTAATGAAGTGCGTGTGTTACGTCTAATGACTGTCAACTCCGTGGAAGAGAGAATCCTGGCCGCGGCTAGGTGTGTTTCAACTTAAGTTACTATAGCTGAATTCTTGATAGTGTTTCATTATTTTAATGATACTCCTAAAGAAACAATAATTATGAATGTCGAAAGAAAGAAGTATTTGACAAACAAACAAAAATCATCTAAGTACTTTCTATTTGACTTTGTTATACTTTATACAGAATGAAGACTGATTAACTATGTCATAATTCGTAACATTTCATCTCTTTATAAATATGAGGTATTTCATATTGCTTAATATACATTTGTAGAAATTGAAATAATGTAACAGAATTATAATAAATTGTTTGTTTTGTCTAGGTACAAGTTAAATATGGATGAGAAAGTAATTCAAGCCGGTATGTTCGATCAGAAGTCCACAGGTTCGGAACGTCAACAATTCCTACAAAGTATTTTACATCAGGATGGTGATGACGAAGAGGTAACCCTTTGTTTTGTTAATGAACTATTTTGTTTAACATATTTCTTGTTTTGAATTATGTATCAATATAAAAACCAATAATAAATCAATATATAAAGCATTTAATGGTTTTAAAAGATACATTTCAAAGTAACTAAATACTTACTTACGCACATAAAGAATATTAGACCGCTAACGCGTTGTAAGGGGGCCTCCTTAAACCTACATCTAGGTCGTAACTCTTAGACGCTGTTATGCAAGTGTTACGTCCTGTATCACGCGATGGACCCGGCTCCTGCACGCAGAATCCATGGAATGCTAAGATTAAGTCATTTAAGTAGCGGAGTTTCCAGTTGCCATTTATAAATTACTGTTGTTAAATTAATTGATATATTAAAGGACACTAGTAATATTTTCTATATTTAACAGGAAGAAAACGAAGTACCGGATGACGACTTGATCAATGAAATGATAGCGCGTTCGGAGGAAGAGCTGGAGATATTCAAACAGATCGACATCGAACGTAAGAAGGTAGAGACGCAGTCGAGACTTATCGATGAGTCTGAACTACCAGACTGGCTTGTCAAGAATGACGACGAAGTTGTTTGCAATAAGGTACTATTTAATTACATATAATACTAGCAGACCCGTGCCCACTTCGTTGGGCGGCAAAAAAAAAACGCGTCCCTTTTTAAACATTTTATTACTGCTACACTCCTATTAGTCATAGCGTGATACTATATAGCCTATTGCACTCCTCGATAAATGGCCTATTCAACACGGAAAGAATTTTAAAATCGGTTCATTAGATCCAGAGATTACCCCCCCTACAACGTCACAAACACACAAACTTTACCTCTTTGTAATATTAGTATAGATTATATTATACATACATTATTTTTTCCTTTGTCTTTCTTATTTTCGAAGGTACTATTTGTATTATTTATTTATTTGTAATGCTCAAGTCTAAATAATAGGTAACTCTTGACCCTGACTTCTTAAAATTTAAAGAGTAATATAAAGATATTTATTAGGCGACAAGATAGTGTTCGAAATACATAACAGTATGCGCCATCTAAAGGTTTAAATGTGTTGCAATAAGATGAGCTGTTGTCATTAGGGAACTAAATAGCGGGAGTGGGTGTGTTGGTTTCCTGCACATGCGTGATCTTCTGTAATAGCTTAATGTCGGCCAAGTAAGATTGCGCGAACTCTATTTTTGGTATTATTTGATGTAATTATGTACTGTACTGTTGGATATAGTTCATTGCCAAATATCACTTAAGCTCTTTGGTGTTCCACAGGGTCAAGGTTGGAATTACTTAGACGAAGACGAGACACTCGGCCGTGGGTCTCGTCAACGCAAAGAGGTGGACTACACCGACTCACTGACGGAGAAAGAGTGGCTCAAAGCTATCGACGAGGAGTTTGAGGAGGAGGAGGAGGAAGATGACGACGATGAAGTACTTGATAAGAAACGTAAGAAGGGACGCAAGCGACGGTGAGTCATTATATAAAAAAATATATTACGGTCTGTTTACGACTTCGGTCTTTGCGGCGAGCGGGGTGGCAAGCGGGCGGCGCGGCGTCAGAGCATTGTGCGTTATTGCTATGAGCGACGACTCGTTGGGTGCTTCATACATCTTTATACTTTTGATCTTAACGCTCGCCTCCCCCTTAGCTTCCGCTCACAGCAGCCAGGTCGTATATGGGTTGTTAGTCTTGCAAAATTTTTAGGGCTTACTTCTTTCACTACATATTTCGTGGTCATGAAATATTAGCTAAATAATAATAATATTGTTATAGTATTTTTGCAATCCAATGGTTGTCTTATTTACAATACCTACGATTCTATTATTAAATGTTTGCAATTTTCCTTTTCTAAAGTATAATAATGTAATAATATTTGTTACAGTCGTAATCAAGAGGAATCTGACGAGGATGAGGTGCCCAGTTCTTCTAAAAAGAAAAGCAAAACTGATCTTAATCAACTCAAGAAGCGTTTAAAAAATATTATGAAGAAAGTCATTGACTACTCGGATGAGTAAGTTTAATCCTCTTAATTAGTGTGTAAGGTTGCGCCTTGTCGTCTTAAATATTCTAATAACTGCAATACTATTAAATGCTTTTTCAGCTAATGTAACCATGCAATACATTCAAACTATTATTTCTTATGTTAGCCTGAAGATGAGTATTATACATTTCACTTTTTAATATTGGTAGTCCATACCCATTGTAAAAGATACCACACATTTTTACACAATACAATTTTGTATGTTCTTATATAATTTTGAAAATAAATACTGCTGACTAAAGAATCAAATAATTATTTATTTATTATAAATTGTTTAGTTTTAATCGTGATTGTAGTAATCGAAAAACAAACGTGTTTAATTTTCTTATAAAATATTCCTATTTTCTTATGATATAACAGGGCAGGTCGTGTATTGTCGGAGCCATTCATGAAACTTCCTTCTCGTCGAGAGCTTCCTGACTACTATGATGTCATCAAAAAACCACTTGATATCAAGAAAATCATGAACAGAATTGAAGATAGCAAAGTAAGCATAGCAAACTGTCAATAAAGTTTCCTTGTTTTTGAACATGCTTGTACTCATAACAATGTAAAAAGCATGAATAAGCTGGTAACCAGTTCCGTAAAATATAATATGATAATATTACAAGGTGTTAGGTATCTTCAGCTAGTAGACATAAAGGTCGGTACCGTCGCCGCTGTGTCTGTGTAATCCACTTTCAAGCAGTAGTGCATAAATATTACTGTGTTTAGGTGGAAGGTTACAGTGGCTAGTGAAATAACTCAACTTAGGTGTGCTCTGGCATTGGTGACGTCTATTAGCAGTAGTTTCCGCTTAGTATTAGAGATAGGCTTTTTCGTGAGCCTGTGTATAGGTTTCATGTATTCTCCCTATTTATTTTGTGTTTCTTTTGTCTAGTATCAAGATATTTCGGACCTAGAGAGGGACTTCTTTACATTATGTGCGAACGCTCAAACTTACAATGAAGAAGCATCCCTAATATATGAAGACTCGGTACGTCTGCGCAACGTGTTTATCGAGATACGTCGTCGATACGAGAGTGGGCAAAATTCTGATGACTCTGAAGATAATGAAAAAGGTTTGCATATTTTTTTTTTTTTGTACAAACCAAGTTTTGATAACTTGTCCATAGCTTGTTAAATAAAACAATGTTTAGTTTACGTATTTGTTCTTGATGTAAAATTTAAATTAATACTGCATGCAATTAGGTTTTTCTACCACTGCTTTTGTTATAAACAACATCTAATTATTACTCTGTGTTTTGATTCATATTACTAAACCAGTGCATCTTAAATGTATGTTCTCTCCTTCTAAATTAAATTGTACAACTATTTTTATACATTTTCAACTAGCTGGTGCCCAAGACTTTGTCTGTGCAGAATTAGTATATCAAGTAGATTTAATTACAATACTTTTGTAAATTGGAGCCTATGTGTTATTCTAATTTATAAGCTATATTATTGTAAAGTTTCAATAAAATCCATTTAGTAGTTCTGACGTGAAAGAGTAACATTCATCCTCGCAGACTTTCGCATTTATAATATTAGTAGGAAGTAGGACAGTTTAGTTATTTTATTGCGTATGAAACTTAACATTGGTTTTAATCAAGCACCATGCAGGCAATGTTGTTTTCATAATATTATACCGTGAGTATAATTTAAGTTATTATTTACATGAACTGTAATTTTTTTAACAGATGAAGAAGATTCTGATGGCGAGTCTAATAGATCTGTAAAGATGAAGATTAAATTGAAAGGCAAAAGTAAGAGCACACCATCGCGAAAGCGGAAACAGCGCAAATATATTTCGGATGATGAAGATTATGAAGAGGATTAATCAAATAATTCATGTTTTTGTAAAGAAATAGCTTGAAAAGTAATTAATATCTTTTTATTTTATGTCAATGTATTAGAAATGGTACTTTCAAGTAATTCTTTGAAAGTAAAGAAAAATTGCTGTATCTCAATTAGTTTTAGAGGAACTTAACATGTTTCAGATGTAAGGTAAACATTATTATTAAGCAGTATCTTAGAATTAATGAATACTAATAATCATTATTGATTTTGAAATATAATTATGATATAACATTCACTTTGGGTCATTTGATATCTTTAATATAACTAAAATGTTTTACTTAAATTATTTTGACTAAGATTTTTTATTTTTTACTTCTTAATAGTGTCATTGGATGCCTAGATAATAATTACTTTAGTATTATATAAAATGCTTTGGCATAAAGAAAAAATAAATTTATATGTTTAAATTGTTTTTAATTTCTATGAATAACTACATCATCATTTATGTCAGCCTTTACAGAGAGTTTCACTACTTTACTTTGCTTCCATTTGGAATCTGCCCATTTGTAGTCCACTCCATGAACAGTTTTCATATGTTTATTTAAACTTGGACTATAAGTAAACTTTTGGTTACAAGTGGGGCAACAGAATGGTTTGTCACGTGTATGAACACGCTGGTGACGCTGCAGATTGCTCTGACTGTAAAATGATACATGGCAAATATTACATTTAAAACATCTGTTACCTGTATGCCTGAAACAAAAAAAAATACACATTAAACATTGTCCTACAACTGTTTTTTAGTCTATCAATCCATCAGAAAATGGACGGGTAAAAAATAAAACATAAAATTACCTCTTGAGATGAATAATAAGATTCTTTTTTGTATGTGTCTTGTATCCACATAGATGGCATTCCACTTTCTTTTGTAAACTGTGCTTTTTTCTATGATTCAGTAGTTCTGAAGATGTAACAAATGTATCTCCACAATCCTCACAATTATAATTAAAGATACTGTAATGTCTGCGCATATGAGCTAGAAGAGACTGTTTAGATTTTAGGGATTTTAAGCATATCTTGCATGAAAATCTACCATTGTCATGGACCCTTAAATGATTTTTCAAGGCAAATGCATGTTTAAATTGTTTGCCACACAAAGAGCAAGTGAAGTATGTTGTAGGACTATGGGTTTTACGATGTGCTGTTAGGCTGGAAGACTGAGTAAAATTCTTACCACATTCACAGCTATAAGGTCTTTCCCCATTATGCCTTCTCATATGATTGACTAAAGTTTGACTGTGTGGTGTAGAATATGAACAGGCAGTGCAGTGATATAGCCGTGAAGTCCCAAATCCTGATACTTTGCCAATGTGCTTTCTTTTTTCATGCATAGATACATAATGTTTTAATAGTGTTGCTTTTGTTCTTAAAACCTTGTTACATATGGTACACTTAAAACTACTTTCTGCATTTTCTATTCCATTTTCATTAACATTTATTTCTGCAACACAATCATCAGTGATAAGTTCAGAAAAATCAGGACATGTTTCAGTAATTTCTTGTAAGCTATCAGTCACTTCTTCAGTAGACTCTTGCTTATTATGTCCTTTAAGAATTATTGCAAAACGTTCATCGACAGTCAAACATTTCAAACGAAAACGCTCAGCAAGTTCTAATTCATGCAAACAATCCTTGCATATAGTCCATGGTTTATTTCGTTCATACGTCACTGAAACTTGAAAACATTCGTAAATTCTAAGACAAATATCTGTAGGGATGTTTGGTTCTACTTTAACAAAGTCTCTTAAGTTTACAAAACATATCATACAAAGATAGTGTTTGTCAACACCAGCTCCCAAATCAGTTTTGTCGTCCATACTACTTAAAATGTGTATGAATTTGCATGGAGTATAAATGGACAAGCATGATAGGTGCTTATACGTATTATTATGTTCATAATAATATGTAAGTAAAATTACACACTAAACTAAACCTATTTACTATTTATTTTTAGACGCAAAGCACTCTGAGTTAGAGATGTGTAACTCAGGAGTGAATCATAAAAAAGATGTATATCCTTACAAAAGATGTATTCACTCACTAACTCACCTGTTTTTCAATTACATCCTTAAATCATTACCGTTATGGTTCCTTTTTGTTTAATTGTTTAAAGAGATGTAGATTAAGGATGTAGATTGAGGATGTAGATTGAGGATGTAGATGGAGGATGTAGATGGAGGATGTAGAGAATGATTTGATTTTGATGGATGAATAAGATTTACTGTTGAACTTTGACGTACATAGGAAACTACTTCGTTTGCGTTTGTTATAAAGTGCAAAATCAAATCTCACTGCTGATGAACTTCGTTGGATTGTTTAAAGAGATGTAGATTGAGGATGTAGATTGAGGATGTAGATGGAGGATGTAGAGAATGATTTGATTTTGATGGATGAATAAGATTTACTGTTGAGCTTTGACGTCTACTTCGTTTGTGTTTGTTATAAAGTGCAAAATCAAATGTCACTGCTGATGAACTTCGTTGATTTGTTTACATATTTTTTTAAATGTGGGCCCTGTTGTTTTAATTTCAAATATAGAATATATTATCACATTTTTTTTTTACCTATCACACTCATCATTGGACATTTTTAAATTTATTTATTATAATTCAATTTAATTCAAAATGGTAACTACTATAACTATAATTTATTATCGGTATTATTGTTTATGTTATGTTATCAGGTAACAAAAGACTTTGAAGTGCCGAACAGGTCGGTTAAGCTTTTGTTATCCTTATTGCATTGAACACGTGCAGAATGACACATTGTTTTCTCGAAATCTGAACTCGGTAAACAAACTAAATAATAACAAACAAGTTAAAATGTTTCTTATCTACATCGTGTTAAGAGTTATAGATTTAAACATTCATAATGCATCTTTGTTCGGCTGTCACTATAGTTACAAAGATTTAAAGGAGTTGAAGATTTAAAAGATGGATATAACTCTTTAGGACCAAAAGATTTATAAATCCCTGATCAGTTCAAAGATTTAAATTGCGCATCGCTACTCTGAGTGACACTGACAGTCAGGGGAGTAGAGATGTGTAACTCAGGAGTGAATCATAAAAAAGATGTATATCCTTACAAAAGATGTATTCACTCACTAACTCACCTGTTTTTCAATTACATCTTTAAATCATTGCCGTTATGGTTCCTTTTTGTTTAATTGTTTAAAGAGATGTAGATTGAGGATGTAGATTGAGGATGTAGATTCAGGATGTAGATGGAGGATGTAGATTCAGGATGTAGATGGAGGATGTAGAGAATGATTTGATTTTGATGGATGAATAAGATTTACTATTGAACTTTGACGTGCATAGGAAACTACTTCGTTTGCGTTTATTATAAAGTGCAAAATTAAATGTCACTGCTGATGAACTTCGTTGGATTGTTTAAAGAGATGTAGATTGAGGATGTAGATGGAGGATGTAGAGAATGATTTGATTTTGATGGATGAATAAGATTTACTGTTGAACTTTGACGTGCATAGGAAACTACTTCGTTTGCGTTTGTTATAAAGTGCAAAATCAAATGTCACTGCTGATGAACTTCGTTGATTTGTTTACATATTTTTTTTAATGTGGGCCCTGTTGTTTTAATTTCAAATAGGTACTTTAAAATTTAAGATTATTATACTATTGCATTGTGCTAGCTGGTTTAATAAAAGTAAAAAGTTAAAATATCTATTAGTCACGCTCGAGGTTTTTTTTCCGCTTTTTGTGTAATTAGTGAAATAAATAAATATATTAAATTACAGCGTAAACTGTATATAACGTTACCCTTAATAAACTCCTTGAAACGTTGAAGTGAGTCCAACTTGGTTTGTTTGCGTTAAAACCCACATATTGAAATGCTTTTTATAGCGATACGCCATTTTCTATTAAGAAGAAATGTGTTTATATCTGTAGACAGTAATTTATTTATTTTTTTATTGCAAACATGGGTTAATGTAAAAGATATTACATAAGAGTAGGATCGCCCTATTCCGCTTTATAGCATGCAACATTTACAATATTTTACATGATATATCTAAATATCTATATCTGCATATTATTATTAAGTAATTATTACAATACATATAATTTATATTATTGTATTAAAGAAAAATTACATATCACTAATTATTGAACATTACGTATTAATTACATAATAATCTTTTTATTATAATACAATTCAATTCAAATAAAGTACTTAATAATGAATCTAAGGATTAATTATTACATAACATTATATTTATATTATCACATTATTTTTTTTTTCTATCACATTCATCATTGGACATTTTAAAATTTATTTATTATAATTCAATTTAATTCAAAATGGTAACTACTATAACTATAATTTATTATCGGTATTATTGTTTATGTTATGTTATCAGGTAACAAAAGACTTTAAAGTGCCGAACAGGTCGGTTAAGCTTTTGTTATCCTTAATTGCATTGAACACGTGCAGAATGACACATTGTTTTCTCGGAATCTGAACAAACTAAATATTAACAAAAAAGTTAAAATGTTTCTTATCTACGTCGTGTTAAGAGTTATAGATTTAAACATTCATAATGCATCTTTGTTCGGCTGTCACTATAGTTACAAAGATTTAAGGGAGTTGAAGATTTAAAAGATGGATATAACTCTTTAGGATCAAAAGATTTATAAATCCCTGATCAGTTCAAAGATTTAAATTGCGCATCGCTACAGGGGAGGGGCCACACCATAGAGTATAATAATATAATATATGGTAGGCCACACAATCACAGAACATTTTATACTCAAAGGAGCACACAATAGAATGACATTTCAACTAAAGTCTATTTTTTTATCTCGGACACTAAAATGACAACTACAAATGTCAAACGTAAAAATAATGTAGCCAGCTTGTAAGAAACAGTGCTGTCCTGTGTTTCGATTCGTGTTGTAATTATTGTAAAATATTTACGGTTGTTAGTATAGTCGAGAACTAAATGGCTTTATCACCTCTAGAGTTAATGTTAGTTGCATGTCATAAAACTATTAGGTTCAATATCGCACAACAAAACATCAGCCAAAGCATGACGCTATTTTGACATATTATCAGTTCTCCTGTATTAGCAAATAGTCGTTAGATATTTATAAAAACAAATAGTAAAGTCAACGTTATTGACTGTTACTAGAGCATATTTTCGGTAAAGCGTTTTAATCTAATGAATTTCTCTCTTTTTTTCTTCTATGTCCATGATCAAATGATAGGGATAATTTCTTGCATGACGTCATTGGCGCATATTTCAATTTGAAGTTTTCGTAATTTTATAATATAAAACAAATTAGGGTAAACAACCTAATCGTTAGAAGTCCTACATTATGTTGGCACTTAAGAGTAAAAAGTGAGTGAAAAGAAAGAAAACACTATAGATTATTCAAGTTCAGTATGATTATTCAAGTTAAAATATTATTAATTTAATTTAATATTTTTATCACATTTTACTTATTTCATGTATCAACATAGCAACAGTAAATTTATCAGAATCTTTTTATTGGCATTAGTGCTAATAATATTTATTTAATACTATTCAATCACATATAATTTTCTTCCAAAATTAAAAGAGAATGCAGTTCTTGTTATAGATAATGCACCGTACCACACCAGGAAACTGGAGGCGTTACCTACTTCAAATTGGCGTAAAGAGCAAATACGAAATTGGCTACAATAAAAAAATATTCATTATGAAGAAACAATGTTGAAATGTGAATTAATCCAAATTTCCAAAAAGCACAAAAAAGTCTATGAGAGGTCTGTTGTTGATGAGATGGCTGCTGCACAGTGTGTCACTATTTTGCGACTGCCCCCTTACCACTGTGAGCTCAATCCAATAGAATTAGTGTGGGCTCAGGTAAAGGGACATGTCGCAAAGGATAATAAAACTTTCAAGTTGAATGAAGTACGAAGTCTTTTTAAAGAAGGGCTTCTTCAAGTGACCCCTCAGCGGTGGCAAGACTGCGCTATGCAGTCAGTTATTCAACTCGAAGACAAAATGTGCCAATTGGGTCATATAGTCGACGACATTTTTTTTATTTTATTTATTTATTAATGTTAACACGGTTTTACAAACCAATAACATTAACATACACCACAGAAATACACTATAAAAACAGTAAAACAAACGATAAAATAACTAAAGAAAAACAGGAATATTAAAACATTTACAAAATAAAATATATAAGAAAAGAAACAATTAAATAACTATTTATAAACTTTCACAAAAACTTAAACATACTTTATTTACAATATTAGACTCATCTGCGAATAAGTCACAATCAGGGAAAGCTTCCATGAGGTTATTGAGCGCTAAAGGACGCGAGGGATAGGAGACGATGCGCGGGCTACGGTACGGCATGCGGGCACTGAGAGTAGACGGTGATTACGAGCGCGGAGGTAGTTGTTCGGAACGTATAAACGAATCAGCTCATTGTGGAGATCGGGAGCATCAGTTATGCCTCTACATATTTTCAGCATAATGATCAGCTGATCATATGCTCTCCTAGTTTCTAATGTATTATACCCTAAACACCCTGTCAAATATTTGGTAGGATACAAATACGGATAATGACCTAGAGAGGATTTATACAGAAATCTCAAGAATTTTTTCTGTACCTTTTCGAGTAGTAGAGCGTATGAAGCCTCGTGTGGATTCCAGATACAGGAACTCATATTACACACACATTAAAATATTATTATTTTTGCACATTTAATATTATTATTTCCAAAAAACTGTATAAAATTTAATTTATCGTTAACTTATGATAATGGTGGTACATCACTACATAAATTGCACAAAAAAAAGGTAACAGTAATGATATTTTAGTATTCGAGATTAAAAAAACAACGTATAGTCTGTATTTAACGTAATCGGCGGAATTAACCTATATTTTATCGGTAAGTACCGGCTGTATCGCATCACTATTTATTAGTTGTAAAAAACAGGCAACACATGAAATGTCATTTTAGTATCTGAGATAAAAAAATAGACTATAGTTTCAATTTTCACCACTGCGCAGATAAGTGGGTCCACTCAAACGCCCGGGTAACTAGAGCGACCTATAAAACTTTATAGCGTCTAGCGCCCGGGTAACTAGAGCGACCCGTTCGCTAGACGCTATACTAGCGAATTATAAACGCATTTTTATCTGTGGAAGTCTTCTAAGCATTTTTAGGATTCGACACTAGATGGTACTGTATTAAAAAACGCGTCTTTGTGTGTATAACAGTCTGACACTTGACAAGGAGAATATAGACAATTTTAATTTAGTTTCAACACGTGTGCCGCGAGTTGACAAGGTATTGCGATCTCTGCATTTAAGATGTAAGTATTGTTTTATTTATTACTAAAGTCTAGTAGTGTTATATATTAAAATGATCCTCAAGATTATTGCTTATAGAATATCTAAAAATGCAATGGTTTGCGTTGCGAGTCTTTTGTTATATTTTTACTGGACTTGAAATGGACACGTAACAATTTTTTATGTTGTGTTTTCAGTGTTTCAATTTTACAATAAAATTACGTTATATTACTAAGTGTATTGCTAAAATATTTGTTGTAATAGGTAGTACAGTTAATTATTACTATTATTTTGTTCTTATCTGAAGAAAATATGACGAATCCATTAATATTTTTGTTGTTTTCAATTTACGGTCGGCCATATTGCCGTAATTTTATTAGCAAAAGTGGCTACAGATATGTGGGTATTTGTAGATTGTTTAGGATAATTAAGCAACATTGTGCTACCCACTTATTATTTATTTGGTATCAAAATAAAGCTTATATAACCTACTATAATATGGCAGTAATGATTTAATAGAAATATGATACCATAGATTCGGAAATACGTGTTAAACAAATTTTTTGCCTAAATTTATCGTAGTTTTGCAACTTTATATTTTTTTTTTGAGTTTCGGGCTGATGGGTCTACTTAAATTTAAATATACCTAGATGCCTTATAGTTTTAGCTTTATAGTGGAAATTTTATTTAGCTGTAGTTGTAGTAGTTTAGGAGTAATTACATTTTATATCGGCAACGGCATGACGCGCGGAACGCAGTTAGGTCGCGGTCCGGGCGCGGGCGTTCGTCGCTCTAGCAGTCCGCGAGCTCGGGCGTATGAGTGAAACAGAGTCGATTATTTTTTTCGTTTCATCTTAATGCTAATATCATACACTGATCATACATGATGTATATTATGACAATTTTGTGACATATCTGCTGTACTTGGGTAACAACTATAGATTGTCTATAAAGTCAAGAAATTAAAGTTTAAGGAACTAAATTGTTCATGTGTCTGGCAACACTGAAATTCAAAATAGACTTGTACATGAGCTGTCATCGAGTAGAAGTTGCGGAACGGTTTTCATTTTGGGATTTTTATTATGTTATTAATCTACAATAAACTAATACTTACTTACGAAGAACAACATAAACAATGAGTAAAGTAAATCAAAGTGGCACGCGGGAAGTGATTTTTACAGTAATAAGGTGATGTTTGACGGAGCACGAAGCTGGTCAAATTATATGTGATTTGGCTGATGTTTATGGGCGAACTGCAACTTTGATGGGTATGTAATCTTGTAACTGTGTTTTGTAATCAGTCTCAAGTAATAATTTCACTCCATTTGAGATTTAGAGACCAAAAACAGGCATTGCGTACATAGCATATTTTTAGGTAAGATTGTCATTGAAAGTAAGAAATATTGTAGTACGACCTATTCTGTTGATACAATGAGTTGCATTAGTATAATTCAGTCAAGATTTATCCCAATTTTGAATTTGAATGAATTGCTTTATGTCTATATTACGGTTGATAACTAAACTAAGTATGTCACTTTCGCATCAACGTCTGTCGACAATGAATAATTAATTGCAATATTTTATTATTATTTTTATTATTTAGTTTTTAGTAACTCCATGTTAAATGATATCTTGTTAGTTAATATTTAACACTGAATAAATTTTAGTTAGGTATTGCAGTTATTCTTTCCATCCCATTCTTTGCCTGTATTTTGTGTCTAGGTATGTCTAAATTTATTGTAAAAGTATAATCAAATGTTTAATCAACATAACTTTTGTAAAATTTCAGGCTCCAACCAACCCTCAGATTGTTGCAGGTGATAGCTAGAACTGTGATGGATTTTAATGGTAGTCTTGAAGTTCTACGCAAAATTTTAAATGCAATAGGCCTACAAGAAATGCCTTAGTAATATAAAAATTGAGATTTGCTTGAAGAACTAAGGAAAGACATTATTTATCATTCTTCATGCAAGGTAACCTGTATAATAAAGCATATTCTTTTGTATAGTAATTTTTCTCATTATTAACTGTATAAATAGGTAAAATAATAGTTTCTAGCCTATTTTCCCTTTCTACTCCTCTTTGCCCCCTATACGCCCCTCCAAATAAACCAATAATCAAATCTTTTTTAATAATAATATAAGTAAAGTTAGTAAATCAGTAGTTTCCGTGTAGTGACGAAGGAAGAATACAATATATCACCACCCCATCTCATCCCATGGGTGTCGTAAAAACCGACTAAGGGACTGTCCGTGAATATTATCTTTATGAAATAAAAACAAAAGAAAACTTGAAATAAAACCCTATACCAATACGTCTGGCCAGCGTGGTACCAGTAGGCCAAGTATCCAGTTATGATGATGATGAATTGATATATAAAATAACAGAATATTTTATAAAATCATCACTAACAAGTAACTATTTATGTTCCCGCAGGTTACAAAATGTTGGCAATTTCTAAAAAGGGCTTTCAGCAGCATCACAGCTGAAACTTGGAAAAACAGTTGCCATCGCGTCGAGAGGCTCGAATCAGAATACTACAAGAGAGGACGTCACCTGTGGGGAAATACTGACGATAATAGCAGCAGCAAAGAAAGCTTTAGTGATGACGATGAAGGTGGCAACGAAAGTTATCTCAACATCGAATATTTAAAAAATCCTATGATGAAAGCGATGAATAAATCTCCTTGTTAACTGTGTACATGCGTTTTTATTACTCTGATTCAATCCGTTAATTTATTCTAATACCCATACCATTCTAATAGGTGAATTTTGACCCATGTAGTTTAGGGTTGGTGTATGAAATCGATTAAGAGATTTATCGATTTAGATAACAAGTGATTAATCGATAATCGATTATTATTTATAGTTTAGTTTTTTAAGTTTGGTATACATGTGGCAGCAGCCATATAGTAGCAGCACTAAAATTAAAACCATAGAACATAATTGTTTTGCAGAAGTCAAAAATTACGTTATGGCTCATAATTCTTACACTAAATTATGTTACATTCTATGGCTCAAAATAACTGTCAAAATTTAAAATGACTTGACTATAGTGCATATAAAACAGAAATAAAACATCGTCATCTAAAATGTTAAAAGGGCTAACACTACTTTACTTTTATAAAGGTCATGTTATAACAATTATTCAAATTTCTCAATCACTTAGGGTTTCAACCAATGAAATGAATTATCTCATTATGAGTTGTATGAATTTCTTACTTGAGTATTTTAGATATAATGTGTTTCAAAATTACTTATTTTATTTCAATAAATTACTAGTATGAAAACTATTTTCTCAGACTAAATAGGGTTGCTACGTGTAGCACAGTGGCGGCCTCATTTATTTTCAGGACTTTATAGACAGAGTGTAAATGCCTCTTAAATTTAATCACTGTTTAGTGAAGTTTTTATTAGCAAAATCAACCTAACAAAATCGTAAGATTTTAACTAATATTTCCATTAACTAATATTTAAGAGGCGTTTATGAGTAAGGGGGTAAAACTCAAGAAAAAGAAAATTCTACACAATCGTGCAAGCGTCAGCAGCTGTTTATAAAGAGAGCTCTACGGCTATTAAAAGTGACGTTATTGGTCTACGTACAAATTAGTTTTTCATCTGTGGTTATTTTATTGACAACTTGATTTGACAATGACATTCCTATTGATATAAATAATATGATGTGTACATCTCGTTCATGTTATCAAAGACTTTCTTTTTAGTTTTCCTTCTCTTCCATAGTAATTTGAAATGATAAAAACCTACAATATACAGATTCAATCCTAAAGGATGGGTAACGAAAGCTCTCAGTTAAATGGGTTGGAAATCGAGGAAAAGGCAATAGAGACAACTGATTTCTGGTGCCACTATCAGGCTACTATTAATGATAGCTGCAGGTATTTCAGTCTAAAAGGTGATGGATCGGTATCTGTTTTTAAAGGTGAATCCGCCTCAGGTCCTCTTTGGACCATAGCTACGCCACTGGAGAAGTTTTCTAATGTAAGATGCAATTTCTTTTTTCTACGAAACCTATTTTATTGTGCTGATTTACAAAGTCTTATTATTTTCAGAATTTGTTAAAGTATCGACATCCATGTATCGTCCGTTACTTGTCAGCATGGCAACAACGTTCTATTCTTCATCTGGCTACAGAATATGTTCAACCACTGTCACACATACTAAATTCCTTGACACCTCTTCAATTATGCATTGGTCTTAATAACATTTTACGAGCATTGGTATTTTTACATGAACAGGTTGGTTAATATGTACCTTTTAATAAAAGCTTCTTATTTATTGGTTGCTATAATTCTTTTACATGATTTGTATGCTTAGAAGACCTTTTCAATGAAAAAACAATGTCTAATTGCAGGCCTCTATGTCTCACAATAATGTAAGTGTATCAGCAGTGTATGTGACTGGAGATGGTCAGTGGAAGCTGGGAGGACTGCAATATTTATGTTCATTCAGTGATCTTAATTGTGCATATTTGAAACATGCCAGGATACATAGGTAAAATTATTAAGTATCTTGCTGTATTATGTTAACACTTAGAAGATACTAATGCAGACACAATAGAACTTATATTATTTTCATATTTTAGCTGTGCACTATCCTTTAGCTCATTCATAAACAGTGCTGCAGTTGTTTGTGATAACCTTATATAGCGAGTATGCCTCTACCCTACTATCAAGTCCTACAAAGTGTTGACACACAAACACATTAACACTTATGCCTTTTTTACACTAAATTCATATTATTATTAGAAGTATTTACTCAAACAAGGAACACACATAAACACTTGCACACCTAGGACAAAGTGTTATGTGCATAAAAAAGCAATTTGGTAATATTATGTTGCATCATGTCATTATGCACTTATTGAGTAAATTTATTTTTTTTAGATATGATAAAGCTGTTGATCCCAATGAAGATTCTTATGAAATAACAACTAAAGTTGACCAATATGGATTTGCAGTATTAGTTGATGATGTTTTTAAAAGCTGTAAAGATGGTAAGAAAATGTTATGCTCAGTACACACATAATATCTGTGGCATTTGGTATATATATGATAACTCTTAAACAACGAGTTTACAGTACAAGCATTTTAAGCATTAAGTTATTTTCTTAAATCGGAATAATGAAATAATAAAACAAATCAATGAAATTATTGTTTTTATTAGAATCAGATTTTCACTAACATAAAAATCAAATCAATAAGTTTTTTTATTTGTTAATTAGTGGCACTTAACAACTTTGTACCAAATGAAAAAAAAAAGTTAAAAAATAATAATTAAACTTATCATGTTTATCCTGTGATATATGTTTATCTTATGATATTATAAGTTGAGATCATGTTTTTGGCAATTAATCTTACACTGTAATTAGTTTTTAAAGAAACAAATATTATTCATCATAATTCTCCTCACTATCACTCATTATATAAATGGGACTTATCAATTTTTGTCAAGGTGTTTAATATAAAATGTTTGATCTAAAAATGATATATACACTTATCTGAAATGGATCGTGAAACATTAACTATTTGCTCTAACAAAAAGATGATATGTTGAAATAACAGAAAATTATCAAATATATATATATTTTTTTTAAAGTTATCATTATTTGATCAAAATAATATGGACTTCTTAGAGTAGTGGACTTATTTCGATTGGATCAAACGAAAATATAGAAAAAATAAAGTCCACTTGTATACTTAACTAAAAACAGCTGATTTTGGAGTTATCATATGTATACCAAATGCCACAGATATGTATCCAAACATCAGTAAAGCTTCAGCTGTACAGAGAATCCATAGGATGCTAAGATTAGGTCTTATTCATTAAAAAAACAATGACAGCTTTGCCTTTGTTTTTAGTTAGTCCTTTTACTTTACATTATCATTGCGATCTAGTTTTGTTAGACTAAGTATATTTTTTAATTGCATTGCTACTCTATTACAGATGAAGTTCCTCACCTAAAAGAATTCAGAAAATACTGTAGAGATTATTTGCAGCATCAAGAACCTGCAAAAAGACCCAGCTTGTCAGAAGTCCTGTCACACAATTTTTTTAATCATGAATTTATATCCATTTATAAATTCCTTAATTTCCTGCCATTAAAATCTGAAGAGGAAAGATGCCAGTTTTTCTCTAATATTTTAGAAAATCTAAAATGTTACGATGAAGAAACAGTAGCAAAACAATTAAGTGGCCTCCTACTATCCAGATTAACTATGTTAGATCAAACTGCACAAAAAGAAGTGATCCCTTTTATTCTTAAACCTAGAAATGGTAATAAACAAAAAACTTATTTTACAAGATGTACACTAAAATAAAGTGAAGACTTATGTAATAATGTTTTGTAATAATTTCAGACAGGATATCCAATGGCGAAACATCCGGTTTCTTTAGTTTAGGTGTGTTCAAGGGACATATAAAACCAAGACTAATGCAATTATTTGGTGTAAGAGATAGTCAAATTAGAATGTTACTTCTCAGGCACTTTTCTAAATTTGTATTGGTTTTTTCTCATGATGAGCTCTCACAACACATTTTACCAGAGGTAATATTACCGCAACATACAATTTCAATTAGAGATATTTTTTTACATTTATAATTTAATACAAACAAAAATGAGTCATTTATTTATCCTGTTTGTTTTAGTTGCTGTTGGGAATAAAAGACATAGATGATAATTTAGTATCATCAACTTTAATATGTTTAAGTGAATTGGTTCCTATCTTAGGAGCAGACACAGTTATTGGAGGAAAAAGATCGAAATTCTTCAGTGATGGTAGACCCAATTCAAAATCCAAGCCATTACTGCAACCTTCAAATGTTAAAATACCAGAAAATATTTATACTGTCACAAAATCTCTACATGATTTACCATGTTCTGAAGATATGTATGTAAATAATAGTCATGACTTATCTGCTTATGAAAAAACTATAACACTAAATGAAAGACCTACTCCTGTTGGCGGGGAATCGTTAGAAGAGGAGAATATACTTATAGAGCATAATATGAAGCAGATTGAAAGTGAAGACGACTGGAGTGATTGGGAAAATAATAGACATTTAATTACAGCACCTAGCAATGTTGCAGAAGACATAATAAAGGAAGATCTTATGGATAGTAGAAATGAAGAATTAAATCAAAACCTAAACACTGTCACAGAAGTTATTGGTAAAGAAAATATAAATTCAAGAACGACTCTCTTACAAAAAGCGGCCATTGAAGCAAAAAAGAATATTGTAGATATATCGGAATTGGATATTAAAAATCAGAAATATGATTATTCGAAAAAGAGTGCAGATGAATTTGACTTTTTTGCAGATATGATGCCGGTTATAGAAAAACCAAAAATAGAAACTATTGAAAGTAATGCACATCAAAACGTAAGCAGTAAATTAGATTTTGTCCCAGATGAAAATGTTGAAAGTGAAGTTTGGGGTGAAGGATGGAATGAATAGTTGAGATACGAAATAGCAACATTGTAAATATCAGATTATTTAATTATTATGGTAATCTAAACACAAATAAGGCTATTTCATGTTTTGTACACATTATTGAATTCGCAGTTATATTAGAAGATATAAAATGAAAACTACGACATATCAGTGCTAAGCACCTATTGCTATGAGAAAATGTTCATGTCCCTGAAACACCAGTAATGCATTGTGTATATAATTTCTATAAAAATATGGGTTACAATAGGGATTAAAAAACATTTGATTATTTTGTGCAATTGTTTATTTAAGACTGCTGATGCACAAGTGCTGTTTATCTTGTACACCCTTGATACTTATTTTAGCAAAAAGGGATTCGAGTGATTGAATACATATGCTTAAGTTAAATGCTGACCATGCCCTTATAATATGCTTTTATGTACATAATATTATGGACTAAGAACATATCAAAATATATGTTCATACATGGTACTATAAAGCTTGTCTAAATTGCTTCATGTTACTTAAATCAAATAAAACTTCTGCTCACCTCATCACACAAAACTCTTATTATTTATATTTTTACAAACACAGCCTAAAGTATAATATACATTTCATTATACATGTTGGCTTAGCCAAATAAGTTATTATCTTGGTAAATTGTAATACAAACTATAAATTTAAATAAAATCACTACACTTATGCAGATACTATCACTATGATCATTTATTACTAATACAAACATAACAGTAGTTCTTGTTGATTTAGGGTTCACAATCGATAATAATAACACTTAATGAAGACAATAATACTTAAAACTTCTTTACGATTTAACAATACAAGATCATGTGGCATGTGATGTGCATGTTGCTGACTAAGTACCTATTTTACTACTGGCTGTTAGACTATTTATTATTCTTTACAGTTGCCAGAAAATACTTTTATTTTATCGGCTTACGTTATCTTTTATAACACGTTACATAATTCTAGCTCTTCATACTGAAATCGCCTATGCGAAAAGCACTGGCAACAATGTTCTCTCTCCACATGTATTGACTAGATCCTACTGTGTGTTTGTTTTTCATTTACGGCAAATCTCGACACTATCAAGATATACCGGATTATTTGGCTCTCGTGCTTCAGTTTGTTTTGTAACTGCAGTAGACGGGTTGAGCAAAAGATTAAAGGAATATTGGTAATGAGAATTAACTATATATAAAGTCCAAAATACTAATATAACTATTCAATTGCACGACAGGCCTTTAAAAAATGAGCGATTAATTGTATGACACTACATAATACACTTTCATCCACTTCTCATCTTCAAGGCAAATAAAAAAATTATATTCTATTTCAAAAAAAGTATACAAAAAGGAAGATCTTTAGGAATTATTCAGTCAAATAAATGGTGAGTTAATTACGTAAATATTCTAAATGTTTTATTTATTGCCCTAGGTATAGGTAAGTGAGTATGCAATTCTTAAATTCTAGCACATGTCTGGTAGGCGTGACAGTAAAAAACGTCATGATAAAAATGTCTCACGTTGTATGAATAGATACATTACGGGCCAACTAACTCGGCCGGCTTGAAGTTAGAGATCAAAGAAGTTCGCGCATGTACGGGAAAAAAGGAAACACACGCTAAATGACAAGGATTTGCAAATAATTTAACTTTTACCTATGTATAATGAGTTCTCGATCAAATAAAAACAATATACTTTGTTCTTAATAAAATTAATTAGGGTATTTTTTTAAAGACTAAACGAAATCAAATAATTTAAAAAAAGATTAAGGTCAGAAAGTACAAAAAACTACCGACCTTTCTCTTAATAAATCTATTAGGCCAATAAAGCATAAATAAAGGAAAACTGGCTTAGTTAAAAAAAGTAATATCCATCATAATATTTATGACCCTTGATTAGTTTAAATGAGATCCTCAGCCTCACTTAAGTCTTCTTATTAGAAGCCAATTCAACAAGACTTATTAGAGATTTATTATTCAATATAATTTAGTTTGTAATATAACAGAACATTTGATTTCATAAAATAAATGTTAAATATAAATGTAGGGCCACAAATATTGCTAATTACAATTGACTTACTAGTACTTTACAAAAAATGTTGGATTCAACTGTAATCAAAAAGTCACCACTTAAAGCTTAAAAATAATAAGGAACGAAATATGTATGAATTACAAATATTTATTTTTATACAAAAAAATGCTGACTAGATAGGAGTATTAGGTATAAATATTTAAATTATGTAAAAATATAAACTAGTTTTCACTTAGTTTAGTAAAATAGTTGAATATTCAAAATTGAAGGTAGGTATAAAACTGTCAAAATTCTTTTTATAACATTTTTCATAATTGAAAGCCATTTTTAAACGCAGTCAACCATAGAACCACGCCTTGTTCCCAAGAGCCCAACAAACCTGCTCTAGGTGCGGCGCATCAATTAAAACTAACAGTATCCCTCTTAATTATGAAGAGTCCGGGTAGGGAGTGGTTCGCAACTGCAAGCCCCGAAAACGACCTTCCCGTATACAAAAGCGTGCGTGGAACGCGGACGCCGTTTTTTTTTCGAATCTGAAACATACCTCCGACAAACGTTTCTCTGCCGAATGAGACGCCGACAGAACATTTCGATTATGAGTTTTCACCGACAGAACCTTTCAACTACGAACTTTTCGCCGACAGAACGATTAAATCATGAGTGACTCGACGACATTATTTAGACATGGTTTGACATAAGAAAAGTATTAGCGAAGGAAAATAACGTTTATTTTTTTTTAACAATTTAACTAAGTATAATTACAAAAACAAATTCTACACATTATTTTGTAATAATTAAAATTTCCTCTGCTAATATTTTTCTTGTATAAAATTGACGGCGACTATCTGGCAAGAGATTGTAGCCTGCAGACCTCTTACGATGGCTGGACGACAAGTCCCATTTCGCTATTCTAACGGCTACAACTGCGGGTTGAAAAGGAAAATTTACTCCTCTATCTTTTCTCGGCTTCTTTGACGGACAGGTCCTGTCCGTGCAAACTAAGTGGGGGCATCCCGAGCGCTCTCACCGACGACGCGACGATTGAAATGACCAGCGGAAAGGGTAGGATACCCGCACTGACAGTACCTACCCGCTAATACAGGCTGCGGCTCATGGCAATTCTACAAAGTATGATGCAGTGTCTTAGGCATAATCCTTAAATAACATGAATGTTAACGATATACACCCCAAAACCACGGCTCTGCATTTTTCTTTTTCAGCCATCACTTACATTACAAATAATAGGGTTCGCAATGGCAGGGTCACCCACCAGGTGCCCGCGCGGTCCCCATATTGTCACCGCGCGACCGGCATCCTATTACATTTCGTGTCATATAAATAGCCCTAATGGCACAAGAAATAATAACTAATTTAAGGCCTTCTATCACAACCAGCTATCTTTGTAATTATAGTATTGTTATTTCTCACATTTACAAACTAACCATCAAAGGTTGTAGTAATGTCTGTATTAGACAACTGGGAAACATGTATTTGTGCAGATATAGAATCAGCAAGCACTATCCCAGGTGGCATAAAAGTAGTTTTATACATTGACATTATTTTATATATTCTAGTTTGAAATTTTCATTCCAATACATAATTTAGTTTGATACTATGCTAAAGAAGGATTTGCACATGGACATTCAAAACAGTACACTTACTAAACTAAGTGAAAATTAGACCTTAAAATATAGTGTCCGTATACCCAGCAGGACCCTACGTCTGATTCGAATGAAAACCTAAATTCCACGTAGGTAATAATTTGTACCTTCCGACTAGTGTAAAGAAATAATTTGTACTTTAACAGTTACACAGAAAATTAGAGTATATTTCCAGCAGGACCCTCCGTGGTTTAAAGGTATTTTGACCTGTGGAGTATGTCACTGGGTAGCGGCAAATTTGTACCTTTAGAAAATATAAGCTATGTTTAAAAAAAGTTATTAGTTTAGAAGAAATATAACCATAAAAATTTTATTCAGCCAGCAGGACCCTTTTTTATTCTGGGTCTTTCAGTCCAGACAAAGATACTTTCTAGTAGTATTGAATTTGTACCTTTCAAAAAACTTATCATCTAATCCAAATAATGAGTAGAAGTAATCAAATAAGTCGAAAGAAAGTATTGTAAAACCATAACATTACTTCGATACCCCAAGTATCGAAGTAATGTTATAGACTTTATTAATTATTGTTTTATGACTTACAAACAAAGACAAATAAACGCAGACATCACACGCACACACACATGCATATAACACACACACACAATGCATACAAGACACATTAGAGCTGGTAGATTACGTAGAACTTTGTATTATGTCTAGCTTACAAACACTGATACACACATGCACACACACACACACACACAATGCAACAAACACACAAACTTTACCTCTTTATAATATTAGTGTAGATAGATATAGATTAATTGGATTGTGTCTTTGTGTGTAAGTAAGACTTATACTAATTACTACCTTAACTACCAGCACCAATGTGTGTTATGTGCATTGTGTGTGTATGCGTGTGTGTTGTGTGTATCAGTGTTTGTAAGTTATACATAATACAAAGTTCTACGTTATTTACCAGCACTAATGTGTCTTGTATGCATTGTGTGTGTGTGTGTGTTATATGCATGTGTGTGTGCGTGTGATGTCTGCGTTTATTTGTCTTTGTTTGTAAGTAAGTCATAAAACAATAATAAATAAAGTCTATGACATTACTTCGATACTTGGGGTATCGAAGTAATGTTATGGTTTTACAATACTTTCTTTCGACTTATTTGCTTACTTCTACTCATTATTTGGATTAGGTGATGAGTTTCTGAAAGGTACAAATTCAATACTACTAGAAAGTATCTTTGTCTGGACTGAAAGACCCAGAATAAAAAAGGGTCCTGCTGGCTGAATAAATTTTTTATGGTTATATTTCTTCTAAACCAATAACTTTTTTTAAACATAGCTTATATTTTCTAAAGGTACAAATTTGCCGCTACCCAGTGACATACTCCACAGGTCAAAATACCTTTAAACCATGGAGGGTCCTGCTGGAAATATACTCTAATTTTCTGTGTAACTGTTGAGGTACAAATTATTTCTTTACACTAGTCGGAAGGTACAAATTATTACCTACGTGGAATTTAGGTTTTCAATCGAATCAGACGTAGGGTCCTTCTGGGTATACGGACACTAAAATATAAGCACTCAAATGTGTGAACCAGTCAGGACTTTTTTACAGTATGATATGCAACCACTTGATTGTTGTAACAACTACAATGGCAACAATGTCAAGAGGCTGATGCTTAAACAAATTGTTTAGGAGCTCATGCTAGTGTGTTTCATTGCATAAAGTCAATTATACTACATACACTAAATTTCATGTCATAAAATCAGTAATATAATAAAGATATATTTCACCTAAAATGACTAGTTGTTTCTTTTGGTATAAATTATGCTAGGTATTACGCTATTACCTTCAGGTAAAGACCTATAAATAAATATGCAGCCTAGTCTACATTCTAAAATTTAAAAAGTGTAGCACTTATTAGTTTGTGGATGATGAATTCTACACTTCCAACATCATTTTACCAATGGAAAATTAAGTTAAGTAATCCTGGGTAATTTATATGGCTATTTTCCTTTGCATGACTAAATCTTTAGAACTTTCATGGAAAACTTCCATCATCTTTTGATGAGCAATTTCGGATAAATTTTCTATATCATTACGAGTCATTCCACTTGTAGGAATCGGAGGTAATGTTGTGATAACCACTTTCCCTGTAATTTAATATAATGTTTATTTCTGATACAACTTATTTCAATTTAGTGAATATTATTTCTAATAAATACCTGGTTCAAAAGTCTTTGTTTCATTATCAAGAAAGTAGTACTGACTGAAGACTACTGGCAAAATTGGTATCTGAGCATCAATTGCTAAATAAAATGCACCTTTTTTAAAAGGTTGTATGCTCCCTTTATTATATCTTGCTCCTTCGGGGAAAATCCACAACTTTGTCTACAAATTAGATATATTAATTATTGTCAGTTTTTACAACATAGTTATATTAATTTTATAATATATAAAGTGTTTGTGTAAATTATATATGTTCTACACATCAGATTTTTATTATATTTAATATTGTAAATAAAATTTTAATAATCTACTCACTTTCTCTTGTATAACTCTTTCAGTGGCTTCCTTCATTAGTTTTCGTGCTTTTTCAGTTCTCAATCTGTCAATAAATACTAGGCCGGAAAGCCAAGCACCGAACCCAAATGCCCCAGTAAACATAAGAGGTCTCTTAGCAACAACAGTGCAGCGTTTCATTCTAGGCCACATCTCAAACATTCCTTAAACAAAATTATAAGTAATCAAATATATGATATATAATTTGTGTTAAATTAATAGAATACAGTTAATATATTCAGCTTACCTAATATATCTAGTGAGCTCTGGTGATTGGATATCACAATGTAGCATTGCTCATTATCCCAATGTTCCAGCCCTTTTAATTCCCATTCAATACCAACTATATAGGAAGCATACCTACAAAATCTGGAAGCAACTCTGTCAACAAAATTAATTGAATTTATTAGGTCATGTTTTAGTCGCAATTTAACTGCTTACCACAATAGAGTAAAATTAAATCGATATCTTACATTAGGTTTGTTACGTCGCGAGGATATATTAGTACTACAGGCAACAACACTGTACAGGTCACTAATACATATGCGTAATATATAAAAAACTTTAAATAATATCGAAAAAGATTACTTTTTTCATACAAAAAAGGCAAGGTAAATATAAACCCCGCCAAAAATAATTCAGGATATGAGTATGAGGAAGCCATAACGAAGAATTTAATCATTTGACAGCGAAGTGCAAGGTGGCCATATCAAATATTCTTTATTTTTCTTTATATAAAGCAAGCACTTTCAATTATGTACAGCAGGCCTACCATCACCTGTTAGCTAGCGATAGTGTTTCGATTCAACTCAGTTTAGGTTCCTAAACTGGATCGCTATAAATCGTACCATGACGTATTATAAACTGAATCGTAATTGGTTCGCTAAGTGGCCTGTTGAATGAACGAAAGCCTAAACTTAATCGCATTGATAGAGTGAGATAGCGCTATACGGAATCGTACCAAGTGACAGCAACATTGTGCTTGCGTTCTGAAACTCAGTAAGAGTATTTTTCGGAATATTACGGTTAATTTTGTGTTAAAATTATACCTAAAATTTTCATGAAAGTACTTCAGTTGCAACCTTTATTAATAATTATGGAGATTGAAAATAAAGACAAACATGAAATTTATGTTTAGTCTACTGATTAGTTTTAATAAATATTCGCCGCGACTTTGAACTTAGGATGGGTAAAATGTTTCGAACGTGTTCGTACGTCGTTTTGACATTAGGTACTCATTGAAAATAACCGCGGTTGTTTTGATTTGTTAAGTTTGGTGTTAATTTTGTAAAAGAGTTTTACCTATTGTATAATGGGGTAAGTAACTTCTAGGAGTGTTATATCTCAAAGCTTTTTAGTCTTTAATATTACCTAAACGATATATATTCCACAATGTAAAATATCTAACAAGCGTCATTGGTATGTATCTCAAGTGGTTTTTTTTGTACACAGCGAACCCTCTCGACGAAGAGTTACCTACGGCCAACTTGAACACTTGTGGGAATTTTTAGATAAGAGAAGGGATATAGCTACGGGCTATAACAAAACATCCCAAGCTAGAGCTTTTTCTCGAAGGATGTGGGAAGAAATAGCCCTTAGCTTAAATTCTCATGGTGACGGTGCCGTAAAAGATTGGAAAGGATGGTGTAAAGTATGTTGCTACTACTGTATTTAATATTATCTTTTATGTAAAATAATAATGTCATTTATTTTCATTTAATACAAAGCAAGCACCTTATTTAACAATCAATTAAGAATTAATTAACAGTAAATTTCAAAAACACGCGGTTTTTTGATGGATTACATCATGCCATCATTCGCAAACAGCATGCATCCCTCCTTCACAGAGTGTGTGGTAAATCACACATTTTGAGCGCACTATAAAATAAATGGGAAAGCCCAATTCTGGGATGTTGAATGCAACCGCATATGATATAGACAGTGTATAGTAGTGGATATGTCCATGTCAACATTAAAATCTTTAATTATTAAACAGTCAGTCAAGATCTTTGTAACTTATGGACCATAGTCTGAAGTCAATGATGTTACCATTGTTATTATTTTCAGTTTTGGAATGATTACAAATCGAAATTGAAAAAGCTGGCAGCAGCAACAAGATCATCGCAGCACATAACTGGTGGAGGTCAGTCAACGGTTAAACCCATGACTGACATAGAAAAAAAATTCCTTCACATATTAGGTGATGATTTTGGTGCTGGCTTGCCAGGAGTAAGAGTAGAGCCATTTGACGAAGGTGTTCCTAACCCGGTTTGTATCTATTTAAATATGAATCTCAAGAAAGCAGGCTATTGCTTTCAAAATATAAGATTAATAAAGATTTATAATTTACAGGTTGAAATAAGTATCACCACACCTGTTGAGGTCCATAGTCCTTTAATATCAGATTGCTCGGCGAGCATTTTAACTGGAAGGGAAGATATATTCTATGATGTTCAACCGGGTCCATCATGGAGGATGTCTATGGGAAATCTCATACTGCCACCAACCTCTCCCTCTCATGTGATAACTACACAACAATCACCTCTTCACTCACCGCTTCGCCACCAACATTCTCCTGTCATATTACAAAACACCGTAATACCAACAGCTCCTCGTCGCTCGCCGCGCCGTCGACTAATTCCTACACAGATATCTCCACATGCCCAACTTGCACCAACAGTCGACTCTACCCACATATCTGCACCATCACCACACCCCCAAGCAGCACCCACAACATCCCCACACCCCCAAGCAGCACCCACAACATCCTTACACCCTCAAGCAGCACCCACAACATCTTCACACACCCAGCGTACACCCACTAGAGTACGCAGGCGCCAAACAAGACGAGAGCCCCCTATGACAGCTGAAAATGCTCGTCGGGCAATCATACTAGAATCCCAAAAACAAACAAAAATACAAGAAGAAAAATTAAAATTATTTGGGGTTCTAGTTAATGATATAAGGGAAATTAAAGAAATTTTACAAAGAAGGTATGTTTATCTCTATTTACTACTACTGCTAAACTAAATAAATATAAAAGTGTATACCCAAAAGAAAAAAAATAAAATTATATTTTCTTTTCATTACAGATCTAATGATGGGCCTGCCAGAGACGGTGAATGATGCTATCTCTGGTAGCCACACCTTGTTGCAGTGGTTCATTGTTCCTGCTGGCACTTCCAGGTTCAGCTACTGGGACAAATATCTCCTGCAATTGATCTTCCTGAAGTACATCTTCATCGCTTAATTGAAGCACAGGAATGTTAGCTCTATTACAAATATTATGTAAGATAACACAAACATTTATAATAGAGGCAGCCATTCTTGGTTTGTAGTGTAATACTCTGTGCACCAATAGGCAACGAAAACGTGCTTTGAGAAGGCCAATTGTCCTTTCAATGACATTTCTTGTCCGCACATGAAGATCAGTGTAGTAGCTCTCTGGAGTGCCAGGAACAGCATTCACAACTGGAGTCATCAAGAATTTCCGTAATGGATATCCTGAATCACCTGTAACATAAGAAACATTACTTTGTATTATTGTATAATAAGGCTTAGGTACATTATTTTGTATTATTTTATATTAAACAGCTTTAGGTATGTGTAGAATATTATTAGGATAACATTTTTACTACTTTACCATTGGTTTTTTAGTTTTATATTAGTGTAAAGGTAATGCCAAAAATAATTATAATTGTACTTGTTCTAAGTAGTTTAAGTTTTAACTGAATTAAACCAAAAAAATAACAGGCAATTTAAGTAATTAATCCTATGATTAATAAATACCTGCTAATTGTAATTATTACAAGTCTATTTTTTAATTTATGATATTATTTCAAACTTACCCAATAGCCATGTAGATTCCCTAAGATTTTCCAAATGTGCATTCAATGGGTGAGTATTCCATATGAATGAATCATGTGTAGCACCTCCGAAACTGGCATCTACACTGGTAATTTGCATATCTGCATCACAAATCTAAAAAAAATATGATTCAAATTAATATCTTATATTATAATACACTAGCATCTACCCGCAGCTTCACCCGCGTAAATTCCTACAGGAACATGCTACCGGGATAAAAAAGTAGTCTATGTGTTATTCCAGTTTTCCACCTATCTCCATTCCAAATTTCAATCAAATCGGTTCAGTAATTCTTGCGTGAAAGAGTAACATACATCCATACATCCATCCTCACAAACTTTCGCATTTATAATATTAGTAGGATTTTAAGATGTTTAAATTAAGTTTTTTTTTACTTTTTTCTATGAAATAATAATGTTGAATCTTACCAACTGAACATTCATGGAGTGATAGTTTTTCCTACAATAATACCTTTCTTCATGCTCCACTGGTCTGACAATGGCTATTTGTGTGCAGTCTATGCATCCTAAAACACCTGGGAAATTGTACTTCTCATAAAACCTATAAAGAATAAATTGTCAAGTTTAATGCAACCAGAATTAAGAACCCACTTATACTAAATAATAACCATAACCTAATGGGGCTGCTACATGATTTGAAACAAAGTTTCAAACAAACGCTAATTGCTGTGGCCGCTGCCAAGGATGTTTGGTGATTTCATTTGAAATGTTGGTCCTACATGGTTAAAAAACCTTGCTTAAAACCATTTGTTCCAAATCATGTAGCAACACCATAAACCTTCCTAAGTAACAGAGAGGTAGGTACTCAGTACATAGGATATTAGCCTATAAAACATACCTAACTCGAGTTTTGTTTCTTTCTTCCAATGTTTTTGGGAAATGAATGTATTTTCTTCTCATAGCTGGGGAATCAATAAAAGTTGTCACTTCAGCTATAACAGAAGAGACAGTCTGCTGAGCCATTGAGTGACCTTTTATGTCTCCAATGGGCCTTTGATAGGACCCTGTCGCATAAAATGACAGTGCAGTTAATATCTACAACATAAGACACTTCATAAGCATCATCATTACAACCCTGAGACTGTTTTTAATACATTTTCAGAGGCATTAGGTAGGTAGGTACTAACATAATCTAAAATTGTTACATAGGTAGCTCATTAGCATGTTTTGAAAGCGATAGGTATAGTATACAGCTTAAGGTAATGTTTCTTACCTTTTTTTCCACAGAAAGGTCGGTTGTCTTTACCGGCTGTTTAAACAAAGGTCTTAATTCCTCGCACAAATCTAAGACCAATCGTTTAGAGAGCCGGTATCTTTTTATAAACTCTGTGTCGTCAAATTCAACGAAAGGGTCAGACTGTTCTCTCATTTGACCCCGTTGTTTACGACGTGAAGTATTCGCATCATTATCACATTCCATGTATTCAAACAACAACGCAGGGTCAGACATCTAAAAACAATAGGTCTACGTTTAAGTGAGTACATAAATAAGCTTGAAAAACATTTGACATCAAAGTAGGTAATATTAATTTAGACAAAATATCACTACTTACCTCAAAGTGTTTATATTATAAAGAAAAAACTTAATAAAAATCAAAAACTATCCAGTTTTGTTTAGCCAAATATTAACTTTTATTGAATCGTTAGATTTGACAGCTTTACGAATCAGTTTAGGTTGTCAAAGCACGTCATGGTACGAAATGAATGAACAATTAAACGTCTAGCGAATCAACTTTCAAGGTCAACCGCATTTTAATTGTTGCGCCTGTATTGGGTCGAATTTAAGCTGTTATGGTACGAAGCTGCGACTCAGTTCAGTTTAGGTCCTAAAATAAATTGCAATAAGAGGTGATGGTAGGCCTGCAGTATAACCCGCTTAAGACGATTTTCCAGGGACCCCACCAAAAACGCGTCTTAAGCGAGAAAGCGTATTAAGCGGGATAGGAAAAAAATATATATATAAAATATGTGTCAAATTGCAGGGACCGACGTAAAAAGGCGTATTATGCGTGAAATGAACGTGGATAGGAAAAAAAAATATATATAAAATATAATGTGTCAAATTGCAGGGACCGACGTAAAAAGGCGTATTATGCGTGAAATCGTATTAAGCGTGATCGTATTAAGCGGGTTCTACTGTATTATCTTTATTTATGGCAAGCACACTCCGAAAGATTGTTATACTGACTGGTTTTAATACGTTATCATTGCTAAATGCAACTTTCCCGTTTTTTGTTTGTTATAGCCTGTATATAAAAGTTTTAGTTACCTATTTCTACAACTAATTAGCTGAGGCAAAGTACAAAATATATACTACTGTGGCTGAGGTCATGCATGGTCTGATTAGATAGAGTTATTTTATGCACTTGCATCAAATTGTTAACATTACTCTATCATGGGAGATTGCAATATATAGCTAATTATTTGTTATATTATTATTTAAAATGATATAACACATAATTAATAAGCAGAGGTCGGAATTAGGTAGAGTTATTTATGTACTTGCATCGAAATGTTGATATTAATGTGGACCTTCCCGGGATTTCTGATGAATAATCCCGGGATTTCTAATGGACAATCCCGTGTGGCCAACAAACAAATAAATAATAATAAAAACCTCAGAATTAGACCAATAAAACAAAGATAATTTATTAACATACAGTTTTTATTAGTTTACATTAATTTACAATACAAATTATTAATAGTCTTAAGCAAATTCTCATAAGCCTATTTCGGGAAGTTTTCCTTATTCAAACGGCCCATCGGAATCATTTTCCTTGTCAGATTCATTACCAGTAAAATTTGAAGTGTTCGCTTCCGACTCTGTATAACTTTTGTGAGAATTAAAATATATGACCATTAGCTTTTCAATATTTTCTGGCTTCAATGAATTTCTCCGAACGTCTAAAATCCATTTGTACATTGAAAAAGATCGCTCTACGTCAACTGAGGTGAGGTTAGCAAATTTATACAATTCCTCCTCCTCGTCATCATTAGTGCAGGAAGAAATTTTTTCTGCTATATTTCTGATAATGTCCAAATCAGGATTCCTATCCATGACTTTTTCCATTTTATCTTTTAAGCTCTCGCAATTTGCCCATATCAAAGCTAATCTCACTGCATCAAATATTTCAAATGATTCCATTAGAGAAAGATCGGATTTCTGAAGAGATGTCAAAGCTGTTGGTATAATTGAAAAATTTTCGTAAATACGAGACAAATCATCTTTAATGTTGTCGTTATTATTAAAAATGTTTAAACTATTCTCTATTGATTTTGCCTCTTGACCATTCAGCACCGACAATACAGATTTAATTTCATCGAAATGCTTAGCGTAATAAAATGCTGCATCAAGCCAAGTACCCCATCTGGTAATTACAGGTGCAGGAGGTAAAGGTAAATCCGGACACATTTCTTTAAAGATTTTAATTCTTTTTGGTGCCTTCAAAAAAACTTTTTTCAAATTTGAAATTAAACTATCGACATTAGGATTCTCCTTTCTAATCTGCCCCGCAACAAGATTTAGAGCATGGGCTAAACATGTGAAATGCAACATTTTAGGAAAAGTTGATTTTAACATTCTACCAGCTGATATCATGTATGCCACACTGTCTGTACATAACATTCTAACGTTATCTAGTTTGCTCTCAAATGAACTTCCCCACATATTTTTTAAAGAATCTTGAACAAATTGTGATATCGTTGTTCCATTTACAGTGTCTAGCATTTTACATGCCACTAAGTAAGGCCGATGGTTCCTACTAAGTTCTAATGGTCTCACCAACAAATGTACCACAGCTCGTCCTAAGAAATCCGTAGTTTCGTCTACTGAAAGCCATAGCTTTTTATCTACAATCTTACTTTGCATCTCTTGTATTTTGATTTTAAAAAGCTGATCCAGGTAAACTTTTCTCAATAAGGATTCACTAGGTAGAGTAATATTTTTGCAATTGCAACAAATGTACTTTTGAAAAAATGTTTTAAATGCGTTGTTGCTCAGTTGGGACCACGGTATGTTACAAAGAATCATAAATTCGATTAAGTCGAAGTAAAATTCTAAAGGAATGTGGCGCTCTTTCTTCGTGCCTTTATGTACTGCTCCTTCTACATGTCTTTTGACGTTACTCTGACGAGTCGCACTCAAATGTGCTTCGCATTTGGAACAGTAAATTAATCCACTTGCATGGTCGTAAAATAGCTCCGGATTATCTTTGATCCACTTGTTGATGGTGGCTTCTTTGATTGAACTCTGCGCCATGGTAATATTTTTAATCTGGAGCAAAATAATAGTCAATCTTAGAAAACCGTATGCATGTGTTTGTAAGTATGTGAGAGATAGGTCACAACAGTTGCGTAGTTTAAAAGATCTAAGCGTGCATAAATTCATACAAAGAGACAGACGGCGGGAAGCGTAGGTACTTTGTTTTATACTATACTAGTTGGCCCGGCGCGACTTCGTTCACGCGTTGTCCTACCCTTACCCAACAACCTACCCTACACCTACCTAAGAACCTTCTCCTAATAATAACAAATACAACAAAAAAAGAATTAGTGAAATCGGTCCAGCCGTTCACGCGTGATGCCGTGAAAACGGAAAACGGGTTTCATTTTTATATATTTAGATATAGATTTATTGTTATAGCAACTATAGTAACATACATTACGTATAAATTTAAAGTGTCTGCTTCTACTTAGTAAGCGCAAGGGCACTAAAAAACACCGATAAATAATGCTTATTGATTCACTGTACACTCCTTTTCGCTCAGTCTTTGGGGAAAGAAGCTACTTTGGGCGTAAACCTGTTTTGTGGATAAAATACAAATCGAAAAATTGTATATAGAGTTTTATTAAACTTTAGATATGTTTTCTGGTGCCACTGGGCTTTCAATTACTGAAAATTGAGCTGATTTAGGAGTTACGTAAAGAAATAAATTAGTGACGCTAGTTCTGCGTACTCTTCACCTTAATGTAAGTGGTCAAAGGGATATTCGTCCTATTATAAACGTTTTTTCCCATTCGATATGTAGTAATTGTCACTATTTAATATAAATACTATAAACGCTTGTTCCAGAAGTACATACAAGAACGCTCGAGTAGGACAGGTTTCCGTAATAATCACATAAACACATTAATTAATAATTAATCAGTTTAAACCTAAAAAGAAAATCTGTAAAAGATTACCAGAAAAATTAATTCCAATCGTTAACCATATAGTCAATTAAAGCAATTAAAAAAAGAGTCCCGTATGTTAAGCTTCTTCAGTAGCATTTGAAATCATTGCTACTTTATTTTAATTGTATCAAAGAACATCTTGAGTTAAACAACACCGATTTTATGACAATATAACAAACATTCTACATTGGGAAAATCTAATGTAAAGGACATTTAATATAAATATGAACAATAAACTTACCAAGTATATCACCAACTTCAAATATCCAATCGTCCAATACAGTAAGGCCAAATCAAAGTCCGTTAATGCGTGCCGAAATAGTCGTATTAAGTAGAGTCCAGAATCCAGTAAACAATCCAGGGTCAAACAGGATTCACCACACAAAACACAATAGTAAACACGTGTGCGCATTCGACGAACCGAGGTAAGCGAATGAGCTGTGTCAATAAACCGATTTATTGCTAAGATATAGTTTGAATGCGTTAGAAAGAGATACAATCTCAGTGTTCCGCATTACCGCTATTGTTTCCTTTTGTTCAAATTTTGCAACTTCGAGCATCCGATGTCATTGATGTAAGTGTGGCAACGTCGCGCGTGCAGTAAGTAGTTTAAAGTGTGTAAAAGTAAATATGTAACTTTTTATTTAAATCGTGGGATATTTTTCTATTTTTTTAATTAATCCCGGGATTTGTAGCATATCCACTTTATTCTTTCGCTGTATGAAATCAGTGTAAGTACATGAATAACTCTACCTAATTCCGACCTCTGTTAATAAGACATCTACGGAGATAGATAAGACTAACTCTTAAAAATTCGAAGACGAGAATTCTAATTTTTGGTCTCTAGTCGACGTGTGCACAGTGCAACTGTCATGCTGGTCAAAACGTAGAGCAAACTAATGTAGAACGTTGAGAAAAAAACTAATAAAATGCCATCGAGTGTTTATAGACACAGAATCAACTAAGTAAATATCATTCTAACTTTAATAAATTACAAGCGATATCTCTATCCCGTTTGTATAGCCTGCGTTACCCTAGCAAGAAAGTATCTCGTAGAGTGATGAGAGTGGTACGTATCGTTCTTGCTAGGTCTACTGAAGATGTGCACGAAATTTGACATTTGTGCGTCCTGGCGTTTTCGAGAAAAATGGAAAAAACGATTCCTGCTAGGGTAACGTTACTCCAGCAAGAAAGTATCTCGTGGAGTGATTTGAGTGGTACCTATCTTTCTTGCTAGGTCTACTGAAGATGTGCACGAAATATGACCTTTGTGCGCCATCAGGTTATTGAGATATTGCATTTCCTGCTGGGGTAACGTTTTGATATATCGTGTTTCTCGATAACCATTATGTGTGCGCCAATATAAAAAATATGCCCATGTACCTCTTAATTTGTGCGTACTTATGGCAGAAAAATAAATGAGTAAATATTAACAGTTTTTGAGTAATTACACTTTGAAAAAAAAACGAAAACGCTCATAACTCGTAAATGAGTAAACGTATAAGTTTACTGACAACTGTTATTGGTACTTCTTAATGTCTCTATAAACCATATAAAGTCTGCAAAAACGCATGGTTCAGCAATTTCACGCACAATCAAAAAACTGTGTCATAACTTTGACGTAAATGTGCAGAAAAACGGCTCAACCCAAGAAGTTCTGGTATAAACCAATACTTAGAGCATACAGTGAACTATCTAAGTGAAAATTTTCAGCTTGGCAAATTTTATATATAAGAAGATACAACCAAATATCTAAACACGTAAATAACGCTCGCCTATCCGACTAAATAGGGTTGTATACAAAAAAGCGGCCGATACATACATATTGATGACCTTCTCAGCTTTACTCGCGGACCGCTTGAAACTTGTACACTGAAGTAGAAAATAACATTTAAATAAACATTAATATGTTGCCAGGTAGGTTAGGTAATTTGTTTTTATGACTGCATATTACTATTATATTATAAAGGTTTCCTAAGTTCTATTCCAAGGTATGAAGGGGAGAGTTAAGCAAAGTTATCTTCTATTCAAATACCTACTTATTATTAAAAAACATTTTAAACACAAATATGCATTATACAGTAGGTAGGTAAAGTGAGTCATAGGCAATATTCTAGGGCGTGATAGATAACGTTATTTAATGAAGGAAAAAATACAAAATAAATAAACATTAAATTACTACATACTGTGAAAATAAAAATAATAATAAATTATAGTTTCAATTTATTATTATTTTTGAACTGCTTCTAAATCAAAATAATGTTATTAAAACGTTAAGTGACAAATGACAGCAAGGAATTTACGACACGATTCTAACAATAGTAAACGACGTGTAAAGCTTAGCCATGAATTTCACTAATCATGGACACCGCGGACGCAGCGAGTGATCGGTTCGCCAGCTGATTTAGATATGTCGCAGGGAAATGAGGAAACCAGGGATTTCACGAAATCCCGGTAAATGTCGAACACTCTTGATTAGTACGTCTTCTTACTGAAAATGTTTAGTGATATGACAAAATACGTCGACGACGACGACGTCAGTGATATGTCATTTCACTAAACAAAATCTAGTGAAATAAAGGGTGTCAACGATTAGTTCCTAATTCTTAATTTTCCACGTGCGTAATTTTACCAATTCTTTTATGGACAAATTCTTCTTTATGCGCATTCTTAATTTTACCTATTCTTAATTTTCCGAATGCCTCATTTTCACAATTATAAAAAGTACGAATTCGGAATATTTCTAATAAGTACCTACCTAGTCACAAGTGCAAATATGAATTTATATTGATTATATTATATTATTTTAATATAAATCTGAAGAGTTTGTTTGTTTATTTGATTGAACGCGCTAATAACTAAAACTACTGTTAGGAATTGAAAAATTCTTTTAGTGTTGTTGTATTTTTTGGCTCTGTTGTGTGTGATACATACGAAGTTGCAAGGGGTCAGCAAGTTACACAACTAATTTAAATGAAATTTAATTAAATGGAAGTAGAGTATGTTTAAAGTAGCCTTACGTGCGGAGTAGCACGTCTTTTAATGAGCTGAATGGCGGTGGTTCCAAGTTTTCGCTTGTATCCGAATCGCTGTCTAGACCCTTCATAGACTCTTCGTATAATTCTGAAATTGGTTTCCATTCTGTGCAGCAACGGTTTTTTAATTGATTAACAGCAAACGCTACTTTATTTTTTGATAAGTCTGGTTTGCACGTATGGCTACTTTAAGTTAATTTCAGAGTTTAGGGTTACGGATGCATTGCTACTTATTAATTATTTATAATTAAACCTTATTACACAATGTGCATAACTGTACTTTCTTGTGTAAAAGACAGAATTCGTACTTTCTATAATTGTGAAAATGAGGCATTCGGAAAATTAAGAATAGGTAAAATTAAGAATGCGCATAAAGAAGAATTCGTCCATAAAAGAATTGGTAAAATTACACACGTGGAAAATTAAGAATTAGGAACTATTATCCGGCCGTTCAGAGAATGCGTTCCTGACACTTATCAGTTAGTCACGACTAGTGATGGACACAACATTATACCGAGTTCGTTACCGTTACTCCAAAATGAACCGCCGCGTTATTTTTATGATTAGATTTAGACCGTTTTAAATTGGCGGAATCATTTAAAATTTATATTTTAGTTCTTTACGTGGAAACAATAAAAGGGAATATTAATATAATAAAATTGTTTTATTTATTATTTTTTACAAAGTTACAATCTGTATTTCTATGGAATAAAGTACATTGAACTAAATGTGCGTACAGAATATTAATCAGACTCCGATTCGCTTGAGGAGGTGGTGTCTTCATCATCATCTTCGCCTACATGTATAATTATATTATTATCAATTACAGAATCAATCCTGATATCTCGGTCAAAATGTTCCATAATCAGGTTTTTAGTCTTTTCGACAACCTTTGCCCAGTCATCTCTTGTGACTTTCCCGCAGGCTTCTTTTAACAGGGTCATCATCTTTTTCGTGCTGAATGGCGGGGAAGTATTGTGGCGGGCGGCGTAACCTTTTATTTGAGCCCAGATTAGCTCAATCGCGTTATATTGGCAATGATACGGTGGAATTCTTAGAACGCGATGACCGTACTCCAAAGCCATTTCATCGATTTCGTATCGCACATTTGCCGCTTTATTTTCTTTCACTAACTTAATTAGCTCTGCTTTTAGCATCTGCATATTTGCGTCAATGCCTTTTGCTTGTAACCAAGCAACCATTTCTTCTTTTTTATTAGCTTGGGTAGGTGGTTTCTGTATTTGAAACGAGTGATAGGAGGCATTATCCATCAATATTACAGAAGGCTCTGGTAGGCTGGGCAAAAGCACGTTCTGGAACCACTCTTTAAATGTACTGGCATTCATTTCCTCGTGGTAGTCATTTGTGGTTTTTGATTGAAATGCCAGTAAAGCGTTCTCCACAAAGCCGTATTTTGCAGTACCTGCGTGGCATATTATCAGACGAGCCCCCTTACCCATTGGTACTTTCGACGTCGACGCTTGTGTATCATCCGTCCAAGAACGGGAAACCGTGTGATTGGCGTTTAGCCATGTCTCGTCAATGAACACGACATTATCCCAGTTATCAATTTTTTTTGCTTCTCTCAAGAAACTTATCCGTTTCAAAATGATGTCGTATCGTTCTAATAAAATTTTTCTTTTGTCTGTTTTTTTATACGAAAAACCAATATCTTTTAAGATTTTCGTTAAAGCAGTTTTACCCCCGCTAAACAGTCCAGCTTCTCTTAACGACGCCAAAAGCTTCATCCTGTTGAGATATTCATTTCTGGAATAGTAACCATATATATGATTTCTGATTGCATCGGCGTCAAAGGTATCAATATCTGTCACGGGTTTAGTTCTACGTTTCTTCTTCGGAGTACGTAAAATATTATCTTCCATGCCAGTAGAGCCGAACTTTTCTTTATTAATATTTGTAATCGTTCGTTTGCTAACTCCAAGCGCCTGAGAGACGCGTTCTTGTACTTTTTCGACAGGAACCAGGGGTCCGCCATTTTGCCGCTCCCGCTCAAAGTAATCTTGCAGCTTGATAATTAACTCACGGGCTCCAGTTTTCAATGTTTGTCCACGTTTAGGCATTATTATGCACCAAAAGTAAAAAGAACGCAATATAAGACACAATCAAAGTCAAATAACAACAGATCGCAAACACTTGAAGAACGTGGTCTATGCGCACGAAACGACAACAGACGACTGTTTCAGCGTCACAAAATGGCGGCCCATAACGCCATTTGGGGTTACCATTTTCAACCTAAATATAAAAATGCTACTTTGTATTTAATGTACTTTTATTTTTATATTTAATAAAAGTTATTCTAAAGTCCATTATTTTCAAATTCTTGAAAAGAAAAACAAAACGTATTATTTTATAAAGTATAACTGTATCGATAAGAACAGATTACGATACTATTATTCACTGTTATTGTTGGCACAGCACTACAAATATAAAGCGCTGACATAACCTTGTAATAGCGCAGTGTAGATTTAGAAAAATATTGTTTACCAAGTTATTTGACACTCAGTTTGACACAACATTATAACATTCATTAATTATTGATATAATAATGTTGTTTTAATGCTCATCAATAGTTAAAACGATAAACAACCAGCAAAAATATTTTTATCGTAACTGCAACGCCATTACAAAGTTACTGCGTCAGTTCAATCGCGACGTGTCAGGAACGCATTCTCTGAACGGCCGAAGTTTAATCGTTGACATCAAATAAAGAATACAACTTACTTATTATAGTCTTTAACAGACAGGAAAGGTACGGTGACATTTGATCTTTTCCATGTTACTTAGTTTACTTTTGTAGAATTTATAAATAAAAGCTATCAATTTATGAATCCGAACTGATAAAAAATTAAAAATATTATTTAGACGTTTATATATATGTAATTAAATTATATGAAATATTTGTTTTATATTCCATCTTCAACCCTAATTGTAAAATATAAACATATAAATTTTAAAATCGTATGCGCGACTCGGAACGAATGTCAATAGAGATTGACACAATAAAATTGTTAAAATCGAATGGTTTTTTATAAAATTGATTAAATCGATTAATTTTTTTTTTATAATCATAGAAATTAATATAATAATTTTAGTTGTCTTATAACTCAATATCTTTTGGAGGAGGCCTATGTCCAGCAGTGGACGTCCATAGGCTGATATGGATGGCCTGTGACCACGTAACTGCCGATGATTGGAAAAAACAAAAATCTAATACTTCATGACTGTGAGAGGAAGAGACATCAAATTAGACAATTCAGTAGATTTTCACTTATTATGTCATGTAAGTGACGAATCAAGTAATTCATCAAGCTGTTCATCAGATGAATCACGCATTGATTCGCCATACTTAATTAATAAATATTTAAAAAAAGATTAGTTTCTTATTTTGTACCCATAATCGATTTATTCTTGTTTGTAAATTATATCGGTTAGATATAGAATCGGTATTTTTAAAAACGATTTTAGTGTTACTACATCTCTAGTAATGACAAATACTAAACGTCACCGTACCCATAAGATCTGAAAAATAGTATACTACTACATAGTCTGGCCATAAATACTGTTACAATTAAAAATAAGAAAGATATTACATTTGAATTTGGAATCTGTCATTTTTATACGATTGTTCATTGTATTTTCTAATTTTGGCGCCAATACATTGTACAATATTTTGCTATATTAAAATGGAGTGGGGTGATAAAGAAAACCGAATCGCTGTGATTGCATTACACAAAGTTGGTATGGAGCCGAATGTAATTTTTAAAACTCTCCATACGCTTGGTATTAGTCAAATGTTTGTGTACCGGGCTATTAATAGGTACAATGAGACCTTCTCTGTTTGTGACAGAAAAAGATCTGGCCGTCCACGTAGTGTTCGTACGAAAATGGTGGTCAAAGCAGTAAGGGAAAGAATTCGAAGAAATCCTGTCCGAAAGCAAAAGATTTTATCTCGGGAGATGAAGATAGCACCCAGAACCATGTCACGCATTTTAAAAGATGACTTAGGACTTGCAGCCTATAAGAGACGCACTGGTCATTTTTTAACTGATAATTTAAAAAAGAATAGGGTGGTAAAATCGAAGCAACTACTGAAGCGGTACGCAAAGGGAGGTCACAGAAAAATTTTGTTTACGGATGAGAAAATCTTTACAGTTGAGCAACATTTTAACAAACAACAAATGACCGTATTTATGCTCAAAGCTCTAAGGAAGCTTCCCAATTAGTCGACAGAGTGCAACGTGGGCATTATCCGACTTCAGTGATGGTTTGGTGGGGTGTTAGCTATGAAGGAGTGACTGAGCCATATTTTTGTGAAAAAGGTATCAAAACATCGGCACAAGTGTATCAAGATACCATTCTTGAGAAGGTAGTTAAACCCCTTAACAACACCATGTTCAATAACCAAGTATGGTCCTTCCAACAAGACTCAGCGCCGGGTCATAAAGCTCGGTCCACGCAGTCTTGGTTGGAAATGAACGTTTCGGACTTCATCAGAGCTGAAGACTGGCCGTCGTCTAGTCCCGATCTTAATCCGCTGGATTATGATTTATGGTCAGTTTTAGAGAGTATGGCTTGCTCTAAACGCCATGATAATTTGGAGTCCCTAAAACAATCCATACGATTGGCAGTGAAGAATTTTCCCATGGAAAGAGTGCGTGCTTCTATTGATAACTGGCCTCAACGTTTAAAGGACTGTGTTGCAGCCAATGGAGACCACTTCGAATAAGCTTTTTATATTTTGAATTGTTTTATATTTATGTATTAAACTAACACACTGTAAAAGTAATAAATATTATTTGCAATAAAAAAAATGTTTTTTCTTCGTAACAATATTTATGGCTAGACTAGGTATAGATGAATAAAGTCCCCAATAAAACAAAGTTACAAATCAACTAGTGTACTTATATTTAGACAGTAAAGTTTCAATCAACTAAACATAACATTTTGACTATGATATTATTATACATTTTCCTATTACTTACGTTAATTCGTTCATTATGTAAGTACAGATCCGAAGTAGTAACGGCTCATTCAAAACAAGACCGGCTACCGTTACGGAGTTCATAAAGAAAATTAAAGATAACGCGGAGAAAAAAAATAAATATATACAATAATAATAATATATAAATTAAATATATATACTTACACATTAAAATGTATTGTTCATGTACTTACCTAACTTATTATACCTACTTATAAACGTAGGGTCATTTCCATCACTATTCTTTGTATGTATAAAGGATGTACCTATTTATTTGTCAACAGAACTAATGGGAATAAAAAGTGCCACTAGTTCTGTTAACAGAACTGTTCAACAGAACTAGTGGGAATAAAGGTTTTGTCATATCACTAAACATTTTCAGTAAGAAGACGTAATAATCAAGAATATTCGACATTTACCGGGATTTCGTGAAATCCCTGGTTTCCTCATTTCCCTGCGACAGATACATACCTACGACGCGCGGCGCAGGTCAATGCATCGAGTCTTGAACAATATTTCAGCGCAGCGGGAATGTGTCCACACTTAGTTCATTTTTGGGATTTTATTTGATTGGATCAAAAATTAAGTACCTAATTTTATTACATAATTCGGTATGTAAAGTTTTTTTTTGGTATTTTTTTTATGTTTTTATTTTAAAGGTTTATTAATTATAAACAACTAAGTAATTTGAGTATTTTTGCTTTCTTACCTATAGTTAATTTGTAGTAAACAGTTAAAGTAAGTAATTCGACCGCATCTATGACGTCATCGATGCGGTCGAATTACTTACTTTAACTGTTTACTACAAATAAACTATAAGTAGGAAAGCAAAAATACTGAAATTAGTTGTTTTAATTATTGAGTAATGAAAGCAGAAACAAACTTCTGTTTTTTTTAGACAAAAAACATCATTTAGACAAAAAAATTGAAAGACAAAGTAATTTATGTATAATTGTAAAAATAAACACAATTTTGCGGTTTTTTACGCTAAAAATATGATTTTATTACTTATTGATCTAAAATCTCTAAATGGTTTTGGATTCGACATAGGTTAACTTTTACTTTACATACCGAATTCGGATCAGAATCACGTACAGAGTCACCATCTTAATTATTGCCGATGATTCGAAAAACACCCTGTAGAATGATAATAATAATTCAGCTGCTATGCAGTGTGATTGAAGGACAAAGTACTACCCACCAGGCATTTATACCTACTAATATTGGTACCTTTGCTCACACGCGCGCCGGCTCCCCTGACGTCACAATTCATATGTTGCCGTTCGGTGTGTCGCTGGGCCGATGTGAGAAAGGTATATTATTACCTAAACACAGTTACTGTTGTGACATAAGAATATGGAGGCGCATCCCTAGCGCCTTGAAGTAGAAGCGATTGAATACTCCTTTCAAATCCATAGTGATTTACGAAAAATCACTGATCGGACTATTGTTCACGAGGTTATCGACATGTGGACTGTTGATTCGGCGATTATTGTTCCGATAGTACTTTCAGTGAATGGACTTATTCCAAAGAGTCTCTATCAACATCTTCGGAGACTCTCGCTTGACAGTTGGATCATAGGTCTGATGCAGAAGGCAGTACTGCTTGACACGGTACGTATTGTGAGGAGGTTCCTATCTTTGGAGCCCTAACCACCAGTAGCTTGGTCCCTGTACCCGATGCTGGTGGGTCTACCCTTTTTTTATATTTTTAAATGTTTTTATTTTTATATTTAAAAATGTAAATTAAGGTCAAAATGTAAATAAAGAGAATAATTTATAAGTTGTTAAAATTGATCAGTGATAGTCGGTTTTGGTTTCTGAAGGTTTATTTTTCGTTATCTATTATTGTTATTTTATGTTAGTAAAAAATACAATTAAACTATTTGTGTTCTAGTTTTCAGTTAGATAATTTGATTTGTGATTTCTTGCCATAATTTAACCTAGAGTGAATATTATAATAATTTTCAAATCAACTTCTTTTATTTAACATTCCTGTGTTTTTACGATTATATTTTAGTTAGCCCCCAAATTGTTTAAATAATAATAAAATTAGCATATGTACTTGAAAGTGCTAATAAACGTTTTGAACTTGACTGTACCATGACAATTAACGTTCAATACGTTCATGTTAAGAAGGTCATCAATATGTATGTATCGGCCGCTTTTTTGTATACAACCCTATTTAGTCGGATAGGCGAGCGTTATTTACGTGTTTAGATATTTGGTTGTATCTTCTTATATATAAAATTTGCCAAGCTGAAAATTTTCACTTAGATAGTTCACTGTATGCTCTAAGTATTGGTTTATACCAGAACTTCTTGGGTTGAGCCGTTTTTCTGCACATTTACGTCAAAGTTATGACACAGTTTTTTGATTGTGCGTGAAATTGCTGAACCATGCGTTTTTGCAGACTTTGTATGGTTTTTATAGACATTAAGAAGTACCAATAACAGTTGTCAGTGAACTTATACGTTTACTCATTTACGAGTTATGAGCGTTTTTCGTTTTTTTTTCAATGTGTAATTACTCAAAAACTGTTAATATTTACTCATTTATTTTTCTGCCATAAGTACGCACAAATTAAGAGGTACATGGGCATATTTTTTATATTGGCGCACACATAATGGTTATCGAGAAACACGATATATCAAAACGTTACCCCAGCAGGAAATGCAATATCTCAATAACCTGATGGCGCACAAAGGTCATATTTCGTGCACATCTTCAGTAGACCTAGCAAGAAAGATAGGTACCACTCAAATCACTCCACGAGATACTTTCTTGCTGGAGTAACGTTACCCTAGCAGGAATCGTTTTTTCAATTTTTCTCGAAAACGCCAGGACGCACAAATGTCAAATTTCGTGCACATCTTCAGTAGACCTAGCAAGAACGATACGTACCACTCTCATCACTCTACGAGATACTTTCTTGCTAGGGTAACGCACTTGTTTGTATAAGCAACTGTCATGCTGGTCAAAACGTAGAGCAAACAAACGTAGAACGTTGAGATAAACACTAATAAAATACCATCCAGTGTTTATAAACACAGCATCATTCTAACGTTAATAATTTTTTTTTATGTTATTTTTGTGATTGATGGTTATATAAACAGATTTTCATTTCATTTCATTTATTCATTTCATTTCATTTCAAATTACAAGCGATCTCTCCGTTTATATAATATTTATAATAATGAAACGCGATAGATCTCATATCACATTCACAAGTAATTATTATAACTTTTAAACTATCGTGTTTCATTATTATAAATATTATATAAACGGGATATTAACGCGCATTTTATTTACCTTTATAGTACTTGTCGTTTAGGCACAGGTTGCACTGGCCGTGGTCGCAAGCTGCACAGCAGGCTGACCACAGAACATTTATACTCAAAAGGCTGACTGGTGATAGTAATGATTCGAGGTCACAGGTTCGTCTTCGTGACAGATAGTATATTATTATCATCTATCGTCGTATCTGGAGATGATACTAATGTACAAACAAAACTGACCGTATCGCTGTACATACGTTAACCGACCGTAAAAGTAGTAATTTTAAAAGCAAAACTTCCATTTTTTGATATTATACCTACGTTATATATAACTGATAATATGTATTAACCCTCTACTTCATATGGGCCCATATATGGTATGCCGATTTTATTGTTGTTTTATTTCCAAACAAATAATAATTAAGTCATTCCACATTGTTAAATCCATATAATGGTTAAGTAACTTAAAGAAAACACACTCAGTTTGTCTATATTTTGATGACATTTAGGAAAAAAATTACTTTTGCGCGGGTAGTCAGCGAAACAAAATACTACTGCCTGACATACATTTTTGAGTATCAAAAACAAAAACGAAACGTAAGTATTCAGGAAAGGTAAAATTATATTCCTAAAGTCAATACTTTCTTCTTTACCTATAAACAATGATTTTCTTACTTTTTACGTATTTACTATGCTTTTCATCCACTTTTATGTCAATACCATATATGGGCTCATATGCAGCACGACGTAAATACGTTTGAACATATATGGTATCGTATGCATTCTGACTTATATTCATAACGAATTAACAATTCAAGTGCTAATATTTTTTTAGCTTTTTTTCTATTGCCTTGTCCTGTTTTCTTTTTGCTTTTGTTTGGTAGAATAGGCCCTGCTTATTTTTATGGAAAAAAAAAACAAATATGCTAATCCTATTGCGGGTTACGGTCATCTTAGTGACGACCGTGAGTTGGATTCCGATAGCAAAGTATCTACAATACCTGTTTCATAAAAAAAATCCATTATTGTACCTGAAATTGATGATAAAAGTTTGGATGAAGAAAATATTCCTCTAGCAAAAAAGTGACTAAGAAGCCTCGCTAAACGTCAGCTTCTGACGGAATGGGACTCCAAACATCTGGATCCATACAATCCTGGCAACTTCACCGATATTGAGCTGCCTTCATGCATTACAGAGGTGAATACACCAGCTGAACTTTTAGTTTTACTTTTAGTGGTGGTTCGCTGTCCAAACCTGGTACACCCGTATCTTCTAAAAGGATGACAAAAAATACCAGAGCGATTCTAAGACATCCCTTTGCGTTGTGTCAGAACAGATAACATTGGACATTGGCCTATGTGGCAGAAAAACGTCAACATTGCATAGTATGTTCTATGAAGACATACACTAAATGTACAAAATGCAAGTTTTTCTATGCTACAATGATAAAAGAAACTGTCTCGTTACATTCCACGACTAACAATAAAATATATTATAACCTCCTTAGATATTATGTAGGTAATGTTCCTTTTCTACTTAGTTATTGACTGCATACGATACCATATATATGTCCGATCGAGATTTTGTCTAAGTGCATACGAGCCCATATATGGAATCTTAGTTTTTTTTCTACATGAAACTACTTATTTATTATTTTTCGATTTTTAGGGTTCCGTACCAGTTTTGAAAAAACGGAACCCTTATAGGATCACTTTGTTGTCCGTCCGTCCGTCTGTCCGTCCGTCCGTCCGTCCGTCTGTCTGTCAAGACCATTTATCTCAGGAACGCATGGAGGTATCAAGTTGAAATTTTTACCAAATACTAAGGCTTCTTGCCTCTTAGTGCCGTAAAAAAATCAAAGTGCTAATCCAACGCAATCAAGAGATATAGCCGTTTTTGTCGCAAATTTAGAGGGGTAAAGGCAAAAACCTACAGGGTACTTCCAGTCTACCTACAAACTTGAAATTTGGCATGAAGCAAGGTCTTATTGTACATGTAATAGGAAAATTCCGAAAACCTCAAATTTTTACTTCAATCATATTATATTTTGATTTCATTGAATTTTGGCGGGAAAGCTGAGTCACGTGACCTGTGACGTCATAGAATTTTAGTCACGTGACCCGTGACGTCATAGAATTTTGACAGATGAGTCGTGACGTCACAGAATTTTGGCGGGAAAATATTTTTTGACAGTTGAGCCGTGACGTTTTTGAATTTTTGACAGATGAGTCGTGACGTCACAGAATTTTGACAGATGATTCGTGACGTCACAGATTTTTGGCGGGAAAATATATTTTGACAGCTAAAGCCGTGACGTTTTTGAATTTTTGACAGATGATTCGTGACGTCACAGAATTTTGGCGGGAAAATATATTTTGACAGCTGAGCCGTGACGTTTTTGATTTTTTAACAGATATGAGTCGTGACGTCACAGGATTTTTGACAGATGATTTGTGACATCATATTATTTTGGCGGGAAAATATTTGAAACCTCTGTCACTTTGACAGCTGTCACTTTTGTCAGCTGTCAATTTTGACAGATAGGCGTGACGTCATAGAATTTTTGCCAGATGAGTCGTGACGTCACAGAATTTTGGCGGGAAAATATATTTTGACAGCTTAGTCGTGACGTCATTGAATTTTTGACAGATGAGTCGTGACGTCACATAATATTTGACAGATCAGTTTTGACGTCATAGTATTTTGGCGGGAAAATATTTATTGACAGCTTAGTCGTGCCGTCATTGAATTTTGGCGAGAAAAATAGTATTTAAACAGCTGAATCCTGACGTTATCACAATTTGGCGGGAAAATAAATAGGTTTGTACGGAACCCTCGGTGCGCGAGTCAGACTCGCACTTGACCGGTTTTTATTTTGTCTTAATATTATTTAAATAAAGCAATATCCACGAAGAAAGAATTTTTTTTTCATCTCCTTAATAATTCATGCAGTAGAGGGTTAAGAACAGAGAACAGGTAGATAAACTACCTTTTTTTAGTATAACATCATTGGGTAGTATCTTGTCCAGAATTCTTCTTTTTCTTTCCACACCTTACACTTTAAGAAATGCTATCTGTGGCACAAACTGTCAAATTGTTATGTCAATATTGTCATTACGTCGTTTTAAGTCTTTTCCGGTGTGGTGTCCATTCTTGGACAACCGAATCCTTAATATAAATTAAGAAATAACTAAAATGGTGAGGAACTCTACAAAAATAAATGCATTATCCTTTCATGTGTTTATAATATGTGCGAACTTTTAAATCTGCTAGGTGTTTTTGCTATAGATTGTTGAAGTTTTAACTGATGTGAAATACGCGACTTATTTTCTGAATCAAGAATGTCATCAACGTAGTGAATGTTTTGTGATTAATAAAAGGATTGTTTGAAAGCCATTTCCATCCGCATATGCAGAGTGTAACGGAAATATCACATTACTGATATTAACATTATTTCTAACCTATATGATGAAACACCGACACATGCGCGTCATCTGATGCTGCAAGACAGTCTTAATCTGATGTGTAGTGCCATGTTTTATGTGTGCTACATATTCTGTTTGGTCTTGAATTGCAGCGTTACTGATTATAAAGTGTCTCTGATTTTATTGTATTTATATTGAATTGATTGTCGGTAATTTACCTTGTATGACTTGTGTTACTTATCTTCTAGGGTTTTGTGAAAGTTGTGAAGAACAAGCAGTACTTTAAGAGGTACCAAGTTAAATTCAAGAGGCGTCGTGAAGGCAAAACTGATTACTATGCCCGTAAACGTCTTGTTGTTCAAGTAAGTAAATCTGTCTTTATTTAAAATATGTATCTTTTTTCTTTTGTGCACATATACTTATAAATGTTTATTATAGGACAAGAACAAATACAACACTCCCAAGTATCGCCTGATTGTCCGCCTGTCCAACAAGGATGTGACTTGTCAGGTCGCTTATGCTCGCATTGAGGGAGACCATATTGTATGTGCTGCCTATTCACATGAACTCCCCCGCTATGGCGTCAAGGTGAGTTTTCTCTTTACAATATAGTAGTTTAGTCTCTTTTTATTTATTATATATACAATTCATTAATTAGTAAATACAATGATGATTTTGAACGGGCGGTCTGAAGAGACGTACAATCTCAAAACAATCCTGTTGTCATATGTTCAACACTGAATAAATATTATATAATTTATTAAGAAAAACTGCTTAAATAAGAAATCTCATAACAGAAGCTACTTTCAGGTTGGACTTACAAACTATGCCGCTGCTTACTGTACTGGTTTGCTGCTTGCAAGAAGACTGCTACAGAGGCTTGGTCTTGACTCACTATACACTGGTGCAACAGAAGTTGATGGAGATGAATTCAATGTAGAACCTGTAGATAATGGTCCTGGTGCATTCAGGTATAGTAGTAGTTATTATAATTAAATCATTAAAATCAAACATGCCTAAAAACTATTACTTGTAATGATTTTTTTATTTATAATACTGTCTAGTCCTAAGCAAGCAGAAATTGTATTATTTGAACTGACCTGTCTTAAGGCATTCACAGTGAGAATAAAGGCTATTTTATTTTATAGCTGCTGGTTGTTATTGTGAAATGTAACTGACAATAGTTATTTGTTATTGATATGACAAGCAAACCAAAAAATTTATTATGATGAAGTTATTACGGGCGGACTGAAAGCACTGTACAATGCTATCTATAAATGTTTAATCGTATTCTCTGAAAATTATTCTGAGAAGATGTAATTGGTTTGGTCCAAATAGCATCGCTAATGATTTACACTTTTTCAGATGTTACCTGGATGTAGGCCTTGCACGTACCACTACAGGTGCTCGTGTATTTGGGGCCATGAAGGGGGCTGTTGACGGTGGCCTTAATGTTCCCCATTCCATCAAGAGATTCCCTGGATATGACGCAGAAGGCAAGAAATTTAATGCAGAAGTTCATAGGTGTGTAAATACCCTGTTCAATCACTTATTTAAAGCTCCATTCATCCTCCAAGTTGTACTATATTATTTATTTGGACAGCTAATTCTGGAGCGACATAAAATGAGTAGGACTTCTGGTTGTGATTTAAAATTATATTAATTTTTTGAAACCAGTCCTCTTTACATTATTTTAATAAAAGTAACTTGAAATATGTGCAATGTTTAAAAGTTCAATGATCAATTATATTATTTCTACTATTATATCTTTTCAGGGCACACATTTTCGGATTACATGTTGCTGAGTACATGCGCAGCCTTGCTGACGATGATGAAGACTCATTCAAGAGGCAATTTGGCAAATACATTAAATTTGGTGTAAATGCCGATGCAGTAAGTTTTTCAGTTATTAAAACGTCCAAACAAATTACTGTCCTTGAATCACAATACAGGGAAAGTGTCGAATTTGGACAAAATTATATGCAAGTATACATACGGTAATGAAACATAATTGTTTTTGTGGTATGGAAACTGCTACATGATAAAATACAAAGTTAGTCATTTGAGGAGATACATTTTTTCTAACTGTAATATATTATAGTAAATATATTATAGATCATTTGTTGTGTATATTTTATAGTTTATATAATCTTATTATTAATTACAGATTGAATCAATTTACAAAAAGGCACATGAATCAATCCGTGCTGACCCATCTCATAAAAAGAAGGAAGCAAAGAAAGACAGTGGCAAGCAAAAACGCTGGAATAAGCGTAAGCTGACACTGGCTGAGAGGAAGAACAGAATAAAGCAAAAGAAGGAGTCCTACATCAAAAGGCTTCAAGCTCAAGCAGAGGCATAAACCAATAAAAGTCTTGATTTGACTGTGACCTTCATTTCGTATTTTTATTTGTTGTTAGTAATCCCACCCATTTGTGACTCTAAAAAAAGGCTGCGGGCACGAAACTTGCTTTGGCTATAACTTTAAGTAGGTACCATGGACATTGCTCGGCCGCGTGCATTCGCCCAGCAAAAAAGTATCACTCTCTGAGAGACACTCATTTTCTAATGGCTTTAAACTTTATAAAACAGTAATAAATTAATAATTAAATTTACGTTTTTATTTTCCATTTTTTTTTTCAAAAGTTTGAAGTGTGTTACGCAAAACGGCCGACGCAATCTGGCAGTTTCGATTATGGATTCTTAACGATCTTGTTTATAATATGTTAAAACCAGCCATTCGAAAATAAATTACCTGAATTTCGATTAGAACCTTGAAGTGTCTGTTACGCAAAACGGCCGACGCAGTGTCTGGCAGTTTTGATTATGGAATGTTAAAACCGTATGCGTTTCGACTGCTCGGCCACGGCACGCAAACAAAAAAAATTAGTCAGGGATTCTGTCGAAAACGAATGGCACAAACTAAAAATTTGTCGAAGTAGAAATAAAGAAGTTATAGGGGTCTAAACGTGGCCACGCGGAGGATTGCGCGGCCACGGAGATCTCAGCAACTACTTGAGCTAGAGATCTAATTCTTTTTGTAAATGAATGGCTGAATTTGTCAACAATTGTCGAAAAAAGAATCACAAGCCCTAGATCAATACTTTACTAGATATTCACCTCTGAAGTCATGGCCGCGCAATCCTCCACTTGTGATTTCTTTAATGTTGATTATTTCTTTCAAACTAAGACTTTAGACAGTAAAATTGGTGTTGACAGCAAGGTTTTAATTTGTCGAAACTAATGAAAGCAATAGACTACTAAAGTTTAGCCATATAGACGAAATCAGAGGAAAACAAAAAGTTCATGGCCGCGCAATCGAAACGCTACTTTGGACGCTGATATCTCAGTAACTATTGTTGCAAGGATATTCGTGTTTACATTTATTTATTCTACATTTTAACCTCATTGTAATATCGTTTGATCCTCAGAACAGTTCTCAAGCCGTGTAATTTCAAAAATAATGATACCCTGTACAATGTTCGAGCAGAGTAACCATAATTTCGATTTCATTAGGATATTCCTCTAATGGGAGACTATCATTACCTATACACAGTAGGTATTTCCCGATTCAAATAGACACAGCTGAGTTTTAAACGAGAATAACGTTCCTCTGAAACTAAACAGTGTTGCAAACTTTATTTTTCCACGGAGTACAAAAGATTGTATTAAGCTCGAATGTATAAAAAAATAATAGTAGATACTATGTTGAAATCTTAATAATGGGTGTATTATTTTCTTTAATTTTTTATTTTATTTCAGTAAGTTTTAGCGACTATCGTTAACAGAAGGCAAAGTGTTGATTCTTTAATAATAATATGTATTATTTCCTATTTAAATTTAGTTTTGATATTATTTCGTTAGATGTGTTAAAATCAATACCCGAATAATGTTCATTAACAGGCTACCAACAGAGACACTGTACATTAAAATGCGCGATACATCATGTCATTGTTTCATAGGCAAACTGATAGAAAAGCTGATGTTTTAAACTGAAAAATGTAACTTTTATTGTAATATTATTCATAATTGGTTACGAAAACGATGATTTTGGTAAGAACGTAGCGTACGATTTTGAGTTCACGGTCGTGTAACGTACCAAAAAGTCGTATGAGTACGATTTAAATCGTACGGCTGGCAACACTGGATCAAAGCCACTACTATTCGGCCGTCCCGCCCGGTGCGGTGGCTCGCTCGCCAACAAATGTGCAAGTGAGAAATCAAAATATTAGAGTGAGAGCGCAAAAGGCTAATTTTCGCTTGATCTTCCTGGTTTCGTGGCTAATTCTAGCGCAATCGTTGGCAAAATTGCTTTAAATTAGACCTTGAAGCTTTTGGGTTATCCAATTGTTGTAAAGTAATTATTACATTTCAATTTTTATTTTAAAATAATAAGTATAACAATGGGTGTAAATAAAAATGTTTGTGTGGTGTTATAAAACCAGGATGTAAGTAAATCTTGTAATGCTACACGGCACAGAACATCTTTTAAATATCACTACACACACAGTAAGTTCGTAAAGAATCATGCGATCGATGTACGAAAAATAACTAAGGCGATAACAAAAAAGTACAAATACATACCTACTTATTAAAAATCTTTCGTCTTTAAAAATAATTAAAGTATAATGGAGTCAATAATTTGACAAAATTTGACGACCTTGGTGGCGCGACGGTAGCGCAAGCGGCTGCCGTGCAAGAGGTTGTGGGTTCGATCCCCACGCAGGACAATAATTTGTGAGATCCACAAATTATTGTCCTGGTCTGGGTGTTCTTTGTGTCCGTTAATTGATGTTTGTAAAAGGTCCCCGCGACACAGGGCATGATCCCTAGTGCGGGAGTTGTCTTTTATATTAAAAAAAAAATAAAAAAAATAGTTCCTTGATAGTTTAAGATCTACAAATATTTGTAGCATATAATAAATTACTATGATTAATAAAAAGGAATTTCCTAATGAAATCGAAATTATGGTTACTCTGCTCGAACATTGTACAGATAGCGCGCGAGTTGAATGCAGTCGGGGTCTGGGGTAAAGGGCGGGAGCATCTCCCCCCGCTATCCGCACGCCCCACCTCACGCGCCTGCAGTGTAGTGCTGTGCCATCCTTGTCAACTATCGTACGTTTGCCGTGTTATTGTGTTAATAGTAATACTGAAGTTCCCGTGTTATTTTTTTATTCCGTTTTGTGAAATGATTATTAAAACATGTGATAATTATGATATTGTTTTTTTTTTCACCATGTTATCCTAGTGTACTAAATAAAATTAAACTTAGAACATTGTTTAAATTTATCGATATGAATGTCAATTAATAATTTATAATTAGGTCACAGTACTACCGCATTCCTAAGCTCTGCATTCAACTCGCGCGCTATCTGTACAGGGTATCATTATTTTTGAGATTACACGGCTTGAGAACTGTTCTGAGGATCAAACGATATGTCATTACAATGAGGTTAAAATGTAGAATAAATAAATGTAAACAGGAATATCCTTGCAATAATAGTTACTGAGATATTAGCGTCCAAAGTAGCGTTTCGATTGCGCGGCCATGAACTTTTTGTTTTCCTCTGATTTCGTCTATATGGCTAAACTTTAGTAGAGTCTATTGCTTTCATTAGTTTCGACAAATTAAAACCTTGCTGTCAACACCAATTTTACTGTCTAAAGTCTTAGTTTGAAAGAAATAATCAACATTAAAGAAATCACAAGTGGAGGATTGCGCGGCCATGCCTTCAGAGGTGAATATCTAGTAAAGTATTGATCTAGGGCTTGTGATTCTTTTTTCGACATTCATTTACAAAAAGAATTAGATCTCTAGCTCAAGTAGTTGCTGAGATCTCCGTGGCCGCGCAATCCTCCGCGTTTCGTTCGCGCGGCCACGTTTAGACCCCTATAACTTCTTTATTTCTACTTCGACAAATTTTTAGTTTGTGCCATTCGTTTTCGACAAATTTCGACAGAATCCCTGACTATTTTTTTTTCTGTTTGCGTGCCGTGGCCGAGCAGTCGAAACGCATACGTTAAAACCAGCCATTAGAAAATGAGTGAAGCTACCTCAGTTTTTCAACCGACTTCAAAAAGGAGGAGGTTCTCAATTCGGTTGTAATTATTTTTTTTTTGTGTTTGTTACCTGATTTCTCGAAAACGGCTAAACCGATTTGAAAATTTTTTTTTTATTCGTATCGGTATGCTTCCCATTTGGTCCCATTGTCACCAGATCTGGATCTGGACGACGGGATCCCAGAGAAATCGAGGGCATCTCTTGAAAATTGTAGGGACGCATTGTGTAAAATGTTGTCATACACGTGCATCTCTGACGTCACTACCAAATAGTCAGTCAGAACTGGTCTGATGCTGGAAACCACAGAGAGTCGAGGGAACAACTCAACGGCATATAGCAGCTACCTTGTGTTTGGGCTTATTTTAATTGTATTGATAAAAACTTTACAAAACTTGACACAAACATCACCTGATGATGAAGAAGACTGAGGGTCGAGGAAACTTCTCAACGGTATATAGCAGCTACCTAGTGTTTGGGCTTATTTTATTCGTATTGATGAAAGCTTTACACAAACATGATCTAATGATAAAGAAGATTGAGGGTCGAGGGAACTCTTTAAAAGTATATAGCAGCTACCTAGTGTTTGAGCTTATTTTATTCGTATTGATAAAAACTTTACACAAACATGATCTGATGATGAGGAAGACTGAAGGTCGAGGGAACTCCTCAACGGTATATAGCAGCTACCTTGTGTTTGGGCTTATTTTATTCGTATTGATGAAAACTTTACACTAACATTATGACTGTAATTGAAGGTATGGTTTAAGACTTAATAATGAAGTTCTTATTTGAAATTAAAATAGGAATTAATACCGGATTATAAATAGACTATAAACAAATTTTTGAATTGCATTTCATTTATTTTAAACTTATTCTTTAGGTATAACAAATTGATACTTAATAATAACTATTATATTTATTTGATTTATTTTTATGTCAATTTATTGAAATTATCAATTTACTGTGCATGTCGCACAATAAATTAATAATTTTTATTACTAATTAACCACGCCGAGACTGTGTGGCTACGCTTTTCGATGTTCTCCCTATTTAAAACTTTTTTCATGTAGGTCCTTTTTTGTGAAAGCTGATTCTTACATTGTTCACTAGTCTCTTTTGAAATGGCATTGGAGGTAGATTTCCTACTTCGAGAATGGCGTTTCTTCCTTTCTTGGGTTGTCATCGAATCGAACCCGAGGCGGGCGCGTCAAGGCTTGTGACCTGTGACGCGCTGCACTCCCCGCGCGCCCCTGACCTGACGGTCACCAGTTCGCCCGCTACCGCTCAGTCGCATCGCAAGCGACAGTCATAGATAAGAATATGTACTAACGTACCGACACCGACTCCAAAAACAACAATAGTATTACATTATTTCTAATAATTTGATTATCTTTTAAAGAATCTACAAATCAATATATTTACAGACTCTTCAAGAAATATCTTAAACAATACTTTTTACAATAATTAAAAGAACCTATTCTTTAGATTAAAATTAAGTAGAAGGAATGGCTGATTTAATGTTGTAAAACCAAAATACAACTAATTATTTTTTACTTTTTAGTGTAATTTGTGTTTTTGAAGTCGGTTTTTTTTTTGTAAAAATCTATTTTATTTGTACTTTCATCAACGGATACCAGAAAAGTGGCCGTCTGGGCAAGTTAGCTATTAGTCATACGATGATAGTACACCCCACCACTACCCATTCGTGTATATTTGGGTTATTATAAAATAGGTGATGTCTGGCACTTCCTGGATCTTAGAATATTTGTGGCCGCGCTATCATCGAAACGCTACTTTGGACGCTGATATCCCCGTAACTATTAATGCAAGGATATTCTTGTTTACATTATATTCTACATTTAACCTCATTGTAATGTGCCCGTTTCGACTGCTCGGCCACGGCACGCAAACAAAAAAAAATTAGGGATTTTGTCGAAATTGAATAGTACCTACAAACTTAAGGTTTGTCGAAGTAGAAATAAAGAAGTTATAGGGGTCTAAGGTCGGGTTTCCACTGACGCGGAGAGGAGCTTAGCGGTGCACGAATTGTCCAATCACTGCTCGAAATATCCGCTCCGCTTCAATGGAAACAGTACGAGCGGGAGGGAGCAGAGCTGAGCGAATATTCATATTAAAAAATACAGCGAGGCGGCGCGATGCGGTGCTGAGAGGACAGCGCGAAGTGGTGTTGAGCGGAGGACAGCGGGACGGTGGGTGCGTGACTCGCGCGCAGTGACTCAGTTAGGCCGCGTTTCCACTGACGCGGAGTTAGGCGGAGAGGAGCTTAGCGGTGCACCAATTGACCAATCACCATGCTCGAAATCTCTGCTCCGATTCAATGGAAACAGCACGAGCGGAGTGGAGCAGAGTTGAGCGGATATTCATATAAAATATACAGCGAGGCAATACAGTGCGGAGCAGAACGAGTATTGAGATACAGAGCGGAGGATAGCGGGGCGGTGCCGTGCGGAAGACAGCGGGGCGGGGCGGAGAATAGCGTGGTGGTGCGGTGCGGAGGACAGCGAGGATTATGTAGACGAGCCGAAGAGCAAATAGACTGCCCCGCATTACGGTTACTACACAGCCCGTAAAGAAACAGCCACTTTACAAACATATGAAAATGTACAATCACCATCATCATCACTAAACATTCAAGAACCTCCTCCACCACCTACTCCACCTGGAACTCATAATGAGCAACTTTGATAGACCAATACAACATATCATTGTCATTTTTGTTGATTTTTAAAATATCATAGTTTATCATAATCTTCGGCCGTTCAGAGAATGCGTTCCTGACACGTCGCGATTGAACTGACGCAGTAACTTTGTAATGGCGTTGCAGTTACGATAAAAATATTTTTGCTGGTTGTTTATCGTTTTAACTATTGATGAGCATTAAAACAACATTATTATATCAATAATTAATGAATGTTATAATGTTGTGTCAAACTGAGTGTCAAATAACTTGGTAAACAATATTTTTCTAAATCTACACTGCGCTATTACAAGGTTATGTCAGCGCTTTATATTTGTAGTGCTGTGCCAACAATAACAGTGAATAATAGTATCGTAATCTGTTCTTATCGATACAGTTATACTTTATAAAATAATACGTTTTGTTTTTCTTTTCAAGAATTTGAAAATAATGGACTTTAGAATAACTTTTATTAAATATAAAAATAAAAGTACATTAAATACAAAGTAGCATTTTTATATTTAGGTTGAAAATGGTAACCCCAAATGGCGTTATGGGCCGCCATTTTGTGACGCTGAAACAGTCGTCTGTTGTCGTTTCGTGCGCATAGACCACGTTCTTCAAGTGTTTGCGATCTGTTGTTATTTGACTTTGATTGTGTCTTATATTGCGTTCTTTTTACTTTTGGTGCATAATAATGCCTAAACGTGGACAAACATTGAAAACTGGAGCCCGTGAGTTAATTATCAAGCTGCAAGATTACTTTGAGCGGGAGCGGCAAAATGGCGGACCCCTGGTTCCTGTCGAAAAAGTACAAGAACGCGTCTCTCAGGCGCTTGGAGTTAGCAAACGAACGATTACAAATATTAATAAAGAAAAGTTCGGCTCTACTGGCATGGAAGATAATATTTTACGTACTCCGAAGAAGAAACGTAGAACTAAACCCGTGACAGATATTGATACCTTTGACGCCGATGCAATCAGAAATCATATATATGGTTACTATTCCAGAAATGAATATCTCAACAGGATGAAGCTTTTGGCGTCGTTAAGAGAAGCTGGACTGTTTAGCGGGGGTAAAACTGCTTTAACGAAAATCTTAAAAGATATTGGTTTTTCGTATAAAAAAACAGACAAAAGAAAAATTTTATTAGAACGATACGACATCATTTTGAAACGGATAAGTTTCTTGAGAGAAGCAAAAAAAATTGATAACTGGGATAATGTCGTGTTCATTGACGAGACATGGCTAAACGCCAATCACACGGTTTCCCGTTCTTGGACGGATGATACACAAGCGTCGACGTCGAAAGTACCAATGGGTAAGGGGGCTCGTCTGATAATATGCCACGCAGGTACTGCAAAATACGGCTTTGTGGAGAACGCTTTACTGGCATTTCAATCAAAAACCACAAATGACTACCACGAGGAAATGAATGCCAGTACATTTAAAGAGTGGTTCCAGAACGTGCTTTTGCCCAGCCTACCAGAGCCTTCTGTAATATTGATGGATAATGCCTCCTATCACTCGTTTCAAATACAGAAACCACCTACCCAAGCTAATAAAAAAGAAGAAATGGTTGCTTGGTTACAAGCAAAAGGCATTGACGCAAATATGCAGATGCTAAAAGCAGAGCTAATTAAGTTAGTGAAAGAAAATAAAGCGGCAAATGTGCGATACGAAATCGATGAAATGGCTTTGGAGTACGGTCATCGCGTTCTAAGAATTCCACCGTATCATTGCCAATATAACGCGATTGAGCTAATCTGGGCTCAAATAAAAGGTTACGCCGCCCGCCACAATACTTCCCCGCCATTCAGCACGAAAAAGATGATGAAAAAAAACCACAAATGACTACCACGAGGAAATGAATGCCAGTACATTTAAAGAGTGGTTCCAGAACGTGCTTTTGCCCAGCCTACCAGAGCCTTCTGTAATATTGATGGATAATGCCTCCTATCACTCGTTTCAAATACAGAAACCACCTACCCAAGCTAATAAAAAAGAAGAAATGGTTGCTTGGTTACAAGCAAAAGGCATTGACGCAAATATGCAGATGCTAAAAGCAGAGCTAATTAAGTTAGTGAAAGAAAATAAAGCGGCAAATGTGCGATACGAAATCGATGAAATGGCTTTGGAGTACGGTCATCGCGTTCTAAGAATTCCACCGTATCATTGCCAATATAACGCGATTGAGCTAATCTGGGCTCAAATAAAAGGTTACGCCGCCCGCCACAATACTTCCCCGCCATTCAGCACGAAAAAGATGATGACCCTGTTAAAAGAAGCCTGCGGGAAAGTCACAAGAGATGACTGGGCAAAGGTTGTCGAAAAGACTAAAAACCTGATTATGGAACATTTTGACCGAGATATCAGGATTGATTCTGTAATTGATAATAATATAATTATACATGTAGGCGAAGATGATGATGAAGACACCACCTCCTCAAGCGAATCGGAGTCTGATTAATATTCTGTACGCACATTTAGTTCAATGTACTTTATTCCATAGAAATACAGATTGTAACTTTGTAAAAAATAATAAATAAAACAATTTTATTATATTAATATTCCCTTTTATTGTTTCCACGTAAAGAACTAAAATATAAATTTTAAATGATTCCGCCAATTTAAAACGGTCTAAATCTAATCATAAAAATAACGCGGCGGTTCATTTTGGAGTAACGGTAACGAACTCGGTATAATGTTGTGTCCATCACTAGTCGTGACTAACTGATAAGTGTCAGGAACGCATTCTCTGAACGGCCGGACATTAGTTGATTTTTATTGTTTCAAACTATGCTTATATGTGAAAAGTGTTACATTTTCTTTGTCAAATTGTTGTATTTTGAATAACTTTATAGGTAGCGTTAAATTGGGTCATGTGAAAAATAATAATAAATGGTTATAAATAATACCTATGTTTAAATTGATTTGTTTACTTACTTTAGACATATTGCAAGCCTTTCTTCACTTGAAATCGACCTCCTGCAATTAGTGTCCTTCTTCTGTATAGGTATATGGTTTGAGATGACAATGTAATTCATAGAAAAGTTTTCTTGATACCCTATATGAAGTTTCGAACATTTCATCATCACAGGTCTGAAAATATGTTGAAAATTCTCCATGCATAGAATGGTACTTTATATGTTGTCGAATCCAGAATCTATGTTTTCTCTTCGAATCCAAAAAAGTCGCAACAGTTAATTCTACTTCATCTGATTCGTTATCTTCGTCTTCAAGTAGAGAAAGATATAAAATTATTGCTTTTTTCTTTTTCAACGACAACATGACGTACGGTCTTTCTGAGAGATTGACTGTAACTGAGTGCAAAAATGCACTATTCCAAAAGTATGCACTATCCGCCCCGCCCCGCTCCGCTCCTTCCAACCCACTCCGCTCCTTTCCAACCCACTCCGCACCGCTTCAGAAACACAAAACTCCTTTTCTCCGCTCCTCTCCGCCCCGCTCCGCGTCAGTGGAAACACTGACCCCTTTTCACCGCTCTTCTCCGCTCCTCTCCGCCCCGCTCCGCGTCAGTGGAAACGCGGCCTTATCATCGTATCGTCATTAGCACCGCTCCACTTTTCACCGCTCCTCTCCGCCCAGCTCCGCTTCAGTGGAAACACTGACCACTTTTCACCGCTCTTCTCCGCCCCGCCCCACGTCTGCGGAAACCCGGCCTAAACGTAACCGCGCGAACGAAACGCGGAGTATTGCGCGGCCACGGAGATCTCAGCAACTACTTGAGTTGGAGATCTAACTCTTTTTGTAAATTACAGGCTGAATTTGTCAACAATTGTCGAAAAAAGAATTACAAGCCCTAGATCAATACTTTACTAAATTTTCACCTCTGAAGTCATGGCTGCACAATCCTCCACTTGTGTTTTTTTTAATGTTGATTATTTCTTTCAAACTAAGACTTTAGACCGTAAAATTTGTGTTTTCAGCAAGGTTTTAATTTGTCGAAACTAATGAAAACAATAGACTCTACTAAAGTTTAGCCAAACAGATGAAATCAGACCAAAACAAAAAGTTCATGGCCGCGCAATCGGAACGCTACTTTAGACGCTGATATATCAGTACACTCTGTCTATAAAGTCCTGACAATAAATGAGGCCACTGTGCTTTAGGTAGCAACCCTATTTAAACTGACAAAATAGTTTTCATACTAGTAATTTATAGAAATAAAATAAGTAATTTAAAAACAAATTATATTTAATACTCAAGTAAGAAATTCACATAAGTCATAATAAGATAATTCATTTCATTGGTGAAACCATGAGTGATTAAGATTTTTAATAATTGTTATAACATGACCTTTATAAAAGTAGTGTTAGCCGTTTAAACATTTTAGATGACGATGTTTTATTTGTGTTTAATATGCATTTTAAATTTTGACAGTTGTTTTGAGCCATAGAAAGTAACATAATTTAGTATAAGAAATAATATTTCTTATACTAAATTATTATTATTATTTTTTATTTATTTAATTTTTTTATTATTTTTTTTCAAAAATTACGTTAATGCTCATATTATGAGCATTAACGTAATTTTTGACTTCTGCAAAACAATTGTGTTCTATGGTTTTAATTTTAGTGCTGATACTATATGGCCGCAGCTACATGTATACCAATCTTAAAAAACTAAACTATAAATAATAATCGATTATCGATTAATCGCTTGTTATCTAAATCGATAAATCTCCTAATCGATTTCATACACCAACCCTAAACTACATGGGTCAAAATTCACCTATTAGAATGGTTTGGGTATTAGAATAAATAAACGGATTGTATCAGAGTAATAAAAACGCATGTATACAGTTAATAAGGAGATTTATTCATCGCTTTCATCATAGGATTTTTTAAATATTCGATGTTGAGATAACTTTCGTTGCCACCTTCATCGTCATCACTAAAGCTTTCTTTGCTGCTGCTATTATCGTCAGTATTTGCCCACAGATGACGCCCTCTCTTGTAGTATTCTGATTCGAGCTTCTCGTCGCGATGGCAACAGTTTTTCCAAGTTTCAGCTGTGATGCTGCTGAGTGCCGTTTCTAGAGATTGCCAACATTTTGTGACCTGCGGGAACATAAATAGTTACTTGTTAGTGATATTTTATAAAATATTCTGTTATTTTATATTATATCAATTAAATCATCATATTTCATCAATAATCATCATAACAGCCCATTAATTTCCCACTGCAGGGACGGCCTCCTCCCGTGACGGAGGGATACTTGGCCTACTAATACCACGCTGGCCAGACGTATTGGTATAGGGTTTTATTTCAAGTTTTCCTTCTTTTTATCTCATGAAGATAATATTCACGGATAGTCCCTTAGTCGGTTTTTACGACACCCATGGGATGAGATGGGGTAGTGACATATTGTATTCTTACTCCGTCAGTACACGGAAACTACTGATTTACTAACTATACTAATATTATTATTAAAAAAGATTTGATTATTGGTTTATTTGGAGGGGCGTATAGGGGGTAAAGAGGAGTAGAATGGGAAAATAGGCTATAAACTATTATTTTAACTATTTTATACAGTTAATAATGAGAAAAATTACTATACAAAAGAATATGCTTTTATACAGGTTACCTGCCTTGTATGAAGAATGTTAAATAATGTCTTTTCTTAGTTCTTCAGGAAAATCTCGATTTTTATATTACTAGGACATTTCTTGTAGGTAAAGCCTATTGCATTTAAAATTTTGCGTAGAACTTCAAGACTACAATTAAAATCCATCTCAGTTCTAGCTATTACCAGCCAGTTATCTGAGGGTTGGAGCCTGAAATTTAACAAAAGTTATGTTGATTGAACATTTGATTAAGTATCATCATAACAGCCCATTAATGTCCCACTGCAGGGACGGGCCTCCTCCCGTCACGGAGGGATACTTGGCCTACTAATACCACGCTGGCCAGATGGATTGGTATAGGGTTTAATTTCAAGTTTTCCTTCTTTCTATGTAAAGGTAATATTTAAAGATAGTCCCTTAGTCGGTTTCTACGACACCCATGGGATGAGATGGGGTGGTGACATATTGTATTCTTACTCCGCCACCACACGGACTAAGTATACTTACAATAAATTTAGGCATACCTAGACACAAAATACACGCAAAAAATGGGATGGAAAGAATAATTGCAATACCTAACTAAAATGTATTCAGTGTTAAATATTAACCAACAAGATATCATTTAACATGGAATTACTAAGAACTAAATAATAAAATATTGCAATTAATTATTTATTGTCGACAGACCAGTTGATGCAAAAATGACATAGGTACTTAGTTTAGTTATCAACCGTAATATAGACATAAAGCAATAATTTCAACTTCAAAATTGGGATATATCTTGACTGAATTATACTAATGCAACTGATAATGTATCAACAGAAAAGGTCGTACTACAATATTTCTTGCTTTCAATGACAATCTTACCTAAAAATATGCTAGGTATGTACAGTCACGAGCAATAATATGTACACATTTTCGCATTTTGTAAACCAGTTATCTAAAGTTCTGCCAATCCAAAATTGAAAATTCGAAGATTAATTCAAAACTGTACGGAACCTCTTCTAAATTACGAATTCATTTTGATATTGTAATGTCTAGATAAACGTGCAGATAGTTTAGAAAATTTGAAAATGTGTACATATTATTGCTCGTGACTGTACGCAATGGCTGTTTATGGTCTCTAAATCTCAAATGGAGTGAATTTATTACTTGAGACAGATTACAAAACACAGTAACACGATAACATACCCATCAAAGTTGCAGTTCGCCCATAAACATCGGCCAAATCACATATAATTTGACCAGCTTCGTGCTCCGTCAAACATCACCTTAAATCTTTAAAAATCACTTCCCGCGTGCCACTTTTTATTTACTTTACTCATTGTTTATGTTGTTCTTCGTAAGTCAGTATTAGTTTATTGTAGATTATTAACATAATAAAAATCCCAAAATGAAAACCGTTCCGCAACTTCTACTCGATCGACAGCTCATGTACAAGTCTATTTTGAATGTCAGTGTTGCCAGACACATGAACTATTTATAGTCCAGTCAAAATAGATATCCAGTTTGCATTAATTCCCAACAAGCTGGATTTTTGTGCAGGCCTTGAATACGTCATTACAAATGATATGTCAAAAGTCCCCATCGATCCCGCTTGTGCGTTGTTTTTTATTCGAGGTCAAAGGTCACAAATTTGCGTTTTTTGCATATATCTCTGAAACTACGAGAGCTATCGAAAAATTATTCAGACAAAGTTTGTAGATCGTAAAATTGTCTACAAAAAATATCTAGACACTTTTCTCCTACAAAGCATCGCTTTCGAGATATCGTGACTTTAGAGCGCAGGAAAGTCGTATTTTCGACTATATGCAAACACTAGTTTTTCCCGCGATTTCGCTCGCGTTTATAAATATTATGAAAAATAAGGCTTATTTCAATATATAAGTAGCATATGCATGCTTGGTCTCAGCCTAATCGGTTTGAAATTGACAAAGTTACATACAAACTTCCATCCCCTATCTTATCCCTTTAGGGGTAGAATTTATCAAAATCCTTTTTTAGCGGATGCCTACGTTATATCATTATGTCAGTCAGCTTTGAGTTTTATATAAATAGAAGATTTCCGCACCACCTCTGAGGTAGATAAGGCCAATCTTGCACTAACATTAAACCAATACAACAGTACATTGAATCAAGCTAAAAAAAAAAGCACGGCGCTTTTTTTTTAACGTGGTTTCTCCAGTAGGAATACTCCTACTACATAGTGATCAATCAACGCACAGCCCAAACCACTGGACAGATCTGGCTGAATTTTGGCATGCAGGTAGATGATATAACGTAGGCACCCGCTAAGAAAGGATTTTGATAAATTCTACCCCTAAAGGGATAAGATAGGGGATGGAAGTTTGTATGTAACTTTGGCAATTTCAAACCGATTAGGCTAAGACCAAGCATGCATATGCTTCTACTATATATTGAAATAAGCCTTATTTTTCATAATATTTATAAACGCGAGCGAAATCGCGGGAAAAACTAGTGTGTGCATATAGTCGAAAATACGACTTTCCTGCGCTCTAAAGTCACGATATCTCGAAAGCGATGCTTTGTAGGAGAAAAGTGTCTAGATATTTTTTGTAGATAATTTTACGATCTACAAACTTTGTCTGAATCATTTTTCGATAGCTCTCGTAGTTTCAGAGATATACGCAAAAAACGCAAATTGGTGACCTTTGACCTCGAATAAAAACCAACGCACAAGCGGGATCGATGGGGACTTTTGACATATCATTTGTAATGACGTATTCAAGGCCTGCACAAAAATCCAGCTTGTTTGGAATTAATGCAAACTTTTATCATAATTTAGTCTATTTTGACTGGGCTATTAGTTCCTCAAACTTTAATTTCTTGACTTTATAGACAAACTGTAACTATTAATGCAAGGATATTCGTATTTACATTTATTTATTCTACATTTTAACCTCATTGTAATGGCATATCGTTAGGCCCTCAGAACAGTTTTCAAACCGTGTAATCTCAAAAATAATGATACCATGTTCGAACAGAGTAACCATAATTTCGATTTCTTTAAGATATTCCTCTAATGGGAGACTATCAACTTTATTTTTAAGAACAATAAAATTACTTCTTTAGTGCGTGCATGTATTTATTACATACAATAGCGTTATATACAATTTTTCATACCAACAATAGACGCGCATATGCGTCGTAATGGGCACTGTTTAGACGGACCAACACGACAATTTAAAAGTAATGTACAATAATAATAATTACCACACACTTTCTTCTGATATGATTAATTCTAAAAAAAATTAAGTTTAGCTTCATAATTTTAAGCTTATGTTTAGTTGCCCATCTGTGAGTATATTATGATTCTCTTGTTTTTCCTATTTATATTTTTGTAATAAAAATATTGTTTGCCATAGACATTAGTAAACCCGTGAGTAGTCCATTCATCCCATAATTTTAGTTTCGGTGATGCGACCTAATACATTTGACGTTAATGGCAGAATGTTTCATTTTCATACTGACACTTGACAGAAATAAGTAATGAAAAATATTGGAATTTGGTTGGTTTGCTAAAGAAGAAAAGCAAGAATATGGCATCTAATTTGTTAATTAGAGCTGCGTTTTCTAAAGCACTGAATGTGAAAAAACCTCTTGGAATTATTTATAATGCTACACGAAATCGTAAGGATTTTCTACAGCCGTCTTATTCATTCTCATGTTTTTCGTATATGACTGTTACGTCATTTCGTTTTAGATTGGAATTATCAATATCAACCTGGACAGTATCCCAGAACACCCGAGGAGCGCGAAGCTTCTGCTAAAAGATATGGGTTGACTGTTGAAGAATATCAGCCATATCCTGAACACATGGGTTATGGCGACTATCCAAGATTACCTGATGTTGGTGAGGACTCCAGGGATCCACATTATCCCTATGATTGTCCTGAATTAAAAAGGAATTTTAATGAACCTGTAAGTTAATTTCTATTTTGTTTTTATGGATCAATCTAGTAGCCCACTGTAAAATGTATTGAAGTAGATGTTTGCTTATTTGAACCATGCATCATGTTGTTTCCAAAGAAATCACTTTTCATAGTTCTATTGGATTGTGTCAGTATATAATTAAAATCATACTTATAATCTTTATTCCACTATCAGCTGGTAGCTGATTTGTTTATTATGTTAGTGTCCTGTTTGTTTACTAATTGTCATTTTATAATTATTATGTTCCACTAATTGAAATTTGACTGAATGTTAACACATTCTCTCCCATGCAGTTTTTTGCTATGATTGTGATTTGGAGGGCTTTTGATCTAACAACTCTCCAATAATTATTAATGCACCTCAATACAACAAAAGATGGTCCCTTTTTTGGGACAATCCTAGGAAGATTTTGTTTAATCTTTTATCTTTGTTTAAAAAAAGACAACTCCCGCACTAGGGATCATGCCCTGTGTCGCGGGGACCTTTTACAAACATCAATTAACGGACACAATTAACACCCAGACCAGGACAATAATTTGTGGATCTCACAAATTTTTGTCCTGTGTGGGGATCGAACCCACAACCTCTTGCACGGCAGCCGCTTGCGCTACCGTCGCGCCACCGAGGTCGTCATTTCGTCACGATTGTCCACCTGTCTCTCATGCACACATGGTGAAGGTCGATAATGTGTCTCGTAGCTTACTCTATCCTCCGACTATGAAATGTCATGAAGTGTCCCTTTTTTTTAAATATTTTATTACTGCTCCACTCTTATAGCCATAGCATGATGTTATATAGCCTATGACACTCCCTGATAAATGGACTATTTAACACAGAAAGAATTTTAAAATTGGTTCATTATATATCCAAAGATTACCCCCTACAACGTCACAAACACACAAGAAGAAGATTCCTTGCCTGTTATAATGAAAATTATTAATGTTCTGTAAATAGCTTTGATATTATTTGTTTTTCAAATTTCAAAATAACCTATTTAAGTAGTAGTAAAAGTATCTTATTTCATATTTACTCAATTATAAAAATGTATTTAAAATTCGCACAGATTCATGCTCGAATGGAAATTTTTGGTGGTGACCGCTATGACCCAGCCATGAAGAGAAGATTCTCCCTGTTACATCAATGGACATGGTTTTTAGGAGTAGTTGGAGGCTCCATGGCTTTATACTTATTTTTAGAAGATTATAAGGTTGGAAGACCAGTCACTGCTAAGCAAATGCCTACAAATGGACCTCATTACTTGTTTTGTTCAAATTAAAATCCAATGTTAATCTTATTATCCAATCAATGTTTTAGTTGGATAATGTAAAATAGTAAATTATTATTTTATAATGTATGTTGGATTTGATCAAAATGTCAGTAGATAATGGTTTATTAAGATCACATGTAGTTCTGCTGAAACCAAATTTCAGATTCATATTTATTAAATAATAAAGAAAACAATGTTTCTTAGCAAAAGCCTTTGTTATTTACACCCACCTTTCCCGAATTATTCTCGACACATCATAAGGATTGTGATTTAGTAGTGAGATGTCTACTATCACACTTAGTTGACTTCAATAGATTTTCGTACAATGTCAAACCTTCATAGAGTTACTTATAACAAAGACATCTGTTGTAGTACCTCCCATATAAAATCACTATTAACAATAATTAATTTTGAACTGTTAGAGTTTGTTGCCTAGAATATGTAAAGATAAAAATCTAAGTTAATCAAGAAACTTTAATTTTGTTCTTATTACAAAATGGAATTACCCTAAAATAATCTTGTATTTACTTAATATTGATCTTGCAAATGTTAATAAACTTACTTATTTGCAAATGATAATGTGAGTAAAATAATCATAATTAACTGATAGTATTATTTATAAATACTGGTAAAGTATTCATCTTCTAAATCATATAAATCAGCTGCTATGTCATCTCGAAGTGACATTAACTTCTGGTCACATTCTTGTTGTTTAGTACGAAAGAGCTTAGAGTTTTGAGTGATTGCTTCATTAACGGAAGGAAAATCATTTAGTATTAAATACTGTTTTATGTCTGATACTAATTTCATTAGTGATTCACCAGCTCTCACTGAAAAGAAAACATGATTATTATAAATTATGTCATTGTGATTTTAAATTGAACTCCATGATTTCATGGATCAATAATTAGGTTTAAACTGAATATAGAGGTTTTACCTATATTAGCAGCTCGCACTTGCATTTCAAATGTATCTTGTTCAATTTGTGTCATTCTGTTCAGTTGTGATTCATTTTCTAGTTTAGCAAGTTTAATTATCTCTGAAAATGAGTTCATTAGGTAATTAATATATTCATTAATTAAACTGAACAATATAGCTTCGTTCAAGTTACAGTTTCTAAAATTATTTCATGTACTATAGTCTGTACAAATGTTAAGTCTTATGCCAGTATGTCCACACGTCAAGACAGAATAGATGGGGTTTTATCCAGAGAAGTATCGACGAAGAAGAATATAAAAAATACCATGTTATTAAAACAATAGGAATGGAATAATATTATAATGACAAATAAAATCTTGCAGAAGCAAACGAATAAAACTTACCTTCATAATTTTCTAACATACTCTTAACATCTTCTTTTAAACGAGTAGTATATGATTTAAGCAATGCCTCTTTATTTTGAGGCAAGTTTCTTTGCATGTTTATTCTGCCTAGTTAATTTGTTAGAAAATAAAATATAGTAAGTAGTCAAAATTACGATTTGATTTTCTATGGAAAGTATGCCGTTTATTGTACTATAAGTATAAAATCCTATTGATTCATAAAATCGTGCTTCTTTGGTGTTCGTATTACAAGTTAAATTCACTCAGTAATTTAAAAAACATGAAAATAACTTTATTGTGGCATCAAGCAAGTAGGCAGGTAACCCACAGAACAATTATACTCAAAGGAGAAGAATGTCAACTTCATATAAAATTCGTGAGGAAACTTTTCCTAAGCGTGCGGCGCCATCTATCGGGAGCCAAAACTGCGGTTAAAATCAGCAGCGCGGGAAATTGTATTATTTTTTTTATTTAATAAAAACAAAGAGATATATTATATTACGCCCTACATTATTAGGGCGTTATATAATATATCTATTTGTTTATTTTGTTGAAGGTTTAAATTAGGATGACTGTATTTAGAGTTGGATTTGATAATAAAAAACTTCATTTCTTTTACAATTTATTTATGTAAATAATATTCATAATAAAAAATATTCACATTCTTTATTGAAACATTCTTCTCTACATTGAAACTCATTGTAACATAACAAAAACCCTATAGGAGTCACTTTCTCAGAACTGGAGTCAATAACGTTCAATTTCACAAAAACACTTCAACTAAGGAATAGGATGCAATTTCACAAAAACACTTCAACTAAGGAATAGGATGCTCGTGCAACGTTTTTAATTCAGGATAAACTTGTTATTTATCGAGATTTTTTATTTATTTACAAGATATTTAGGAATTTACAAAATAAACGGTTTCTTTTCTTGTAGTGTTGACTGTTGACAGCTCCTTATAAACAAGTATTAGGTGGTTGCTAGGAAATGACATAACATTTTCTATTTCATCTTTTCTCTCTGTCGTGACTAACAGCCCTAATAGAAACATTGTGTAGAACAGAGTTGACTCCCCCTGAGGTAACCACACAAACAATGTTTGTCTCTAGCAAATGACAAATAAATGTCAAACAATGTTTGACAAGTACTTACTATCTTTTTTTTTGTAGCCATGCATGCTTATGTTTGTAATCGTTATGCATAGCTTTTAAGTGAAGAACATGGAATAGTTTATTTTATCTAATAAGCCTTTTTAAACATCTTTGTACTGTCGTTGGATTTAAAGGCAAATAGGAACTGTAATTGGATTGGTTTGTATAAGTCCTAATCTTAGCATTCCATGGATTCTCCGTGCGGGGTCCATCGATATGGAAAAATGAACTATGAAAAATTGATATTTGGATAAAGATACAATTATTATTATTAATTTATATTATTATTATTTTTTTAATTTTTTTTTTGTACGAAAGCGCGCCCGCTGCTCGTTGCGCTATATCTCGAAAACGTGGTGAGGTGATACGGAAAAATGTTTTGAACAAAAATTGTAGACCATTTTGTGATCTACAATATTTACATTGACGTAAATAGCGTATTTCCCATGAAAAACGAGATAATTGGAAAAAACTGATTTTCGTGACCTTTGACCTTGAATAATGACGCAGACTCGTGATCATATGAGACTTTTTCACCAGTCATCAGAACATCAAAACAAAGGATTAGGTATACGAATTTACAGCTTATTCGCTTCCGTTCCGAGGTTTGCCCCTATTTTAGCCTTATTTGACTGTACTATAATGCACTTTAACTATACGATTTTCTGGCGAAACGGCTTTGTTTTGTAGTTCATAAATAAATCATTATTTATGAACTACAAAACAAAGCCGTTTCGCCAGAAAATCCGTTGTAAAAAAAAGTTAATCCACTCTTGGTTTAGCTTGTTGATACATGCTAAACCAAGAGCGGATCAACTACTCCAAGAGGCTGCTGATCATCGTTCTGGTTATACCCTATTCAAGATAACATGAGAAAAAGTATAAACATGTCAAATCTGTCAAACTCCAAAAATGCCGCGGTTTTCAAACATTTTTAACTAAAATACTAAAATCATAACTAAACAATAAATAACTCTGTGTAAATATAAATAAGTGTATTCTACCTGGATAAGAAAATGTGAATTTAGTAAATAATGCTTAAATTAAGGCAATAAAAGATTATTGAGAAGCAGAATATATAAATAAAACTTACAATTTAGTTAATTTGTTTTTTAAAAACCCTTTTTTCAATTTCTATTAACCGGAAACTTCTAATTCAGATTCAAAAAAACTGTTACCAGCTTGTATTATAAATTAATTAACAAATTCTTCAATAATCCCATTAATTTGTAATATTATTCTTCTTCGGTTATGACATATTAATGCAATACATGACCTTCAATAAGTCGTTTAGTTCGTATGTAATGTTTAAAAAGGAAAAAGAGATTAATTCATTACTTGATGAACTAATTATAATATTTAAATTATTTAAACATAATAGGTAATGAAATTTCTATTTTATTGTAAAGTCGTTAACATATTAATATTTTTACGACCATAGATTATAATTATCTATAAATGAGTAATCGTGACATTAAAAAGACCCATTTTTTTGTTTGTTTACCAAATTTCTCAGGCCTAAATGAATACGGTATAGTATCTAGAATGCCCGTAAAGTGGTTTGATTAGTTATTTGAATTCGGATCATCCACAGGATAAATAGTAAGTTAGTAAGAGGCAGAACTATTAGATTAATATGCTGAGTGGCATTTAGTATGCATTATGAGAGTTTTAACTGCCTTCGTATTTAAACTAGAAATGACTTGATTGATAGATTATTGAGAATAATAAATAGTTCTGAGTTCTTTTTATGGCAATGTATATCATACATACCTTACCTGCTGTACCTATTTACAACATAAGCATAATGGTAAAAACATACTTTGCATTATGCCCGATTTACACATAGACAAGTACAGTAGCGAGTTAAATAAGTAGTAAGTTGTTGATTAAGGTTGATTTAAATAGATCTCCATCCTATTTTTGGCGAGTTAAGTACGAAGTAGCCTCTCTCGAGTCTCGCCCACTTAACTCGCCATAAAATAGGATGGAGATCTATTTAAATCAACTTAATCCACAACTTACTACTTAACTCGTGTCGATGTGTAAAGTAAATCAGGCTTTACGTGTCGCACGATACGACATGCAACTATGTCTCTATCTAACCATATTAAATGTATATGTTACGGGCAACGTGAATAACTGGGCATTATTAATAAGGACCGGTCTTTATTAATAATGCCCAATAACGATGGCCAAAGTGATAAATTTATCACTTTGACCGGCCCTTATTAATAATGGCCGACGGCCCGTGGTCCATGTAATAAGTTAGTGTTTGAGATAGCTTAAAAAAAAGTTAAAACCTAAAATTAAGCCAAAAGACAAAGACAAAGACATTTATTGCAAAAAAAAAAAAGTCAGAAACAGTTGGTTAGGTTAGGTTAGTATGGCGACTACAACGCGCACGAGCCCAGCGAGCGAAGCGAGCGGGCTGCGGCAGCGGCCGGCGAGTGCCAGAAACATTTAAGTAAAATGTTTATTTTTTAACTACTATGTCCAATAGTTTATTTTTTGTTAACTTTTCATGAAAATTTTGTAAGTTTAATTTCATTTAATAAACAAAAACACTACTAGTTCACCTATTTTATTACTTTGACCAAGATAGGTTGGGCATTATTCATAATGGCCGGGAAAAGTGATTAATTATGCTGTATTAATCACATTGCCCAATTGAGTCGAGCATTATTAATACAGACCGGTCATTATTAATAGTGCCCGGACTTATCAAATTGCCCGTAACATATATACCGATAAGCTTCTGGCGCGTCAAGACACGTAATAACATAATGTTTCCACCTTAAGTGGCCTCCGTTGGAATACAATCACCTCCCTTTGTATACCCGCGTGAGAGTAGTGTGATAGGTGACCTGATGATTAGAGGCGGTGTATTGTAGATCGGAACTAAAGTAATAGGTACTTAATAAAAACTAGATTTCGGTCTTCACATTTATTTTATTATCACGCTGTTAAGTGTATAATTTCACGCCTTGGTAGCCCTGGCATATTCCTTAAGTCGCAAAGCATGGATGTTGATAAATCCAGTGCTATCTTCGGGCGAAAATCCTCCAGCTATATCCATAGACACTAGATCCTTGTTGTACAAACTCGTTGAACTTTGTCTTGCCAGAACAATTACTGAAATAGACCAATTTTTAAATATGTATATTGCAATGGAGCTACATCGCATCATAAACTTGTCAGTCCATATATCTATGATGTATTCTGTATCAATGGAAATCAACAGCTGGGCATAGCCATTTATGAATTTTTTACGCCCTCATCCATCCCCTTCTTGAGGTAACATCAATACTCATACTTTTATTATACTCCTTTTGAACAATTTGAAAAAATTCTAAGCGTTGTTTTAAATTAATGACAGTCATCATCATCATATCAGCTAATGGACGTCTACTGCTGGACATAGGTCTCCTTAAAATATTGCCACCTTGCGCGGTGCTGTGCCGCTTTCATCCATCGGTGTCCCGCCGTATTAACTAGGTCGTCGGTACACCGTGAAAGGCGAAATCCTCCAGCTATATCCATAGACACTAGATCCTTGTTGGTCTCCCCACTCTGCGTCTTCCGGACAGTATATTATTCCCAATAAATCGTGTGTAAACTACGAATCTACTGTTAAAAAATCTTACCGTTTCCTTTAAATATTTGTAGGGTAACACTTCCATTGACAGTCTCTTGAGACAAAACTAGACAAGTGCGTGTATATTTAGCTTCCGGCGAAAACCAAAATCCGTTGTATACAAAATCAGACATTTTTTCTTGTAAATACTTTTTTACCCTAAAAAAGAAATAACGCTTAATTATTAAAATACCTACACCACTTTATGCTCAGGTTTGCAGTTCATGGATTTTATTAACGTAAGGAGTACCTTAAAACTTCTTTGTCTAGAGTGAATACCTCTAGATCAACGTGTGCTGCATGTAAAATAGTTCCAGCAGGAGTTTCATACAAACCACGTGACTGAAAAAACATATCAAAATAAATTAAATTGTACGTATAAAAATAGATGTTAGGTAGATGTAACTTATTTTGGTAAGTCATTTAAAAATGGCTAAAGATATTATTAATAGGAACTAAACTAAACTAAATTATTAAGAAAGAACAAGGCAACTTTCATAGGTAGTCAGCATCAGATAGATATGTGCTTTCAAAGTAGTCAAAATTATGAGAAGAATATAAATTCAATTTTATATTCGCAGACATAGCGTTCAAGTTGTTGTAGGTAATCATTCAGAGTGTTCAAACCATCTTGGCTATAATTTGTCAATATTGTGTAAGCTGTCAGGCTGTCACAGTGTTCATATTAATCTTTTCAAATAGGTCGATCAATGGTATCTAACTAATTTCAGCTAACTTTTACCTTTAATCCCAGGAAACGATTTTCTACAATGTCAATCCGTCCAACTCCGTGTTGCCCACCCAGCTTATTTAATGTCTCCACAATAACAAGTGGGTCGGTAATAAGGAGAGACTTCTCGTGACCACTAGGAATTCGAACAGAGACTGGTAAGCCTGAAATAGATAACCGGTATCATTTATATTTTTTCTATAATTTTTGTTGTAAGTTATAGAATAGGTAGATATATCTTCTTTGTGATATAAAGAAGATAGAATATTGGTCGCTAAATTATAAAATTCTTAACGTGTGTTTACTAGAGTGTTTACTCGTAGAGTCTACAAGAACTTGATTCAAGTTTCTCACCTCCATAATAATCAAAATTACTTATTTAAAATTCCCTGTCCTGAACATTATTTACCTTTCTCAAAATTGATGTCAATTGTACTTGGGTAGTCTTCTGCAGTCTTCACATCTCGAGTAATTTTATAAATGCCTGTCGGCGGAATAGCACCAGGATCTTCGAGAACACCAGATTCGTAACTGTTAATTACATACAAGGTTAGATAAATAATTATAACAAATAATAACATTGGGCATGTATAGGTAGGTACTTTAGTTGCCTATCAAAACTACAAATTAAAACGAATAATAACATTGGGCATGCATAGGTAGGTACTTTAGTTGCTTATCAACAACTAGATACCTAACATTCAAACAAAAACACAAAACAAATTTTTTGTTAACCATATTTTATAACGTTTTTGGGTTGCAGTATCAAATTACTTCTATCAAGTAGGTATTAGGTGGGTACCAATACTTATTATTACTTATTTACCTGATGTGCATAATATTTTCATCAGTAGACCAAGGTTCTTTAGGTGTTGCAGACACAGGAATATTCTCTTGTTTAGCGAATTCAATAAGGTCACTTCTACCTTGAAATCTATTGAAGAATTCCGGAAGACGCCACGGAGCAATAATCTAAAAGAGAATAAGTATTAAGTTCTTTTTAAAACATTTCCTTATAAAAAGAGAAATGATTATTATTTTTAGAACAAACATAGTTTTGGTCTAAGTATAGCCTTACCTTTCCTTCGGGCCATAACGCGTAAACACTGAGTTCAAATCTGACTTGGTCGTTGCCTTTACCAGTAGCTCCGTGTGAGATGTACCTAAATAAAAATAAAAGTCAGTCTACCTAGAAATCGGAACTAAGACATAAGGATTGGCAATCGACTATTCTTTCACTACACCAGAAAGGACCATTATGTTATTGTTATGCTTTTATTTTTTAAATTTGTTGACGTAATAAGTTCATTTAGGTCGACTTATCAATTTACTCTCGCCTGTTACAAAAATATTGTTATCTATAGGGCAAAGGGGTAAAAAACGTGTAAACACTGAAAACATAATTAAAACATTAAATAATAAAACGTAACTTTCTTCATACAAACACTAAAACAGTTAGATTGTTTGATACATAATCATAAATAATAGCTATACAGGCACATGTTGTTTGCCTCTGGATGTTCTTTGTGTCCGTTAAATTGATGTTTGTAAAAGTCCCCGCGACACAGAGCATGACTCCTCTCTAGTGCGGGAGTTGTTAAAAAAAAAGAATTTTCATTATTGTTTTCTTAGCCCGAGCAGCTCAGGTAATTTATAACCTAGGCAATAGGTCCGAAAGTGACGTTGGCTAGGTATTGTGTATTAGATGCGTTTAAAATTATTTCTTAATATAAAAACATAAATAAAAACCACTTACTTGGCCCCTAAGGATTTAGCAGTATTAACTAAGCCAACTGAAATACAGGGACGAGCCAGAGAAGTTCCCAAATAATATCGGCTTTCGTAAATTAAACCCATTTGAACAGCTGATAGCATGTAGTTCGAAACAAATTCTTGGCGTAAATCATCAATAATGACCTACAATTTAATAAAAATAATTATTTCTGATGCTCATGCGTACCTAGATGCTTTAAGTAGGCTGAATGTTCATTGAAAAATTACTTACATCTTTTGCTCCTACAAGAAGAGCTTTCGCTTTTGCTTTTTTAAAATCCTCATTCTGGCCAACGTCGGCCATGTAGCACACTACATCGTAGTTTTTCTGGATAAGCCTAAAAATAATTTGACCATGTTTAGAAATTTATCAAGACGTCTTCTCCTCCATTAATTCACGTTCGACTAAAGGCAGTTACCAACTTATGAAAGGCAGACTTTAAATTAATTTACCATTTCAAGATGCAACTGGTGTCAAGACCGCCAGAGTAAGCCAAAATTACCAAATCTTTTCCCATTATGTGATAGATGTTTCTTCGTCGAGGGGCACGAGTAACACTAAGTTAACTTAATCTCAGCTGTAGTGGATACTATAAGAGCATACCGATAGCTCTAAGAGACGCTTCACACTACGCTAACTGAAACCGCTCTAATTAAAAGCTCAAACACACGGCGTAATGTGGCTGCGACGGTATGCAACGTGCCGCGCACGTGGTTGCCTGGTATGGTAAGCTCATAAGCTCATCTTACTTTTCAACCGACTTCAAAAAAGAGGAGGTTCTCAATTCGGTTGTATTTTTTTTTTTTTTTTTATTTTTTTTATTTTTATTTTTTGTGTTTGTTACCTGATTTCTCGAAAACGGCTGAACCGATTTGAAAAATTTTTTTTTTGTTCGATTGGGTATACTTCCCATTTGGTCCCATTGTCACCAGATCTGGATCTGGATGACGGGATCCTAGAGAAATCGAGGGCATCTCTTGAAAATTGTAGGGACGCATTATGTAAAATGTTGTCATATACGTGCATCTCTGACGTCACTACCAAATAATTAAGAGTCAGAACTGGTCTGATGCTGGAGACCACAGAGAGTCGAGGGAACAACTCAACGGCATATAGCAGCTACCTTGTGTTTGGGCTTATTTTAATTGTATTGATGAAAACTTTACGAAACTTGACACAAACATGATCTGATGATGAAGAAGACTGAGGGTCGAGGGAACTCCTCAACGGTATGTAGCAGCTACCTAGTGTTTAGGCTTATTTTAATTGTATTGATGGAAACTTTACACAACTTTACACAAACATGATCTGATGATGAAGACGACTGAGGGTCGAGGAAACTTCTCAACGGTATATAGCAGCTACCTAGTGTTTGGGCTTATTTTATTCGTATTAATGAAAACTTTACACAAACATGATCTTATGATGAAGACGACTGCAGAAATTTATTTAATACGAATCTTAGAAATTGTTATCAGCATGGTTTTTAACCGACTCCTGTTGAAGTCGGTTTTTTAATTAGAAAATTATAATTTTATTAGGTAACTTCTTCAGAATTAAGACGCTACTTTGAAAAACTCGTTTTATAAAAGACATAACTTCAAAAATATTTTACGAACCAATGTTATCGAAATAACTATTATAAAATAATACTATTATTTACTTATAAAAGAGAACAAAGTATTAATAAAAACTTAGGTATAAATATTTTAAACCTAACCTATATATTTTACCTACGATTAAAAATTACGCGATAAAATTTAGTACGAACGGTGAGTCGACATGCACAGGTCCGGCGTCGAAGAGGGCCATCGCCCGACTGAATCGTCGACCGTATTCATTCTGTATTAATCGTTAACGAGTAGGTATAAGGTCTGAAATTGCGATGCGCCCGCAACGATCCAGAGAGCTGTGATATTGCTAAAATCTTATTTTCTTAATTAAAAGTCATTGGTTGTAGTTATGTTAATGATATTCTACAGTAAGACTAATATTGATGTTACGAATGTATTTGAGTAATTCATATGCATAATGATAGTGTACTTTCCGTGTAATATGCAAAAACCTGTTTTTTTAGAGGTGTTTTCAAAAATAAATATGATCGAGCCAAAATCAAGCTATCGCGTTTTCGTAATTACAATAGCCTAGTTAAAGGTATCAATTTACCTATATCAAAATTCTAGCTTCATTGGTCTTTTCATATTCCTGTAGTAGTTGATGAAAGATAGTGCATTTTGTCAATGTATCCCCTTAATGGATTAAAAATTTTAGGAAGTATTCTTTACGAAACAAAACTAAATCTAAGATTATCTAGAAATAGTTTTAGAATTGTAGTTTAGCTAATGTTAAAATGAAATGTTGTCCATTGGCAATACCTAGGTACTATAAGACCTAATCTTAGCATTCCATGGATTCTCCGTGCGGGTGCCGGGTCCATCGCGTGATAGAGGACGGAACACTGGCGTAACAGCGTCTGGGACTTACGACCCAGATGTAGGTTTAAGGAGGCCCTCTTACAACGCGTTAGCGGTCACCTTCACTGTCTGCTATGTTCCGTCCTCTACCTATCCAAATTTGGATGAACCTAACAATGCCGTTTTGGACATTCGTGATAGTAGAGAGCTTACTGAAGTTCTCGGCAGTCCTAGTTCTTTTAATAAGCTGTAAATGGATTTAGCTGGAGTACCCCTCGCACCTATTTCCACGGCATATAGAGTAACCTTGTAGCCATTTCTGGTTATCTCATTTGTCAAGTCAAAGTATTTGTTTGTCTTAATTGCGTGGTCTTTCGGCACAGAACATTATTTTTAATGTTCTGTGTCTTTCGGGATGTTAGTTTCCCACGGTACCGTGAGCTCAATAAGTACTACACGCTTATTTAAATGTGAGTAGAGAAATATGTCTGGTCTTAACGGCGACACACAGATATTCTCCGGGATTTTATAGTTTTGCATTTCTAGGTTCATTGCGTGCACTCTATAGCTGTCATTCTCATCTTGGTTTATGAAAGATTTTGTAATTTCTTTGTCTGATTGTCTTTCCGTGTTTCCAAAACCTGCTCTATTAGTTTGCGCGCCTATCATGAACTTTTTGTGAAATTGTAACCGTGACTCAAGCGCAGATGAATTTTTATCAGTTGGCATGGATTTTACAATTTCGTCTTTAGATGTTGATAAGACTTGCATTTTAGTGACTCTTTAGTTGTTTATAGAGTTCCGATGGTTTGTTTAGTTTCATCCCAAAGTTATTTGTGTCTCGATACAGAGCGGAAGAGTCTGCAGATTGAGCTAACCCAAGCCATAATTTCAATGTTTTCGTCACTTTGGCACATTGATTTACTATGCTTTGGCATCCAGTTTTTTCAAGAGGTTCTGGTTTAAGTCATACACGAGGAAAGGCCAGTTGAGACGTGATGTTAAATTATAGTTGTCGTATATCCAGACTTTTTTTACGTTATTTATCGGTTGTTGGTCTACCTTTTCAATGTCGTTTATGAAACTATTGACGACATCGTCTAGTACTGGAGAGAGACATCGTTTATCTTTCTACCAAGAAATTTAAAAGGCCCGGTTTCTGATATTATTGAAACGTTTTCTCCGCCTGTAGTGAGACCGGGGTCATATGAAGTACCTATATCTCGTATCCCGCCTACCTAAACACAGACAATAACATTTGCTAGGTTTCACTCTCATTCCATCAGTCCACTCACAGAATTCATCAACCTTTCGCAGTAGTTCTTGGCACTGCTTTGGATTTCGAGTAAGTATCGCTAGGTCGTCAGCGAATGCTAGAATGGATTCTGTATACTTACCATTGGACTTAAACCGATATCCCCACCTTTTTTCATCTATTGTTATGCTATCTATTAGAATATTGATTACTGTGTTAAATACTATAGGAGATAAGCAACAACCCTGGAACAGGCCCACGTTGTAGTTAAGGAGCTTTGTATGTCCGTCTTTCGTTGCAATTACAAATTTAAGTTTGCTATAGTATTTAGATATTATTTCAGAAACTACTGGCGGAAAGTTATACCATTGCAGTGCAAATAACATAAGCTCGTGCTGTACTGAGCCGAATGCGTTTTCTAAATCTATCCAACAAACTGTTATTTGCCTTTCATTTGCTCTAGCATCTTTAAGACTCTCTGCTAATGAAGAATTATGTTCCAGACATCCAGATATTCCGGGAATAAATCCCTTCTGGTGGCTTGGTCTGAAATAGTTGTTAGTTAACATGTATTCTGTCATTTTTATCTGTAAAATGGAAAAGAATATTTTGGAAATTGTGTTGGTAATACTTATTGCGTTACGGTTTCGGCGTTGCCAGCGCCGTAACCAGATTTTATGTTAAGGTTCTCAGATATTGTTTCGATAACCTACAGGTTAAACTTTGTTTTGTTTGTAATATTGTTTTTAAAATGATATGAGCATTGTTATCACGTTCAAGAGGGTCACCTGATCGTAAGTGTGACCGACCGTCGAACTTTCTGTATATTTATAGCCTTACCTATTTATAGCGACGTAGAAAAGCCATAGGTACATAGGTGGCCTAGCTGAGTAAACTCAACAGACTGTAGGTTTTGATTTGTGCTTGTTACAAAATAATCACTCTAAAATTTCAGATGTTAGCCAAACTAAAGAGAATGACTGTTTCAGCAGACGCATCATCAGGCGGCAAAGGACATTATTAATCGACTACAGTAGTGGAGTTCAGAATTGTCTCCAGTGGCGTGAGGTATAGTGTGACCACGGGAGCTGTGCACCTCCTGAGGTATGCGCGCGGCGAGAGGGGGATGGACATATAGAGTACATGATAAATACTGGTATAGAATAAACAGTCTATGATGTAGCTACTAGCGACATCTGACGCAATATACTTAAGTTATTTGGCTGCTACTGGTCGCTGCACGAGCGGCTGTAGCAGTTTTCTATTAAAAGACAGTTTTTTTAAAAACTCCAAGAAAGTATTTACATTGTTGTATAGTTTTAAGCGTAAATAGGAACATTATTTGTGTTTTTATAATGTAAATTTGAGAAAAATGACATCTAGCGGAATGTATCAAATACTCTAAGAACATGAAATTCTTAAAGAAAAATATAATGTTCGAATTGTTATGACACTGCCGTCAAAACTCATGACGGCAGGTAGGTGTCCGTTATGGTAGCATACACAAAAGCTTTATCGAGTTGGTTACTAAGTATGCCAAAAAACTCTGCATAAATAAAAATTAAAAAAAATCCAATTGTTAAGATTAATGATGAGGAATTAGAAATTGTTAACACTACAGTATTCCTAGGAATTACTTTATACAGATTACTCCCTTACTCATAAACGCTTTTTAAATTTAAGTTAATTGATTACCTTAAATTCTTACGGTTTTGTTTAGTATAAGTTTGATTTTACAAATAATAATCTCGCTAAACAGTGATTAAATTTAAGAGGCGTTTATGAGTAAAGGAGTTCTTATTTATCACCTGCATATTTTTAATAAAATATGAGTATATTTGGGTTACATTGTGATCAACTAAGTAATATTACAGATATAAAGTCGTCAAATTTGTGATTTTAATTAGTTCATTAATCTACAATAAACTTGAAGGCGCATCCCTGGCGCCGTGAAATAAAATACCTTCTTGGATAACGTTAAAGGAGGTCCTTTAACGTTTATATTGAATTATGAAACAAACATTCAAAATGTTCGGACGAGAATGACAGGAGTCGTCATTCTAGCAGAACGTCATGAAAACTGGGAGAATCCACCGAACCCGTGAGGCTGGTGGTCCATCCGGTATACATGAGGGACTGCTTTAGTGTCCGTGTACTAGTGCAGTTTTAGTATTGTAATATTTGTAATTACCTAATATAATTTGTAAACTAGTTTAAATGTCTCTTTATTTTCAAAAGACCTCGAGCCTTTACCTACTTGAAGAAGTCTGAAACTGATACAGATAGCCACCTGGCGACAAACTAATACTGACTTACGAAGAACAATGTAAACAATGAGTAGAGTAAATCAAAGTGGCAAGCGGGAAGAGATTTTTAAAGTTATAAGGCGATGTTTAGCGGAGCACGATTCTGGTCTACTTTTATGCGATTTGGGTGTTGTTTATGGGCGAACTGCAACTTTGATGGGTATGTAATCGTGTTACTGTTTTTCGTAATCTGTCTCAAGTAATAAATTCACTCAATTTGAGATCTAGAGACCAAAAACAGGCATTGTGTACATAGCACATTTTTAGGTTAGATATTCATTGTAAGTAAGAAAAATCGTAGTACGACCATTTCTGTTGATACATTATCAGTTGCATTAGTATAATTCAGTCAAGATTTATCCCAATTTGAATTAATTGCTTTATGTCTATATTACGGTTGATATTAAAAACTAAACTATGTCACTTTCGCATAGACTGGTCTGTCTACAAAAAATAATTAATTGCAATATTTTATTAAATTTTATATCATTTAGCTCTTAGTGAATCCATGTTAAATGATAGGTATCTTGTTGGTTAATATTTAACACTGAATAAATTTTCGTTAGGTATTGTAGTTATTCTTTCCATTCCATTAGAATTATTAAATTTAAAAATAACAGATTTAAAAATAATGAAAAGCTTGAAACTCCTGGTAAACACAGGCAAGGCCGGCCAAAGAAAGAAATGTATGTTTCTATAGTTCTGCTCTCCCCCACAAAATACAATTATGTTTACAGTAAAAAAGAGGTATATAACATTTTTCTTCTTTTACCTGTATTTTGTTTCTAGTTATGCCTAAATTTATTGTAGGTATAATCAAATGTTCAATTTACATAACTTTTGTAAAATTTCGAGTTCCAACCCTCAGAAAATTGCAGATGATAGCTAGAACTGAGATGGATTTTAATTGTAGTCTTGAAGTTCTACGCAAAACTTTAAATGCAATAGGCTTACCTACAAGAAATGCCCTAGTATTATAAGTGCTCTAATAGTGTAGTGTGTTATTTGAACATAATTGTTTTGAAAACTATTTTGTCAGACTAAATAGGGTTGCTACATGTAGCACAGTGGCGCCCTAATTTTTAGAGACAGACTGTACCTATATTTATTTAAAAAATAATAGTTGTTGTAGTTTTAATATTATAGCACAATGAAATAACTCCAGCCCGTCCCCTAAGAACCGTTAATATTGAATTTTGTATTGAAATAAAGTGTTACACAGGCGTTATTTCAGGGTTACATTTCTACTGTATTAACAGAAATACTGTACCTATGTTTTGTAGTTCTCGAGATATTCAAATCACTTGTGAGCATATTATCTGTACCAGTACTATGAACATAAATTAACATGGATTTTTGACATATTCCACTGTGAATTCGCATAAAGCATTTACCTACACTAATTCAGTCAGAATTTCACGTATTATTTTTACATAAAGAATTTATCAAAAGAAAAGTTCCCTTTCTATCAGAACTATCACGTGTACGCTACCATAACGGACACCTATTTTTTCTTCGTCCCCCACCTCGCCGCACATACCGCAGGGGGTGCACAGCTCCTGTGGTCACACTATAACATCTATACTAATATTATAAAGAGGTAAAGTTTGTGTGTTTGTGACGTTGTAGGGGGTAATCTCTGGATCTACTGAACCGATTTAAAAAATTCTTTCTATGTTGAATAGTCCATTTATCAGGAAGTGTCATTGGCTATATAGTATCACGCTATGACTAACAAGAGTGGAGCAGTAGTGAAATATGTTTAAAAAGGGTCGCGTTTTTTTGCGGAAGGAGGCCCGTCCCTGCAGTGGGCCATGAATGGGCTGTTATGATGATAGATATAAGACATGAGTTTATGTTGTCATGTATGTTTTATAATGCAATGAAGAAGCGCTTTGTAACAATAGAAAACAATTTCCAAGTAAGCTGTAATAATAGGTCATTTTGTACTGAAAACAAACCGGAAAGGTTTTAACTGACGACTTAACGCGCATCGTTGCCATAGTAACAGATATACAAACAAATTGTGAACCACTGAAAATATAACCTTATACCAAAGCATTTAAGTTCAAAATACAACATCACAGCTAACATTCAAAAGGATTTAGTTAAAAATGTAATTGAAGTTACACTTAATTAATAACTTCTTTATTAAGATTTATGTAATATTTTATATGTATAGGATTTTAAAATAATTTTATTGTAGCATGTGTACGAATAACTTTTTACTCCTTTGACGTAATATCGTATAGTGCTTGACGTCACCACGAATTTTATAGTACGAAATACGAATACCATAACTTCTAACAATATATAAAATACTTGAACGTTCTGAAACTATATTTATATCCGCATAAGAATGAAACTAAACTAAGAATAAAAACTAAACTAAGAAACTTAATCATTAAAATAGCCTATAAACGCCCCTCTAGTGATGTTAGGTCGAATTGTAAAGGGGTTTAAGTCTACATATACTAGTCTTTGTAATTATGATTGCTTAGTGACTTCTCAAAGACCACTTAGCTTACAGTCTTTTTTATAGGAAATGTTTTGGGTCCGTGGCTTAGGCCCTTAGTGGTCGAGGCATTTGTGCCGACGCCTTCGATTCGTTTCTTAGATTGCTTCGAGTTTGAAGAAACGAATCATGGGCGTGCGCCGGCCACAGGTGCTTCGACTACTGAGGGCCTAAGCCAAGGACCCAATTTTTAGCGGGTCTTGTGTTAGTAGTGTAGTTATAGTGGCGCTTAGTCAATTTAAACTCTTTTTAAGGCCTAGTCTGAAATACGTTTTGATACATTTCATGGATTAAGTCAGTCTTACAGTACAAATAAGTCTACATTGTTACTCATGAGATATCCCGACCCTTAGTTACCGAGAGGTTTGCTTACAACCGAAAAAAACAGTTTTGTGGAAACTGCTCATCTATACCAGTAAATATTATGATAGTCTTAGCCGAAGAGACAATATATTTTCTATAGGTAATAAGTAGTAGAATTATAGATGACATCATCCATTGTGTTCACATAGTTTATCTAATAAAAGCGACCTGCTCGTGAACTCATAATAATTAGTACTACAAGTAATATACACCAGTCTACATGGGACAAGCAAGTAATAAACAAATAATATTATCGTTTTCCTTATATCTTACATTTTGATTTATTATAATCTACCGTACCTTTTTTTGTACTTTTAGTATTACGATTTTCTTAAGATAAGTGTTTCGCGAAAATGTATGTCGCGTGCACTTTTCATCAAAACAGCCCAGTAATGTCCCACTGCCGGGACGGGCCTCCTCCGGTGACGGATGGGTACTTGGCCTACTAATACCACGCTGGCCAGACAGATTGGTATAGGGTTTAATTTCAAGTTTCCTTCTTTTTATTTAGTAAAGATAATATTCACGGATAGGCGCTTAATCGGTTTTTACGACACCCATGGGATAAGATGGGTGACACACTGTATTCTTACTCCGTCACCACACGTTGTATACTATGACGACATGTAATGTTAATGTTTTAAAGCAATGCATGTAGGCGTAACGTTATTTCACAATTACATAAAATGTACAATATTAAAACATGCTCACGTGCGTCGTCGTTGCTGCACTTACGTTCACCTACAAAACTAGTTTAAAAACTACTTTCCGACATTTTGTACAACATACGCCGGTCCTGATTGTTTTTTGTTGTCTAACATTTATTTATTTTGACTTAAAAGCTAAAATCCTACTAATATAATATTGTAATTGCGAAAGTTTGTGAGGATGGATGGATAGATGGATGTTTGTTACTCTTTCACGCAAAAACTACTGAATGGATTTTGATGAAAATTGGATAAATATAGATAGTTTAGGGGGTAGAGTAACATTTAAGTTACCTGTATCAATCTTGATCAATTTTAAACATTTATTTTGTTTCGTTTAATTTTTGTAAGTTTAGGGTGTAGTGTATAACATTTAAGTTACCTGTATCAATCTTGATCAATTTTAAACATTCATTTTGTTTCGTTTAATTTTTGTACACTACCAAAACTAGTTTTATCAGAAAAATTGGTATAACTGTGTTGTTACGAAATTACGTATTCTAACCATTAAAAAAAACGACTCCAAAATCATTACGTCGAAATAGTAAAGCCCGATTTACACATCGACAAGTACAGTAGCGAGTTAAGTAGTAAGTAATGGCTAACGCAGACCTGGACGGCATGGCAAAGTATTTTAATTTTTACTAATGGAAATTCAACCGTACTGTTACAGAAATACGACATAAATTGCTATGCTTTAAAATGATGCCGCGGCATCGAAAAATCCCTTTCAATGCCGCGGCATCATTTTAAAGCATAGCAATTTATGTCGTATTTCTGTAACAGTACGGTTGAATTTCTATTAGTAAAAATTAAAATACTTTGCCATGCCGTCCAGGTCTGCGTTAGCCATTAAGAAGAAAACTATCCTGAACTTTCGCGCTTAATCCGCGTCATTCTGCCATGTATTAAATAAAATTTATGCCACAAGAACCTTTATATTGCCATTAATTAATATTCTTCCATAACCATAATGAGTTAAGCGTGTTTATTGATAGTAAACAACACTATAATATAATCGTATGACAAATCTGCTATAGGTTTATTTCATCAGAATATTTTGCATGAGTAAAGTTGACATAGTACCTACATTACTTGTATACTTGTCAAACCGCTTACCAGTATAAATTATTTATTCATCACAAATTATATGATGTTATACCAGTTCCTTTAACAGGTGCTAAATAGGGTTGCTACGTGTAGCACAGTGGCGCCCCAATCATTTGTTAGGACTTTATAGACAGACTGTACCTACATTTAAAAAAATAGTTGTTGTAGTTATAATATTAGAGCGTAATGAAATAACTCCAGCCCGGCCCCTAAGAACCGTTAATATCTCCGATAATATTGAATTTTGTATTGAAATAAAGTGTTACACAGGCGTTATTTCAGGGTTACATTTCTACTGTATTAACAGAATTACTGTACCTATGTTTTGTAGTTCTCGAGATATTCAAATCACTTGTGAGCATATTATCTGTACCAGTACTATGAACATAAATTAACATGGATTTTTGACATATTCCACTGTGAATTCGCATAAAGCTTTTACCTACACTAATTCAGTCAGAATTTCACGCATAATTTTTACATAAAGAATTTTTCAAAAGAAAAGTTCCCTTTCTATCAGAACTATCACGTGTACGCTATCATAACGGACACCTATTTTTTCTTCGTCCCCCACCTCGCCGCGCATACCTCAGGGGGTGCACAGCTCCTGTGGTCACACTATAATTTCGGAGTAACACGACTTAGTCCGGTCTGCCGTGTGGAATCACCAAAAAAAAATTAAACCTTCACTTATGTAGATAGGTAAAAAAAACAGAAAGGGTAAATTATTAGGATGGGCCTAGTGGAGGATGGTGTGTCCCGGAGTGAGGTGTTAATGGCTGGTTCCATGCCCTAGAGTTGTATTCGGGCGGCTGTAGCACATAGTTTCATTTTATTTTCTTCCGCTCTACCTCTCCACCGTATTGTCGGGACTTATCTGGAGAACAAAGTTGTTACCTACCCGGGTCGGGAGGGATTATGTGGAGTTCTACAGGGGTCAGTTCTGGGTCCGGTCTTGTGGAACACTGGTTACGAGTGAGGGACTGAGGGTAGCCTCGCTTTCGATGGTGATCACTTCGATCGTCCTAGCAAGAGTGCATGGGAAGCCACAACCTCTCCCTCCCGCATTATTTGCATTTTTGGACAGCCTTTAAAAGGTTTCCTTAGGTATATATTAGGATATTAAGAGAAAAAAATTATATTCGATGATTAAATAATTTAATGAAATTTTTAACAATTAAATACTGATATTTAAAATTATTTATAGACTATTATTACGAATATTTCCTACATAATTGCACAATCCGTCAATAACACACAATGCATGCAATTTAATACAAGAAAATTGTAAGGCCCAAGGACCAGATGATTAAGGTCTTTGTATTGCATTAAAAGACAATACCACCCACAGATACACAGTTTTAGCCTTTTTTCTAAAGATTTATAATCTATGTCAATACTACAAGTTATCTCATTAATATTAATGAATCACAAATACGTTAAACGTATCCGAGAGAAGTTTTAGAAAAAGTTATAAAGATGATAACTCCAACTTAATATTTTCAAGAGTAACACGTAGGACAAGCCTTTATAACTACATAGAAATGTATAAGTACGAAGTAGTATGGAATGTAGTAAACAGCGGTTAGTGTTTTGATAAAACGTTAAACAATATTCTTATTTTTTTTTTTTTTTTTTTTGTTAAAAAAAGACAACTCCCGCACTAGGGATCATGCCCTGTGTCGCGGGGACTTTTACAAACATCAATTAACGGACACATATAACAACACCCAGACTCAGGACAATAATTTGTGGATCTCACAAATTATTGTCCTGCGTGGGGATCGAACCCACAACCTCATGCGCGGCAGCCGCTGGCTTTACCGGCGCGCCACCGAGGTCGTCAAACACAACTATGTAAAATGATGGAGCAAACGAGTAGTAAAAGGATTTATTAACTACTGATATCGTCGCCAACTCGACACAAGTACTTATTTAAAATGGTAAAATCGAAAGTGCTATTAATAATCTGATCCGCAAACAATAACTACGTTTGATGCCGCGTCAAATATTCAAGCAATTTGCGTTAAATTAAAGTAATAAATTAAGCGAATTTAAACACCCCACAAATAGTTTAGATGAGAAAATTGTACTTTTAACACCACACACATGATTTAAAATTCATATCTAAGCGAAATACCAGTGTGCAGGCAATGATTGTGATATTATTATATTTATTAGAAAAGTTATTAACACCATTTTAATTGGGTCAGTCTATGTTAATTGTTTGCAAACTCATCTAATATTTAACATCATCAATAACAACAAAATAATAGCACTGAAACTTACAACTAGTGATTCTGTTAATGATTAAACTTTATAAAATAAATATTAACAATATAAACAACATGAACCGTCATGTTAAAACAAACCCTAAAATACAGATGAAATGCAATCTTGCATTTATATCAACAATAACATTATTTTAAGAACATTTAATTTATTTAAAGTATCAAATGCATACCTTTATTAAAATAAACAGTTTTCAAGAATTCTATGAGACTACCCATTCTAAACAAAATAAGGCTTTTTAAGAAATAATTAAGCCATTACATATTATATTATTGCATAATAATAATGCAATTAAATATCACAATAAATAGTCCAATTACGGCAAAACTACGCTAATTTGTATGTGGTACTATATAATATATATCCCAACGAAACCTAATACTGGAAAGACCTAAGCCATTGCTAAACATTTCAAAACTGAATACTAGTTTTAGGCAACTTTTGTAATATTCCGATAAAGAGCAGCGCAAGGAAAGTAATTTAAGCCGTGAGAGAGCTCAGATCTGAGAGGAAGTTGTCTGGAGTCAATATGTGAGAAGAGCCCACGATTACTTCCCAGTTTTTGACAGCTGCTGTTACTTCGTAAGCGCAACGAATTTCTGAGAAGCACACACCTGTAACAAAAGGACAAATTAATATGTTAAGAAAAGGGAATCAATTATTTTAATTTAGAAGCAATTCTTGGTTTATTTTAGTAAACTTTATTATAAAAGTAACGTTATTACATTGTACATACAGTGCTGGAACTATAAGAAGGTTTTTTTAGGTAATGCAAATTGTAAGCCGTCGACAGCTAGACATAGGCCTCTCCAAGTTAGCGCCACTCCCTCCGGTTAATTTTCTCCCTATATACTACCTTTGTTAATACGTAATTTCCGCTCAAGGATAGATCTGCTTCAGCAATTACCATCAGCATAATTCAACAATCAACTAAAATATATTCTACTATTATTTCTTACCTCCGACAATAAATACGATCAAGCGTGGTACATTCTTGACAGTCTGTTGCGCCTTATCCTTATGCCAGTGTCCGTAGCGTACGCTATAACACAAGAACAGTAATATTAGTTACAATTTCAGAACACAAGTATAATATATTACTAATTTAGACTAAAAATTACCTCGTAGGTGCCTGATATCCCGAAGTTTGAGCACGTCCAGCCAAAAATGGGAAGTGACGCTGGTCTAGTTTATCATCAATAGCGTCTTCCATGATGTCCTGAAATAATTTGAATCATATGTATAGTTTTAGCAGCATAGTAACACAAAACAAATGAAACAATATATTATGTAGAATATTATCTCTCTCTCTCTCGCTAATTTTAGTCCAAAGCAAATTGATGGTTAGGCTGTTATACAAGTTACTCACCTTGACAACGGGAGTCCATCTAGACATTTGGTAAGTCTGTTCTGTGATTCTCTCTTTCCTTGTTATCTGGTACTGCTTCTTCCTATTTCCCTGTGAACATAACATACAAGTTATACATAAATGTTAAAACACGTACATAAATCGTCTTTATTTTAGTAATGAATGAACGGTTATAAAAAAAACTAATAATAAATTGCAACACTTACATCAATAACGACGTTAAGTCCCAGGTTAGCGAGGTTCAACAGAGTCTGTTTGTCAGACGGCTCGAGCTGAGCATGTGTCACCAGCTTGTTCAAGTTCTCCTCAGAGATGCCGTTCTTAGACATTATGTAAAGCGCGATGATACGCATCTTGTTGAAGTTCACCACCGTCTGCGGTACAATCGTCGTCTAATTTTAATGTTATGAATATTATTCTTTAAGTATGGTGTCATTAATTTATAAGTGATATTTTTTTGATATACTTACTTGATCTAAAAGAACAGGTACAATGCTTCTCATGTGATCTTTGATTTTCTCTCCTTCGGCATCAGTACCCATGGCCAAATCCTGAATAAAAATGAAAAATGTATTTATAAATAAAAATATCTTACTATCATTATTTAGCCTTTTGATAATCTGTTATATTTTTGTAAGTACTTGTCGTAAACACATTTTGACGTTCATTGCCGCATGTAGCGTCCAAAGGTTTATTACAACATGTCATTGTGTTTATCAATTTAATAATAACTTTTAGAATAGTTCTTACCTGCTCCACCTTGCAGAGCTTATCAACATAGCCTTGATAAGCCTTCATGCAATCCTCAGCTAGTCGCAAATGGGTTGCGTATTTAGAAAGTTCCTTCTGGTATTGAGGCATTTTCTTTATCATCTGAGACAGATCGCGCATGGACTGTTTGTCTCCTGAAATCAATGTAAAATTGATTAAATGCAAGCTGGTCTAACCACCTGCTTGGTAAAACTTGTATTTGTTATAAGATCAACAAAAAACGTGGTATTATATTAAACGTGGTTTTCTTCCAAAAATAAAACAGAACACTTGAATGAAAATTATTCAACTTTTAATAGATTTAGGTAAAGTAAAAAGTTTTGAAAAAAAAATGGTATATGAATAATGTCTTCACACTTAGAGTCATTTCACATTTTCGTGCGAAATTCTAAGATTTTGGTTGCCTAATTAACCATCATAACGTAGACTCTGGCATTTTTAAATACATGTAAAAAATAGACCCATCTTTTGCATTGTAAACGTCTTGAACACATTTATAAAAAAATATAGGTAAACTTAGTAGTGGCTAATCTCCCACAACAAGTTAACTGAAAAATCAACGCAGAGTTCATTTCAAGCTCTCATATCTAACACTAATATGTATAAGTTTGACTAAAAAAAATATGTATCCCATCAGAAATATACTTTTGTTGTTATCATCTAAACTAGAATATGGATTAATATTACCAATATTTTGTAAAAAAATAAAAACTGAAGTCGTTTTTTACGGTTTATACCCCCACTTTGTTGCGGTTTTTAGCTTAAATTAAGTGTATTTCTCATTTATAAAATTATATCAAAATAAACTACGTTCTTAAAGAAATCTAATTCCAAAGTTTGATAAAAATCCCTTCTGTACTTATTTTTTAATAATACTATGAATAACACTCTTAATTAGAATAAATTACATTTCATAATCATACTATGATTAGTATCGCGCGAGCGCTCGTCGAGGTAGGACCTGTGCCATTTTTTCTCGTGCGCCGAACTACGAGCGTCGTGTCGTAAACGCGATATTATAGTACGACTACAACATTTTGGATGAATAAAATATGTTATTATATTCTTGTTTATTTTAATATACACATCCTTAACTTTACATATTGGTGATTTTATTTATAAGGCAATAAAGTTTTATTAGACTAAATTAATAAAATAAAAAGTACCCATGCTTTGGCACGAATGGGCCGGCTCGCCTGGTTTTACCTTAAAGCGGTCGCGCGTAGTCGAGTAGACTGCGCTTAGTACATTTTCGTTCATATTTTTATTTTTACCTACCATATTTATTTCCCATTTCTAGTAGCCTGTCGGCACAGTATAACCAGTAGTCTATCTGGGCCGAATATTTATTATAAATGCCTACGGCTGCGCGGTACGTAAACATGCGAAAGGGCTGCCCACCTCCAGCTTTTTAATTACATGTACCTACTTTGTGTTTCCATTTAGTTTTGTAATTGTAAAATACTTTTTATTTTTCTATTTAATATTTAAATAAATAGGAAGTGTTCTATAAAGAAACGTGTTGTTTTATGATTGATACATTTAATTTATAGAAACATGTTTATGTTTGTATTTATATCCACCATGTTTGTAATATAAATAAAATACTATATTATAATATTAAGTAGGTACCTAAGTCATTCAGTTGAAATTGAACCTAAGGTAGGTTCAATTTCAAACAATCGAATTTATCGATAACCAAAACCAAACTTTAAACAGGTCTATTAGATCTATTTTATGTCAAAATAAAGGTAAAGTTAAGCAATAGCATCGAGGTAATTTTATGGATGGGTAACCATAGATCAAAGTGAAAGACACGCATGGGGTGTTTTATAAAGGGGGACTAAATTTTCATTATTTTTGACCTACAACAAACCGTTTTCGTAATATAAACAAAATACTATATTAAAATATTAACCGTCTTACTAATAAACATTTACACACTCGCTATAACAAGGTTATAACAAAAACGTTACTAATAAACACACTCCGCTATACGCCTGTTATAGCGGTGGTGTAAGTTGTACGTCATTTTATACAACTGTTATACAGTCGACAGACCTCGTATAACAAGTGCATAACTTACAATATTGTGTTGATTTATCTCTAATTATGGATTATTTACATTATTTTGAAATTTTTGACGAAATGGAGAGTGAAGAACCACCAAGAAAGTAAAAACTACTAATCTCGTTATAATCCGTTTATTTTAGATGATTGTAAGTTTAAAACCACCAACCAGATTTACGAAGGCGTATGCAAAGGAAGTGGTAGATTTAATCCGTGGTGAAATCGAACAGAGTACTAGAGGTCGTGTCTTTTCAAGAGATCTTCAAGTTTGTACAGCATTAAGGACATGGGCGCGACAGAAAGTGGAAGATGATGCTGCAGACATTCACGGCATGAGTCAGCAATCCGCGACAAATGTATGCCAAAACGAGTTGCTATTGCACTAGCAAGGAAAGCTTACCATTTTATTCATATGCCACGAACTCTTGAAGTGGAAGAGGAAGTCATAGCAGAATTTCGTAATATATGTGGCTTCAGAAACGTAACAAATGCTATTGCCTGATTGCACACATATTAAGATCAAAAAGGTTGGTGGTGACAATACTATATCAATAGAAAAGGAGTGTGTTCAATAAACGTATAAGTGGTATGCGATTCCAGCCTATTAATAAAGGACATTGTAGTACACTGGAGGGTAAGTACTCATGATTCCCGATATTTTCAGAGAAAGCTCAATACGGCAGAGATTTGAAAATGGAGAATTTCATGGTCGGGTGATGCAGGTTATGGACTAACAGGTTGTTTGTTTACACCTGTACAAAATCCTGCTAATATTAAGGAGGAGGCCTACAATAAGATTCATATACTGACTAGAAACCCTGTAGAAAGATGCTTTGGTATATGGAAACAGAGATTTCGATGCCTATTACACGGATTCAGTGTATCATTAGAAAATGTTAAACTGTATTTTTGCACTTGCGCTTCTGCACAATATTGCAATGAAAATAGGGCAAAATACAGAAATAATGGACATCGCCCGGTGACCCCGTTTTGATACATAGACCACAAGAATTCAAAATAATGCAACTGGATAAGTTGCAAGGCAATTATCCAGTTGCCTGGATAATTGCCATTCCATATATATCATATCATAAAGAACATATTTATGATATGAACATATCATAAATATGTTCTTTATGAACATAATTCATAAAGAACATATTTATGAATTATGTTTTGTAATATAATTAATTAAGTCAAATATAATTTTCTAATTAAAAAACCGACTTCAACAGGAGTCGGTTAAAAACCATGCTGATAACAATTTCTAAGATTCGTATTAAATAAATTTCTGCAGTCGTCTTCATCATAAGATCATGTTTGTGTAAAGTTTTCATTAATACGAATAAAATAAGCCCAAACACTAGGTAGCTGCTATATACCGTTGAGAAGTTTCCTCGACCCTCAGTCGTCTTCATCATCAGATCATGTTTGTGTAAAGTTGTGTAAAGTTTCCATCAATACAATTAAAATAAGCCTAAACACTAGGTAGCTGCTACATACCGTTGAGGAGTTCCCTCGACCCTCAGTCTTCTGCATCATCAGATCATGTTTGTGTCAAGTTTCGTAAAGTTTTCATCAATACAATTAAAATAAGCCCAAACACAAGGTAGCTGCTATATGCCGTTGAGTTGTTCCCTCGACTCTCTGTGGTCTCCAGCATCAGACCAGTTCTGACTCTTGATTATTTGGTAGTGACGTCTGAGATGCACGTATATGACAACATTTTACATAATGCGTCCCTACAATTTTCAAGAGATGCCCTCTATTTCTCTAGGATCCCGTCATCCAGATCCAGATCTGGTGACAATGGGACCAAATGGGAAGTATACCCAATCGAACAAAAAAAAAATTTTTCAAATCGGTTCAGCCGTTTTCGAGAAATCAGGTAACAAACACAAAAAATAAAAAAAAAAAAAATACAACCGAATTGAGAACCTCCTCTTTTTTGAAGTCGGTTGAAAATACATTTTAGTTATCAATTTTATTTATTTTCTCTGTACGTATTACATTTTCCAGTTCTAAATTTTTCATTTTTAACTGCTGCTCTTTCCCTTGGAGTAAATGTTCTTCTTCGGCCCACTCGTGGGACTGTGTGTTATCACATTAATCCATTTTTAAAGCTTGTTTTGTTACAAAATCACACCATACATTAGCCTATCGATATTGTCACTATTTAGTTTTCGAGGTCAACTAAATACCTTTTCTAATAAATCCCAATTTGCAAAAACGCTTCCTCTTCTTTGCTATTTATCTATAATCACTTGATTCCATTTTAATGCTTATTTTTATGAGATTGTAAATCAAAATAAACCGCGCAAACAGAATACGAAATGAAATCTCAAAAACTCAACCGTTTTGACATATTTTAAGAGACGTTCAAAAGTAATGTCAAAATTTGCTAATGTAAAAATATGTAAAAGTGTATAAAATTTTGCGTTTATTACGATTTCTAAGTCGAATTTCAACATTAGGGCATTATATTAATATTCTTTATGACATATTAATTTATTTAATATTTTTACAATAAGAATTAATAGGTAAAAATATGAAACTAATGTAATGACATTTTTGAATATATTACTTTTTAGAATGTTTCTGACAGTATTGCCAGTGGTCAGTGTCATAACTATTTAATAGTTACCCAATGCTTATACCTGGTTTATTAGTCAAGTAGTGTATAAACAGCTATTACGCTCCTATTCAAGGAATAACTATTCATGTGTATAACGACTGTATAAGAATTTTTTTATTAGTAAGACAGTAAGTACAGTCACGAGCAATAATATGTACACATTTTCACATTTTGTAAAACATTTATCGAAAGTTCTGCTAATCCAAAATTGAATATTCGAAGATTAGTTCAAAACTGTACGAAACCTCTTCGAAATTATGAAATAATTTTATTATTCTAATGTCTAGATAAACGTGCAGATGGTTTAGAAAATTTGACAATGTGTACATATTATTGCTCGTGACTGTACCTACGTCATTTAGTAAGTATCGGCCCTGTTTGTTTGAACTTGACATATTAATTATATTTTTAGTTCCAAATACTACGCTGTCGGTTAGCGTCCTCTCCCGTTACAAATGACCGCGCGCTCGCTTGAAGATTAATACCATGACCTCATAGAAGGAGGACCGACTTGAAGCAACGCTTGCGTTGTGTTTCGTTGAGTGAGTGGGGTTACCGGAGGCCCGAACGGGGGCTTATAGGGGAAGGTAGGTAACGCACTCGTGGCTCTTCCACAGTTTGCGAGTGTTCATGGGGGACGGTAGGTATTGCTTACCATCAGGCAATCCGTCTACTCGTTTGCGAACTATTACATAAAAAAGTATTATGGATCTTTTTACCACACGCTCTCAGACTTGTAAACCAAGTGATAAATGTCGTGTGACATGTGAGTGCTTTGATCATTTTCCACTTGGTTTCTAAATAAATAGTAATAGCGTAGTATAGAATCATAATGCACTACAACTCTTCAACATCTACTACATTACGATTATCTATAACGGATCAATATTATTTCGGCCGTCTCTACTGTCGCGCCATAGATAGTTACGCACACATACACAATGCTGCCGTCTTTTTACCTAAACTCGAGCGCTTCAATTTTGTGAAATGGCTCTTAAGGATTTGTTTCGCAATTAACTATTTATTAGTTAATTGTCGTATAGCATTCTCATATACGTGTTATAAGCAACATTATTCCTAAAGTACAAGTTATCTAGCTTACTAACCTCCACCCATCCTTTTAGACTCGGTGAATTTTTTCAAGTTTTTGGTAACAGATGTTGACACTACAGCAATATGCTGGTGTCGTAAGTCGACCCACAGTTCGTCATTTTCGTCCAATAAAACCTCTTTCATGCTGCCAGAGACATCATACCTGAATAAAATAAAAAAAGTTCAAAAATATGTGATAATAATATCAATTTATTATTTATTTTTTAAATTATGGTTATGTCTATTTACAATGTAGATCCCATTGGTTATGCATTTAAGATATTACATCGAAAATGCGACCGTTGGAAACATTTTAATTTCGCCTTTTATTGACTGTCGTACTTTTTAAAAATAAATACACAGCTTCGATAAAGGCTACAATATAATTTAGGTTTTACATTTATACAAATACTACCTAATTGGTATAAATGTTATAGTACATATATGCGTCCACTATTCGCCGTTTGGGCACTATACAGATGATAGCAGAAAAAAGTGAGTTACAGTTGGCAAAAATGATTACGATTGGTCCTTTGACAAACAAAGTCTAAAGGACAGAATAAAAGTTTCTCACAATTGAAAAGGATTATAATTTTAGAGAACATTAATAACTCCTCTGAATTGATGTATTTTTAAAGATATTATATTTAAAAATGTCTTTCTTACTTATAGACATCGTTCTCAATAGGCAAGAGATCATATGCCATGGCTTGTAATGTCAGTTCATGTAGAAGCGGCGACACGCAATCAAAACCTCGGTCTAACACCAGCAGTTGCGAGCGCGCCTTTTCCGGACCTTCGCCCATTGTTGGCTCGTCAGCCTAGAATATATTAAAATACATGTAATATAAGTTTATACAACACTACACCTCAACAAATCTAAAAGATACAGTATGACGTTTCATATTTTTCAAACTGAAACAACTTTGTTCATGCGTACATTATTCAGTTTCGAAAACCTTTTTCGTAAAACCATGAATTTAGAAAGATTTTATTATTGTATTTAAAAATGTACAATTCTTAATATATAAATTTAATTGAAAACTTTCAAACAAAGCAAAATAACACATATTTACATAGTAAATAATATCTTATAGTTCTATTCTTGACCTCATTGCAAAGTCACGTAGTTAGGTTACTGCTCGTAGTGTTGCGACTCTTCGGATATACTTGTATGCATAAAAATCGTTTACATATATTAAAAATCGTTATTATCGTTAGACACGTAACTAACTATTACTCGACGTGGTCGAAGGTGACGGGAGGCAACTTATTAAGGTCTTAGTAGTGAATAAAAAAATCCTAAACATTACTTTTATTTAATTAATTATAATTAAAATAAAAGTAATGTTTGGATTTTTTTTTATTCGCAGATTAGAGAATTTGCAATATGTGGTGTTTTTTTACAAAAGGTTTTACCCTTTACTAATAATGAGATTAATTATTAAAGTGTCTTAAAAATCGGATATTATCGTAATCGATCTCTTAAATTTCGGATATTATTGTAATCGATTTTTTTATCCCAACCTTATTATTCAATTTGTCAGAACTGTCATACCGTACCTATTAGATTTGTTGGACTTTAGCCGACCCGTGCCCACTTCGTTGGACGGCGAAAAAAACGCGTCCCTTTTATAAACATATTTCATTACTGCTCCACTCCTATTTGATCATAGCGATATAGCCTATAACACTCCCCGATAAATGGACTATTAAACGCAGAAAGAATTTTTAAAATCGGTTCAGTAGATCCAGAGATTACCCCCTGCAATGTCACAAACACACAAACTTTACCTCTGTATAATATTAGTATAGATAATTGACATTTTGCCTTATAAGTCTTCAGTATGCATTGATCCACTATTGTTGTATGGATATGCCACAAATAAGAGGCTGTGCTACTCAATAACTATACCCCTTCCACTATATTTAACAACATTTGACAGATTGACGTTGGTGACGTTCAGCAGTATCTCGAATGTAATCCCATTCGATTGTAAGCGATTTCGCGATTTTTCATATTACTTTATTTTACACATTTGAATCCTTACATCAACTTACAACATGTACATTATCATTTTATGATTGTTTCTTTCTTCTATGTTAAGAAAATTAGCCTATAGCTTAAAATGATAAAATTTATAGTTAGCTTAGGTATTATTTAAAAAAACATAATTTATCGTGACACATTCGCGGGTTATAGCTAATCTAAAATATCATATTACATTTTATAAAAGTATTATGAAGAGTTCAGGTTTATTCATAGCATTTATTTCTATCGATTATTTGTAATTTGTTTCATAATGGTGGTAATCGTTATGAGTGTCCATCACTTAGTATCCATGGTAACTGAAAAAAACATGGCTACGTCCATGAAATACAATATAACTTGTTCGAAAAATAAGCGGTAGTATTACGAAACTTCATGGACGTGAACTGTCAAAAAGCTAAACTTACGCTGGAAGGGGTATAATTATGTAAATTTTTAACAAAAATAAATAAGAAACCCCCTATAACTAAAAAGCATTACACAGCTTGTATTCGTTTTATATGCTATGTTACTAAAATATTTGTTTAGTACCCATAACAGACCTAAAAGTTTAATTTGTGAAGAATCTTGTAGATATTTATATAAGCAAGATATTTATTTTGAAATACATTAGAATACTACAGAAAGGCGGTTCAAGGCACTTGTGTTATAAAATAATAAGAAATAATAATGTTTCATATTGCTGTAACACAAAACTAAATAAACATAACATCATAGATTGGCGGCGTAATTTTAATCTCTGACTAAATTTTAACTAAACTATTTTGCAGTATGAAAGCTTATCAGAGTGAACCATGTAAAGTGACTCACACAAAGGTATTTTATGACTAATAAAATATTGAATAGCTGATTACAGTTTCACAATTCTATTCTTTATGATCCAATTGCCCTACTTTCTGTTATTTTAAATGAATGTTTACAGTATTAATTTAGATATTTATAATACATTAACTTACTTTGTAAGCATCCAGTTTTTGTTGGATAAGCTGGGCCAGTTCCACATTTCTCTCCCAGTCACTGAAAATGGAATTATAAAAACTGTTAATACTCACAATGACAAAATTTTTGTACATGTAAACTAAAGACATTATTATATTACAGGAAGAGTATTACAACATCATTAACTTTTTCCACTATGATTTTCCATAGAGATGGAATTTTTTCTAAGTATTTATCATATAGGCCAATAGATTTTTTAAGGAGTCATATTTTTATACAAGTCCTTGTGATAATTAAATATGAAGCATATCCCTATATCAATTAGCAGAAATTTAAGTATTCCTACCAGCGGTATCTTACTGAAGGGTATTCGCCCAGAGTAGCACAAAGCGTAGCAATCTGTTCAGCAATACGCTCCATGTTGGCGTTACGAGTCTGTGCAAGTGCAGGATTGTACATGCACTGGAATGTTTCAGGAGAGTCCAGGGAAAATACCTAGAAATAGAAATATTATGTGAGTTTTGTATACTAATACAATTTCAGGGGTTATTAAAAAATAACATATTTATGTATGTTTTGATTTTGAATACACAGAAAATAAAGGCTGAAAAACGTAAATAAATGTGTCGTTTTCAGTCATACCATTACTATGGTGGCAGTTTGGTTTTGTTGTGTTAATGTTTGTTCCATAAACTTAAAACAACAATTCTTAAGATTACATTAATTGGGTTCTTTCTAAAAAGTACTTAACTGACCTGGCATTCATATGGTAAGAAAGCAATGTTGATTTCCTTCAAAGTTTTTATTTTTCTTGCAGCAGATGACTTGCACAGTTCATTGAATAATTCCTCAGGACATACTTATCATAGCAGCATGGAAGAACAATATTGCAATTAACTTCCAGTTAAAATTTTTGTGTACAAATACACACATCAAAAAAGTCTAAGCAACATGCATGATATTACAAATTTACCATTTATATTAATTAATTTCTAAGTATTTACTCACTCAAAGTGTATAGGTAAGTAAACTTCAAGTGTATAGGTAAAAAAAATTCGATTATGTTTTGTTTTTTTTCATAAAATTCAAATGACTGCGAATTTGTTTGAATTTGAGTGCATGTTAATTGCTACGTTTTAGTCTTGATTTTATAATTTTACCAACCATTTAAATACAGTTGGCGACAAAATTGAATTGTTAGATATTCTTTACGTCATGGAGCGACGTCATTTGACGGCAGATGAAATGCAAAGAGCTGTAGGGATGTTGCAAGCGGGAAGTAATCAATCTCAGGTATCTCGACATTTTGGTATTCATAGAAGTGTTATTTGTCGTCTTTGGCAGCGCTACAATAATACAGGGGAACCCGCTGAACAGCATCCAGGCCGTAAAAGGAGTACAACCACTCGGCAAGACCGGTACATACAACTGACTGCAAGACGAAGTTAACCGCTCGAGAGATAAGTTTGAGGCTACAAAATTCAAGTGGTGTTGATGTAAGTCCCCAAACTGTGCGAAATCGACTGCATGAGTACGGCCTACGAGCTCGACGCCCTATCAGGTGCCCACCGATACGTCACGGGAATCGCGCTCGTCGAAATGAATGGTGTAGAGAACGCATAACATGGACCCAGGAACAATGGGATAAAATTATGTTTTCCGATGAGTCGCGATTCGGGTTTAGGCCTGATACAAGAAGGGTGCGAGTGTACCGTCGACCCGGAAATACTGAAAGACTCAGGTGCGTTCAGGAAGTTCATCCATACAGCGGCTCAACAGTTATGGTATGGGCGGGTATTATGAAGAACAGGCGAACTGAGCTCGTTTTTGTAAATGGAAACATGAACGCTGAAAATTACGTTGAGGATATTCTCAGACCTTATGTCCATCCATTTGCACAAGCCTTTGGCTCCGATTTTACGTTAATGCATGACAATGCGCGTTCACATACAGCTCGGCGAACCAGTGAATACTTGGCAACGGAGAACATCCAGGTATTGCCCTGGCCTGCACAATCGCCAGACCTCAACCCCATCGAGCACGCATGGCACATGCTCCAGAGACGTGTTTTGAAGGACTTGGACGGAGTGACAACAACCCAACAGCTGAAGGATTTGCTACAATTCCATTGGGAGCGAATACCGCAAGATGACATAAACAGTCTCATTAATTCAATGAATAATCGTTGCCGACAAGTTCTGAATAGCAGAGGAGGCCATACTTTGTATTAAATTGTCCTATTCTTTCACAATAAATTCATTTTCTTAAGAAATTTCAATTTGTAAAAAAAAAGTTTAGTTTCTTATGTACCTGTATATTCTAATATTGTTAATTTCTGTTATTAAAAGAACTTATAAAGAAAACAGCTGTTATTTTTACATCATAGAACCCTAAAAATATTATTTTAAAAATAAAATACAACGTTATAATTAAAATAAATGGTAAAATAAATTAATATAAATGGTAAATTTGTAATATCATGCATGTTGCTTAGACTTTTTTGATGTGTGTAGTTCCTAAACAAATTTTTTGTCCCTTCTTTAAAAAGGAATAAGATTATGACAAACCTGCTGTTCATATGGAATGAATGCTATGTTGATTTCCTTTAAGGTTTTGATATATTTAGCTGTTGGACTACGGGATAATTCATCAAAAAGAACATCGGGACAAGCTGTAAAAGTAAATTAAAATGCAAATAAAATATAAAGCAACAAAAAAGTAAAAGGTGTCTAAGAAATAAAAAAAAAAGGCTAAAAGTATAAGTTAAACTTAATCTAGTTATAAATTAAAAATAACAAATTTGCTTTTTTCAATACTTGTTACACAAATAGCATAAGTACTAAATTAAATGCAGGTCTTACACACACATAATTATCTAGCTGGCTTGTCATTGAAATACAAAATACTTCCTAACAATAACAAAATGTTCCAAATACACTTTAGTTCCTGATCATAGAATAATAAACAGGAAGTAAAAATTAATTGTAATTTTATTTTTGTACTAAATAGGATGTTGAGATAGAAAGTGTTGCAAATAGGATATTAAATATCTAGGGCAAGGTAACAAATACACTCATTGCTTTTTTATTACTTATACTCTAGGGTAATTAAAAAATGTTACTATTATATTATTTTGACTAACCTTCAGTAAAGAAGACATGGGCAGCGCGGTACATAATTCGATTGCCGACTGAGAAGTCATTTATCAAGGCATGTACAGATCTCTCGCAGGGAGTTATAAGATAGATGCCATCCATGGTGCATAAAGGTTCTCTCTTCTTGTGAATATCTTCAACCACTAAAATTTAGAGGACTTATTTATTAATCATGTTTATGTTATCACTGACTAAGAATACTGGGTAAGATCTCCTCAGGATGGTAGCACCTGGTACCATCCTGAAGAGATCTTAAAAGGGACTAAATTTAGTCAATAGGCAAAGTTGAGACTATAACTATTCTTTGCTGATTAGGCAAAGATGTGACTGCCTATTCTTTGCTAATTAGGCAAAGTTAAAGCTTTGTCTATTTAGCAAAGAATAAAAAATATTAATAAATGAATGAAAAAGATACCAGCTGATGGCTTTAAATCTCCAGAAATAAGAAGGCAGTTACCCTCCTGTAATATAAAATCTTTAATCCAGTATCCTTTATTTATCCCATTACATTATAATTCTTAACTTACAAGTTATGCCCTCTGCTGAGATGTCGTGCATTTTGCAACAAGCAGACACCATCCTCATGGATAGTTGATCTACCACCAAAATTCTCCATTCTATTTTGTCTTTTCCTTTTGAGCGATACCGGATCACCTCATTCATAATCTCTGCAAATTAGGAAATTGTTTTATTTTAAAATTCTCATTATCACATAATCAATTATTACAAAAAAATAAATTTGAAAAAGTGTATTGAAAATTAAATTTTCTCACTATTATTTTAAATTAAGGTCTTTTTTGTTGCTGGGGCTACTGTTTGCTATGGCATAGAACATAAAGTTACTAACCACACTAATTGAGATCAAAAGATATACATATGAATAAATAAAAATTGCTTAACAATAATGGGTGAAATAGTTGAAAATTATGTCATGAATTGAGAGTGGATGGATGAGACAGACAGAGGAAAAATGAGCAGAGGACCAGAAGGAGTAGATCAAATTTGGGAGTGCTAAGTCCATCAGTAAATTGATCATGACTGACATAGATGTCATGAATGAAATAAATAAAAGTAATGAGGTAATTGGACTATTTAAGAAAAAATTAAGCAATAATAGTTGAATTTAAAAATAATACTCTAAATACTTTTTGGAATTTAAACAGAACAATACAACATAGATGCAAGTTTAATCAATTATGAGCTATGGCTGAATGGAAGAAGAGTGTGATGTGGGGATTGTATGTATATAACAAAAGTACATAATAGTGTAATGATCTTTACTTATTTGAATTTATTGTATTTAAAGTATCTGAGCATGTAAAAATTTAAAGATATTATTATTTTTATCATAATTTTATTGTTAAATCCATGTTAATGTTAAACATAAAGGTAAAAGAAATCATTTTATTGTTGGCTTCGTCATAATCGCAAAATCCTAGATGACGTCTGTTTTACACCCCACCCACCCCCTACCCTAACCAAATGACGAGAAAATCAATATTCGTACTACATTTTTTTGTAGTATAAATTGTTGTAATCAGTTAACATATCAATAACGGTAACAAATACCTAATTTACACTCCTTTAACTACATTAAATTTAAACAAGACATGAAGGCATTGATAAGTCTGTAATTCTTTTGTAAGTAGTACAGAAAATTTGAATTGTCTTTTATTCCCATAATGTTTCTCATAGTTTACATTTAATTATTCAACTTGTATGTCAAAAACCAAAATCTGGATAGATACATAAAAGCTAAAGACTGTTTCCATGTAATTTTAGGGAATAAGGTGTAAAAAAACAATATTAGTCATCAGTGACTAAAAAACATATTTTGGAGCAAAGTGTGCAGCATTACAAAAGCAAAATTAATGCTAAATTAAACAGTAAATATCTGTAGTCAAATTCCAATGTTTTAAAATGTAAATTCAGGCATATAAATTCATAAAAATATATATTTTAAAACTCACTTTGCCCGACAAGTGCTTTGAGAGCCATCTTGAACCGTAGACTAACAAAACCACAGAATACATAAAATCAAGAGCAATAACAGTGACAAATACCACAGACTATATAAACGCTATCAATACGAAATGTCTTTGAGAGTTGACTCAGTTATTCTTTTGAGAAATTATAATAGTTAATCAATTCTAGACAATGACGAAGACTATATACACGTGTAAAGTAATTATTACATAACCGAACAGTATCCATCTATATATTTTTATGGATGGATACAACAATAATTAATTTTTTCCATTGCTTTTCGATGAATTATTTCCATCTCATTGAATAAAACATCATGAAATATTAAATAATATTATTTATAGAAGAGTATTTATCAGTATTACAATATCAATCAGTATTAAGCGAAATTTATAGCGTAATAATTATTTATTACCAATGATGCAATAAATATCGCGATGATTTCTTTAAGGCAACATCATCCTTTTTTTAGTAAATGTGTACAATCATATTATACATACACGGAAAACATTCATACCAAAACTAAAATGTTCATAATGTCTAAAAGGTTTTGCATTCCGAGAATATGACATATAAGTAGGTACCTATAGCGCTACGGGCGGCGGCGGCGCGCCCATGGAGGGAACGCTGTTTGTGTATGTTTATCAACTAGCCTATTGCAGTCCACTGATGGATATAGGCCTCTCCGAACACGCGCCACAGAACTCGGTCCTGCGCTTTCCGCATCCAGTCCGACCCAGAGACCTTTATGAGGTCGTCAGTCCACCTAACTGGGGGGCGTCCTATACTACGTTTTCCGAGTCGCGGTCTCCACTCCAGGACACGTTTGCTCCAACGGCCATCGGTCATGTTTACTACCTAATAAATAATTTTTAAAAAACCTCTCCTGGACTGTTATTCAAGTCTTGTGACTCAGGGATATTCAAAGACATCCTGCGTAGGACTCGAAACAACGACCTTACGCACAGTAGCTGCATATTGCATATACCTACAACCGCTACGTCATCGTCATCGAGGCAGTTACAATATCATGTTGTATTTCATTCATTCATTCATCTCAGCCAATTGACGTCCACTGCTGGACATAGGCCTCCTCCAAATATTGCCACCTTGTGCGGTCCTGCGCCTCCCTCATCCATCGGCTTCCCGCCGTCCTTACGAGGTCGTCGGTCCACCGTGTGAGGGGTCTCCCCACCCTGCGTTTTCCGGTACCCTGTCACCACTCCAGAACCTTTCTGCCCCAACGGCTGTCGGTTCTTCTATGTGGCCTGCCCGCCGCCACTTTAACCGGGCAATCCGGAGCACTATGTCGGTCACTTTGGTTCTCCTGCGGATCGTCTCATTTCTGATTCGATCACGCAGGGAAACTCCCAACATGGCTCTCTCCATTGCCCTCTGAGTGACCGTTAGCCTTCTGAGAAGGCCCATAGTTAGCGACCACGTCTCAGTACCATATGTCATCACTGGCAACACGCGCTGGTCGAAGACCTTTGTCTTCAGACACTGCGGTAATGTGGACGCGAAAATACGTTTTAACTTCCCGAACGCTGCCAAACCGAGTTGGATTCAACGAGTGACCTCCTTCTCAAACTTGGACTTACCTAACTGGACTAACTGTCCCAGGTAAATATATTCGTCTACAACTTCGAGTGTTGAGCCTCCAACCGTGATTGGAGTGGGTACAACATGGACATTTGTCATGATCTTGGTCTTGTCCGTGTTCATTTTAAGACCCACTTGTTGAGAGACTCTACTGAGATCATCGAGCATTGTGTTCTGGTCCTCCATGGTCTCAGCCATGACCACGATATCGTCAGCAAATCGAAGGTGCGTGATATACTCCCCCTTTATGTTGATGCCGAGTCCGTCCCAGTCTAAAAGCCTAAAAGCATCTTCCAGTGCAGCGGAAAACAGTTTCGAGCATAGGACATCACCCGGTTTTACTCTTCGCTGCAACTGGATAGGATGTGATAATTTACCCTGTAGACGAACCGACATGGTGGCGTTTTCGTATAGGCACTGCATCACTTCGATATATCGTTGGTCAACTTGGCACCTTTGAAGAGACTGCAACACTACCCATGTCCCGATCGAATCGAAGACTTTCTCATAGTCCACGAACGCCAAGCTTAAAGGCCAGTTATCCTCATGTTGTATAATAATTTATAATTATTTTACATTTTTCATAATAAAGTTTTTGTAACTGGAAACGCCTAAGCTCATATTTATCCTGGTTATTTAACAGATAAATTTAAAAATCAACTAAAATACATAAAAATATTAAATATTATTAGGTATGTGAAAAAGATTTTTTTCTGCTAGCCTAGTCAATTGAAATATCATGACAAAGAGTAAAGAAGTAAAGTTGCGCGCGCATTTTTTAATGAATGAAATGGAGGCGGGTCAATAACGAAGAGAAAGAGAAGTAAAATATTGGCATCTCAACTAGCCTTCTTTGAAGAGAACGGAAATTATATCGAGTACAGTCACACACAGTCAGAGTTAGTATGATGGTAGATAGATAGTAGGGCTGCCTACTGTCAGTTTTTTATGTGCTCGTGTTGGATGTGGAAGTGTCGATGCTTACGGTTTTAGTGGTACAATCACGTGCGCGTGCGTAAAGCAAAATAGAACAAGTTTTTGATATATTTTTGTTAAGCTGTCAAAGGTAATTTTTATAATAGTTTGAATACGTTTTCTTATTAGTATTTAGCATCCAAAATAGGTAAAATAATAAATTAGGTACATATATATTATTAGAAAATAAAGTACCTCTCAGTAAAAAAATATTATTAGAAATATTATTCCTTACCCTCTAATTTAAATCTTAAAGATTTGTTATTTACCAACAGTACAAATAGTACTACAGTTTTATTTAAAGCTATATATTCGTATGGTAAGATAAAATATAATTCGTATTAAGCAAAACATGTTTTGTTAATATATTTACAATATTGTAGTCCATTACTATAGAGTATTAATTAGTAAAAATATTATTGAAACAGGCTTTATTATTTAATGGTGGGTTTTAATAATAATAGCTCACGATTGATTTCATACAAATCAATTTCTATTTGCTTGTCTTTAACTAGCGATTGATAGGTAGGTTTCTATATATGTAACTCGTAGGTAACTCTTTGTAGACTATCACCAGCCAGCAGCAAATTTCTCTTTTACTATTATAGATTACTTTATCGTTAAAACTTAAATATACCATCATTGAACTTAAATCAATAAATAAACAATTTATGTAGTTTCATTAAAAAGTAGGTAATGCAGCGTTTATGAAAAGATATTTATATAATTAACTTTGATAATTCTTGTGATTCTTGACTTATTTGTCTTTTTACCGACATACAGTTGGTGAAAGTGTTGTGAAGTCCAGTGTTTGAAACGCTCGATCAGCTATGCTATGTACCTACAGTGAAATGTAAATTAGCAATGTGCGTTGCTTAAAAGATATTATTGTTCTCAGTGTTTGTTATTAAGTGTGTGTTCAAGATGAGGAGGGATGATATTCGATTGGTGATAACGTATCCTTGTCGAGCAGAGGGTTGGCTCGATAGATGTGGTGAGTACCTACTAATTACTTATTTATCTGTCAAGTAACAAAGTATCGCGGATTTCTAGCATAAAGTAGTCACGGTAGAGTTCTATTCTTTTTTTACGGAAAGTGAAAAATTGGGCACTTATATAAATTATCTTCAATCTTGTTTCGTTTCACGACGTTATAGCTGACCACATATTAGCTGGTATGGTTCCATTCCTATTTTAGTTTGATGAAATAATCGATTTAGGTACTAGAATAAAGAATAAGTTTTCTGTATTCCATTAGTGCCTAACTAAAATTAATTGCGGCCTATCGCGTGTAGGTTTAACCAACGAGGTTATTGTTGGTATATTATTATCGAATATAATTTTATGTGAATGTAATTTTTTTTCATACTATTACAGTTGGAATCGAATATCGCTTCTTATTGTACTGCCAAGCCAATTGTGGGCACAATCGCTTCTTCTACTTACTTACAAGATTTCGCAGATATTAAATATCTTGATCAAACAGATGCCCTAATTGACAAACTTTAGCGTCTCTAAATTATATTATTGTGTTTCATATTTTGATCTCCACAAAAATGATACCCGAATTTCACCAAAAACCCACGTAATGCCCAGCCCCCTTCGGCCATACTTTTCTTTACAAGAGATTGTAATACGATTCTTCCTTTTACCTAAAACATAAGTTTTCTTTTCTCCATGAACCACAAAGGTTAAATAGAAAATTATCTCTGCTTACTCCAGCGTATTCCACAGATTTCTGCGACAAATCTTTTGCCGTACAAATTGTCTGGAGGATGTTACAATTTGAGATAAGGCCGTTGATTGTACCTACGTTCTGTTTACTATAGGTAATGTATTTAGATACATCTAGGTACATATTACCTATACGTATACATATTGCATTGTATACAATACAGAGTTAGAATATTATTAACTAGCTGATGCCTGCGTCTTCACCCGCGTTGTATTTATTTAGCTTAAATGTTATTTATTCTACACCCTAAACTACCTATAAGTATTCCAAATTTCATCAAAATCCATTCAGTAGTTTTTGCGTGAAAGAGTAACAAACATTACCCATCCATCCATCCTCAAAAACTTTCGCATTTAGGTATAATATTAGTAGGAAGTAGGATGTTAATAGTGAAATAATATTGGAAATCATTCTGTAAGTGTAGCTTAAGTATTATTAGTAAGTATAGGTATTCCTGAAAATATCTACCGCCAAACATCGGTTTCGAAGTGGCAGTCTCGTATTGCTATAAAAATCATGCCATTATGGAAACTGATATTCTTATTGTATACACTCAGAATGTCAATGGATGTTTTAATTGTTCAATGTGTCATTCACACGCGCTTTTTACAATTTTATATACGTCGAAGTCATCTGTACAAAATGATTATCTCGTTTTAGAATACTTACTTTATAACAGATTGTATCTTTCATGCGTTATGTGAAAAATCCGGTGTGTATTAAACCAGACTAGTGTGAACTGGTTGCTGTTGACGAGTGACGCCAGGAAGACTTGAAGTACTGACTTTGTTTCTAAGGACAATGAGTTAACATTACAATGAATTAAATTAAAATTGACAAAACAGACGGTTAAACCCTACATTTACATATGATTAAAACACAAGTGTTTGTAAAATTAAGCGGTTCCCGTCAATTCTCCCTAGGTCCCTTCTTAACGAAATACCATAAAATAATTGGGAAAACCTACTGTTAATAAATAAAACCGGTCAAGTGCGAGTCTGACTCGCGCACCGAGGGTTCCGTACAAACTTATTAATTTTCTCGCCAAAATGTGATGACGTCACGATCAGCTGTCAAAATTCTATGACGTCACGACGTAGCTGTCAAAAAAAAAATTCCCGCCAAAATTCTATAACGTCACGTCTCATCTGTCAAAAATTCTATGTCGTCAGGAATCATCTGTCAAAAATTCAATGACGTTACAACTCAACTGTCAAAAAATATTTTCCCGCCAAAATTCTGTGACGTCACGACTCATCTGTCAAAAATTCTAAGACGTCACGTCCCATCTGTCAAAAGTGACAGCTGTCAAAATCATTTTCCCGCCAAAATTGTTTGACGTCACGACTCAGTTTTCAAAATTCTATGACGTCACGCCCATCTGTCAAAAGTGACAGCTGTCAAAAGAACAGGTGTCTAAAATATTTTCCCGCCAAAATACTATGACGTCACAACTCATCTGTCAAAAATTCTGTGACGTCACGACTCAGCTGTCAAAAATTCAATGACATCACAACTTAACTTTCAAAAAATATTTTCCCGCCAAAATTCTGTGACGTCACGACTCAGCTGTCAAAAATATTTTCCCGCCAAAATTCTATGACGTCACGACTCATCTGTCAAAATTCTATGACGTCACGCCCATCTGTCAAAAGTGACAGCTGTCAAAAGAACAGGTGTCTAAAATATTTTCCCGCCACAATACTATGACGTCACAACTCATCTGTCAAAAATTCTGTGACGTCACGACTCAGCTGTCAAAAATTCAATGACGTCACAACTCAACTTTCAAAAAATATTTTTCCTCCAAAATTCTGTGATGTCACGACTCATCTGTCAAAAATTCTATGACGTCACGCCCATCTGTCAAAAGTGACAGCTGTCAAAAGAACAGTGTTTAACACAGAACAGTGTCTAAAATATTTTCCCGCCAAAATACTATGACGTCACAACTCATCTGTCAAAAATTCTGTGACGTCACGACTCATCTGTCAAAAATTCTATGACGTCACGACTCAGCTGTCAAAAATATTTTCCCGCCAAAATTCTATGACGTCACGACTCATCTGTCAAAATTCTATGACGTCATCTATGACGTCACGTGGTCACGTGACCCAGTTTTCCCGCCAAAATTCTATGAAATCAAAATATAATATGATTGAAGTAAAAATTTAAGTTTTTCGGAATTTTCCCATTACATGTACTACAGGACCTTGCTTCATGCCAAATTTCAAGTCTGTAGGTAGACTGGAAGTACCCTGTAGGTTTTTGCTCTTACCCCTCTAAATTTGCGACAAAAACAGCAATATCTCTTGATTGCGTTGGTTTAGAAGTTTGAATTTTTTAGAGCACTAAGAGGCATCAGACCTTAGTATTTGGTGAAAATTTCAGCTCGATACCTCCACGCGTTCCTGAGATAAATGGTCTTGACAGACAGACGGACGGACGGACGGACGGACAGACGGACGGACGGACAACTAAGTGATCCTATAAGGGTTCCGTTTTTTCAAAACTGGTACGGAACCCTAAAAACAGGAATAATACGTTGAAAAACCTGAAAATTGAGGGGAATTGGGAACCTCCTACTGTTCTAAAGTGGACAAACGGTTTAGCGAATTAATTTTTCTTCAATTAACTTCTGTTTCTGGACGGTAATCGGCGTCGATCTTGTTCGACATCATCAAACAATTTTTGAAATTGGTCCAACAAAGATTTGCACTGTGTTGAACGAATCAATTGGGCTTAGTCATTGTATCCGTTTATAAAAACTGAGTAAGAGCTAAAATTAATTTAATTGTTCGCTTTGTTCTGTGGCTAATTACTGGCAATATTCTACAACAACTTCTTATAGCAATATCAAACAATATTATAAGACCCATTATTCATTTTAATTGAGTTGTATTTTTTTTCTGATTTTACGTCATTTTTATCAGAGAGAGAGAAAAAGGTTTGCAGTCCTTTATTCCCACTTTGTTCAATAGGTACGAATGTTTTGGCGAGGGCTTAAAAGCCACGTAAATCACCGAGGACTCGATGCCCTTTTTTACTTTCCCCTTTCTTTAAAAAGTTCACCAACGCGACATTAATAAATTTTGGTAGTGTGAGTAATAAAACAGGAATAATAGTACAAAGAAGTACCTACCACATATTTGTAAAATCACCTATCATTATTGTAGTCAACTTAAATAATATTTGAGAATATGAAACTCCTTATTTAAGTAACCTCCTCTGGGGAATCAGAAATCAGAAGTAAAGTGTAAAAAGCCTTTTATCGGCGTAACATAACACCGATGTGTAATTAATAACTTAAATGACTTTAATAAGTAAATTATATTAAATAGAGTAGACAAACTAATAAAGTAATTTGAGGGGGGCTATCACTTTCTACATCAATACTTAGGGAGGTGCAAGAAAAAATATAAAAAATGTATATTTTACCTACCTGTATATATTACATAAATGAGAATATGTTAATGGTTCTTATTTCATAATACACGTGCGCGTAATGCCCGATTTACACATCGACAAGTACAGTGGCGAGTTAAGTAGTATTTTAAAATTAAGTTGATTTAAATAGATCTCCATCCTATATTTTGGCAAGTTAAGTACGAATTAGCCCCCTCTCTCGCGTCTCGCCAACTTAACTTGCCAAAAAATAGGATGGAGATCTATTTAAATCAACTTAATCAGCAACTTACTACTTAACTCGCTACTGTACTTGTCGATGTGTAAATCGGGCATGAGGCATACCCTGTAAAGTTTTAACCACACACGTTGGCTGTAGTCTACGCAGTTATGACTTGAAAACAATTCTTTACAAGCAAGTACATGTATTGAATTGCAAATCAATGCAATTCAATACAAATAGTATCATACAATGTTTGTTGTTACAAAAATAAATTGTATAATATTCAAATTGCTGACTAATGAATATTAACTTGAGAATGTTAAAGATTAACTTGGGAATGAAGGACAGTGAGAATACTAAGTGTTTTCTCTTCTACAATGTCACATTAATATTAATTACATCAACTCGAATCTTTATATACACTGCTGGACCTTATCGTCAAGAGAGTAGCAGGTCGTTCGCGTATGGCCCACTTACAGTGAAAACTATACGCGCGCTCTGTGGTTTTCTATCGAGTTTCGGTCCATCAAGCCGGGACCAATTGACTAACTTTCTAGCCCCCATTAAGGGACTGCTGGTTCCGTGAGAAATTGTTAGCTAAAAGTAATTAACAAATAAGGTTACTTGTTGGATTAGAAAACTCTACAGTCATTCGGATTGCAAAATGTGCTGAGCCCTTCGTAATTAATGCAATGGTAAAACCAAGTATTACTTAGTTTTCTAGTAAATCTTTAAGCCATAATAATTGGTAAGTATTGTTTTCCTAGAAAAGTAAACATGATATTTTGGATTGCATATTATTGACATTATGTTATAACGTCACCTCGCCCGAGGTCATTGGTCGGAAATCCACGCAGGATAATAATTTGAACGACTTACAAATTATTCTCTTACGTCTAAATGTCTTTCATTTTCGTTGTTTGAAATTTGTATCCTTTTTCAGTGAGTCACTTTTTCCGGCATTGTATTCAACTCAAGAGTACCTACTTAAACATTATTTAATTTATTCACCGTTAGGTCATAATAGCAGGCTTTTATGTTCTCTTGAGCATATTATTATGATGCACGAACGTAGCATGATTAAATTCATCATCACATTTAATCCATTAGACTAAAATTCAAGTTCTATAAAAAAACAAATCTTGTCCTCGACCTGAAATACTTACTACCTATTCGATAAGGAAAAGTAACTTACACAACACTATTAAAGTAGTGAACCTGTTTATCATCACTTCATCGGATTTATTTCACCCAAAAACGTAGTTAATTTGAACTAATAATTCATTACACGGGCCAGTAAATATCTAGCGACAAGCATGTGTGTTTGTTTACCGAGGTGTAACTTTATTGCAGTTTCTTACATCATTAGAATACCACCTACTAATTCATTTACATTATTCAATGATCTACTATGAAATATTCATATTGCAAAATATGTAATAGGGGTGTACGTAAAAATAAGTCTATGGGTATTTAGTTTTCAAAGTATACCTTTAGGCTATCAAAATTAATATAAAGACTTCTTAGATACATACAGTGTTTTTGTATTTCTATGGAAGAGTTTTTAAAGTGAGGTTTATACCTTTATATCACCTCATACCCCTCACACATTCACACAACGCCATTTTGTCATAACCTAAGCAGAGCCTCTACTGTTAGTAATAATCAACTGATAAACTTAATTATAAATATACTTTTTTTATACATATTACAGATAGAAAATACTCAGAATGCTGCAAACATTCATATACACAACATTCATGTTTCTATTGAGCGGTAATTTAAGTTACTTATAGAACTCTGCAAAGAAACCACGGACTATAACCACTATTACACAGAAAGCACCAACAGAAAGACCATAAGTGACGTAATTTCATTTCGGATCGGCTACAAAGATATATGTTCATTTTACCGAATAAAACCAAATTGTAAATGTTTTGAAATTAGTAAAAACTTCAGTACCTAATTGTCAAAATATTAAGAACTATGCTTACGTAGAACAGCAAGTTTCTTACGTCGTTGTACCAACATCGGTATTCTCTTGTTTTCCATAATTTCTTTTGCACTAATTTGGTTTGGCATAATCGTCCTCGCGCATAATATAATTATGGTTACCACCCCGATATAGATCAATCCGACTTGGATAGGTTAGGTTATTCTTTAAACCATCCTGAAGTAGGAGAGTCTGTATGGGATATGAAATTATAGCATTTAAAAATATGGCAAACATTCGTAAACAACCTACATCACACACGCAGATTAAGGGTCTACCTTTATCCTCTATTCATTTGATAGCATTGCTCATGGATTACTTAACTAATTATTAATACAGTATTACCAGACATTATTAATAGTGATTCTGATTAGTTGCAGTACGATGTCGTCATTCAAGAACCTTTCTACTCCAACGGCTGTCGGTTCTGCTTTATATTACAATGTGTTATAATTAAGTATTTCACATTTACTTTACATATTATTACTGCGATATGAAGCATATTATATTTCATATCTCTTACACATGAACACGCACTGTTCATATGCGTAAATGTGAAAATACATGAATTACAGAAACGCACACATTACTGTGCCACACGTGTAGCTACTAAATTTCAGAAAATTGATGAGTACATAGAAATAATCACTGAGCATCTTCAAATGTATAATTGTACCTTTAGAAGTAGATAATAACATTATTTATGTAACGTAAGGCGATGCCGAACGCACTTCACGTCTAAAGATTGTCATCTTCATTCGGCATGTCGGACTCGAACCGACTAAAGCAACAGTGTCTTTCCCAGATATCTTATGCAGGGAAGTACAGGTAAGCCATCGAAAGGATAACCCTAGAGTCTTACGACGGACATTGATCGCCTCAATGCTACTGACATCGGGATCAAGGCGATTAAACCTTACCTCTTAGCAAGCATGGATAAGTAGACAATAACGCTACTCAACAGATTTGCTTTAATAGAAAAGCAAAACCGATTCTTGCCCGTGTTACTACCAGTTCTACTACCAGTAGTAATACTGTTAATTTTTTTACCTTTCTTACTACTGCAGTAGTAAGTTGTCAGAATGGTAATTATAATTTACCCGTGTTACTACTGCTCTTCTTTCCTTGACGGTGCTACTACCAGTAGTAATACCAGTAATTTGTTCTTCCTTCTTACTACTGCAGTAGTAAGTTGTAAGAATGGTAATTACAATTTACCCTTGTTACTACTTTTAATAAAAGGAAAAGAAAAGGAAATATTCAAAATAAAAATAATTATTTATTTAAAATGGGCAATGCCACAGATTAGCTTAACATTTTTAAATGAAAAAAATTACTTATAGTTAACAAAAAAGTTTTGTATTCTTAATAACAAAAAAAACCGATAAGTAGTAGGAAACCAGTTGCATAATGTTTTGTTATAATTTTTTTTTTAAATGTCTGATATTGTTTTGTTTCACATGTTTTGTTTTTTTTTTCAATTATGCACACAGAGAATTGAAATATTTGAAAATGTCAAATGTGCGAAAGAAAGTGTAAGAACCCTCTTAATTTTAGGAAAATATTGTTACCGAAGATAAGATAACTAATGTTTATCCTTTGGGTACGGAACCGTAAAAATGTATATTTTTAGGGTTCCGTACCCAAAGGATTAAACGGGACCCTATCACTAAGATTTCGCTGATGTCTGTGTGTCACCTCAGGCTGTATCTCTCTCTAGCTATCGCAACTTTTCTAACGCGTAACCTATAGAGATTTCTTTATTAATTAGTTGCATTAGGATATTTTGTATATTCTCATCATTTAATATAATTCGCTTTCTCCTTAAGTTAAATTGCTTGGCAACGATTTTAATAAAGCTATCATCCTTAATTACATTTAACAACCTCATTAAAGTTTTGTTATTTTTGTTAACGTACTTATTTAATTTTGAATGATAGCCTTCGAGAACATTGTTAGTTCGATGTCTCATGCCAAAGACACTTAATAAATTTAAATATTTCTCTCTAATCCACATGCGTTGTATGTATTTTATAAATTTTTCCAGGGTAGGCAGGTATTCACTTTCTGTTTTTATGTATGCCCACCCTTCCAAAAGCATTTCTGAGGGTAAGAGTGGTAATACGGCACATAGCGAAAGTATTCTGTTTTCGGCTTTACATCTTGATTTACCCACTAATGCTTCAGCTTTTCTCCAAACACAACGTTGCCAATGAAAATAGCAACCAACAATTTTTATGGACGGAAACTTAAGTAAAAGCGCGTTAATATTAGCAACCTCAAAGTCGCAGTGAAATATTTCTGGTTTGAATTGAGGCAGCTGTGATTGTATCATATCGTACATTTTTTCGTAAGCAATCTGAGTCTTATAACATAATAAACCGAATATAATGGGTACTACTTTCGTTGTAGTGGCAGTACTTCCGATATCGCCATGAATGCTGACGAGTTCTTTAAATGGTGGCGGACATGCTTTGAATGTCGCGTCTATGAAAAATTCAGTTATATTATGTATGACTTCTCTTGCCTCTGAGGTACAAAATAAAAGTATACGATCACCTTCAAAACAGTAATCAGCAAGAACCATATTATAAAAGTTTTTAGGTACTTGTACCTCCTCTGATTTATTAAAAACTGTTTTCATAACAGCAGATGTTTTGTTACGAACATCGTACAGTGAATGTTGGATGTTTGTAAAGGACGGAAAATTCCTAGCCGAGTTAATACCCTCTTCAAGTACAAATCTCTTTAATGTTCGGTTGTACAATTTTGTTATCGGTTTATCACTTTTAGTAACTGTATCCTTTAATTCCGCTATAGACATTGCAATTTTGTTCTTCTCCAAATCAGGCTTGCATAAATGACCCATTTTTCGTATCACAGAGTTGCCCTGTGTAAATTAGCATTGGTCAGCGAAGGAAATACATCATATTTTTTTAATTTAGGTAAGTAAGTATTTATGTAACGGTTTACTTACTTGCAACGTTAAACTTCCAGAGCATTTGTCTTTTGTGATATATGAAGCGCATCTCCATATAACAGACCCGTTCTTATAAAGTTTTAGTTTGTAATACTGATGTCCGTTACATATTAGTATTGTTCCTCCTTTTCTTTGTATAAATTTAATATCTTCAATATCTCCACTCATAATAATAATAATTAATTATTTTATTATACAAGACAAACAATAAACTATAATTTTCACACAGATCTATGACACATGATGACATGTGTATGTTTTTCCTTTTCCTCAGGCGTAAACCAAGAAGAATGAATCATATTTATCAAATGAGTTTTAATTACAATTTATTAAAAGTAGTAACAAGGGTAAATTGTAATTACCATTCTTACAACTTACTACTGCAGTAGTAAGAAGGAAGAACAAATTACTGGTATTACTACTGGTATTAGCACCGTCAAGGAAAGAAGAGCAGTAGTAACACAGGTAAATTATAATTACCATTCTGACAACTTACTACTGCAGTAGTAAGAAAGGTAAAAAAATTAACAGTATTACTACTGGTAGTAGAACTGGTAGTAACACGGGCAAGAAAGGAGCAAAACAATGAGTGATTTAAAAGTAACTGTTATACAAAAAAAAACTACATAGTCCATAAACGTTTTGCATATCTGCAAGTAGCTTTTAAATTATAATAGTTGACAAAACGCTTTGTAAGGAAGTTCCATCCTGTTCACGAGCAATACCTACATTCACGATTCATTCTAAGAGTGCCGAGACAAGTGCCGTTACTTTAACACTAACTTGGATAGAGAGCCAGGCACGTGCCACGCCTGCGAATAACATTTGGTAGAAAGTAAATTCTCGAATGCGTACATTACTCGCGTTCTATTGGTACTAACCGGAATGGACTGCTATTTTCAAGTTTTTTTTGTCGAGTACTTAATTATAAACATTTGGTAATAATATCTGAAGTATGTATTTAGAAAAAATATTCTTATTTTTTTATAGGTGGAAAATAACTTTATTTTTGTGTAGGTATCCTTAGTTGAAGTGTCTTATTTTTGTAGTAATTAAATACTGTGTAGTATTTACCCTAAATATGTCTTGTCGCATGTTACAAGAGTGCGTGGCAACAATCTAATGAATGTTCGGACTGAGGGGTTTGTTGCGACGCTCGCAGGGTAATTACTCTACGCCCCTAGGCGACGCTTTAAGGGGCCCAGTGGAGTTTCCTATAAATCACGGCTAACTCGAGGCCGCTCAAGCTCACGCTATCGCAATCTGAGCTTAATTGTTTCTATTTAACATACCTGATGAAGATACACTTTTGGGCTATAATTGATGGATGTTAGACAAAGTTACAGATTATAAAAGCACACATTAATTTGATTACAACTGAGAAAAAAAAATATTACGTCACTAGTCGTGGAGTTTTAGCAGAATATCCAATTAACAACTAGTTAATACGTATCATTGACATTGAGTGATTATTGTGTCGAAGTAACGTTGCTGTACCAGATATACCTACCAAAAGCTATTATACTGAATCTATGCATTTTTAAAATACATATGTTGATATAAAGTAAGTACCTAGGTAAAAAATATCGTGAAAGCATGGCTAAAAAATAAGCTTGGTTAAATTGTCTGACTTATTGATCTAAAACTGCTTATTGTGTTATTATACCGGTACACAAATCTACTTACAATATCGAACTATAAATAAACAGACAATTAAAATAAAATATATTATCCCGTTAGACACTAAAATAGTTGTAGTTGGGAGTGTGTTTCATGATTGGGCACGGCTCGCCCCGGTACATTTCTGTTCATCTGAATACACACCCAAGTTGCATCACCTATAGTGACTATTAAATGTTACGCAAACGTCAACTCCTGCTAAATTAAATTCAAGCTGTGTAAATATAACGTTTCATTCTCATTGGTAGCCATACTTTGGCTCTACATTTTACCGTTTAGAAGCCTAAAACTTGCATCTTTCTGTATTCCATCTGTTAGATATTCTAAATAGTTATCATTTGTGTTAAAATTGGATGTTCACGATTGTAATATTATATTTTTACAGTGACTAAGTCATAAACCTGTTATCACTTTATTGATGAGTAACAACTTGGTTACATGCGTTACAAGTGTTATAATAAGAAAATTGTAATTATAGTTATTAAGTTTATTATTTACTTAAGTTATATGATGTTCCGGAAACAATGAAATTAACAACGTAAACACGACTTGTTTTCCTTTTGATAAATCTGTATGATAATGATACAATGATGATGTCATCAACAAACTGGGAGCGTCAATGTGAAATGAGTGTTTAGAGGCAAAGGTGGGACCATTGACGTTGGTGTACTTGCCCTTTTATTTTATAATTTCCGTACCTAAATTACAATAAGGCGATAATGTATGAAAATTAGCATTACGCGATCTTAAGTTCTAAATTATAATAATATACTTAACGAATTGTTGAAGAAATACGTTATTGAATCGATTAATCGATCTGTATTCGAGATATAATCAAAATTTAGTAAGAAGAAATAGCAGCTGTTACTTTAAATTAATATTGATACGCGAAATAGAAGATAATCTATTAACAAAAATAGAACATGGTATAATCATGATAATGAAGCAGATAAATCAAGAAGTAAGGCATATTATTCAATTAGACAAATTGAGAGGTCATGGCATCACTCGTCCCACGGCAAAGAGCTTATCAACAAAACTGGACCGGGGTCGGCGTATAGTCCACAAAGTCCATACAAGTGGAACTAACTAACCGTTTTAATACTAATTGTGATTTAAAATTAGATAATATAACACATATTAAATGTCTCTATATCCTGTTAGAATCCTTAGAGTTATATTATTTCCCTTTCAAGTAGATAATATTATCCAAAGAGTGATAAATTAACTTGGAATTGACCCGTAACATGAAATCCTAAGTCTTAATTCTCAAAGTTTCGCTAATGTTGTTCTAATGCTATCTTGGATAATAAATAAAGATAAATAAAATGTTGTGGCACTCCTTCCACATAACCTTATCACACGTTCAACTAAAAGTATTGTAGTATCTACTACTTACCAAAATCTAAAAAAAAATAAAGCCAGGCATAATCTTTAGCAGTCGTGTAAGTCTTGTAATAAGTATTTTGTATCATCATTAATAATGTTAGATTTTCTAGACTCTACATTATAAAATATGCTTATTTAGTTTTATTTGGTTTTATTATTATGAATTTCGAAAGCGTAGTGACCTTGTTGTTATGTAACGAACACAACAACGAATATATCGAAAAACCTGTAACCAAATTAGGCATCTACTTTTTAATAGCTAATCTGGCTTATTTATTTTATTAACTTAATGAATAAAAACAATATGATTGTTCAGGTCAATTTCTTACATTTTGAAAAGTTATCTATAATAAATATCAGACAGTTGTTTTTATTAAACAAAGCTATACAACATTACGCTATGTCGAAAAGGAGCGGAGTTTCAGTATATAGAAATAAAAGTAGGAGTTAAGACTTTTAGTAAATTATGAATTGTGTAAGACATAATGTTAGGCATGTTTGTGTGCACAAATAAAACTTGTTTTAAAAGTTGTTGATAAACTGCTACTCGGTAGTGGTAGTCGTGACGTTTCTGCTGGGTAGGTACAAATATTTTTACTTTCACTTTTTACATCGTGATAAGGCGACAGGTCCAAACATCGTTACCAACACACTTTTATGGCAGCGATTTTATTTGGTGAATATAAATAATAACACGATGAATGTCAGAGTAATGCCCTTCTGAAATAATCTGATCGACTATACGTTTAGTTTTAAGATTAGTTTTGATTCACACTTAGTTTGACTTTTTTTACACAATCAGGGGAAAATACTAAACCAATTTTGATTAAGCTTAATACAAACAAAGTACGCGGAAAACCTGTCCACTCTTAATTTTCGCATACTTGACGAGCGACATTGCATTGTTGATCTAATATTATAAACTTTTCTGACTAATATATTATATTATGTTGTTTTAACAACGGGCAGGGGATCATAGAGTGAGGAGAGATTGATCAAAAGTAAATTTAAGTCAAGACAGAATGGCATGTATGTTGTGTTTATGTTTGTGAAAGACCATTATCTGACTCTACCTCAGATAGATTTTGTAACAGTTTTTGCGTAATATTAAGTAGTAAACAAAATAATATGATGTAACTTTATGACGATTCTAGACATCCTTACATTTGCTTTTTTAAATATTTAGACTTAGTTATTCAATAAAAATGAGAATGAGATAATAAATAGGAAAAATATGTTTTTGTTTAAACTTACGATTCTAACAATAAAATTTAGGTAAATTAATTCACCTATTTAGATCATATTGTGTATTATGTAGTATGAATGGATAGGTTAATGGACTTGAACTGAATATTTTTGTGACAGGTAATAAGTACTTACTAGTAGTACGCAATGGAGCGCGTCGATTGATGTTTGAGCTCAAATTACTATGAGAACGCATCATTATGAAATTGACACTTAATTGTCTGCGTGGGAGATAAGGTGATTTGCAACTAAATTTTAATGCTTCGGTAAAATGTTTATGCATTTTGATGAATATTGTATACCCATACAATACTCTTGTATCCGTTCTTTTGTACACAACGACTATAAGTTGTTTGTTGGGTTGTGTTAAAAGAGCCATTATTTTAGTATGTATATGAGTGACTAACTGTAGCACTTGGCTTGTTTATTGAGCTGGCGTCGATTTATATTTTACGTAGAACTACATTATTTGACATAAAGCCCTCTAAAATATTGTTATAAAATTTTATTTTTATTAAAGTTAATATTTGGCAAGATTAAGCAACAAGAATTAATTTAAGCTTATATATTATGCTTACAGTTTTGTGTATAATTATTACAAAATTATAATGCGCAATTAATTTAATTTATTAAAATATACCTACCTCTTTGTAATATTTCGTACATTGCCTGTGAAATTAAGTGCCTACCTAGTTGTAATTTATCTCGTAATGTAAGGTTTCGTGACACAAGTTCATAACATTTCATTTGTGTATGTTGACCTCGTAATATTATTAATTGTATTTTAACATTCATGACTTTTCTCGGTATTTACATATAGGGCTTTTAATAGTACCAACCTCCATAATATTCTCGTATTGGTTCCTTTGCTGTTTTGTAACGACGAATTATAATAGGTACTTAAATTGTATACATGGATAGAATATATAAAAGATCGAGCCAATAAAATAACTGCGTTCAGTAAGGTTTAATGTTCTTAAGTATGAACATGTATCTCTTTATCCTAGCTGAAATGGTTGATCTAACGTCTGCAACGTACTCGTCTAATCTACAAACTGACCACTGTTTTGTATGTAGCCAATTTTTCAATTTTAATTTTACTTACTTAAAATTGTATTTATTGGCCTATGTCTAGCAGTGGACTGCAATAGGCTGGTTGATTGATTGAAAATTGTATTTGACCTTTTTTTTATAAAAAACACGGCATATCTAATCTGATGTAAAGCGCGAATACAGTCCATAAATGAAGCCAATGAATAGTTAGTCCAAAATTAACTTTACTCCGTCGTCATCGTATTATACGCCGATTTGGCTAAATGCTTCTTCACACCACGATTATAGGACCTAATATCATAAGATGGAGGAAATACGTAACTTGTAGTTTGTTTCACAAGGTGCTACGTTTTCATTTTATTTTCATACCTAGCTCTACCAGTAGGTATGCTTTATCCCCCTTCCATTTTCCAGGTCGATGAGCGTGGCTATGGCTTACGTTAGTCACTTACTATCAGTAGCTTGCACGTTTCTGTTTGTTCCGTATTTGTTTTAATGTTTTTTTCTGTTATAATGTAATTTTTTTTTTAAATAACTTGTAACATAAGAAGCAATCGTGTAGCCACTATCATTCTTTCAATAGAACGTGCGTCGTCGTTACCAACTGTTTATAATTTTTCAACTAGTACAATAATAATTTGTCCTAGCATGATGAACATTTGGATTGTAAACAGTCTGTAGAGCCTATGTAAGAAAAGAAAGTCGGTTGATATATGGTACGTTCATAATTACACTCTTTAAAGAACCCAAGACTCAGAGATGCCCATCGTTATTAAAATTGTGTCATTGAGTAAGGGCCTAAAGTTTGGATGGTTTTTATACTTTGTTGAATTTTAGGAGTTTATATTGTTAGTAATTTTCTTTTATAAGTCCTAAATATTTATAATAAAACAAAATATTTATTTAAACATCTCAAACCTTTTTCAACACGGTGCAAAATATCCTTTTGTGAATATTTTAAGCATAATTTTAAGGATTCGTGTTATGCATCGCGCCACGCAGGCGGGACACCCTTGCATAAATCCCAGACAACAGGCCTCTTTCGCCTTTCACCCTCCGAACCTCTATACCTACACTTCTCATTGTGTACAAGGGGCAGCGACCGTCATGTAGAAATTGGAAGCACTCTCTCGTCGCCATGACAACGCGACTTCCCGCGAATATTGACAGACGCCAATGTAGACAGAGTGAAACAACCCTCGCCCGGTCTTGCCTACGATCATATTCTTTTGTTAGAATTAATAGCCCTAGAATGTTGATGTGCTCATTATTAGGTGTCTGCTTTTGTGTGATTCCGATTGGGGGATTATTTTACGCAATTGTAAAGTGATAAAATGTTATTTCAATTTTTTTTGTTAGCTATTCAATGATCAACACGCATGTATCATAAAAGAGAATGATAAACTAAATACCAAATCGTATCTTATATTTAATTTTATGCTACTGGAGTTATCTCAAGCTTTATGATCTTCAAAAGGAGAAACGGACGGATGAGTTTTATTACCAAACCTATAACTTATAATTAAGTTTCATGTTGCGAGAGTTGGGTTACTTCCTGAATGTTCGATTATGGTATAATGTTGCAGTTACTTCATGCATTTATAAAAAGAGGGTTTACTATTTAATTTTCAACTTATTATTTATTATAAACGATGATGTCCCCAACAATACATGTAGCAAATATTATTTACCCCCTGCAACAGAAGATATTATAAGTATTAAGTATATTTATAAACAGTAACCGATCTTTGAAAGGGTTTTTTATATCGTTATATAACTACAGTCTTTAATAAATTATTTCAGGTTAATAAATGATAGATTCTTAAACAAAACAAAGCTGTTCAATAGGATTTTCTGTCAATACTTGTGCCTCAATATTTTTACGTGTTTTTATATTGCAACCAGCTTTTTATAGCAAGCAGAATCAAAAGAATATTCTTCATAGTCGTACTTTTAAAATGAAAGTAAATTTAAAAGGCTTTAATTACCGTTCCTTGTATTTTTACCTATTATGACCAACACAGATATTCTTATAAAGATTACGTAATATTGAATAGTCTTTAAACATATTATTAAAATACTCAATTATAGTTAGGTACTTACATAATATTGTGATGTCTGACATAAAATAAGCCAATTTCTTATTGGGAGATCTATCGATTTTGCAACAAGATAGATTTTTAATACAACAAAATGTGCAATTAATAAACGTTGTATCTGAGAATTTTATCGTCCCACTAAGCCCTTGACACGGATATTGAAATGCAACTCAAAGTCACTGGACTGGATTGTAAATAAACCGCCGTGTCAGCGATGACTACCTAATATAGCATTGAGGACTGTATCAGCAAGTGGCTAGCGGCTTGCATGCTAATTACATTTCTATTCAAATAATATTAAATATGAATCCTAAATGTATGACGGTGCCAAACGTATGATTTATGTGTCTTGTGCTGAGCTTTTTGCACAAAGCTAGAATATAGCAGTGCAATAAATGTATGTTATATGTAGTTCCTATGTATTGGTTTTTTAGTTCGTGAATTTTCATTATGTATGTATCTGTGGCTAAAAGTTACATACCTACTATACTTAAAGTTTATAGGAAACTTCTATTCTTAAGTCTTTAAGGAAGGATTCAACGTTTTGGTATTTTTGCGTAAATGAAAATGATTCAAGTCAAAATCAGCAAGAAATATTGAGAAAAGAATAGGGATTCTCATATTCGCTTCCTAGTTTAGTGAAACATAATGGTTCTCATATCGAAATTAACTTTGTGCACTATTCACAAAAAATATCTATTTAACTGGTTGTAATTAATCTTCGTATAAGTTTCTATTTCTCAAGATGTAAACGTAAACCAATACAAATAGTTTTCCGGTAAAAGCAGAGCTCACCCGAGTCAGAACTTCCCAGAAACCACCTAGAAATGGAAATCAGGTAATAATCATGGGTTTCTCTGCAGTTTATCTTGTTTACTGTGTTATAGGTATGTATGTAGATCTCAGTAAACATTGTAGCCATTGATTTGCGGCATTGGCGGAGATTACCAATACCACAGCGTTTAACTCGTAAATTGAAATAGGATGACCATGTATTGTGTTACTATAGGTCTCTATAAGCTAATATAGATGACTTTAATATTACGTCGTTCCGTTTAATCACTGAGTGCAGGCACCAGTGTCCAGCCTAGCGTATAACTCAATTTCTCTCCGAGGGGATTGCCTCCCTAAGCTCATCTCGCTGCAAATGTAGGCAATTTTCATCACATGAAAATTTTATACAGTGAGTCAACTGGGCCCTATTTATTTAGTATTTTCAAACTACTTTTCTGCGATTGAAATATTTTATAAAATAGTTACAATTTTCCTTATGTTACTTTTAACTTAACTTTTTTAACTACATACTTATACTTATTACAAAATCAACTAAGTATCTTTTTTTTTATTTTTACTTTGAAAGAAAGCAGCATCGTCACATGTTTTTAAGAGTTTACAAAAGAGTATATAAGTATAAGTATTTATCAGTTATCTAGTAACCATTGTACCAGTCATTGGTGTTGTGTAAATGCGTAAAAAAAGAAAGACGGAAGTCAATTCGACCTACTCTACCATACAGTGTAATTATGCATAGGTAGGCATATTTAACCATAAAAGAAACACACATTTGAATGTGAAAGAATAATAAAGAATAGTCTATAGGTCATTTAATAAACTTTGTCGATCACTTATGTGATCAACTCATTTACACAATAGTTTTGGTAGCGTTGGAGACAACAGCTGTAATGTTATTATTACGTATTCACTCGAATTTATTCCCTAAGTTTACTTTAAAACTCCACAGGCGCTGCACAAAATTCAAATATTAATTTTCCCCGTTTTTTCACATTTTCTGTTGTTTCCTTGTTTCTTTTGGTCAAAGCGTGATGTTACGAGTATAATATAGCCTTCCTCGATAAATGGTCTATCGGTCTATCTAACACTAAAAACAAAATTCTTTTAAACAAACATCATAGTATGATGTATGAAACGAGTTTAATCTAATTATTAGCTTTTTCTTTCAGTAAAGGTATCACTGATACTGAAAAAAATTGTATGCAGGAAGGTTACCTGCTAATTCAAGTTTTGCTTTTTCCTTTTTTATTACAATGACACATTATGGCATTGCACAGTTTAGCCACGAATGCTTAAACGTAGATACGGGGTCATCATAGCTTTTATATGAATTTGTATTGTTTTACTATTTATGTATTCAAAAGAGCATTTTGCATGGGAACCACACAGTGTGTATCTATTATTATTGTTTTACCGCTATGCAGAATTAAAATTATTGACTATACCATTACGGGCAGGCAATTATAGTGTCAACTGTGAATTTGGTTATGTGTTTAATTTCTTAACATTTTGAGGGGAGTACGTAGGGTGCTACTAATACCTTTATTATTTTTACGTTTCTGTTTCGTGTTAAAAGAATTAACGAACCCAAAGCTAATAATTATATGTAATTGTTAAGAGCGTTTATAGGGCTCACTAGCGCCGCCAATAGAAAAAAAATCATAATTCGGAAATAAGATAAATAATGTTAAATGTTGATAACAAAGTCTTGAGAAAAGGCAATAAAGTATTTGTATAACACACTCTCAACACTTCAAATGTTTTTCTATTAAATAAATATTGCATTATTAACAAAAACGGCCGTTTTTTTTTCGAATGCGAAATTTAACTAATTAAAAAACATTTAAAGTGTTGAAAGTGTGTTATACAAATAATTTATTGCCTTTTCTCAAGACTTTGTTATCAACATTTAACATTATTTATCTTATTTGCGAATTATGATTTTTTTTCTATTGGCGGCGCTAGTGAGCCACGTAAAGGCCCTTAAATTCAATATAATAAGAAATATAGTGCCAATATTTTGTCTAATGTTATGTAAGATACTAGGTAGTTCACGTCTTTAGTGAAATTTGAGGTATTGCAACAGAAGGGCCCAGCATATTATTCGAGGTGGGCAATCAATTTATTTAACGTTACCTTTTATAGCACTATTCTTACGAGTAGGACGGTCAGAAATATATAAAAAGAATAATGGCCTAACTGTTCACTGAGCAGATTAACCTAAATAAGCAACAGAGTGCCTTTTGAAAAATCGCTAACACTGGAATGAATATGTGCGTGTTTTGTTCTCAGGTACGATTACACTAACTACAACAAACTATTAGGTTATCGGGATTGTGTTTCTGAGTTATGTATATGTTACAGTCAAAACTCATTGCCGGTCAAAACCCTTTTTAACTGCATAAAACAGTCAATAGTGGTTTTGACCGACGTGCTTAGTCAAAACCCTTATTGACTGTTTTTTGCAGTCAAAAGTGGTTTTGACCATCGATGTTAGTCGCTGCCGCGGCACGCTCGCTTCGCTCGCTCGGCTCGTGCGTCCTTTGGTCACCATACTAACCTAACCTAACCAACTGTTTCGGACTTTTACCTTAATATGTATTAAAGATCAATTTTCAATGAGTTTTGACTAACATCGATGGTCAAAACCACTTTTGACTGCAAAAAACAGTCAATAAGGGTTTTGACTAAGCACGTCGGTCAAAACCACTATTGACTGATTTTTTCGGTCAAAAGTGGTTTTGACCGGTTATGAGTTTTGACTATAACATATATAGTTAAATTAATATAGGTTTATGAAGTTTAAGGTAGTCAGCGGTTTGATAGAGCGGCGATTACCACTGAATATAATCCTTAAGGTATAAAAAATATATTGAAAAAACCGACTGCGACCCCTAAACTACTTAATGTAACTTGGAAGAAGAAGGAAGAAGTATACTTAGCCTTTCAAACAAAACAAGACTTTTTAAAATCCATACTAATATTATAAATGCGAAAGTAACTCTGTCTGTCAGTCTGTCTGTCTGTCTGTCTGTCTGTCTGTTACTCTTTCACGCCTAAACGGCTGAACGGATTTCGATGAAATTTGGTACAGACAATCTTTAGACCCTGAGAAAGAACATAGGCTACTTTTTATTAGCAATCATATTATATTTTGATTTCATAGAATTTTGGCGGGAAAGCTGTGTCACGTGACCTGTGACGTCATAGAATTTTGGTCACGTGACCCGTGACGTCATAGAATTTTGACAGATGAGTCGTGACGTCACAGAATTTTGGCGGGAAAATATTTTTTGACAGTTGAGTCGTGACGTCATTGAATTTTTGACAGATGAGTCGTGACGTCACAGAATTTTTGACAGATGATTCGTGACGTCACAGAATTTTGGCGGGTAAATATATTTTGACAGCTGAATCCTGACGTTATCACAATTTGGCGGGAAAATAAATAGGTTTGTACAGGACCCTCGGTGCGCGAGTCAGACTCGCACTTGACCGGTTTTTTAAGCTGTGGGTCTGATATATCTAGAGAGCTTAAATTCGTAATTGTCAACTTATTTCATCATAACAGCCCATTAATGTCCCACTACAGGGACGAGCCTCCTTCCTTGACGGAGGGATACTTGGCCTACTAATAACACGCTTGCAGACGGATTGGTATAGGGTTTAATTTCAAGTTTTCCTTCTTTTTATTTAGTGAAGATAATAGGTATTCACCTTATTTGTTAGGCACTAAAGTGACACACCTTTGCTTATCCTATCCTACTAATATTATAAATGCAAAAGTTTGTGAGGGTGGATGGGTGTTTGTTACCCTTTCATGAAAAAACTACTAAATCGATTTTGATAAAATTTGGAATATAGGTAGTTTATGGTGTAAAATAACAATTAAGCGGGTAATACCGCGGGCATCAGCTAGTTAGTAAATAAATTACGGAGTTTTAAGGTAATGAACATTATAAATAAAAACACAATGTACACCGAACCTTCTCTTCTTGGAGTCGGTTTATAAAAGTCTAGGACATGTCCTACAGTCGTTGCCGGACGTGTGGGACCATACTAACACAATGACCTCATCGTAACTGTTATGCATACAAAGCAAAAAACTGTTTAGTGTATAGCACCTGTTGTTTGGTACTTTCATTATTGCGCTTTTCCGGCTAAAATACTTACATATATGTGTACCTCTTTAGTTACATATTGAACAGTTTAATTTTAGATTTGCCATTTGTATAGTTTTTTTCTCATATCATTTATCCGACTAGGTAGAAGACCTCTTCCGTTCTAGGAGAATCTGATCTTAAATACTTCGTCAGTGCTCACTTACATATAAATGCATACATAAAAATGTGTGTTACCTTTCCTTTTAAGATTAGTTTTCCTTATATATTTAGGAAAGCTGAGCTGCTTTATCTGACATTTCACGATTATCATATCATACCTACACTTAGATATTCCATAAAAGAATAAGGGAAATTGTATGTAGGAAATGTAGGAAAAACTAAGTATACTACGCTGGTTGAACGGGTTGTTTTCGGGTTTTGTATCAAGGTTTCATTCTTTGCAGTCTGCACTGATAGTTTAGTATTCAAGTTGTCATTTATGACACTCCCAGGCTGAGATGGAGTTGCGACTTTATGCTTAGTCCGTGGCCTCACGGACATAGAACACCTGGTTTTCATAGAGAAATTGCCAGTCATAATATAATTATATTGCTTTGTTTTTATGCACAACTAAATGGCTTTATGTAAAGTTATCTCGGAGGGATGTTCACACTCATTAGGCGTAAATGTGTGCTTACAGTATAGAATATAGGTACTGTGTATTAATCCGGATGAGAAGAGGTGGTCGACTTCAAATTAAAAGCGAATTACTGCTTTTAACGAGTCTATGTTTAAAAAGGGAGGAATTTGTTTCAACAATGACAACAGCAATAGATATCTCAAACAAATCTAAACAAACCTCTAATCCTCTAATCTCAAACAAATCTAAATCTGATATGATGAAGTGTTTAATAACTATTCAAAATACAAATTAGAGACCTTGTACCTACTGAATGCTAAGCGGCAATGAGACTGAGTATAGCCTTTAAGATTGTATCATCTATGGTGTGAATTAATTTTGAGCATAAGAGGCTCTTGACACATACCGACGTCAGGAATTCTGAGTCATAAGAAATTTTTGTTAAGGCCAATAACACTGTAATGGAAGTTAATGTCGGCAATTCACGAAATTATTTAAAAACTTGTTACTTAATCGTGAGAAAAACAGTTTTTTTTTATTAATTAGGTCTACATTTGCGATCTACAATCTGAAACATATTCATGGTGCCCGGTGCGTACAATGGTGTAAGGATCGTTAGAAAATCATTAGAAAATATTATAATAAATCTCCTCACATTCACAAAACACTTTCTAGTCCTAAACTAAGCAGAGCTTGTACTTAACTATAAGCCCTTTTTTTTGTTAGATTTATTAATTTTAGGCATTTTTAGAAGTATGCGAAAGACAGCTATTGCACCGTATAAAAACTAAAAAGAACGATGTTACCCACCTATAAAACTTTGTTGTTGGCATGAATTTAGTAGTACATTAAATACAACAAAATAATAAAAATGTAGTGCATTGTAGCGCCATCTAGTAGAGAGTAGTTAAAATATAAATAGTTACTTACTCTTAGTAGTACAGTACTGCAAGTATAGGTGGCGTTCATTTTTATGATGTTGTTTTGTACGAACATCAAAAGAGGGCACTACTTTATCGTTCTGAATTTTTATTTATAATATTATCATATATTGCTAAAAAAAGAGGTTCTATTAGGATATTTATTCGTCTTATAAAATATATAACGACTTATATGAACTAACGTACAACTACGTCTTTGAATTTACATACAAATGCTTAAATTAAAACGCTGCTGAATTTCCGATAGTTGTAGTCGTGTTTACAATTTAGTCAGTAAGTAGAAATTAAACAATTACCAGTAATAGTATTTTCTAAGATGAAAACTTTTGGAGTAAGAGATTGATATTATTGAACAAAATATAATATTATATTAATTATAATAATAAGATTGAAACAATAACGTATTTGTAATGGCTCTACACCATTAAATACGATTTTAATATCCGCCCTAAGTATTTCTAACCTCAGGTTTATTACGCCATAATATCCTTTATTGTTAGATCATTGACATCATAAATATGATTTGTACGTAGATTATTATTTACTCTAGCTAGTAATACGCTCGTAAACCTTAGAATAATATAATAGGCTTAGGGTTAAGGCATGTTAAGAAATATTTAATTCGACAGTTCTACCGCAAATGTAGCCTCAATTGTTGCCAATGAAGCTGTTGTTGAAATCAAAGCGTCCAATAAACATTGTTGGCTAAAATGAATTATTACTTTGATTTACACATAATAATTTTATTATTTATAACCTGAAACTGTCTGACAAAAAAAGGCTAAATACTCCCCTTTGGAATTCCACTTTTCTCGTTCCATGGCTTCTGCCTGCCAATTACTTTTGATAGCAGCCATTCCGCCACCTCCTCATAATTATTAGATAATATATTAATTACAATCAAAATAAATTGTTCTTTTGACACAAATATGTTTATTAATCAATTAAAAAAAAAGTTCTAATTCGAAACTCTTTCTAAAGGTTATCAGAAAAAAAAGAAGTTGTTCAAGTTCAATACGTTAAAAAAAAACTTGATTGTCAAAAAATTCTTTGACTGTTCTGCTTATGACAATCTTTTTCTTGTATGCGCTTGTTTTGCTTAACAGGTCATTGTCTTTTACACTTACATAATGACTGAACTTATATCAACCTATATAACATCATTGTCAACCTAGGTCACGCCATTCTTTAATATCAATATTATTCAGAATCGATTACGCTAATACTTAATACTTGTAGATAAGGCATTCCTAATACTAGTCGTTTAACGATCTCATTTAACGAACTCTATTGCCATTATGCTAACATGATTGTTTACTTTGCTCTATTTCAGTTTAGTAGTAGTAGTAGTAGTCGGCTATTCTAATGACAGAAAAGTACCTATTTATTAAAAGATTTTAATATCTTGGGTTCTGGATCTTAATCTATATCTTGACTTAATTTATTATTATATTTTTTATTATATTATCTTTATTTACATTTTTCACAATTTATTACATTTTTAAATATAAATATAAAAACATTTAAAAATTATATATTATTATATTATATTATTCTCTGTGTGGTGACGGAGTAAGAATACAATATGTCACCACCCCATCTCATCCCATGGGTGTCGTAAAAACCGACTAAGGGACTATCCGTGAATATTATCTTAACGAAATAAAAAGAAGGAAAACTTGAAATTAAACCCTATACCAATCCGTCTGGCCAGCATGGTATTAGTAGGCCAAGTATCCCTCCGTCACGGAAGGAGGCCCGTCCCTGCAGTGGGACATTAATGGGCTGTTATGATGATATTATATTATTAAATGTAGTAATAGTTGTAAGTACCTAAATTAGATTAGTAATTTATAGGTACAATGAAAATACCTACGTGACAAAGATGACTCTAACTTCATATAATAATACATATTCTTGTTTAAGTAAAGGTTTAATAAAGTGGCAGTAAATAGCCAAGTTTATCACCTATTAACAAAATCTACTTATGTAGAGTCAATAATTTGTTGTAAGTGATATTGGTATCGTGAATAGTAAATAGTTATTATACGTAATCTATGTAAAGGGTGACCAAAAAGTATAAAATGTCCAGGTATATTTACTTACAGTAAACTTAAATATTGACCGAGCACTGACGACTTACCATCTGCCGTGGAACACTGCGTAAACAAAAGCTTCCCGTGTGAAATATCTTTAGTTAAATAAACTTACTAACTTAACCCTGTTAGCTATAATCAAGGATAACTAGGAATTGGTTTGAATTTTGTTCGAGGTTCATTAAACTGCTTTTAACAGACCCTCAGACAAAAAGAGGTAGAGTTTCCAAATTAGGTTGCATTTAAAAAAAAAAAGTAATTTCTTGATCTATTGGACAAAGTCTTTTTGTTTTGAACGTGAGCAATTAAATTGGTTAATTCACTTTAATTTAAAAAATATGGAATTTCAGTAAATGATCCATATTTACGGAAACGAAATTAAATATTATGTTCAGTAGCAAAGCTCTGCTTATGTTCGGTGTAGGGTTTTTTTTCTTAACTATTTACGTTGGTTTTAGTTTGATAGTTTCTATTCGAAGTATAATAACATTATTGTATTCGAAAATACGCGCTTGTGTGATAGAAAACATGGTTGAATAAATTCTTATCAAACGTAACTTAATGCTAACAAATAGACAAATTCGATAAATTTATACTGATTTTGAGAATGTATTATCATTGAACAGAAACATGTAGGTACCAAATAATTTAAAGATTTTATGTAAGTAAAATTAGCGTCTGTTTTAAAAATGTAAAGTCCTGAACAGTACATTTAAAACGCAACTTAGCAGCTGTAATTAGAGTAAATGTTACAATATCGGGTCCTTAATCGTGACAGACCATAATGCTTCAAGATAAAGAGACCTTTGACTTTTTAATTAAGCTCTATTAAGCAACACAATAGAATTTCCTTGCACAGTTGCTAAATTCTTGGTGTGAAAATACTTAGACACATCAAGTTAATTTGTTTTATTTTTGTCACAGGCATTGTGGTTGTCTTTGCTCGTTGAATGCCAAACAGTTGTATGCAAATAATAAATAATGTAACCGGTCTGCCGCTTGAAATAAACGATAAAGTAACGTTTATGTGCGACGACGACATAGCAAGCCAAAGCAGTCACAAAAAGTTTTTTTGCGTTAAAATCTTTAAGTATACCAATCTCTCTCTACGAATATCCATATTCAACAGTTATCATGGTGCTGATGTGCCCTATGTGACTATAATGGAACAATAGTTTGAATAGTAATTTTATAAAATGCACAACAATAAGTTTTTAAACATAAAACATTGTACGTAGTCCTGTTGAGCCCCCGTATAAAAGTTCTAGTGAAGGGTAAAAGTGACAACAACTGCCCCATACAGATTTGATTCAAATTCTTTGTTCACTAATAGTTTACCAACATGAATATAAAATAAGTTTGGTTTGTATAGAATAGTTGTCTGTCACAAGTGGTAACGGTTTACATTGATAGCGACCAACTGCGAACAGCGAACAGATGAGCGGGTCTTTTGGTTTATGTGGCGTACGGGCTCGGGCTCCGCGATGTATGTGCGCGGGCGCCCTCCGCGCAGCCGCAAAGCTGCACAGAACACCAGTCGTCGCGAGTGCGATCCGCCACGCACACCTCTCTGACGCATTCGAATTTTAACCGAAACATTCGAAATTTAAACGGTCTCGGTTGTCTATCAAAACAGTATCGAGTAGTGTCAAGCTTATGTCTAGTGTCAAGTTCAGTGTGTGTTTGGTACAAATATTGTTTGTTTATGTTTACTGCTGTGGGTGTTTGATTTTTATGTGCCTTTTTGTGAAGTGTTTAATGTTATATTGTTAATTTATAAATGAAAAAGCTTTTACACGGTCAACGATCCTGACACATACAAACTAGCCGATACTTTACTGTAAAATAATAATATAAAAATACAATTAACAAATGTTATTAACTACTTAAATGAAAATAAAAGTTTAATAACTGTAACTTAACATTAAACTTAAAATTATACTATTGTATGGCTTAGATAAATTTAAAATATTAGGTCAACTTTTAGCGATGTAATTAATAGTTCGAAAGCTCTCCTAAAACAGTCGGGAGTGTTTACAGTAAACCGGACTACCTGCTTCTCTTGTTGGTGCAATACAGCCATAAGTGGGTTTAATACCTCATTTTCGATAACAGTTACCTGAGTTACCGTTTAATTTAGAATAACTAATAGGTTTGCTCTCTCAAAATTATTGACTTATACCTAGTTACATATTTTTAAATTGTCATAAGTTTGGTTAAATACTTACATTCTTTCATGTGTTGATTATAGAATGATGCAAGATCATTTTAAATATTTTTTAAAGGGAAAGTGAGGAGACGAACAAGTTGCTCCCCTGATGGTAAGCTTTAGACTTGCCTATACCAGACACAGAGAAACTTTGTCTTTATAAAAAATACCCCAAATATCTCTCCAATCCGGGACACAAGCTGTTATGACCCATAGCCCTGTAAATGTACCTTCCACTGACACAGGGTAACATTTGAACAAACCTGCTTAGGTGGATTATTCTAGCGGTGGTACCAACCCGAATTTAAAATTACGCGATGAAAATTAGTGATATATAGATAGATTAAATAATAACAATGAGTGTAATGACCCTTGTTGATATAGGTAGTAGCAGTTATTGATAACGTAAGTTCTTTATTTCTCCGAGATCAAACGTTTTTAATTATGTACCATAATTATGAAGTAAACAATAGTAGCCGGTTATTGCCATTGACTATACGAAGGTTGCAAGGTTTGCCTACCAGATTATACGCGTCTATAAAATATCGATCACCGTTGCTAGGTGCTCGCCGATACTAACAATAAACCTGGTTTATAATCCTCAATAGCCAATCATTTCACTGCTTACCATACAACATGATAACTTGGCCTTAATTCAGGACTCTCTGGGGACATTTTCTAGAAGGGGACCGGTCGCACCTGGCGTCTTGTCTAGGTCAACTTTCATAGGAGACATTACAAATCACAAAATGCTAAATATTTATTTATAATATGTGATGAGCTGACATCAATTAGAAAAGAAAGTGAATGCCATAATTTTAATGAATATAATAATCAGCAAATTAGAAAATAAAATAAATAATAAGTAAAATAAAGTTTTTTACTATTCTATGGACTTGTTCTACATGTATTAAATATACGCTTTCTACGAAATATACATATCTAAACTTTTAAATTTTACTTTTCAAATATCCGAAGATAATTCTAGATCGTTGTTAAACTACTTATTAGAAATTTCTAGAAATTATAATTGTATTAAGCGGTACTAAAAAAATTACAAATCATCTTGTTCCTTTGTATCGAAATAATAGTAGTAAAGCCATAGTTGATGTAAGGGTATAAAACTCAAAGCTTAGTACGTCTGCTCTGCACTGAAGACCCACAAAGCTTTTGTTTTGCAAACGTTTGTCTGCTTTCCTCATTTCTCGTAAATTGTACTGTAAATTAGTTATTTAAACACCGACAACCTGTTGAACTCAAGATATTTTATATTTATCGAAAATTTTTGTATTGAAATAATAATAGTTCTGCGATAACACATAAGAATTCTGCTATATCGTAATGATTTATTATGAAGTCGGTTGACAACAAAATAGTATACTTACCTTGTAAGAAATAGTGCATTGGATATAGGCTCGAATCCCATTACTAGCAGTAAGTAGGTATCTAATGCTAAAGCGACTATTACATTTCGTAAAGTATGATTATTTAATTCTTTAGAAAAGTTAGGACTTGACTTCGTAATGCAGTTTTAAATCGAAATAGATAATAACCAATGTTTTCATAAAAAAAGTTAAACCAGGGGCCACCCGTTTGGGAATTACAATGTAACAAAAAATACGCAGAACGATAATAACTGAGCTTTAAACGCGAGGGGTGTTTTACGCCTAGGGCTGGAAAATAATAAAAAGCAAGACGTCACAATGTCATCACTACAGCTGTATTAGTAATTCACAAATATGTACCGCTACATAAAAAAACAATCTGTCTGTCCGTCCCTATCTATATAATATGCTTAAATTTCCATTCAATCGCTTAAACCTACGCAACGGATTTTATAGAGCTTTTTTCATAGATACTCGTAACGTTATTCAAAAAAAAGATTTATATTTAAATGTTCTACATTTAAATATAGCCTTTGCAGTAGAATCTTATGCATGTCATGCATAATATTGTACTGCAAAGCCTGTGCTGGTTGCTAGTAACATAATAAGTCAATCAATCAAATTGTTTCAAGGCATACTTTAATATATTAAAACCTTTTATACAACTGTATTTTAAGTAATGACAGATATAGAACATTTCCTTCCTGTTGCTTAATGGCATAGGCACGGGTGTAATAGTGATATGATTGCTTATTTTCGTTCATTGATATCTTATACACAGTATTCATTGGAGTAATTGAGACACGTTCGTTTTGTAGCGAGGCAATGGCTTAAAAATGAAAGTATTCTGGGATAATTGCATTCTACCTAAGTAGTTGTTTAAGATTTATTTTTGTCAGAAACATCAAATTCGATGTGAAATTTAGGAGAAATTAACTGGCGGCGGCGCTTGAACTCTACCTGTTTGTAATAGTGTGTTTTTATTGTTATTGAAATCGACAGTAAGTAAAAATAACTGTTTGTACATACCTGCTCTTGTATTTATGTTGTCTAAGTAGCCTTTATCTTTGTAAACTACTTTGACAAAATGTTTTATTATTATTACTACTTCTTCGGAACTTTTGTGATAACAAATATTCCTGGCCTGTCCCCATATAGACTTCAATAGATTACTTACATTGTATGAATAACAGTTACCGTACTAGTCACTTATTACTTATTAGGTACAATTTATTTCTTACTATAAATTGTATAACGACAATGAATAATTCCTATTGCGTTTTATCTTCCCAAGTTCCATAGGGCCATTAATGTAGATGTGGTTATGTACAACCAGTTTGTTTGTATTTACGCATAGTTAAGATTTGCCTACTTAGAACATATCAAAACTTCAACGTAGATTGTATAATACGAGGTTTTTATGAATCCCAAAGTTATAAATCACTAGGAACGTGATTGTGCGAAGTGTTCGTGATTCAGTGGCAATATTAGAGGATTAGTTAGAGACTTTTTTCCGTCACATTGTGTACAGTATCCGTGGTCACGAAGCCGCATCTGTTATTATCAAGCCGCCAGTAACAATTTCAACGTACTTACAAAATAATTGCGTTTTCTAAGCACGACTCCCAGGCGTTGACCCTTTATTCACTCAGTTTAACATTTTGTTCAATAGTGGGTAAACACTACATCTTTGCAATGATCAATCTTTTAAACTGCTTTTACATCAGTCATACATTTTTTGCAATACATACTAAGTATTGTATATAGCAGATAAAGCACGCAGTGATAAAGTATAAGGTTCAAAAGATGGTTTATTTTAGATCACATTATTCTGATCTAACATTGCGCCTTTATTCAATTACAATCTATTTGCCTTCATACGGGCTCTACTTTTTCTTCTCACAATTCAATAATTGAATTAAAGTGTGGGTATTGTCGATTGATGAACTAAAATTTATCCTTACTTTATTCGATACTATATTTTCACTTCATATTCTCCCTGACTAGGAATACCGAGAACTGCCACAAAGAACATTAAGAAAATAATTAATTAGATAATCTTGTGTGGATTGTTCAAATGTTTCGTCTTTCTATCATAACAATTCGATAAAGATAATGTAGAGTCGAAGAACTAAAATAATTGTGCCACCGCCGCACCGGGTTGATTTAACCGAAGTAATTCCAACGTGCACATACGCCTACTTAACTTTTTCCAATGCATCTTCCTGTGTCTGCTTCGTTCACCAACTTCCTGAAAATTTAATTTCATCGTTCAAAGAAAGAGCAACGCGTGCGGCTGCACGCTGCGAGCTTATTCATACTAATTTACAAAGTAACGAAGTAGATTAGAGTCCGAAATAATTTGAACGTAACGGTCCGGTCCTCAGCGGTCGATACGATGCCGTAACGTAATGAACCTGTTACATATCTTCAACCCGTCTCAAATACATCCGCTAATTTCAATAGATACTTGATTGTATGTAGGTGCGTGCTTTAGTAGTATTATAAATAACTACTTTTAGGTTGTTATTTTGATTGGTAATGTAAATATCCTTAATCAATTATTTATTTACTACAAACGTTATTGCTTCATGTGCCTACAATTTAATCAATATATTATGTAGTAGTAAATATTATCTCGTGAATGACGTTTAGGCTTGCTGTCGTTATTAAGAAATAGTACCTATTTCTTAATAACGACAGCAAGCCTAAACGTCATTCACGAGATAATATTTACATATAACTCTAAAGATATAAGGTACCTCTATCAATTAATGTTGACCCACTTTACAACTTGGAGCCATATGTAAGTGTGTTTTACTCATTACTGAACGGAGACGCTTTATCGATTTTCTGTTTACGTCTGGTATTAACTAAACAGAAACTTTGCATTAAGTACCTACACTATACTACGTACCATTAAGTTATTGCTGTAAGATTATAAAACAATAAATATTGAAGGTACTAAGGTAACTGTAAACTATAAATATGGTAACTGATAGAATATAATTAAGCTACGGTCATTTCATTTAAACTTCCAATAGGTACTAATAATTTTAATGCATAGGTTAAAGTTATTTTATTTAACTCAGGATTGTTGACTTTGTCAAATTAATGCTCACAGTATAAATATAGACACAAACGCCACAAACAGTAGTAATTTTATATTATTTTTTGCAGCTTGACCATGATAGTGACATAAAAATATTAAGCTTTGCTTAAGCTATACGGGTATATTTTAGTGTTCAAAACATATCTAAACAGTGTAAACATATCTAAAGAGTGCTGTGTTGTGATGGTGCCGGTCAGCGATGCCGGATTGGCGATACAACGTTCTCTCTACGAACGAGGCGTTCATCGACAATGAGGTCACTCCGGTCCGAGATCCTCTCATCGCCAGCTACCCTAGACGTGCCGACCGCAGCAGGCCTCTACACACTTGCCCATACACCACTATATTTCTAGGAGCTCGGTCTCATCATGCCCCTTATAGATTACAAGCCTCGCAGAATGACCCATATGCAGATGTTTACTCTGTTGATCGGTCATCAAATCTTACCGATACTTCAAGTTTTGCTCGATATGAAGACTGCCGTCTCCAGACTGACGAGGCTTTGTCAGAGACGGATGATGCTTATACCACCGAAAAATTAGCAGAAAATTTGACGTTACAAGTTCATAAAGTGCCATATAATTCGAACGGTTTTTATCTAACCAATAAAACTGAAACATCGTCTAAAGATACTGTTCAGGATAGCGATGCATTTTTGGTTGAAGAATCAGATTCGGATGCGTTATCGTCGTGCACTTGTGACAGTTTTGAACGATGTGAATTTGACTGTAGAGACTTTGAACCTTTCTCGGACACATGTTGTTGTGACCCTTTGAGCGATGGTGTTTGTAGTCGCAGTCCGAAAGAGGTCGACTCACCTGAACATTTCTGTGATCGGGTGGCCGAAGATGACGGAGTATCAAACCGGAGTGACATGGATGGATTAGATCTAGCTTTGTTTGAACCTGCACAAATTGAGTCAGAAGATTGCGAAGATTTACCTGTTGAAAATAATCAAACAACTGAAGCAGCAGCTGTGTGTGGAATACTTCACTCGTTACCTGAGTGCAGCATTGGTAAGCGTTATTTCTAATTTAATAACACATAAACGTTAATATCCCGGAACCACTAACGTGGTAATGCTCTATAGTAGTGATTAGGAACAGAGTGTGTAGAGCAGGAACGTTATGGCACTGTGTGGTCTACGTCAATATGACTTGTATCCGATACGAACAACGGTGCAAGGAAAATTACTATCACATCAATCACTAACAGCATTGTCATACTTGCAGTGACAGTCGGTTATGGTCAAACAAGTATAATGGATCATTAAGTATCTTGTCATATCATATGTAGTATTACTTACTTGCATTGCCAGCCATTGTGCTAATGTTATGATTGAAAAGTCATAGTAAAAATATAACATGCGTAGGTATGTGTTCGCGTATTGCATATCTTAAAATATTATGGAAAATATTGTGATATGATCAAAAGTTTTTGCAGAAATATAATAACTGCCTTATTGGTATCAACGTCTTCGTCCTGCATTGATTTCCATGATTTCCAGACTTATTGTTCTTAGTAGTAACAATGAGTCTGGAAATGTGCTCGGTTAATTAGCTATAAGCTCCGTTCTAATTACACTAATCCAAGACGTAAAAGCATGTTATAAAACTATATTTGCTCACTATTTTAGAGTCTACATAAGGTAAATGCACTAGTGGATGACTCTATAAGGAAGGAATTTACACATTTTTGCACATATCTCCTTAATTATCAATTTTATCGACTTCGAACAAACGCGAATGCATGAACTGGTTCTTCATCCATGATATACAATTAAAACATTGTATAATAATATTTCTATTATTGAGCTATTTCAGTTTTTCACAACCTCTGAAATTGTACTAGTGGATGACAGACAAAATCTCGAATGCCCCAATGTATGACTATGAAAAAACAAAATCGGTGACCCAGTATATGACAGGATGTTTTAGGGATTTACATAGGTATCTAACTAGTTTAAGAGCTATGTATGAATAGGCCAACTATTGGAGATCGTCTTGGGTGGTAAAGTCATGTGGGTGAGAAGTATAAGGAATTTTGATCCATCATCAAGTAGCTTGTAGGTCCCATGCGCCGTTGGTGTTTACCTTTTACTTTGTACAACAAAGTAATATGTGGGATATCATACTTCTTTGCTACCGCAGCCACAGAGATGGCCTTCGATACCTCGACTAATGCCCCTAACACGTCGTCCAGACTATATTTATACGTCCTTGGAGGCATATTTGTTTAGCAAAATATCTGAAACCAATGTATGACACTGTAGTCTTGACCCAATGAATGACACCTGTCATACATTGGTACTCCATAGAAAACCAGTCGATGACACCCCCTGTCAGGCACTACTCAAACATCAAATAAAAGTTTTTTGTTTACAGGGCAATTAAAATATAATGTTCTACTTCATTATAATTCAATAATAATGATGTTTAAAAAAATATTAATTTGTACGAGAGAATGCCATAGGTGTCATCCACTACTAAACACATATAAGATGAGCCAGTGAATGACACCCCTCTAAAATACTAAATTATTGAATAAAATCAATTTAAAACCGTTTATATTTGTCATTTGTTTAATTATGTAACAATTTCAATAATCACTTACCTATATAACATACAATCCTGGCTATAATATGCACTTTCACTAAACAGTTCCTTAACAAATCAGATAAATATCGCGATGCACGTCTTACTTAAAGCACTCGCACGCTAAAACTAATTCATTATTCCAAAAATAATGATTCCATCGATGCCAAATTTTGCAAAAATATCTTAGATAGTACTAGTAGTCTATTTAACTAATTTTTTTAGTAATATTATTATTTGTTGCCCTATTATTTTATGTTAACTGCAAAAAAGTCATTCATTGGGTACCTGTCAGCCACTGGTGCTTTTACCTTAATGCTTTTGATTACTCCGAAGTGCATAACATTGAATGCACACAGCTTTGCTAAAGATTTTGCAAGTAACCTAATTCGTAGGTTATCTACTATGCAGAAATTGTTGACGCTTTTATATACTGTACTACGCTACTTACAAAATGTGTACCGTTATCCGCTAGTTTCTAATTACCGGTAGATATAGAGGGCGATTGTTGGTTCATGCAAATCCGATGGATACCGGACCAGATAAGTAACGATACAATGAGATAACTGCTAACATATGCGTAAGTCAATGCTCTACGTTTTTCCTGTTAAGGGCTTCGTTCATGGTGTAGAAAGTAAACAAATCAGAAATAATAATAACGTTTTTATTTTTAAGACGAAACCCGTTAAACCTGTATGTATCGAAAAGGCCTGTTAAATTTAAAACAGTTTTCAGTTAAAATGAAGATTATTTATTGTTACATTAACTATCGAGTCCAGTTTAATTAGGAACTTAGGATTTCCATCAGATGTCTTTTAGGAGATTGTTTATTCGGTCATCATTGGTCAGTCGAGAATGATAGTCTAGTATCGTGTTAGTAGATACCATTTAAATTAGTACCTAATAATGATGTATGTTGGGAGACAGCAGTGGACTACCATAGGCTAGTTGATTGAATGATGTAAGTGTACTTTAATAAAATAATGACCACTTATTTATAAAGGCGGTTATAGGCAAGCAAATTTTATAATTTTATAGAGCTTAAACATAATTTTAATGTGTGTACTCTACGGTAATGGTAATTATTTCCGTGTGAACAAAACTCCATAATGTTGTTCGGTATGTTGAAATGGCACGAACCACTAAAATGCTTGAATGACATTTTAATGACTCCAATTGTGTTTGACATAAAATGCAAATTTAAATAGCTTTGTGTTGCTGGAACTTTATTCCTCAAATAAACTGTTAACGAAACCTAGCTTTTCTTTAGCGAATGCTTGCTTTTTGTTATATATAAAACTAAAATACAAATAAGTAACTATATAAAATAAATTGCATAGCAATAACATCCTCATAACAGCCCATTAATGTCCCACTACAGGGACGGGTCTCCTCCCTTGACGGAGGGTAACTTGCACTACTAATACCACGCTGGCCAGAGGAATTGGTATAGGGTTTAGTTTCAAGTTTTCCTTCTTTTTATTTCGTAAAGAAAGTAGTTACGGTTATTCCCTTAGTCGGTTTTTACGACACCCATGGGATGAGATGGGGTGGTGACATATTGTATTCTTACTCCGTCACCACACGGATAATAACATGCAATAACATAATGTAGCAATTATCTCTATAAATTTTCATTTCTATTTGTACGCACGTTAGTTTCCAGTTGATATTATTTTGGTGTGTTGATGTTAATGTTATTGATTTGATGTTTATTATTTGCATAGTAGAAAACATACACTGTGTAGTATTCTGATATTTCTTGTCATGCCTTGTTTTAGCGAGCTTGTCCACAAACAAACTATGTAATAACTTTTATGGTTTATTTGGTTAAAAGTTCTCCACGATTTATTCTGGATTCATAAAAGCCTTATAATACAGGGCTTGCTATAAGTCACACAAGAAATATTTCAAAAATTAATCTCGTCCAAATAACGTCTTGTATTCAACAGAATGTTATTGAAATATAATCTTGTAATTGGTAATATATTGTAATACAAACTTACATACAAAGATAAAATTTCAATAACTTAAAGAATGGTATTGAATTTGCAGCGATAGATGTGCGGCAGATAAAATTAACATTCTGACATGAACTCGCGGACACCCAGGATGTCCTAAAAATAATAATACATATTAGTTTAAACCGGTTAATAAAGTCGTTACTTTTTTATTTCAAAGTATTTTTTATTAAAGTTTAGGCCTAAGATTTTAACACTTAGTTTTTTTATATGCTGTAATTATTTATTAAATTACGAGTAGCAAAGCTTACAGTTGTTACAATAAGACATTAATTTAACAATACATTACACATACACATGTATGCCACAGTATTGACAAGTGCAGCTCTATATTTCCTGTAACTTGCCCCGTTTGTTATATTCATAATTATTATGTATTTGCAGATTTAAAAAGAATATGGATTACTGAAAAACATATCTTGCGTTGCGCGATCTCGGGCACGACAGTATAGTACACGACCATTTGCTCACCTAGTCACAATAAAGTAGAGTTAAAGAATTTTATGACTGTTAAAACTCAAAGTCATCAGATATATAACAAAAAAGTCGTAGCTTAAATAGCGCGTATACAAAATGGGCATTTCGTGACATTATTTAAAAATTGGCAAAAATATCTCGGCGTTAAGTTTGTCAGGATTTGAAAATAAGTTCTTTGTAAAAGAACTGTAAGTGGTAAAACGTGGCTTAGTATATAAACATGAAGTATTTTACACATTTCGTGAGAAAGTTAAAGGTTCGTTGTTTTTTAAGTTTAACGATGTTTTGGCTTGACTCGTAAAGTGCTGATATTTCTTATGGTCGATATAGTAAGTATTGGTAACGTAAGTTTGGTTATGCTTCGTTTTGGTCTAGATGACTGGATGAGACATGTCATAATAGTATTACTCTTATTTATTGAAAACTTATCCTGTGGTGACCTCCGTGTGGTGACGGAGTAAGAATACAATATGTCATCACTCCATCTCATCCCATGGGTGTCGTAAAAACCGACTAAGGGACTATCCGTGAATATTATCTTTACGAAATAAAAAGAAGGAAAACTTGAAATAAAATCCTATACCAATCCGTCTGGCTAGCGTGGTATTAGTAGGCCAAGTATCCTTCCGTCACGGGAGGAGGCCCGTCCCTGCAGTGGGACATTAATGGGCTGTTATGATGATGATTGAAAACTTTCGTCCTTTTTTACATTTAAATATAAATAAATAATAGTAAAGCAACTTGTACAAAAACCAAGCTAAAGTGCTGCCAATATAGGAATTTCTGCATTAGACCCATGATCCGACTGCTTAACACTAGTATCCTAGATAGATGTCGGTAGAGAATCTTTAGAATTAGTTCATTGACCTAGTTTACTCTCAGAACATTGCCGAGTAAACATTCTACATATCAACAATCTCGTGACCAAAGTCTAAATATTTTGCTTGCTTGTGTTTTTGGTTTTATACAAGATTTCGTCATGATGGAAAGGAGAGATCAATTATCAAATATTATTCCTATTACTATTGGTGTTCACACTAATGATCGATAAGTAATTAATTACGTTTTTATCATTCTTGCTTGATTATAAGCCAATAAAAGTGACAAAAAGCGTTAAATGTAAAATTCCGTAATATCCAATTCTAAACATAATTTTTTTCAGTCTAAGTACAGTACCTTTTTACAGTATTTCGTGCGACAGAGATGACGCTCTACGAAGCCGAAATGAGCCGATTGTCTCTTTCCACAGGTCGATGTGTAATATAAACCGGCCGGGTACTGTAGTTGGCTAGATATATTATGTATGTTTGTTGTATTTCGCCTATTTCCAACGCAGAAATGATCAAAAAATATAAATATAACTATTGCAATCGTAATTCATCATTTGTGCTTTGGTAATAACCTAAATGTAATAATATTTTCATCATAACACCGGTTTTATCCACCGGCTTCCAGATAATCGAATTAAGTATTAGATCTGTTACAAATTCAGCATTACCGTGTAATTTTCACGTAACAACTTTAAGCGCTGGAAATATAAATAAATACCGTGAACTTTATCTATAGTCGCGTTTGTTTTTTATGTTGTTGGCCACCCTGTAAAGAGAGCGGCTGCCTTTACTTACCAAATCGGGTTAGTGCCAGAAACTGTGTTGATTTATTTCGTATTGTACGGTCAAAAGTTTATAAATAAGAGCAAAGATATACATGGTGTAAAATGAGTCATTATTTTTGTGTCTTAACGAGTATTACGAGTTCAACACTCTAAATACTAATTGACCGAAATAGGTTTCTTGAGTCACCATTATTGGTTAAAGTAAGTACGAAATGTTTCGACCTAAAACAGTTGAATATTTGCAGTCACGGGCCATTAATTCCATATTTGTAATTCACTGTATCATTCAGAATTGTAATGTTCTGTGTATTGTGTTTCATTATTGACATTGTAATTAGAACGGCAAATTGAATATGTATGGATTATTGCAGTTCTATAAAAGGTAATAGTTATTTCCGTGGCCGTTTACTTCGGCTCATCGAATTCATGTAGCAACTACGAGTACCTACTAGACACGTTGCCGAGGTGTCTGCAAAAATGTTGTCACTCCTGTCAGACTTGTTGGAAGCCAATTTATACCATGATGTGTTATTTATCTCAGTTACATATGCATTACATAGGGATAACATTTCTCTATACATCGCAATCAAATCAGTCACGGGACTTCTAATTCTGGGCATGAACCCTCCAATTTTTTTAACTTTGTGCTTTTCTGTTTCACCCTCTTCCATCGGGTTCACGCGACCTTTGCCAGGTCGCTTGTCTACAGAGAGGTTTGCTTAAACTGTGTTCCAATACATAGCAATAAACAGTACCTACTACCCAACTTCTGTTGATGATAATAGTTAATTGAACTAATCAATTGCAGTTAAAAATGTAATCAATGCTCAATTAATATATGATATGATTCTATTTAATAACTAGTTGATACTCCACGTATAGATATAACCACTTAATGTTCCCAGTCACCAGTAGAATCCCAAGTAGGGACAAGCTCAATAATCTCGCTAAACTTGATCAGGCCCTGGGCGCATCCTTGTTCATGTATGTATGTGATGCAATCGTTTGCTTATACTTTCTAATGAGTCTGCCCTTCCTGTAAGTTGCTTCTTGAAGGAAGGCACTTGCGCATGCATTTAGCGCTTTGTGTGCAATGCAGGAATAAACATCGCATAGGTTTCCACATTGCCGCTCAACTGCTCAACACAATATTTTGATTTATTTTGTGGTATTAATTTATTGACAGTTCATAAGGTGTTTTTATTGTGCAGAGATTCAATTAAAAGTGTTTAACTTAAAGTCTTGTTTTTATTTTAAAATGTTACACTATGACTTTAAATAAAAGTAAGTAGTATTTGTATATTAATTTTGACAATGATTTTTGATAGTTATTCCTGGCGCCAGCAAATTTTTAGATGTTTTTAAAAGCTAATATCGTATAAGACGACTAGGTAGGCGTTGAAGTTAAATAATTAAAGCAAATTTATCTGCACTTGATAATTATGGTGTCCTTTGGTAGATTTAACGACGATCTCAAACATAATGGTTAAATGCTGTTTTAGTAAGATATCGCTAAGTTTCACATTATTTCTGTTGATTTTATTAAATGATCTCTTGATCTCTAAGGATATTGAATGTAGCTTAGATACACACTTACACATACACTGTCAGACCAGTATAGGTTATAGTAGCATTAGGTGTTATAGTCAATCATTCTAAAACGTAACAAACTAATTGCAACCGCAAACAAGATATTTTTAACAACTAGTACAACGTATTAGAAAAATTATGATAGTAGTTTTCTAAACCATTTAAAACTCTCAGTGGCTACTCATATAAATGAATAACAGGACTGGTCACCTGGAGTTATTGCAATTTCGCGTAATAACCAGCAATTTGTATGAGAATTTCACAGACAATACGGATATAGAATTGAGTTTACGGTAAATAATTATGTAGCAATGATTGTGTGCGGTTATATCTATAGTAGAGTGGTATATTATATTTTTATTTATACGAATAAAAAAATTCTCCTTACCTGTCTCTGAAAATAATAAACATTAAGCAATTTATCCTGTTTAATTTAAATTACATTCGTACATATTTAATTTAATGATATTTGTGTCCATCAATTAGTTGTTTGACTGTCATGTTACTTTCGTCTTTCATTGCTGTTACGTGATAACATTATGAAAAAAAAAAATTTACTTTGGTTTTACAATTTCACAATTTCTCTTGTAAGGTTGAATTAGTAGACAAAGATTTTCCCCTATCGCTATAAAGAGACATACATTAAAAGTAGTAATAAAGATAATTTGTCAATATTTAATTTGCTGGCATATAATTTTATTCGGCAGTAATGTATTCGAACTAAATATTCAAGTTGAAGCTATTTCGTTCAAGGCCAGGACGTTTGAGGAATAAGTACGTATTTACTTTATGATTAAAGACTATTGACATTATGTTCTTGAAGCTAGCAAAAGGTGAAATAAGACTTTTTGGTAACACATTCTGCTACTTAAAATTGTCGCTGCCTCTCCTATTTTTTTACTAAGGTAGAGTTCTAATTATACGAAATAGATGTCATCATCATCATCATAACAGCCCATCAATGTCCCACTGCAGGGACGGGCCTCCTTCCTCCCATGACGGAGGGATACTTGGAAATAGATGTAAATTAAATTATTATTGAATAATACTTATAATTGGTTCCAGCGACCTAGAACTTGAATCTGTAAAGTTACTACATAAATATATTAAAAATAACGTATAGCGAGAGCAACTTATCACATTGTATCTCTAAAAACAGAGCTTTAAAGTATAGCTATTCTTAAGAGTAATATTTTAGACGTCAAAAGAGCCACTAAAGGGCACATTGTTCTAAATATTGTCAAATTGTACTGATTCATGGTGCTGCTAAAAATACCTAAGAGAGGGTTATTGCTTTGCTTTCTGTAAGAGTATTATTGCGATTACATTACATATTATAAAGGTTTACCTGTGACTAAACTTGTTGCTTGTTAATAAGAGCTATTTGCTATCTACAAGCAATTTAACAGTGTCTAGTCGAGGAACGAATAATACTCGATAGTCATGGGAACGGAACGCAGTCTCAAAGTAAATCGCATCGAATTTCCATACGGTTTATTAACGAGATTGTTCTGTAAATAAATTAAGGACTAATATACCGCTGTTTTATAGATTTAGAATGTTTCTTAGTACATTTAAATATAAAAACATAGTTTAGTTGACATTTTATGTATTATTATTTTTTTGCTTGAATATTTTATTTGTTTGCTATCGTATTTAAAATAAAGCAAAAACTGATAAACGAAATTGTAATAAACATTTTTCAAACGCAGAAATAATTGCACGGTTAATTGCAATAGGAGGTAGTCTAATGTTCGAGTCGTAATATGTAAAAAAAGGTCGAACCTATTACAAGAAGTGGCATCGCGATTATATAAAAAGTTGAAATATTTGTGGGCAGCTGTTTGTGGCAAGCGGGGCACGCGCTCGCTCGGCGCACCTGTACTTCGGCCACTCGCCCGACTGGTCCAGTTTCTTCAGTTCACTTCGACTCACAGCCACCGTCTCGCTGACGTCACCCTTTAGAAGTTATTGATTAAAACTTTCAACCTGATTATATCTAATGAAAGTCAAGGCCAAGTACTAACAATATTATATTATATTTACGTATAATTTATATGCCTTCATTACTGATGCAGTGTTCATATGTACAACTAATCAGTCGAGTTTTTATAGTGTAATGACTAATTATTTATAATTAAAGATAAGCTTACAAGTAAACGGTTAATGTCATTGACATGTTCCAACTTAATTAATGTAGATATGCAAGTCCTCTGTACGTTGTTTGTTTGATACTGAATATATTAAAATATTTTATTAAAAATAGGATGAAAGTATTTTAATAAAGGCTTTGCAAAACTTCTGCTTTATAATTTACGTTTACGTTGTCTAAGTTAATTTTCTGTATAATTTTAACGTATTAAACATTTAAAGTATATGATTTATGAATAACCTCAGAAATTCTCACAGCTAAATCACAACTCGAAAATTATTCAGTTCGCATACGCAACCCTTTCAGTGTGCCCTCGACATAACGACAAAGGTGTTATTCATGCATTGAATAGCAAAGGTTTGAAGTCTTCGTGACTTGTGAGAATTGTACCGTACGTTGACGAGTCAATTTTTAATAAGTCACAGCGATCGCGTGTTCAGCACACTGCGCGATTTGAATAGTTTATTCACGTGGTTATAATTGATTTCTTTTAGATGAATGAATGGATTCACTGTTACGAGACATGTGACCTCTTTTTGCCTTTGTTCTGACTTTCATTCATCTTCACATTTATTCAATTCAACAAATATATAAATGTCATAACTTGCTTGTCCGCCACTGTGCATTAATGTGTATACTTATCCTTAAGACATCCTGTATTTAGCGCATCTATCAAAGTATTCAATAAGATTTATGACTTAAGCATACACGTATATCAGTTGTATAATATAATAGTTACTGTATAGGAAGTTTGAGTATTAGTTCTTGGAAGCTCACATGAGTGACGCGTGCGCAAACAAATGCATTTCCTGTGGCGCAAAGCGTCAACAAACACGTCTATAGAGAAAGTTGTAAAGTCATTTTTCTATAACAATGCATTACATTATGTCACCGTGAAGTTTTTGCGATGATCAAATGATATAGGAAGAGATTATAATGTGCTTATAACGGAGTAGATATTTAAATTAATAATTGATGGTTACTGACAAGCCTATCAGTTCTTATCTACTTTTGAGCAAGAAAGATAGAAATGGTACTTGCATTTAATTGGATATTATGTTACTTTCTCTTATCTACATAATCATTGTTAAGATCCCCTGTCGTACAGGTTGGTATGAGCAACCCTAGATCGAATTTAATATGTTATATTATAAGGAGACCATAATAATATATTCCTGTGACGTAGGCCACACCGAAATGATCGGGAATGAAATACTTCTGAATAAATTAGACTTAAAATCTTTTTGGTATTGGAAAATTTGTGCTTTTTTAAACTCAATTCTATTATTGAAATTTAAAAAAATAATAATACAAAAGAGTGGTAGCTATTTCAAATTGACAGGTCGGCGTGAAAATGGAACTTACGCGGGAACATTTCCGAGCGATAATTTTTCACAACTTTCGCCGAGTCTTATCCCAAGAACAATGTCTCAACGAGCTTGTTTCTATTTATGGATTTAAAGTACCTAGTCAAACGACTATTTTACGCTGTTATTCTAAGTATTGTCGAGGACGGTCTTCTATTTCCACAGTATCTTCTACTGGTCTGCCAAAAACAGCATTAAGTCAAGAAGACGTCGATGCTGTACTCCAATTAATACAAGGAGATAGCTATGTGACATACGAGCAGATACGGGCTTCCCTCAGCATTGATATGACAACCATTCAAACAATATTGCACAATAAATTGGGTGTTAGAAAGTAAGTTTCCCACTGGGTGCCCTACCATTTCACAGAAGAACGACAGTCAGCTCGAGTTAATTGGAATCGCTCTGCTCTGCAATGGTTCCATAGAGAGAGCTCAAGTGCAGTTTATAATATCGTCTTGAGTAATGAATCGTAGATATACTCATATAAGCCCAAAAGAAAACACCAATCGGCTGTTTGAGTCTACGAAGATGAGGTCAAGGCAACAAAAGTTGAGCGCTCTTGTGGCGTGTCAAAAAGAATGGTGGCTTCGTTTGTCTCGAAAACCGAACATGTGGCTACGATTCTTTTACAGAAACGAAGAACCGTTACTGCTTATTGGTACACAACAGTTTGTTTTTCGGAAGTCAGAAGAGAACTTCGTAAAAGTAATCCGAATCGTCGCATAATCCTTCACCACGAAAATGCGAGCTTCCACACCGCTCGGCAAACGATCGCATTTTTAAATCAGGAAAATATGAAGTTGATGGACCATCCTCCATACAGCCCTAGCCTGAGCCCCAATGATTACTTTACATTCACAAGAACTAAAGATTTGTTACGTTGTCAACGATTTTAAGGTTCAGAAGAGACAGTCGAAGCTTACAAAACGGCCGTTTTGACTATGTCCACTTCAGACTGGGTTACTGTTACAATAAATATTTTAAACGAATAAATAGGTGCATCGATTGTCACGGAGAATACTTAGAAAAGCAATGAAAATAAATTTTATTGTAATAACTTTCTAGTTTTTTCTATTCCCGATCATTTCGGTGTGGCCTATGTATGCGGCTGTATGTTATAAATCTTGGTGATTCGGATTATAGTGCTACCGTGTATCAGTTTATTGCTTGATGGCATGTGTACTGTTCTTTGTTAGCCCAAAGACTAAATCAACTTTAAGTTGTTATTATGTTTTCGGCTGTAAAATAATACAGAGTAGCAGTTATCCAACGCTACATCTGTTACATCAACCACGCGATTGTGGGAAGTGTATGTTGCATACACTTGCAATTATCACAGTATTGTTTGTCTACGGCTTCTCTTTCTGGGTAATAAGAGCAAATACGCAACTTATATGCTGTTTATGATAACTAAGTGCATCAATTTCCATTGTTTAACGTGTTAATAATATGCACAATCATTTTTCTCATAATTTTATGATGGTAACTACCATGTTGAGTGTTATGTCAAGCGTTATGGTAATAATTACAGGAATGTGTTTTATAAACTGAATGAATGTTAGTATGTGGCAGTTTTGAATGCATTAGCAGAATAAAAGAATTAAAGTTTTTTTTGTGACATGGTAATACGGCGAACATATCTCTAGTTTGATGGTATTGATGGCTTATATTTATAGAGACACAGAACTAAGTATGTGCTTTAATAAATTAATCTTGGGGTGTCTACACGTTGCTCGTCACGCTGCGTTGGGACACAACAAAATAATATAGACCATTAATTTCACTAGCTATTGTACCCATAATTTGTACACAACTGCTTAGAGTTGACCTAGAAACTTTTTAAAAATAATAAGTGACAAATTAACAATGTATTTTTTATCTACATCAAAAAGTAAAAGTGTTACGGGTGTGAAAAATTACCTAGCGATAAGTAGCAAATAATAGAATTAATGAAATAATCCGTGTAACACGGTAAGAAACAGAGTTTAAGAAAATAGCTATTTTATGTGAAACAGTGAGCTTCATTCTCTGCGTGGGTTTTTCCAACTTTTTATTTATATAATATTAATTATCTAAAATGAAAAGCAGGCTATATAATAAGCAGCTGATAAAGCTAAAGCCCCTGTCGCTTTTATCCTGTAAAATCGTCTAAATTGGTTCAGTATTTATAGGTATCATTTTAAAATATACGAAACAAGTTTGTTATTTGGTATTTTTAAGTTAAATTTTTACTCCAAAAATGGAGGAAAATCTTTTTTTAATATGCTCAGTGGGAGTATTGCGCCAGCAAACGGTATGTTGCGCCTACACACTTTTCAAATCGTCGCTTTCTTGTAGTACGATCTACCTTGTAAATTAGCATTTTTTGTTGACTTTTATGGCAGTGATTGAAAAAGAAATTTTTGATGGAAACATCAGAATTATAGTTCAAACGAGTTAAAGACGATTGCTTTGTATAGTGTTTTTAATATTCTCAAAACAAAAAACTACTTACATTAATAATAAAACGTTATGTCATTGTATTCAGGGCACGGCGACTTGTCTCACGAGGTACTTGCAACAACTATGTTCATGTCGCTCATTCTTTACATTCACAGGCCTACACTACGTAATCATCTGTCAAATAGTTCATTTTTTGAAGGCCCAGAATTCAACTAAACAAAGGCGTACGCCCACACAACTATTCGTTCGTATGGACAGGATATTGTCCTCAGTGAGCACATGATAGAGATGTTAAGGTTTTGATGTAAGTATGCCTCGCTCCTAAGAATATAAATGTATGCTAGAGATGTTAAATTTGATGTAAGTATGCCTCGCTCCTAAGGCTATGAATGGGGATATGATTAATGAGAATGTTACATGAATGACATGAAATTATACGGTGAAAAGAAAATGCTTTACTCTCGACTGCGACATAACCTTTTATTGAGATAACATTGACTTTAGTTTTAGTAAGATAATTAAGTAGAAGTTTGTAAATGTTGGTAAAAAATAAATAAAAGGCTTTATGGAAGAGAAGGTTCTTTTTTATTAGCCATTTTTAAAATGATTTTAATAATCCTAATTGTAAAAATGTTAATTATTAATTAATATCAACAAATTAGTACTTACCTACTATTTTGTAAACATTGTGTAGTTTTAACTTTACGATGATGCCTATATAAATACTTGCAATTATAATTTAAAAGACGTTAACAATAATTTGTAGGAGCTAATGAGAAGGCAGTTTATCTACATAGTCAGACGTTCATTAATCGGCTCAGTTGGGCGATAAAATCTAATTTACTCTTTTATAAGTGGATAATAATAATAAGCGAAAACCCTATTGAAGTCATAATCTTCGCAACTATTTATACTAGTCTAATGCTGAAGTATAAACTACATGCAATTTTTCAAAGTTTCAATAAAGATGTGTTAATAATTTGGTTATCTTAGCACTAGTCTTATAGAAATTAGACCATTTTTGGCACAATTTTAGTTAAGGTCTCATTCGAATAATGCGACTATCTAAAACAAAAATTATTTAATAGATAAGTCAGATTTTATAAAATATTTTTGGTACTGAACGAAGCTTCTTTTTTATTCTTCCATTACTTAACTACGCTGTCGATGACGATATATTTCTGTATAAATAATGTGTGAATCTAATAACGAAGAACTTGTTTCATTGCAATCAATGAACGCAACCGCTTGCATTGCATTCCATTAAGTGGCTTTCAATGAACCACAATTGATTTAAAAATCTGTTAACCCTTTAAGCGAAAGGGCGGCAAGCATTTATTACTGTTTTGCCTACAAGGAGAAAATTGTATACCATTATGTTTCCCACGTTTCTAGTCCTGAACACGATAATACAGTTTTTATGAACTTATCTATGAGTATACAGCCTGTAATAATTACGTTTACAAAGTAGATCCGTGTGTGCAAACGTATAATTTATAATTGTGGACGCTTGGCGTAGCTTCAAAAGGGCGACGACCTTAACAGCCGGTCGACAAGTGACCTTTAGGTCTGCTAAGGACAGGAAACCCAGGTTCTATGTAACCCGGAATCCTTATTTTTTGCCGTAATAATAAAAATATGGGGTCAGGTTAGTGTGTATAGTGGAACTCTCTAAGTTAACTTAGAATTACTAGGTTGGCGTTTCACCATACGCTTATTATCGTTGTGCTACTATTGTATATTATGTTCATTTAAACTTAGTCTAAATTAAATAAATTGAAGTTAAGACCGACCGAAATTAATGCAATTTATGAATGTTGTCAATATAGCGTATATACATATTACAATACATTCATGAGTTGCGTTAATTTTTGCATATTTTGTTTAAAGAGGCAACCGGCACACAGCAATAATGCCTTGGTATTTAAGCATTTAAATCTATTTAAATATAGTTTTCAAGACCTCTCAGTTAAGCTAACATAGTAAACGCAAATATTACCACAATAATAATGACAGTGACTGAACAGCTAAGTGAAACTCCCAAGGGCAACGAGTTTGCTCTATCGCTAATCTGTTAAATCTTAATGAGATATAAATAAATAATTTAAAAAAAGCCTCCGTGAGAAAAAGTGATTGTCTGAACTCACTCGTATTTTGCAATTTATTTACATAACCTGTTGTTAAATATACACACCTCAACAAAGTCTAGGGATATTTGGTATTTACTCAATTAACTGTAAAATTATTGAAGATAACATACAACATGTCTATATTTTTATAAAGGGAATTCATCAGGCTACAATCCAGAATTAAATAAAAGTATTATTTTTGCTTAAATAATTTTTTATTCAAATAAATAAAAAACTTGGAAAATTAGTAAAACTTACAATGAATGTGTTTCTTAAGCAAAAGTGAAAATAAGCTAAAATTAATCTGTTTTTAACTGTTATGCGAGTAATCAGTAGTCAGTACATTCAAAAAACCGTAAATAACGGTCCTGAAATGGTTTTTCATGCTTGGATTAAGTTATCCATGTCTTGGTACGGTATATTGTTCCAGGTCCGACTAGGACACAAAAAAAGTTGCCCTTCCATCGCAATTTTATGCAAGAAAATTCATCAAAGCCCTTCTTTTGAACATTTCCTAAGCGTATTTTATGGTTTTGAGGTTAGGCGATTGAGTGGTTCAGCATAAAATGGATACGTCGTGCTCCTGCAACCATCTCGTCATCACTCTCGCTTTATGCAGACGGGTGATATCGTCCATAAGCTTAAACATTTGGCCCAATTGTAGTCTACGGGGGTAGATTATTAGTACTAGCACCTCGTTAAGTTATTTTTCAGCCGTCATGGTGTTTCTGATCAAAACGCGCTCTGTTCTTCGACCGACACGAATTCCCGTCCAAGCCATAATTGTTCCATCGTGGAATGAATGGATTTCCTGAGGATGTTGTAGACGGCTATTACAACCAGGAACTCGCTAAGCACGTTCTCTACGTGAATCCGAGTAGAAACCAAACCGGGACCCAAGTGTCAACACCACTACAGATAACAGGATATCTTTGCAGTGCAAATGTTCACGAGCCCACTCTAGTCGTCGTGCGCGTTTCGCTCGGCGTAGTGCTGGAGTACAAAGCGGTATGCGAGCACAAAGGTGGGCTTCATGCCGACTTCTTCTGACAGTTTGGTTACCCGCAAGAGGCTCCAGCTCTAAACCGGTTGCATGTTAGTAACATTTGGCTGTCTTTCCGCGGAAACATGCAAAAATCTATCATATCGTTGAGTGGTGATAGACTTTTTGCTGTGGTATCTTTCAGCCACTTCACCAGTAGCACGATAACGTGACCATAACCTTGGTATCATATTTTGTGTTGTTCCAATCTCTTCAGCAATACTCCGCTTAGTACCCGCAGCTGGAAGCATGCCTACTGCCCTTAACATTTCATCTACGATGAAATGGCGCCGCTGCTTCATGCACACAATATCTTTCATTCGAAATAAATGGTTAAATTGTTATAAAACTTAAATTTTACACAAAAAAGCAGTCAAAACTTACTGTTGGTAAATGAAAATTTCTAACTTGACTACGTTTAGGCCGCGTAAATCTTTTATTTTTAATTTTATTTTTAAAATTCAAATTTCGAATGGTTGAAAATGGTTAACAAAGTAAGTTTTCATCAGAAGAATAAAAAAAAATCAAATAATAAAACAGGTTTTTTTGAGTTTCACAACTTTATACAAAATATCCCTAGACTTTGTTGAGGTGTGTATATTGTTATGAAGATACAAAGAGTAATAAGTAAAGTTTATTCACAAATTAAGCAATGTTAGCCTAGTTATTATCGGATATAATATTTTAAAGGAAATGCGTTAGGAGTAGGGGAGCGAGGGGCTTGTTGTAACAGGGGTAAGTAGTAACAGGCTCTTTTCACTAGGATCTTAAACGCAATTCACGTACTTCTTTGTCTCGATTTAACCTATAAACCACGCCGTATCATGTTGCCATAGATAGTGTCTTGCCCGGCTGGCGCAATGGGCGGAAGTGTGCATGCGCTTCATTTTTGCCAGGTTACATAAAATTGTACTCTCGTACAATTTCGGTTTGCGTTATTATTATCGACTAATTTCAAATTTTCTGTATCTTATTTCCATTCAAATTGATCAATCTCTGATAATGTGTAACAGTTTTTATGATTGCTAAATAGTTTAAATAGTTATCTTGATAAATGTTAAAAATCATACCATGGGGTTAGTTGTAACAAAATTCGGGGGCTTGTTGTAACATGTTACAACATGCCCCAAGCTGCTCCATATGTATGAGGAAAAGATGAAATAAAAAAAAGATGTCAAAATTAAAGAAAAAGTCAAAGGAAAGGAGTAGGGTAGGGTAAGTTAACAATAAATAAAGATTTCAAAGTGCCATGATGATTAAAAGTAGTGTTTAACTAAATAAGACTGCTAATTACTTAATTTTTAGATGTTGATTAATAAAAAAGTGTATTTACGTTGATTTTTTATAAGAATTATATAATAATTACTTTAGAGAAATGTGAATTTTGTTAAAAACAAGCAAATAATAAATGATTAGAGGTATTATTGTCGGTTTTGTTTGGCGTTACTACTTGCCCCTGTAGATGTTACAACTTGCCCCAAGCACGAGGTAAGTTGTAACACCGCACTTCTTCTAGAAAATAATTTATTGTAAAATAATAACGAATAGTTATGGTATTATTTTTACTTGATTTGGTACAGGAAGAGTTACAGCATCCATCCATATTTATTTAGTAGACATTTAATCAATAGATCTTAAGATATATTAGTTTTAATGAAAACTGTTACAACAAGCCCCTCGCTTCCCTACTTTGTTTAATTTGAGGAACTTCATTTTATTAAATTTATTAATAAATTCGACGCTTACAGTTCGGTAAGTAGCTGATCAAGTAAAGGAGATGGTTGGTTTTCTAAAACACGCATGCGATTGTCATGACTAAAATATATTCGTAGTCAAGAATTTTGTGGAGACAGATTATGTGGCGACTACCAACAGATTTTTATTAAGTAGGTACCTTCTGCGACCAATTGTTAACATGTGTTTTACTATTTTCACACCATATATGAGCGAAGCTGTTAGCTCGGTTAGTAAGATATAAATCCTATCGATGTAGTACCAACGTGTAAGAGAAAAGAGAAGATTTGACTCTGAAAACATATTTACATTTATGTGTCAATATAAGAATTCGTTAATCTGTTTAATACTATCCAATATCCATAGATATATTGTATAACGTTCCATTGAACGGTAGCTGTTTATCTATCTGGTATTCCGAAGCTATATATTTATAAACAAACCGCAACATGTTTCTGTCTGTCAAGTCGTTTGTTTATTTAAAGTTTATTGTTGTGTCACATCTTGCGTGAAAGCTCAAGCCATCCTACGCTATACCCTTCCTTTACACATAACTATTAAATTTATTAACTCGTAAAAGCATTCAGTAGTTATATGAGTAAAGCTTTATTACCCTTTGGCTATGTATAATTGAATTGTTGATTGAGTTTTTGTTAGGTGTAAAGACCTTAGAATGGAATACGATGCGAAGGTGTTATTTTGAGTTTGCACTAAAGATTGTAAAGAAAACAAAATACATATTTGTATACTTTACAAAATATATTATCTTCTTTTAAATAGACAAATTGTCCACTAGGGTTAATCTACTAATTTAATCTTTGTTAAGATAACTGGCGTAGTTTTTGAACAAAAAACTTGATTCAAAATCATGGTAATTGCGGAGTCAATTACAAATAATTAATAAAGATTAATTCGGAAATGTCCAAACACCTTTTCAAAAAAATTTGTGGCGAATTAAGTATATTATGGCGAATATTTGTTACTGGTGATAACAAGCATCCTTACTTATTGATAATTATATGAGAAGTTTCTTCAAGATTCACAACAAAACCAGTTGAATTGTATTTACATCATCGCCGATGATTAAAAAATGTATTTTGCAACATAAATTCTTAACTTTTTAAGTGTTTTGTTTCCCACGTCGGAGGTACTCCTCGTTTATCGTTTCGTTTATTTCTGTTAAGTTATACCGCGACAAGTTTTCAATCATTTGCTTTAGCTGCTTGAATCATTCATTGCCTTCGGCTGGCGCTAACTAGATGCCACTTGCATTACCACACTGACTAGTAATCAGAACTATCTCAGATCTAAGATAGCGATCACCGGATACGCCTACGAACGTGAAAGGTTTATTATAGACAGTACCATAATCACCCTGAGTTAATATTAACTTTTTTTCCATTAATAAAATTTGCTTTAACTATCGATCTAACCCTCTAGTCTTTGTAGGTGGGTTGTTTTGTTCGGTTTCGAACTATTAATGCTAAAAAAGTTTTATTAGTTCAGTTAGATGTAACAACCGTACTATTAATCCTTTCTCAGTATTAAATTTAAACATAATTTTCGTATTTTGTTGAAAAAATAATACACATCTTGATTACGTAACTCTAATTTCGCTAACAAAAGTATACCTTCCTTTACTGATTTCAAAGAAGGGATAAAAAAAATACGTTTTACGTGTAGCATGAATAGATCTTTATTATAATCAATTATTTTATATACTAACCATAAAGCATATTTTACATTATGGAATTTTTCTTTTAGCTCCCAGGCATAGTGAAGGCGCAGCGTGCGTGACTTAGGGAGAGATAGTATACTTGGATAGCCCCTGGCTATTTTTGAAGTACAAGCGACGCGCACCAAGAGGCGGCCGATGGTTAACGCTTCTTTAGTATACTCTAATGTATTTTGTACTAAGGGGTGGCCTTGTACATTTATATTGCATTAGGGATTAGTGAACTTCTGTTGATTCCCATGAGTTCTTTTCGATATATTAATTTATTTTATTTGTTTCTTATTTTTGCGTATGTATATTAACATTCTCCGTGTGGTGACGGAGTAAGAATACAATATGTCACCACTCCATCTCATCTCCTGGGTGTCGTAAAAACCGACTAAGGGACTATCTGTGAATGCTATCTTTACGAAATAAAAAGAAGGAAAACTTGAAATTAAACCCTATACCAATCCGTCTGGCCCGCGTGGTATTAGTAGGCCAGGTATACCTCCGTCACTGGAGGAGGCCCGTCCCTGCAGTGGGACATTAAAGGGCTGTTATGATATTAATATACGCTTTGTTTTTACGGTGATGGGCAGATACTACGTAACGACGCATAGGTATACTACGATCGTTACAAACATGCTTTGCTTCATCTATACATATTCATTCATATTATCATTTTGTACTCAATTGCAATAAAAAAATTTATGAGCTTTATTGCTATATTTGTCTATGTTAAGTATTATAATAGCTTCTGAGTATTACTAAAACGTTGCGAAAGTTTTAATTGATGTTGCATGTAAGCGTTCCATCATTCTGAATTTGTGAACTTTGCCTAGAGTGGCAGCTGTTAAGCAACGTAAAATTCAATTTATATCTGCCTACATATAGATATATAATAGTGTGGGCAGTGTGTCATGTATTGCTGCGTTACATAATTTTAATTATATGTTTTTCTTTTTTTATGCATTCGATAGTAGCACAGGTGTTTTAGACGAGACGTTTATTTTCTTAGTAGTTATAGTTCTTTTATGTCATAAATGTAAAGTAACTGTGCTAACGTCGTGTTAAGTAATCCGATATAAAAGTTGTGTAGAAAGAAGTCAATTTGTCGTAGAATGAGTACCAATAATATCGGCATTTCCTGATATTTATTGTGAGTAATATAGTTTTAGATTGTGTTACCTAGCTTAAGGAACCTATGCAGTTTACATATAACGAAGTTAACGCATGTAAGTAAGTTTGAGGAAAAAATAGAAAACTAATTACTGTTTGTGTATGATCTTACTAAGATGTTCGTATCGCTATTAACCTAGAATTTTACGTTGCTATCGAAAGTTTTATACAAAAAAATATGTAGAATTATCATTAGTTCGAGACGGTGCGATCTTGAAAAACTAGAAAATATGGTTGTAGAATGTGTAGAAACTAGGTAGGTATTTGTACAAAAAACTTGTTATTTGTAACTCGATAGATCTTGAATCTTAGTCTTTTTTATGTAGGTAAATATGTTTGGTTTGTTTTTGTTTTGTTTAAATATTTTATCACCTTGAAAATGTCAACAACAGACAGAACAGAACAGACAGAGTAGCATATATTTAACAACTATATTATTGACTAGCTGACCCGTGCCCACTTCGTTAGGCCGCGATAAAAAGCGTCACTTTTTTAAACATATTTCATTACTGCTCCACTCCTATTAGTCATAGCGTGATACTATATAGCCTATGACACTCCCCGATAAATGGCCTATTTAACACAAAAATAATTTTAAAAATCGGTTTAGTAGATCCAGAGATTACCCCCTACAACGTCACAAACACACGAACTTTACCTCTTTATAATATTAGTATAGAGTATTATCCATGTACGGTGGATTAAAAATACCTGGTACATATTAATCAATAAATCATGCCTCTCCCAACAAACGCTACAGAACAGGGTCCTCCGCCCTCCGAATTTAGTCCGACCAAGCGATCTTTTTGAGGTAGAATTAATTTATAGTACAGGTATTTAAAGAATACAATTGTAAGAATACAATATGTCACCACCTCATCTCATCTCATGGGTGTCGTAAAAACCGACTACGGGACTATCCGTGAATATTACCTTTACGAAATATAAAGAAGGAAAACTTGAAATAAAACCCTATACCAATCCGTCTGGCCAGCGTGGTATTAGTAGGCCAATTATCCCTCCGTCATCGGAGGAGGCCCGTCCCTGCAGTGGGACATTAATGGGCTGTTATGGTAAAAGGTATTTAAAATTAAAATAAAAATCTTACTCCAACCGATAATGATAACGAAAATGTTGATACTAAGAAAATTCATCTATACCTACTAACATCGCGTTAGACAGATATTTTACGTTATTCGCGCATTATTTTAAAACTGAGATATCTTTTAAACTAATAATCGGATCTCATTGCTGTAAAGGTCAATTTTGTTTAAAATTAAATAAATATAATGATTAACGTATTTATTTTGATAAGGGTCAATACCATATACACAAAATACCTTTACAAACAATGCATTTCTTTAAATCAAATTTGATTATTATAAAAAAGGTCGTAGTGAGTCAACCTTAGAAGATAGATAAATGCTGTCGTTGACTTAATTGTAAAACTTTTTTAAAGGTACAATTCTCTAATACATCATTTCAGTATATCTCCAGACGTTTAAGCAGCAGAAGCAAAATAAACGTTTATAAGCGTCTCTTTTATAAACATATTTCATTACTGCTCTACTCCTATTAAGCATAGCGTGATACTATATAGCCTATGACACTCCCCGATAAATGGACTATCAAACACAGAAAGAATTTTTAAAATCGGTTCAGTAGATCCAGAGATTACCCCCTACAACGTCACAAACACACAATCACACAAACAAACAAACACACAAACTTTACCTCTTTATAATATTAGTATAGAAGTATAGATTTATAAAAGATAAGATAATACCTAACTATAACGCAGGAACGTTATTGTACATCAAGAATACTCTTCATTTGTTCATCAACATCTTGTTAACAGGGGCAAATCATTAAACGATATTATCATTAATCAACTGCTGAACTTATACCTAATACCTTCAAATATTATATTCCTCATAGCATCATAAGCTAAAAAGTAGTGCTAAAGTTGCCTTTCCATTTATTTTCATTGTTTATAATTCTCGCAGTTTTTACAAGACTATTAAAAGAGCTGTTGGGCGACAATTACGAGTAATTGAAAACCCAATGTATAAGATCTATTTATAAGTTTATTACAAGTGTAGTGTATTGCATTTGTAATTGTATACTTACTTAATTGTCCACTCTCCTTTTACTCTGAGTCACTGTTTAATAGATTAAATGGAACGCATTAATCCATGTGGACGAGTGGACGTAGCGTTGTTGCTGTACGGGCGTCTTTTATTAGCTGAATTAGTGGTTCAATTACTGCCTTTGTCCTGTTTAAGATACAAAGCTGGGTTTTTGTATGGGGGATATTTTTAGGACATTGTGATAATTGATTCTATTTTTAAGACGTTTAGTTTTATAGTATTCAACGAATCGGATTCGCGGCAGCCCACGAGAGAGAGGGCACAGAAACAATAATCTTCTCTGGCCATAAAGCGAGACCTGGAGAAGTCAGGGAAGAGAGCTTTGCTTACAAGTCGGATGACATAGCTTAACACTAACTAGTTTTATAGAACAAATACAAGACACTCCGCAGTATGATTCAGGAAGTTTATTTAGAATATGAAACTCATGTTGACCTTTTCAATAATTGCCTTTTATGCCTCTACTTTAAATACAGACATTACATTGTCTTCAATCTAATTCAATTAATATCGATTGTAACCAATTATTTCACATACAACTTCGATTAAGATAAAGTGTTATACATAGGCTTTGAACTATATATATTTAAGTAAATCACGAAGAAAAAACAGGCTAAACACTACTCATGATGTTAAGCGGTTTACGTTTCATCGGTAATGATATTGGCATCATCAGAAACATGGAGAACTGTGTGCACAGTTTTTGTTTAAGAAAAAAAGTTTAGTGTTAGATAATCACTAATTATAATTATATCATTGCGTTGAGTTACACGTAAGACATTTGTATCTAGTTCATTCGTTTCCAACTTAATTAGGAAACTAGGCAACAATGCACGGATTAAATAATAGATAATAAAATGAACATTTTCACAAATAATATATTTTTATGTAGGTATCTAAGTGGGACAACCGCTTTCATTTTATCTAAAGGACTTAGGTACATACTATTCTTACATGGTTGAAATACTAAAAATACTAAAAGACTATTTAGAAAAAAAATATTGCGACGACTTATAGCCTTTACTTCCAGCCTACATTCTTTAAAAAAATGGAATTATATAATAATTTCACCAGTAAGTTATTCCTTTTACGTAGTATGTATAGGTCCAGGTCAGTGTTAATTAGTGCCTACTTTAAAACAATTAAATCAAAGCAAAGATTAAAGATTCAAAATAACGGGTATCGTAAACCCCGACTAAGGAAAGTTCGTAGATATTATCAGTACGGCAAAAAAACGTCTGTTTCACGTGTATAAAAATGAGCCAAGTTTTCCGCAGTCAGTTAAGGAGAGGCGTCCCAGCAGTGGGACATTAATAAGCTGTTTTGATATTTATGCTAATTATAATTCAAAATTCCTGACAGTTACGGTATAAACTTTCGATTATTTGGTTTTCAAATTAAGAATTAGTATTACACGCGCAGTTTATTATGACCTATTAGGTGGCATTGTTTAACGTTATCATTTTGATCAATGAGGTACTTATCTATGTATCTTGTATTTTAATTAAACACCTAAGTCACGGTGTATTCGTAAATAGGAGTACTCGTAAAATTAACATATAAGATGTACACGGACCACGTAATAATGAATTTGTGGTATGTAAAGTTTATAATTAAATAAATAGGTAGCTTTCACTTCATACTACAATGTAATATAACGTAATCTGTATTATTTTGTATTATTAAGTAATTATACTTGTAGGTCTTATTACATTTATGTAATTAAATTAGAGCATTTGTTAGGATTTAGCTGTTGTTTTGAGGTAGGAAAACTTTGCAAGTATTTACAATTAAAGGAACTTGCAATACTTTTAATGGACGGAGAAGAAAATGCGGTGTCACCGTATATCAGAGATAGGGTATCTCATCCTGTAGCTGCATGAGAAAGATACTATGTCTTTGAAAACAAAAGAAGGGAAATTTTATAAAAACCAACCTGCTTGTTAATTGTGGTATCAGTAAGTCAAATTTTCTTCAGGCACCTAACGGCGAAAGAAAACTTGTACATAATAAATGGGATGTTAGAAACGCCACTTCTAGCTTTAATTATCAGGGAGCCAACCACAAGCTCTTATAGCAATATTACTTAGCCTTTTCGTACCACGAATTGCTAAAACAAGCTTATAATAATATTGAAACAATATTGTTTCAATATTGCTATATAGCTTGTTTTAAGCACTTCGTTGTACAAAAAGGCTAAGTAAGATTACAATAATATTGCTATAAGAGCTTGTGGTTGGCTCCCTGATAGTCTTTATTACTTGAAGGTACAAGTAATGAACACTGACATATATTTTATATTTTTTTAATAGATATGTATTGGTTGAAGTGTTACTAAGCGTACCTGTAATAAGATATGCTTTATCATAGAAAAAGCTAGTTTTAATTAAATTAAGACTCTTCCCAATTATATATTATGATATGATAATTATGATTATGAGAGATGAGGACTTTATTAGTCATACACATACCGTTTATTTAAAAATCTAAGTAATTGGCTTTAAGATAATAAAACTTTGCACGCTAACATTTTCTATTTGATTAATTTCATGGTGATTAAGAGTAATTACTACTAAATGCTTTCTCGACATGGTTTGGCTTTTGCTAAAAATTTACTTAGTATTTGTATTTCTTCTAATTAAGCACCAACTTATTCAATAAAAAAACACTTTATTTTGGTTAAATATTAATAGTATAATTAGAAACTGGGACTACGTTGACTATACCAATTGGTTCCTATAGAGTTTTCCTTGTTTCACATAACGTATTGCTTACATTTTTACGTATTTTCTTAAATTTTAAGAGTTTAGAAATTAATCTCATATATGTTAGCTTTAAATTTTGATGGAGCTAGTCGTTATATAGCAAAATTATTAAGTTTATTAACACTCAAATATCCTAACCAAGTAAGAAATACTGCTTTTTATGTCTACGGTTTTTAAAGTCAAATATCTTTTATTTTCAGATGGAGCAACTAGCGCTGTGGGAGGAGCCGTTGTGGGGGTGCCAATAGCCTGGGAACCTTTCTACTGTGTGCTACAACAGGACCGACGCATCTTGACAGCGTATACCAGCGAAGAACTTGCTGTAAGTTTCTTTAGTTTTTTGATAGCATATGTTAGAATATCTCGAGTGTTGAAGGAAAAACGACATTAAAATAGTTTCTCAGTTTATGCTAGCCCATAATCATTCTGCTGGCAAAGGCCTGTCCAAAAATAGTGGTAAGTAATTAAAAATAATCGTTGCGGAGAATAAAAAAATTAAGGCAAAAACAAAAAGATTATGTAACTAATGGTGTGTTTACTTGATACTTTAAGATATAATCGGTTTAGGTTGAATTATGATTATACCAATGTTTTGTGATTTGAATCAAGATTTAAAAAATCACTGTAAGTAAACCAAGAGTTTTAAAACTTGGTTTGATTGCGCTAGAAGCCATTTGGTTAAGTTTAAGTCAAGGTAAAGGAGTTGTCAGTTAAAGTTGTAAGTTGGCAACAAACTTGGTACTATTGTTCGATAGTAAAAAGGTTTACCTATAACAGATAAATAATCCAAGCTTGAAGATATATTAGTGTAAAAAATTACCAGTTCAATGTAACAATACGAAAAGAAGATAACATAATATCAACACGTAATTAAAGTGATCAATCCGTGGTTTTATCTGTTTTTTTTTCTTTTTGCAACAATATATTAGAATACAAGTTGTTTTTAATAAGTCTTGATCCATTATTAACGCTTTCTTCTAAGGTAATTTTATTATTTGCTAAATTGGTATTATCTGTCAGTTCGTTTGTTCCGCTTTTCTAATCTTGTAAGAATTAACATGGCATGTATAATATTTAATGGTTTTCTAACTAATGACTTGTTTTATTGCAAGTCATATTATTGCATAAAGACGCGGTAAATGCTACTTCAAACAGTCAATCACTTGCAAGCCATAAAATGTTGGAGAGTGATTGAAGACATGTTACTTTTATAATTTTGCGTCAATTGCCTGAGGAAAGTATGATATTTTTTATTATTATAACTAATTTTATCCAAAACTCATAGATGGACATAAACAATCAGACTACAGAAAACCGTACTCTATAGTTTAATCATTTTTATTACATGTTATCTTTTCATTCATCTACGAATTATAATTACCATTTGATTTTATATTACTTAAGTGAAGTTCAGATCAATACAAAAATAAGATAATCTATGACTATAAAAATACATATAATAAATTAATTTGATTTACTAACATTGGAAATAGCTCACTTTGATATGATCTTGCGTGTGCGCAATGAATGCACTGAACTCGTGCGCCCAAGTGGCTCATCGTATCTAAAGGGAACATTCCCGATCATTATGCTTACACTACGAGTATCTTACATATTCAGACAGGGTTGGCTTTCAGTCCTAAAATCAATATTTGTTAATATTACTAAAATTTTAGAAAAAGAATATATTTTGCTGTATCTAACCATATTAAACAGAATAGAGATACATGTCTTCTGTGCTCAAAACTAGAAGATACGAACTATGTTTAGTGTTAGCTAGAACAGAAACTAGGTAGTGTCTTAATGATAAATCATTATAATTATTAAAATAACATTCAACAGCAAGTAGGTAACCTTTATCACATATTGATGAGCTATGAACTTTATTTGTAATGATTGCAACCCTAATTGCGATACGAGTGAAAGCAGACTCGAGTCTCGAACACACTGATATGCCAGTCTCTAGGGGCGCTTTTACATTAGCTTTTTTTTAGCGTATGCAGTCGTTTCAACATGCGCGCGCTTATTGGTCAAAGTCAAACTCAAAAACACTTATTCAAAATTAATACAACTTTCGTTCTACCTTTTTTGACGACATTTATACTTCTCAATCTAAGTTCAAATACATTTCAAAGTTTAGAAAACTTTACCACCGCCCTCAAAGCACTAGAAGAAAAGGAGCTGCGCAACAAACTACTGCTGCATTTTCTTGACGTTTCATTTTCTGGTCGTTGCAATACGCGCTTCAAAAAACTAGACTTGCGTAAACGGGCATATTTCGGCGTGTTGGCTTAAACCAGTGTTAGTGGTTTTGTAGCAGTATCAACATGAATTCACACGGCTTCCGCTTTTATGGGCTTAGAAGCTCTTCAACGCTCGTGCCAGAAGAGCACGTGCGAAAAACGCGCATATACGCCCGCCCCTGCGCTTCTAAAAACAAGCTTGTAAGCGCGTATAAAACGCTAGTCTGAAACCGCTCTTACATCGCTCAGACTTACACGTAGTTCTGATTACGCTCATTACATTTAACTATGGGAGCACTCGAGCACTCGATCGTGTTACGTCAATGTGAGGAATTAGATTAAGTGTTGTTACAGTCACCGCGATTTATACCTATTTGTTTCTGACACTAAACAGTTTTAATGATCATAGAACGATTTAGTAATTACATAGAGCTATATAAATTGAATGCTCATTAACTCATTAAGTACTCAAAATAAACACGTGTACTTATTTACGAGCAAAAACAATTAAAAGTGTTTAGTAAATGTAAGAGTTACACTATAATGACGGGCTCATATTTTATGTTTTACTGCCAGAGCTAAACAGCTAGTTTGCAATTAATTAGTTTCAAATGATTCTGAGTTTTCATTTAGGTTAAGTTTCATCAATGTTTAAATCGTCAAAGAAAATTATTATGTCAACGAATCAAAATGAAACCAAAATATTTTTGCCATACGTTGTTCCACTTGCGACTAAGTACAGACAAATGCGAAGCGTGGGCGCATGCGCCGGTACTCTGCATAAATCAAAATTATGCGTGAGTCGCTTTTTGCCTCGCAGGATAAGACGAATGAACTCTGTCGCTAATGTTTTTCTTTGGGTACTTTTATGCACTGCTAGTAAATTCTTCTACACTTCACAGGAACCCCGTAGACGTTTTTACTCCATGATATAGACCCAAATTATTTTCTCGATAAAAAAAGCACGAAATCTTGGAAGATTTGTAGATGAAATATTTAGTCCACTGTTTCTATAACGGATTACGATCAGAATAATAAAACTTAAATCCCTTCTTTTGTAAACGATGCCATCCTTCAAAAAGCTAAAAATCCAACAAATTTGTCAATATCTTATGACATTTATAGAACTTTCATCTAAACGTATGTTAACATCTCATCTACTTTTTGCGACTCATGATTCATAACGAGTTCGTTGTACTAATTTGTGTGTAATGTTAATGTAATCATACAGTCACCAACTTGCGAGTACAACTTAAACGCTTTAACTGTTATTGTCTTTTAATATTTCATTTGATAAACTGTAGAATTTCACATCTTCGTGAGTGTTTAATTTGCAGTCGGAGTCGTTGTTGCTCATCTGTTTTTGATAATATTATCTGGGTATTGATTCGTTTTGTAAATGTTCATCGCTTGGAAATTATTAAGTAAAATGACGGTTAGCAGGAATGTTTATTCGATCATAAATACTATTGCAGAAGCATCTTCATTTTATTTATTGATGCAATTAAATTAATTAAACATAATAGATTAAAATTCTTTAAAGATATTATAAACTATAACTGTTATGGGTTATGATAAGAGCTATTTGTGTACCTACTCGTGAAAAGTAGATACTACGATGGCACCTACGGAGCAATTTGTCTTCGTGAGAAGCGGAATTCAGCCACTTCGTGTTTCCGTCCTCATTGTTTAAAGACATCCTGTTTTTGATTAATACATTCGTGTAGGTTTTATTTTTATGGATAAAACAGTTAGTTAAATATATTAGACACTTATACGAGTATGTGCCTATCTTGATACTTTTGTAGTACATGGGTATTTTATTGCCCTAATTCCTCTCATCTTTTTGATGTACATTAAGGGTCGTAGCACATATAACGTAACGTAAACGGATCGGCACCTCCTCCCCTTTTTCCTCGGTGTCAAACGTCAAAAATCTGATTACGTTACGATTCCGATTAGTGTGCGTTGCATAAGGAGTATCATACAAATAATACTAAACGGCTCGAGTTGATACGGCGGCGCCGATCCGTTTACGGACTGGAAAAAACGTTACAATTATATTAATTTGTGAAATAAACTTCCGGCTCTAGTATTTTCTCCATCATGAAATCGGGTCTTTCAAACTGAAAGCTTTACTGTTGTAAACAGAAAAACATAAAAAAAAAATTGTTTTGACTGCTTATGTTAAAAGAAGTATATTAGCAAAGTAAGATTAACAGTTATAAAATGAAAGTTAAGATTGTACTTCACTCCTGGTCTGTTAGGTACTTGCAGTTAAGTGAGTAAACTATGTTATGTCAATAGAGTCACAAAAATAACGGCAGCTATGTCTTTATTAAACATTTAATTTAACGAAATAGATGTATTTAATGTACAATGATTAATTATTTGTTCTTATTTTGTTTTAACTTATTTTACACCTTATTTATATACCACCAATTTTTTTATAATGATTTGAATCTATTTCATTAAATTAAATGTTTCCGATACTCCAAAATAAAATTAACTACAATTTGCGCAATCTTACTTGACCGACCTGAAGTTTGCATTCAGAGACATTTGCGCATGTACAAGAAAACACCCGCTCCCTACATTAACCCCCTTACTTATAAACGCCTCTTAACTTTTAGTCAATTGATTAGCTTTAATTCATACAATTTTGCTTAGAAAAATCTTGCTAAACAATTATTAAATTTAAGAGGCGTTTATGAGTAAGGCGGTTAGTTCTAAAAGTTATCATCTGCACAGCTATTTGCATTAACTTCAAGCCGGCCAACTTAAATTGCGCATACTGAACGAGAGGAATTGAAAGATAGGCAGTCAGATAATAAACGTCCAAAACTTTCTAAATTATTATTATTATTTAACAAAGAATGATGATGATAGTGACTTATTCGGTATAAATGATTTCATCACTTTTAGTAAACAAACTACAGCTTACTTTTAAATAATGCGTAGTATCTTGTATTTATCTCTGATTGTGATTTGTTTTGTTGCACGCTGCCGGACAGTCGTTCCCCGGGTTTTATGTGGACAAGGTAAGATGTGACCGTGTGTACCTTTTACGATTATTATACTTACTTTATCACCTGATTCATTACTATTATTAAGCTAGTGTAAATATTTTATTTCATGTTATTTCATTTCGTTTTGATGGACTATCGGAGCTTTGCGTATGTATTGAGAACTATAGAGTTACAATACAAAACTTTGATCTCAAATCTCAAGCAACGTAATTATAAAGAATTTGTCTTATATGAAAATATGAAAGCACAAACAATAGGATAACATTGATAATATTCTTAATTATCATTGACCATTTACAAAATGTATATCTACTTTTTCTAAAGAGTGCTTAGTTAACCATTAGTAAATTCAATCAACTAAGTCTAGGATGGGTTATTTATACAAGGTAAGTTTTGACACAATTGATTGGGTAATGCTTAAAACTACATTAATTACGAGTACCTATGTTACAAAATTGATTAATCTTAATAAACACGCGTAATAGCGGAACTAATAATTTGTTAATATATCTACTTTTACAACGGTCACTAGTAATGATTGCCTTGGTTTAACAGACTTAAGATAAATAATATTCTCTATCAATAACTCTGTCTCCCTTCTAATTGAAGTGGTGTTATTTCGTTCGCCTGCCAAGAAAGTAATAAGTAGGTTGTTTTAATAACACTCTTGACTGTTAAAGCTAGATTGTGTTAATAATTTAATCTAAGTAGTTCGTATCCAACAAAGAGACGCAGTCTATAATTTTGAACATATAAAAGGCGTTATTCTAAAAGTATTTTTATTATAAAGTACATTGCAATATATTACCTAAAATTGCTCCTATTAAAGTGCTAACAGCTCTTAGTGCGTTCTTGTATAGGTACCTATTTAATACTTCACAAAACAAAAGGCTACATTTACTTCTCAGCTTCGATAACTTTTGAGTTAACTATTACTAACTTAGTAACATATTTTTTTAACCTTAAGATAACTTAAGCGAGTTAATTTTCCCTTATTCTGGAAGTGCGGCTGTTTTTTTCTGTGTCGATGAAAATAGTAACACATTGAGTGATGTCATGGCCTTATAAAAGGCCGCGTGTTCATCCAACCGTGGTGGGATACAACCAAATGGCGTATCTACCTACTATGTATAATGGACTATAATATGTATAACGTACCTAACTTTGCACTATAATATATTTGACAAAAGCACGCTGTACCCATGGCGTTCATAATTGTATCCGTTGTAATGATATTTAAGTAATATTCCATGTCAATAATTCATTTATAGCTGGATAAATGTTAGAATATGAATGCACTACATACATAATGTACTAGCTGTTGCGTGAGTACTTATATTACCCGAGGTCACTAATTTTCCAAGTCTGCCTGCAATAAACGTTTTAATTGTATATGCAGTCGAGATTGTGTCCATAATTTCAGTTGTAAAACCATTGAGCCCTGTTTTAAAATAGAACGTACGACTTTTTATATGCATCGACAGCGAGATATCTGATATTTAATTGGAGCACAAGCACATAATCCGAGACTGTTTTAATTACATGGGATTGAAGGCAAGGACAACATACAATCCAGCCAACTAGTCTGCAAACAAAGGTCGAAACGCTCGTTAAGACCTTTCGCAAACCAATGGTAATGTTCAAAATTTAATGCTTACAACGTGAAGTAGGTAATCGTATTACCGAGTAAGCACATTAATCTTGAAACTTATAAAATTGTACGTGATTGGTATAGTACCTGACTATCGATGGCCCATTAAACCGCCTGCAGTTCAAGATACGATCATAAGATAATAACAACGTACTGTTCAATTAAAAATATTTTCAAGGATGAAATATTACTTACAACTATTAATGTCTGATACTGCAGGTTTTAAAAAAATGATTTACGCTCTGTGTAACCAATACTTGTAAACCACGCCTCCTGTAGGCAACTCATTATGAAATCTATTGAATTAAAACAAAGCCTATTCAATCGAGTAGCTCATAATAGACGGAATTCCTAATTAGACATAGACCTACTTAGTTTAACTAACAATGAAAATAGTAAGTATTGGTACTATAAAACAGGTGTCCGAGAGTAGGTCATTTTATTAGCCTGTTTCCTTAATAAAATGTTACATCTAGTTCCTTACTGCTAAATAGTAAGCAGTAAATTGCGATCAATCATTGGTATAACGTCGCCGTCGTCGTGTGATTGAATAATACTTATATTTATCTTTTGTAAAATTTATTGCAACTTGTGACATTAAAACTATTGAAATAAGATTTAGAAAGAGTAGGTACAAGTTAAGAAATGTTAGTATAAACTTTCCTTTGATTATAAAATTTATAATCTAAGGAAAGTAAATGGCTGTGTGAGATCGTGTCTTTTAAAAGTGCAGTAGTAATCTCTCTTAGATTTCTATTAGGCAATTATTTTTATTTATTCCTGGCTTTAAACTTAATAGTATAGGATCCCTAGTACAGTCAGCTGCAAAGATATCTAACCCCTTTAGCGCACTGTTATATTCTTAAAGGGGGTTAGATATCTCTGCAGCTGACCGTACATTTTTACAAAGTTATTACAGTCAAGCCAATTTTTCTAGTAGTGAGTAACTTAATTTTGATGTGACGTTAACAATTTCCTGTAAAAAACTTTAGATTTTGGTAACAAGCAGAGGTAGTAATGTTACAGTCTTTTAGTTTATTTTGTGTTTAGTCTCTACATTTTTCTTGCAATATATTTATTGAATTTATACTCTTAATATTGGATTAGAGAAATGGTTACGTAGATCAAATTATACATACGACTTCTCACAATGTGAGTTTATCGTGGCTGATTCACCGAACTCTGTGATGGCGCTTGGTCGTCGGCGTCTGTGCATTATGCATTACATTGTTCGACTCGTGTCCTGTCTTCTTCGTGATTTGTATATTCGGATTATGTATATTGTCATACGTTTTTATAATAAGATAAGATTGTATGTTCTCAACGTTTATGCAAAAGTCGGCTCTCTAGACGTTTCTCTAGAAGTTTGTATTAACAATAATTAGCCTGTCTTTAAAGATTAGTTAACGTATTGTTTATATTATCTGCCTGTTTTATTTGAAAAATCTCTCCACGAATTCATTTTTAGAGAAAAGCTCTTATTTGTTATGTTTAAATCTGTAAATTTAATTTGTTATTCACATATCAAGGATACACAAAATTACTATTCCCGTATGCCTGTAGAAATATCGTAATCTTCTCTAATTTTACTATTTCGTAAGGTAAGCCTGATTCTTTGTTGCTTATATTCTCTTTGACTCAAACCCAACATATTTTTTAATAAAAAAATGTTACATGCATCGCCCAAGAATATTACATGAATGCCATTTCATAAATAGCCAGTCGCCCCTCGTTTTCTTGGTCTTGGACTTACTCGTCGTTGGGAACAAACCGCTATAAAACTATAAAATGTGAAGGTATTAGATGTATTCTTGTAGAATAAAGTGAATGTTTTACCATTACTTTCTGAGATAAAATGTATGAGGTGACTTTACCCACATGATTTTATCTATATCTCTTTCATGATCTCCTATTTAAACAATTGGTAAGACTTGGGATCAATGTCCGAGTAACCCTACAGTTATTAATTGAGTATTTCTATTTCGTAGATGCAGTTAGACAAAGGGCCCTCTTGTAATAAACATTATTTCTATTAGTAATAGAAGAATGTAGGCAACTTTGATACTATGGACGTTTTAATACTACCTTCTGAACCTGAAGGTATTATTTTTCATATTACGTAATAGACAACTGCTATAATCTGTGTCTTGACGAAATACAAATAACTAGCTTTCTATGATATTTATTTTTGTATTAATATCTGACCATAAACAGCTTACTATTAGGTAATCTCCTCCCTGGTTATTTGTCCTGCTAATATAACGCTGGGTATAGAGTTAGGTTTTGTCTGAAGTGGTCCTTATGTGGCAGAGATTATTACTGATAAACAGTATATCCACTTTTAAGATGCTTTCAATAATGATAGTAATGATATTCTTAAAAGAAATATTCTTAATTCGTCCTTATATTAAAATTAGTGTAATATTAATTTGAGAAATTTTAGTAACAGCATTTTGTGCTGTCATTTTACAAATATATTTACTTAATGGTATTCTTTTATAGACACTAAGATGAACGTCTTATTTATTCGAGTGTAGAATCACCACGCTATGATAATAAATATTACGAAATTACCATTACTTGGCTGGGAGAATAATGTCGCTTCCTCTCCTCAGGCATGTTTCGGCCTCTCTTTAGGCTCAAATCATTATCAATCATGTGGGAGTAACAAAGCAAATGCTTAACTACCTTCTTGCTTAAATATCTTTATGGCATGATATTACTATTCTATGTAGAATAAAAATATATTATAAGTAATAAGTTTGTATAATGTAGTGGATAGAAAATTCATACTTTTGAAAGTTATATTTACGACTGATTTGCGTAATGTGAAAACATAATATTTTAATAGCTCTACAAACTTTAGAGCTACTTAAATGGCACTTGCTGCAGATGTTACTAAAGAGAATGTAAGATGTCTTAAGAAAAGTTGTACAGTAATTTAATGAAGAAACATGAAATAAATTTATGAATTAATATGATTTTTACAGAACAGGTTAATTTAACGATAAGTTGAATAGCACTTAAACTCGATGAGACAAACCTCTTTTCATTCAACTTTATATTAAATCCATCTAGAATAACATTATTGTATCCTGTTGCCTGTTAATGTAGTCGCCATATTGCAGTAAGTGACTACTGACCACGACATTATGCCTTTGAGTGCCAGGTATAGAAAACATCACCAATTACTGTTCTGTGATATATTCTGTTTATTATTATCTGTGCAAATTTCTGCTCTTCTTGATATTTCAAACTTGAAGTGAAGGTATATTAATTTAAAACTGAATATAAACTCGCGTTTAAAGGATCACTAATAGAAACCCATAAAATGAAAGGTAGACAGTAGCGTAATGTTAATACTAAAATAAAATAGTCTTTATATCGTTAATTCTAGTTGGGAATGTAATTTACGTGCAATAAAGGCTTTATAATGACGACCTCGGTGGTGCGACGGTAGCGCAAGCGGCTGCCGTGCAAGAGGTTGTGGGTTCGATCCCCACGCAGGACAATGATTTGTGAGATCCACAAATTATTGTCCTGGTCTGGGTGTTCTTTGTGCCCGTTAATTGATGTTTGTAAAAGGTCCCCGCGACACAGGGCATGATCCCTAGTGCGGGAGTTGTCTTTCGTATAAAAAAAAATAAAAATAATAATTATGTATATTTAGTTTCTTGCTAGACAAAACGGACCCATCTTCTACCAATGGGTTAGAAGCAAACGAAATTGTGTGTGATAGTCGGTATCTTTCCGTAAATATGGTTATGGAACCTTAAATGTCAATCACCATCACTTCAATATCTGCGTGATATTTTGCGTAAATGTTCTGTTAACTTATTCTGTCAAGCCCTTCGTTTCTATAATAAACTTAATAAACCGACGCCTTTATGTGGTAATTACACATTAAAATAACTAGTGAACTTAGATTACATTTAATAACACAAGTAAATGTTACGAGATATCCTTGACCACAGTCACTTGCTACAGTTTATACAGTAGTTATAATATGTCTTTAATAGTAATGTTTGCATTGTGATCAAACGAAATATCAATAGTCTTACTAAAAAATGAACTAAAATCTTTTAAAATAAAAATAAGTTACAGTTGATAAAGGTGGTAAGAGCCTGCAATAAGAAAGTCTTCAATAAACCATAGGTATTTTACAAAGTTTATAATAGTCCTAAGAATCGTAAAAGTGATAGAGACATCTCTCTATTTCAACTAATTGCCTATCATAAATATTTAGTACGCTAAAATACATGAAGTCTGTCCTTTGCTGGCTCTCGACTGTTTTAATTAGCTGTGTTCTATAATTAAGTTACGAATCATTTTGTGAAGTTGTACTATCCTGGTATTCTATATAGGTACTCCTTTGTTGTGAAATACATATTTAGCGGTCCATCATGTTCCTAATCTATTATTGCCCTATGAATGTCGAAGTACCGAGACAAGCACAATACACACAAAAGCTCCTTTCCTATCACACATTCTCTGGGCAGGGCAGGGCAGCGTTAATTATTTAAGTTAACGCAGGGAGAAAAGTTATTTATATGGATATGTAGGTATGTTAAGCCTCAAACTGACTCTACGGTTGAAAAAAATATACATAACAGGACCTATTTTAAAATAGTGTTAATATTATGTTACTTTGTTGTACGAGTATTGTTGTTAGAACCTGATACTAACCTTCTGCAGTCACACTCGCATTTCTGTACCCTAAGTTGACCTTCGTACTCACAGGAGGCCTGTCACAGCAATATAGCATTCATGAGCTACTATGATGTTTCAATGTTCCTATAAAAGATTTCCCGATAAATAAACATGGTATAAAATTCTTCACAATATTTACAAGTACAAATCAAAGGCCCCACTCTCAACGTTTCTAATTTCATACAGCTTTCTCTGACCTATTTTTAGGTGTCTATTACAAGGTGCAATGTCCGCTCTTCTCACATATCGTATAAGTACATTACTTAATTAGGTACTTAGATAAAAGTTTTTATTAATATCCTTCGGTACTGAACGTTTCATTTTCAGATTCTTTATGAATATATTTTGGTATGATATTGTTAACATGTGTTGAACGTAAATAAAGACCTCAGTGTATCTTTAAAATGATGTCATCCAATAATAAGGAGACATTTTTAAATAAAGCTGGGTTGCACATAAAAAGTCCGTTTGTTAAAATACCTTATTTACGAGGTATTTTGATTTTATGTTATTCTTACATGAAAGTTTTAATCTTACTGTTTAACTTTATTATTTCTTTCTGATAATCTTTGAAATCTTCATATAACGATTTTAAAGAAGTTACCTTGTAATTTTGGATGTTTACGATAATCTCCACTTCATCCTGCAAAAGATTACATACTTAGTAGTTAAACATTGTGCATGAATAAAAGTAGAAGTGTTAGGGAATATTTAATTATGCATTATGTAAAAGTAGTATTTAAATATTTTTTTATGTTTAGTTAAAAGCAATGATCATAATATTTTATAATAAGTGAAGATGTAGCACTTAAAACTAAGTAATATTGTTATTATGTAACTATGTAGTTAACACGGAATTCTTTGTATTGTTTTGATTTTAAACCTGACAGTCGTAAATTTTTGGCATTTCTCTTGAGTTGTAGCAAAGGAGAATGAAACCTTCACTAAGAGTTTTGGGCCAAAATTAAACAGAAATGAGAGTATTATCAATTTATAGCTTCACACTTATTAGTCTCGTGCTAATTCTTTTGTTAGTTTTGGCAATCTGAAATCCAAGATAATTTTTTTTTTGAAGGAGATGGAAACTTCTGGGCTAAAGCCTGTACATTACTGTACAGAGTAAGGATATGCCCTAAAAATCTTTTCTATTTTATTCAAGTTCGAAACCTAATACAATTGAGTAATTTTATTATTATTTTATTAAAAAATAGGAAAGAATTTTAAGGCATTTCCTTACTCTGTACAGTAATGTACAGGCTTTAGCCCAAAAGGTTTCCATCTCCTTTTGCGCTGTTGAAATGCATGTAATACAATACCCCCGGGTGGCTGCGGGGCCATTGTGACTCTTATACATTGTTGACTTGACGTATGATGCATGTTGACTTGTATGTATTTTGTATTGTAACTACGACAAAAATACCCACAGTCACTACACTGTTTGCAAGTTCTTCAAAGAGGAAGCTTGCCCTAATTAGGTCACGTATAACTTGCTCCACATCGTGAATTATGTTGCCCGTTTGGTTTTTATTAGCCTTTTGATGCACTAGCTCGCTTTGAGCTTTGTTCGTGGAAGAATGATGTTTGTTGTATTTAGCATCGTATGTGAGTGAACGCTGATTGTAAATCTTGTAAACCATATGTGGGTTTGTTTATAAAACTTTTTTACTTATTTTATCATGACTGTTCAATGTTCATTAACTGATTAAATTCTTTTATAGTTGTAGAATGATCATAATGTCATTAGGTGTAGGTGGACGTCTTTATAAGTTATGAAAAAAATTGTTATAACCTCTTTTCGTCGCATGGTGGTCGTAAAAGGTGCCTGTTAATAAATTGTGAAGGTGAAATAACTAATGGGTTAGATGAGAGTTATCTTGTCTCTACAGACTTCAATTCTGCGTGGCGAAGTCATAGTTAAAAAACAATCCTACAGATTCATAAAACTTTGGTTTTTTTCCCTTCATATTTATATTTATAAATTTACGAATATTTTGTAGTTTACAGCATATTGTCGATTGTTAAAAGGTCAAAGATTTTATGAAAGCGAAACACGTCCTTTTATAAATGGAAGGGCACTCTCCATGATAGTATTATAACATACGCCTGGTATACCAACAACAGACCTACATAGTGTCGACATAAACTAAGTGCGTAGGACGATAATCACTGGTCCCATTACATTTTGACTGTTAAATTATATTAATTGAAACTTAAGTAACAATACATTACGAGATTAAGATAAGAACGTCCTGTATAAGGGCAATGCGGTATGGTTGTGCAAGATACTGAAATACTAACAAAAGGACGAGACTTTTTTGTATTAATTGCATCGATTGGTACATAACAATAATTGAACTCCATGTGGTGAAGAAGTAAAAACACAAATAAATTAAACCACCCCAGTTCATTCTCTCTACAGTAAAGGACAAAGAATTAGTTTAAGTCTAGTTAAATAGTTATGTAAGATTATTTTCTTTTTATTATTTTTTTTTTCTCTTTTACTTTATAATATAGTGTATAATGTTTAGGCTAAATCAGCCTAAATCAGGCTTATTTGTTTAGTTGTGATTTTTGTATTTTTTAATTTTTAGGGCATAGATTAGTGCATGTTGTGCTCTTCTGTAAGTAATGGGGCACTTAGCCTCAAACTTTATTGTAATTAATTAATGTGATTGTATCAGTGTACTCATTGTAGTAGAGCCAAATAAATAAATAAATAAAGAAGGAATAATTCAGATATCATTTGAGTTGGATAAAATTAAAGAAACCTTTAGACAAAACCGTGTAGGTACTAATAAGTCAGCAAAATTTTGAATGCCAAGAAGGCCCTTTGCCAAAACTTCCCAAAATATGGTATGAACATAATACCTATTTGGTATAATACCACGAAATGATGTGCTGTGTTTAGTATGGCTGGTGTTGTGCGATTGTAATTTGGCACCCTGTTTTTCAAGACCAGCGACCACCACACCTTCTATTTCACTATGCCTACAACATAAATTACTATGTTGACAATTTAAAAAAAAAACAAATCGTGGAAGGATTATAAAATACCTTGTCGTTATTACACGAGAAAATATTAATGTTAAACATCAAATACCTTTTGAAATGGGATTACACATGCAACAGTATAATTAGAGAGGTGCCACAAGGACATTACGGTGACACAGTATATTATATGACGACAGATTATTGTCACGCTCCAACTATTCCCTTCATTCAAGTGTTCACATTTAACATTATGCTCTTAAATGTCGTATTATTATCTCACAGGTATATTTAATTACCTAACATATTATTATTACATACATTGAATTCTTTTGTACGTATTAAAGTTATAGTTAGACATTTGCTATATACTTTGTTAGATGTAAGGGGAACAAAGGTGTTGATATAATGCAATAAATGTCTAGTTACGGAAAGTAGTATACGGAAATAGAAAATATTGTATGGAATTCTTAATATGTTTTCTATTTTCATGTAAATTATACAACACGACTATTGTTATCATGCTGGCCAGACAGGTTTTTATCGGATTTTGTGATGAGTTTTCTTTATTTGGTGAATTACCTCCCCTACCTACACCTCGAGATGTGATGCGGTAGGGACAATCTTTATTCGTAATCGGTCATCCCAAGATCTGTCGATAAAACATTAATAACGTTAAACATTAATAACAATAATACACAAATAATCAAAGTGCTAAAATTTTATTATATGTATTTAAGCCGAATTATAACCAAGTTTTGGCTGTTTAATTTACTTTTTAAATTATAGTTTTAGCATATGTTTCCTTTTATATGTGTGAAAAGAGGTCAAATATCTTGGGTGTCCCTTAATACCCGGCGAAGAACAGCCCACACACATCCGCAGTACTGATGAGGCAAGTGAAGTGTACTCGACAGTGAAGAGTAGGAAACTAGCCATATTATACTCTCACAATCCAAGATAATGCTTTGGACAGGGTTGCACTGCATTGACTTGCCTGGAAAGACATTTCAAGCTTTTTTCAAATATTCCTAGAATTTTTTATACGTAAAACAGGCGGTTAGTTAATAAGTCATCTCCCGTGTATGTTAAGGCTGTATATTTAGTGAATATGTAATAGTAACCATAAAGAAGATATTTAAAAAAAATAAACACTATGAAGTAAATTTTAACGTTTCTAATTCTGGTTATGATAATATAATAATAATTATGGCTTTGTTGTTATGGATTAAATTTAAAAGTCTTATTGGTATCACTTTCGTATTAATAGTAGATGTCGTTCTTATGAATAAACTAATCATTTCTCGTAATAATAAGTGGTTCTAAGAGTTCTCAGTGAATAATACCGTTCAGTATCTCACTGGGTGAGATGATCTTGAAGCGAAAGGATCCCTATAAGGCCTCGAAATAATCCGGTACTTATTTGTAGAGCATGCGCTGTGCTGTTCCCACGGTAACCTCGTGATTGCCTCACCTACTTTGTATATAATTACTTTTATATTAACTTGCGTAATCCGAACAAATAACATTTGCTATCAGCCTTATCTAAATCCTTACTATTATGTATCTAAAAGCAATTTTAACTGAATGTTACTGGACATTGTCAAACTGATGAATGGATTTTAGTTAATCGAATTTTCTTTAGAGACATTGTAGAATTAAAATAAGGAGATGTAATTTGGCCATAGGTAAAAGTGTTTCTTTCTTCTAAAGTTCTTGCCCTGCACTGACTTAACAAGGCATAGATTTGTAAAATCTATGCCTTGTTAAGTCGTAGAGCGGAAACTAAATTCTTCGTAATTGCACGTCCTTAAACATCTTTTTAAATAAACATTAATATTTAGCGAAATTACTAACTTTTAATAGGTACTCAAATATATTTTAGGATGAGACCAAATACGAACGAACATGTGTATTCATTTCGGTTCTTTATGACTTACGCGAAATCCAAAGTGACAGGATGAATGGACGCGATCGATCTCCCAAAATAACTCAGTAAAAACATGAGTATAGCAAACAGTGGCGGGATGTTAGGCGTTACTCCGAAATGGCGGTACACGGATGACATCCATATGAACATTGGTTAGACACATTTATTTAACTTCAACGAGCTACGCGGATTTTTTTACTTAACTTTATATGACTGCCTAAAATTGAAGTCGAATCAAATCGGCATAAATGTACTTTTTATGAGCAGCCGTTCGAAAGGTCGATGTACTTATATTTGCTGTAAGTATGAACTTACATATTTTTCTGACTTACATTTGTCCTGAATATAAAGTAGAACGGTAATAAGATTGAACCAAGTGACTACATTAATTTTTAGGTTATGCGTGATCTAAATATTTCATATAATAAAAACCTCTAATAAAAAAAGGCTCTAAAATTCTTGCCAGATATTTAATTCGTAGGTCTCAATTTTGGAACTAATGGTAGCTACTATTTTGTGTAATTTTAGGTTTAATGCAATTGACTCGATTATCCAATAATTAACATTGCTTGAAAATTACTTGTAAGTAATCGCTTGCAAATGCCTAAGGAAAAATGAGTGCTCTAGCATACCATGATAAAGTGCCCCACGAAGAATGCATGATTGCTAAGAATATTATATGCAGTTATTACATTTATAACGCCTTATCTAACTGAACCTCTGCAGGTATCTTGATACAAATTATCCCTAACGATATTTTAGACAACGATGTCACATTTTATAAAACATTCTGGCAGTATATTTCTGGTGGTATTGTATTCAATCCAGATCAAAACATTTAACTTATAAAGAATTAGACAAAGATTAGCTTTTACATAATATAATTCGTACCTACCATTGGTTACAAAGGCTACACTGCAGTCGAAAGGCTTCTACGAGTATTATGTATAAAAAGCTAAATGACGTAATATTAGGTTTAGTTGTAAATAATAGGTACATTTATTTTATTTGTATGTAGTTCACAACCTTTATGTGGTTGTGTTCAGCTTAGTACCTGGAAAATGGCATAAAATGTACCTATTTCTTACTTAAGCCAAGTAAATTAAAAAACGTAAATTTGAAAATAACTCTCATAAATATGGACTTTCTATTTTCTTACTCCTATCAACATCTTACGGTAGGTAAAAAGTCAAAGTTCTGTAACGATATATTTATAACTACTGACTTACACTCAAACATTACACAATATTAGACTTAAAACGCCGTGAAATGCTTTTACCGATCCCTAGTAGCTATGCAACTATTTAAAATGCCTTTTCTATCGACTACCGGTTGTTACACAATTATAATCTCTCCCAATTGTCGATTCAAAGCATTGCGTCAGATAAGTACATTGAAATCATAGATATAAATCCCTTCACATAAGCCTTTTATAAAGGGGCATAAATATGTCACTACGAGTATAAGTGAGTTAGCAGCTGCCTCTTTGTACCTTAAATTTATTATATGAGAGTTGTTAATTTGTGAACGGCTATAGCTTGAAACAGTACGCATTTATTTGTAAAGACTTATAAGTTTTTTTTGTGACGGACAGAGTCAGGGTGATGGATTAAGAATTCAAAATGTCTCCTACAATGTTTGTACCAACCAATACTCGCTAAAGTCGATTCAGGCGTGAATTATACAGAAACGGTGTGAGATCTATCCTGGACATTTGACCTGAGAGCCGTCTCAGGCTCCCGAGCCACGGTTCAATGCATTTTATAACCTGTCGTTTTCGTACATTGTATGAAAATGTTTTGAAGCGATGTTATGTCTGCAATGTACGCAATGTTTTTTTCAGTCTATCTTGTGTGTAAATAACGCGTTTAAAAGTGTAAGAAGCAAAACATCCTTGCCAGGAAAGAAAAAAGAGAAACATTGTTAGATTCAATAAGTTAGCAGTACTTTATTTTGTTTTATATGGAAAATTACGAAATAGATTAGACTGTGCCATATTCTGAACTCTTTATTAATTAGCCTATTAGTAACAGCTCTATAAGGTCCCACTTTAAGGACGAGTCTCCTCTAGATATTGGGAAAACGTCAAGATAGTGACCCACACAATCCCAGACACAACGGATTCTTTCTCTTGTACAGACATAATAAACGCTTAGTTTCTAGTAGAAGGTAATTACGGAGAAACAAGTATATAGATTCAGGTACTAAATGTAGGGACTCCCGACGCTAGAGAGGACTAGGGTCTTTTTATTATTTACACTATTTTTAAGTAAGGTTTAAATTTTATTTATAATTTGCATGTTTATCTGTAAATGTTACACTTGTATATGCAAATGATAGCCACTTCCTCTGTATAATAGCATCTATTACGTTGTATGTATGTTTGTAGGTAAGAATTATTATCGTGTAGGCATACTAAAGTTCTGTTTAATTTGAAGCACTTAGTTGTACTATAGTAGTATGTGGAGATACAATTAACAAAACAATGTTTTTTTCTTTACCAGACAAATAATAATGGAGACTACACATCGCGGAGCCTACCTCGAGTGAGATTAGACAGCGGAGTCAATGTTGCTAATGCTGGCGTAAGGCTGCGCTGTTGGGCAGCACCACTTTCCATTACCGAAGAAGATGTCGAAGACGAAATCGAGGAAGATGCTGTGTCGTTACGAGCAATGCCCGTACAAGGTGCGTAAAGTTTTATTTATTGCATTTAGCGCCATCTATTGCATTTTAATGAATAGCGTCATATGTTGTATTTTTCAATTAATAGCGCCATCTGTTGCATTTTTATCAAGTTACATGTGCCATCCACATGTCAGTTTGTAGTGTAAAGTTTTTCCACTGCACGCTAGATGGCGTTCTTTAGACAATGTTTTACTATTTGTTCATAGATGGCGTTTCTGAGATTACTCGTTCTAATAAAAGCTGTGGGATTTTGTGTGGTGTTGTGGCCTGTCATTGTAGCTTTTAAAAAATATTAAACTATTTTTGTCAAGAGGTTACCAGAATCTCGAAATCACTGCAGCTGCGTAAAGACTAGGTTTTTACAGTGTTCTAAAAGGCTGTAAAATTTGTAATACCTCAAAAAATTAAAAGTAACTACCTAATGTACCACATATCCTTTTTCCATTCTTTAATGCTGGGTCCCTTAAGCCTTTTTTGTTTTTAATGCGTATACATGTAAGTATAATTCGTGTTGTTTTTTGCGGCAGGACTAAGCTTTTTCTAAGTTCTACTTTTAGTTACATCCCTCTAACATAATCGATCCCCCAAGTTGGCAATGCTCCCGCAACGCGTGTGTTGAAGGTGTTTATGCTTGCTCTTAAGCGTTAGAAATATGGGTAAACAAATCACTTATAACAAGTTTTACATGATAAATAACTAGGTAACTTGTCACTGAATGACATATTATTATTGTTTTAAACTGGTACCGTACCGAAGAAGGGCGCGTACCGTGACGCGTCCACGCATCCATTACCAATTGATTCCGACTAAAGTTTCATGCTCCTGCTGCATTTATTATTCCTTTTATTTTAGTAGCTTTTTCCGAATTCTTCAACATTGTTGGTTTGTGACATAACAACCGTCATTAATCGAATTTTATGAGTTTCAAACTTTTTATAAATTCGTTGGGCGCGAAGCTTAAAAAATGTTGGAAAAGCTTTCTCTTTGAAGTTCTTTAACCTATGTTTCTTTGTAGTAAACAACTATACTTGTAATAAAAACATCAATTTAACGCAGTTTAAATATTGACTATTTACCTTTTTATCATTTTACATTAAATTCTACGACATTGAGCCCAAGAAACGACCTAATAACTTATTACAAACTACTTTATGAAAGCAATGACTTATGGTACAGACTTGATTAATCCGAAAAATGCCATTAAACCTACTTGATAAAATATTAAAAGTATATTTATCTGTTTTTACACAGTGTAGCCGACGCGACAGTATCGCAATACGATACGCGACAGTGCTGTGTCCCTACGTCCCCGTCTGTCGCAATCGAGCTAAAATGGGCACAATTAAGGGCCCGGCCGTTTTTAATTGACATCACTCCCTCGAGTCATACACATGAGTAGCCGTGTAGTCGACCCCGTGACGTTCAATCTCTAGTTCTTCCTTTCATTTAAATTGTTTTTTTTTTATTTCAAGAAACTTAATTGATTTGATCCACAAGGTTACTTTACTTAGTTACGATTTTGACCTTGTTACTCAAAACGACGCCATAGTTTAAAAATGTTATGGTTATCGAATCATCGCCCATGTGAGTCCATATTCATACAAGAATAGACCGTGTCGCGTATAGAATATCAAACGTCTTGTGAACTATTTGTTGTATTACTCGCGGTACCGTCACAGAGAAACAGATTCTTTTCTCACAGTAATCAATAATTGGTGGTATCTACACATTGCTCTTGATTTAAGTGCTTTTTGCGCTGACATCTAGTTTAAGGTACTTAATTTAATGTTAATATCCTACTAATATTATAAATGCGAAAGTTTGCGAGGTTGTATGGATGGATAGATAGATGGATGTTTGTTACTACCACCCAAAAACTACTGAATGAATTTTGATGAAATTTGGAATATAGGTAGTTTAGGGTGTAGAATAGCATTTAAGCTACCTATAAAACGCGGATACAACCGCAGGCATCAGCTAATTTTAATATAAATAAAAGGTTTTTCTACTAATTTACCTATATTTACTTCGATATTTTGCTGATCGAGCTACTTATTTTCAAACGAAATTCATGAAAATTGATCTAGCAACTCCCGATTTCAAAATGTTTCAACTGGCTTGTTTCAAATATTTACATAGCTGACAGAAATATTATGTAACTTTTGCCGTTAGCCAGAATTTAAACTTTTGTATAATCTATTTCTTTACAAATGTCAGTTGTGTACAAAAATATAACATTTTTAACCTGCCGCTTTAGAAGTTCAGTCAGTTAGAGAATATGCAGTCGATTGACGACTTCAAAATAACTGACGAAAGAGAGATTTTACTAAAAAGTTTTTTCTAATTTCGTTCTGAAGTTTACTTTTTATTTCTAAGCTTCCGTAATACTTATTTCGGGCTTGGAAATCTAGTCGCGTCAGGTTAGAGCACTTTACAAAATGAAAAGACGATTGATCTTTTTCTGTAATTTGTTACCCCTTTGGAGACTTCCTCATTAACTTGCTTTAACGTATTTTTAAAAACTTATGTACAATTGGAGAGTTCATAGATTTATTTATAGATATTGTGTGTGTATGCAATATGCAGTCATTTAGAAATATGCAAGAATTTAGGTTCGTATTAAGATATATTCAGTAAAGTCGCATGCATTCCGAATTAGTTACGAAAGACAGAAAATACACAAATACCTTATTTTTCTCATAATAGTACAGTGAACAGAAAATACAATGCATTTTTACCATATTCTCTAATAACTTTATCGCATCATTTTCTCTCGAGCATAATGGGAATCCACTTGGTATGCTATTTAAGCATTCATAGAGTTTTCAATTATATAGTTATTAATAAAATATTTGAACATGTAATTTGATAGAAATTAAATCAGAGATTCTCCTCTAAGGTCGAGGTTGCGTAAGAGCGTTAAAATTGCGAATAGACCATATTAAATGACAAAGTGTCAAATGATGAAAAAAGTTGCCTTTAGTTATTTTTAGAACTATGTTAAAGAGTGATCAACAGGGCCAGTTGAGGAAGTTTTATTAAATTATTTGCAAATATGGAATAGCCTTAAGTTGACACAGGGAGTTCCACAAGGTAGTATTCTTGGTCCCCTACTATTTATCGTTTATATAAATGATCTACCGAGTTTCGTTAATCATGAAATGGTACTATTCGCAGATGATAGCACGGTAATGTTCACAAGCACTTGTAAAGATCAATTAGAAACAGATATTAGTAAAGCATTAGACATAATAGTTCAGTGGTTATCTCATAACAATTTATTAATCAATTTTGATAAAACTAATATTATGACATTTAGAAATAGGAATAATGATTTATTTAATATTGATATGAATTTTAAAGACGAAAAAATTGGGGAAGTTGATAATGTAAAATTTTTAGGTTTAAATCTTGACTCTAGCTTGAATTGGAGATTCCAGGTAGAAACCATATGTGCTAGGTTGAGTCAGTTTTCCTATGCACTATCAATGCTCATAAAAATTGTGAATCAGTCTGCTGCGATTACCGCGTATTATGGTTGTGTTGACTCTATATTGAGGTATGGCGTCATCTTTTGGGGTAACTCGGTGGACAAGGACATAGTATTTAGAGCCCAAAAGAAATGTGTGAGAGCTATTTGCAAGATAAAGCCACCAGAATCTTGTAAACCATTTTTTATTAATTTAAAGCTACTTACCTTGCCATGTATTTACATTTATGAGGTGACCATGTTTGTAATCTCACATATATCTATGTTTGAGTACCTCAAGAGCAAAAGAAATAATTATAAAATTTCGTTTCCGTCAAATAGGACAGCACTGTATAATAATAGTATATTTTGTATGGCACCACGCATTTACAATCATTTACCAAAAAATATATTAAAATGTTCCAACATAGACAAGCTTAAATTTCATTTGAAACAATTTCTACTTAATAAAGCATACTATAATGTGAAAGAATATTTAGATGATAATTTTGACTCTTTGACATATTATAATACATAATTATTTAGTTTTACTTTGACTAGTCCTTAATTCTGGTTTTGATTTGATGAGACATTAGAAATTATTAATATATTGATGATTTTATTTGAAATTATAATATATAAATGTCGTTATTTTAAAATTTACAATTTAATTTATTTCAATTTTCTGTGTTTGTATTTTGTATTTGAAATTTTTATTAGAATGAATTAATCTTTATATTTCAATCCATTGTACTAATAGGATAAATTTGTATGCCCAAGTGGCAGATCATGGAATGAACAAAATTGTAATATATTTAATAAGACCTGTATGTATATAACCCATGTATCACAAATAAACGATTTGATTTGATTTGATTTGATTTGAGTCAAACTCTCTTTTTGCGCATTGTAGGTACTAGAGAATCTCTTCAAATGAGACAATGATCATCTCTGTACAAAGACATGCTTTCAGCGATGGACGGAATTTGTATGTACTTCCATTGCCATTCTTGCATTAATGGATTGAATTGGCATAGTTATCTGTCCTTTCTTTATTGTTCGCTGACATTAAGTTATGCAATGATCTTCTTTAAAAAACTGCCCGCGTCATCTTAGCAGTGAAATTTAATGAATAGAGTGAAATGTGAGATATTCTAAGGGCCAGATTCAGAGACCGCACTTTGACTTTACTTTAGCAAAGTCTAGTTATTATCTCTGAATTTGAAAAACATTAAAGGTAATATTTCGCATGAAAAGTTTACTTTGGGAAGATTACTTTGAAAGAAAGTAAAGTCACGACTCTGAATCTGGGCCTTATATCTCGTTTTTGTATCAAAGTCGAACTTGCCTTCAAAGTAAAGTCAAAGTGCGGTCTCTGAATCTGGCCCTAAGTCCGCCTGGGTTTGCATCAACATTCAGCTATAAAAATAATAAAGTTAAAGAGTTTTAAGTAATGAACGCACAAATCTCGTCAATGTTCTTGAACAAACTTATTTGTTTTGAGAGGAAACTACACACCTCAACAAAGTCTAGGGATATTTTCACGATATTTTGTATTAAGTTGTGAATCTCAAAAAAAAAATGGTTTGTTTTTAATTCTTTTGATGAAAACTTACTTTGTTAACCTTTTTCAACCATTCTAAATTTGAATTTGAAAAATAAAATTAAAAATAAAAGACTTACGCGACTTGAACGTAGTCAAGTTCGAAAATTTCCTTTACCAACAGTAAGTTTTGACTGCTTTTTTGTGTAAAATTTAAGTTTTATAACAATGTAAACGTTTATTTCGAAGAAATGATATTGTGTGCATCAAGCAGCGGCGCCATTTTATCAGAAACAAAATGTTATGGGCAGTAGGCATGCTCCCAGCTGCGGGTACTAAGCGGAGTATTGCTGAAGAGATTGGAACAATACAAAATATGAAATCAAGGTTATGGTCACGTTATCGTGCTACTGGTGAAGTGGCTGAAAGATACCACGGCAAAAAGTCTATCACCACTCAACGAAATGATCGATTTTTGCAAGTTCCCGCGAAAAGACAGCCAAATGTTACTACCATGCAGCTGGCTTAGAGGCTCCCAGCTCTTGGTGGAGCCTCTTGCGGGTGACCAAACTGTCAGAAGAAGTCGGCATGAAGCCCACCTTTATGCTCGCATACCGATTTGAACTCCAGCAATACGTTGAGCAAATCGCGCACGATGACTAGAGTGAGGTCGTGAACATTTGCTCTGCAAAGATGACCTGTTATCTGTAGTGGTGTTTACACATGAGTCTCGGTTCGATTTCCACTCGGATTCACGTAGAGGACGTGCTTGGCGAGTTCCTGGTTGTGATAGCCGTCTACAACATCCTCAGAAAAATTATTCATACCACGATAGAACAATAATGATTTGCACGGGAATTTGTGTCGGTCTAAGAACAGAGCGCGTTTTGATCAGAAACACCATGACGGCTGAAAAATAACTTAACGAGGTGCTAGAACTAATAATCTACCCCCGTATACTACAATTAGGCCAAATTTTTTGAGCTCATGAACGATAACACCCGTTCGCATAAAGCGAGAGTGATGACGAGCTGGTTGCAGGAGCACGACATATCAATTTTATGCTGAACCACATAATCGCCTAACCTCAAAACCATTAAATACGCGTAGGACATGTTCAAAAGAAGGGCTTTGATGAATTTTCCTGCATAAACTTGCGATGGAAGAGCAACTTTTTTTGTATCCTAGTCGGACCTGTAACATTATACCGCATCAAGACCTGGATAACTTAATCCAAGCATGAAAAACCGTTGCAGGACCGTTATTTACGGTTTTTTTATGTACTGACTACTGATTACTCACAGAACAGTTAAAAACAGTTTAATTTTCGATTATTACCACTTTTGCTTAAGAAACAAATTCATTGTTAGTTTTACTAATTATCCAATTTTTTTATTTATTTGAATAAAAAATTATTTACGCAAAAATAATACTTTTATTTAATTCTGGATTGTAGCCTGATAAATTACCTTTATAAAAATATAAACATGTTGTATGTTCTCTTCAATAATTTTGGAGTTAATTGAGTAAATACCAAATATCCCTAGACTTTGTTGAGGTGTGTATAAACATCACACTAGCGGCTAATTGGAAACACTAAAAACATTTCGAAAATGCACGGGAACATTAAAAAAATACAATAAATTTACGTCAATATTACAGTTTGGTATTGTGCCAATGTATCTAGCCCATAAGTGCTGAAAACAGTACTATTTAATTATAAGTATAACAGTAAGTTTTGAGTGAGTCAATCACTATATTAGGAAAGTAAACGTGCCTCACCGATGGTAGTGAACTTATATCCGTGTAGAATACTAATTGCAGTCAATATGTATTGTCTTCGTATAAGTATGTACTGGTTTCCTTACAAAAAGTAGACGTTGTGGAGTTGGTTAAGTTGAACCTATATTACGAAAACTTTTTACAACTGGTCAACGCTGAATTGATTGAATGATTACTTGGAAATTTGAAATAAATGTTTACGATGGATTCTGTAAGAAAAAGTTACTCAAGCAACATAAATTTGGTTAAGCAATAAGATGATTAGTAGTGGCAGGGAAATTTAATCTGTATAAATAGTCAAAAAACCAAAAACAAAATGTATTTTTTTACAAAAATATGATTTACCCTATGTATTCTATGTATTTGTAACACATACTATTCATACTACACACATCAAAAAAGTCTAAGCAACATGCATGATATTACAAATTTACCATTTATATTAATTTATTTTACCATTTATTTTAATTATAACGTTGTATTTTATTTTTAAAATAATATTTTTAGGGTTCTATGATGTAAAAATAACAGCTGTTTTCTTTATAAGTTCTTTTAATAACAGAAATTAACAATATTAGAATATACAGGTACATAAGAAACTAAACTTTTTTTTTACAAATTGAAATTTCTTAAGAAAATGAATTTATTGTGAAAGAATAGGACAATTTAATACAAAGTATGGCCTCCTCTGCTATTCAGAACTTGTCGGCAACGATTATTCATTGAATTAATGAGACTGTTTATGTCATCTTGCGGTATTCGCTCCCAATGGAATTGTAGCAAATCCTTCAGCTGTTGGGTTGTTGTCACTCCGTCCAAGTCCTTCAAAACACGTCTCTGGAGCATGTCCCATGCGTGCTCGATGGGGTTGAGGTCTGGCGATTGTGCAGGCCAGGGCAATACCTGGATGTTCTCCGTTGCCAAGTATTCACTGGTTCGCCGAGCTGTATGTGAACGCGCATTGTCATGCATTAACGTAAAATCGGAGCCAAAGGTTTGTGCAAATGGATGGACATAAGGTCTGAGAATATCCTCAACGTAATTTTCAGCGTTCATGTTTCCATTTACAAAAACGAGCTCAGTTCGCCTGTTCTTCATAATACCCGCCCATACCATAACTGTTGAGCCGCTGTATGGATGAACTTCCTGAACGCACCTGAGTCTTTCAGTATTTCCGGGTCGACGGTACACTCGCACCCTTCTTGTATCAGGCCTAAACCCGAATCGCGACTCATCGGAAAACATAATTTTATCCCATTGTTCCTGGGTCCATGTTATGCGTTCTCTACACCATTCATTTCGACGAGCGCGATTCCCGTGACGTATCGGTGGGCACCTGATAGGGCGTCGAGCTCGTAGGCCGTACTCATGCAGTCGATTTCGCACAGTTTGGGGACTTACATCAACACCACTTGAATTTTGTAGCCTCAAACTTATCTCTCGAGCGGTTAACATCGGCTGGCGTCTTGCAGTCAGTTGTATGTACCGGTCTTGCCGAGTGGTTGTACTCCTTTTACGGCCTGGATGCTGTTCAGCGGGTTCCCCTGTATTATTGTAGCGCTGCCAAAGACGACAAATAACACTTCTATGAATACCAAAATGTCGAGATACCTGAGATTGATTACTTCCCGCTTGCAACATCCCTACAGCTCTTTGCATTTCATCTGCCCTCAAATGACGTCGCTCCATGACGTAAAGAATATCTAACAATTCAATTTTGTCGCCAACTGTATTTAAATGGTTGGTAAAATTATAAAATCAAGACTAAAACGTAGCAATTAACATGCACTCAAATTCAAACAAATTCGCAGTCATTTGAATTTTATGAAAAAAAACAAAACATAATCGAAATTTTTTTTTTACAACCAGCCAGTATGTCATCAATAACAAAAAAGTTTACTTACCTATACACTTTGAGTGAGTAAATACTTAGAAATTAATTAATATAAATGGTAAATTTGTAATATCATGCATGTTGCTTAGACTTTTTTGATGTGTGTATTATATCAGCCTTAAAACCATCCGCTGCTGAACATTTAAATGCATCAACCGTGTAAACGGTAAGCCCACTCTGTGTAGTCACACTTTCGGGATCCCGAAATCTTCCTGCCTCGACAACCTTCGTTTCTTTGTGGTACCTAGAATTTAAAACACCAACACTATATAAATATTTCTTAATTAATTGTACATTATTTGTCCTGTAAGTTTGCATTATTTAGTAACATCTATGACAATTACTAAACAGGAAAATTAACTTGTAACTACGTAATGTTATATTATAATATAAAATTATTCATTTGTATTTTAATAGTTATGTATTTGTTTCTCAGTTTTATTTTAATACCTATGTAGAAATTATATCCTTGTGCTATAAGACTAAGAATATCTACTCATAAGCACTAGCTACATCATTATCGAGAGTATCTAAAGGGAATTCGAGGGCAATAGAAACTATTTAGATTTATGTAACAGAAAAAAAAACCTTCTTCAACTTTTCTCTGTATTATTATCAACCAGAAGTTCAAGATTTTTTTTCTGGAAGTGGAGGAAACTGCCTTATAATGACAGCCGCAGCAGACTCTTGTTAATGCTTTTAATTAAACAACTACTAAATAAAACCTAAGTTTAAAACACCATCATGAATTCGTATTTGAAAAATTATAAAGCATCCATATATGGCATGTCTGGGCCAGACTAACGTTATTGAACTTTCATGAATCGAATGGCTCGGGTTAGTTTGTGTGCTATACGAGACCGTTTATGAATCACTATAGTGTTCTCTATATCAAGAACACAAACAATAACATTAACTTTGCTGAATTGCATGCTAGGATTTTTCGCTGAACATTTTGTTGAGCACTAAAACTATTTCAATGTTTTTCATTAGCTGACTGTTACGCCGAGTAAAACCAAAAAATAGAGATGACAGATATCCCATGTTATTATTTAATAATGTAATGTTTATAGGATCTATATATCTATACCGCATAAAGTAGAAATATGGAACATGCAGATTGCTATATGACGATGACACTGTTTTAAGAGAGAAATATTACTGAAAATATTTTTCTAATAAGTATACCTACTAAAATTTTATTGATTTCGATTGGATTGATTACTTCCCATGAATGTCCCGTTTAGAGTTTTCTTCTAACAGAATACATAATATTTATTCAACATAGATATTTTTAAGGTATTAAAACTTTCAATTTCGTTAGAGTTTAGTGCCTTATTAAACTTTTAATAAAACAAGTAAAATTTTCGAAATGCAAATCGCCTCGTCTGGAGATTCTGCTAAAAATATTCGAACAAAACCTAATGCAAATGCCACAGTGGGCGTTTATTATTGATGCGAATTTAATTAATAATCCATAGCGCATCCACTCCCCAAATACCGATGACGGTGATATGGATGCAAAGTATGATTCATAATATTTCCTATATTGCACAGCGATGCATTTCCACTGTTCATTGATAGCAGACGCCAATGTAGCGACACAGTAGCTCTGATAATGCAGTAATTATTGTATCTTAATAATACACCAGTAGGGTTGCTACGCTTAACATATTAGTCACGAGAAATTTAAAATTACGCTTTACATATTAGTCAAAATTAAAAAGAAATTTAGAATTATAGCTCAAAAATATGACCTTTTAAAAGCGTGACCTCTAATAAAAATAGAAATGACAGCTAATATAATTGAGTCATTACTAAAATTTATTTCAATTATTTCTTCTAATGTGTGTGAGAAACAACGTAATATAAAGAAAAGATAAAGAAAGCTCAAAAACTCAATTATAATATGATTAAGCATGAATCGTGTGCTTTCTCTGTGATTGTTTGCACAATAGAGTCATTTGATGAAATCTCAGAGACGCATTGCAAGCGTTTTTGTCATACGATTGTCAACTAGCGGAAAATTATATACAGTAATGATTGAAGTGACGCCCCTACTTTTATGTTTGAATGGGTATCTGTGGAAGCGAGCACGCTGCGTACGAGGCAAAGAGCCCAGTGTGCGACGCCGCTTCCTACCCACCACACTTCGGTAGAGACCGCGTTTACAAACTTTAAGTGATTTTCTTCTTTCAATTTTCATTTTACGTACTCGTTGCTTTTGAGTATTAAAAGTATAGTCGTAGTGCGTGTTTATTGTATTGTGAATAATAGTGTATGTGTGTAACAGTGTTGTGTTGTGATTTGATCAGCTGTATAATCAGTCCGTCATATAAGGTTTCTGTTGTTTTGAACATACGTAAGGAGTAAATCTGTCTTAACTTTATTAGACAATTATAATATGGTATGATAAGGATTAATTAATTCACATTATTTACTATATTTCGTTTTCCAAACTAGTATTTATCGTAGCAAAAAATGAGAGTTTTAAATAACATCCTAGCATTACCGCAACACATCAGATAATCATAGTAAAAGATGCATATTTATGTTTAATTTTCTATACTTATTTAATGTTATCTAAATTAATATCAGAGTCCGTCATAAAATTCCAAACAGATTACAAGGTCAAAATAAACACACTGTGTGAATACATATTTTGTTTAATTCGTATACAATAACAACATTTTAATAAATTATAATCTTCACCTTGTGTTCTCTGTATTAGCTATAAAAAATAAGTTCACATAATTATTTTAATGGTTTTACCTTAGATATATAACTGTTTATATCCAGTAAGTATTGTTTAAGAAGTAATACTTAAAAAATCGATGTCGGAAGCATTGTATTCATGTACTAAAGACAAAATAAAGTTAAAACAAAACAGTCTGACTATTTCTGTGATTGCAGGCAGGCAACAGACTCTATCGTATATTCTCACGCTAACGCTTAGTTTATATGTCTGTATAGTATGATAATATAATGCATATACATAATATTTTAATGAATACAGTCTGTATTAAAGGACAGTCTTAGCATTTTAACTAGGGGATGAAAAATGTACTTAGGGAAATGAAGCAGAATTTAAGCTAAATAGATTTTATGATGTTTACTGTAAATAAGGATGGCGTCGCGTCAATAATGATGAAAGCTATTTGTGCAATAGTGAATGACCCTTTATTGATTGGTTTGATGACTGATGAAAGTATATTAACCAAATAACTAATAAGATGACAAATAAGAAACAAGTTATTATAAACAGTAAAACAGAAATGCTGACGAAGATACACTATCTCTCCAAATAATGCAATTTAGGTCATAATGTTTTTTTTACTAGTACATATAAATCATAACAGCCCATTAATGTCCCACTGCAGGGACGGGCCTCCTCCAGTGACGGAGGGATACTTGGCCAACTAATACCACGCTGGCCAAACGAATTGGTACAGAGTTTAATTTCAAGTTTTCCTTCTTTTTATTACGTAAAGATAATATTCACGGATAATATACATGCTACATATAAATACAGTCTACAAATATTTTTTTTATTTTTAACAATTTTACGACATTATATGTTCCGGTAACAGTTCTTGTACTTAGTACATTAAACACGGTCATGTGTTTACAGATTACGCAAAAAGTTTCACGTGTGATGATAAAAAGGTCCATTGATCATATACAGTAGCAAGTATCAGTTGTCTTCAACATGTGCGGGGGCGTCTGTCGCTTAGTTCACACAGTTCGCCTTGTCTTAATTGAATATAATAATATTTATCTTAATATAACATCAATAATTACATGTTGTTTGTGTAGGTGGCAAGTTACCCACGTGGCTCAAGTTGTAATTATTTTTTTATACCTATAAAGTTATTAAATGTCATGCAATAGCTTAATCATGGCTAACTAAGATTGATCATCATAATATCAGCCAATGGATGTCCATTGCTGGATATAGGTCCATTCCAAATATTAAAGAAGTAATTACTATTAATATTTTGTATTAGTTATTAAGATTGATTCGTTGAAATTTGCAAGCTCTTTGTAAAGCACTGTATTTATATTAGTGATTTTAGGGAAACATTCCACGGCTATAAATATAATGAACTCGTAGTAAAGTGTTAACTTGTTTTCTTGTAGATCACGTAACTCCAAGTTTGTTTTGACTTGCAATTATAGTTCGTAAACGGTTGTTAGTATCTTGAAATATTAACTTTCTTACTTGTAACCTATTTTATCAAGTCTCTAATCTTATGATGAAATAATTATATCTATAAAAACTCTGAAAAATATCTAGATAAAAATGTCAATATATTTTCTAAAGATAAAGATAATTTCTAATGTTTAGTTACTTATTTATGACCCACTGCGACAAAAGTAAAAAACATCATAATTATTATTATCATAATGTGTACGTTATGTTTTTGTAAAACTTGTTGATAATGTTATTTTTTATTTGCAATAATATTAAAAAAAAAAACGTTACGATACTATAACCGGTAAGACTAGAGACCTTTTAAAAGTTTTAATACTGCTAATGCTCAGTCACAGAAAATATCATCTCTTTTCACCTAGTATTAGCTTTGATACCCCCACTCTTCCTATGAATATATAGGTAAGCTTACTAGTTAGAACAGATGTCTATGAATTTTATTTTTGTAAGGAGTATTATTAGTATATTGATTTTTACAAAAATAGATAAAATTTTAACTGAGAAATATTATACAAAAGTTTAATAATACGTTCGAACGGCAGCTCTTCTCAACTCGAATAGTCGATGGTATGATCTATACTTATAATAAAACTGTAGAGAGATCAATTCTGTACATTGAATATATGTTAAAAATTAATATTGGAGGATGAATGGTGATCGATACTAATGCCAAAAATGCAATCAATAATTTTTTTGTCTGTCTGTCTGTCTGTCTGTCTGTCTGTCTGTCTGTCTGTCTGTCTGTCTGTCTGTATGTGCACGCATGGGTCAAAAACTACTGAAGGCATTTTAACCAAACTTGGTACAATTGTAGTCCATACTTCCGGGCAGGTTATAGGCTGTATAACATAACGCTAAGACACATAGGAGCTGAGCAGTGACGAAAAATTTGAAACAAGTCGGTTGAAAAAAAGCGCGTTCGAGCTCTTATCATCGCATACGTTGATCATACGCCAAAAATATGTATTACAAAAATAATGGTCTTCAAACGATGAACAAAAAAGTCCTGAATAGTATATAATATCTATCTTTTATATATTAGCCACAATAACCTGTTTAATCGTTAGCGTTTTCTTCAAAGTGTATTAAATACATAAATATATTGTAATTTGCAAAGACATATCTTTTTCAAACTCCCATATTTCAAAAGTACACTTTAATACCTTATTCATAAAAAAGAATTATAGAAATCGGTTTATAAACACACAAGATTTAGATGAAAGAAAATTTCCAAATGTCGCCGCGCCAGTATGAGTACGGCTGTACGGTTGATTTTTGTTTAACGTCCGAAACGGCCAACCGGTAATTTCATTCACATTGACTCTTAATGCGAACGGACGTGGTTCTTATTGACTCTTCTCGGAATAAGCGCGCTTTAGATATTAAAAAACATAGATACGTAGTTTTTAGGTATTAAGTTTAAAGTAGGTATCTATCTATACTATAATAAAACAATCGGAATCGGATAAGTAATACTCGAGATATCGCTAGATCTCTTTATTAGAACAGTCCGATACAAATCAGGGGTCATGAAAAATGGATTTGGTTCAATGTTGAATGAATTTAAATTTAGTTTCTTTTGTTCACGAGATGGCGTTACCAGTAGTAATCATAAAATAAATGAGTTTTTAAATAATATATAACTATTTATAATATTAATTATTCATAAGTTATTCCTTTTAAATGTTAATTAAATTAACCATGAATCGTATGTGTAATATCAATTATAAGTCTTCACACTAGCCTTTAAAAATATCAATTTAACGGACACAAAGAACATCCAGACTAAGGACAATAGTTTGTGTATCACAATTAATTGTCCTCCATGGGAATCAAACCCGAGACCTCATGCACGCCAGCCATGTAATGCGACCGCCGCGCCACCGAGGCAGGTAATTCTGCCGCACCATAACGTGGCGTGCAAATGTATTCATTCATAATTAATTAGCGATTATCCGTGTGGTGACGGAGCAAGAATACAATATGTCACCTCCCCATCTCATCCCATGGGTGGCGTAAAACCGACTAAGGGACTATCGGTGAATATTATCTTTACGAAATAAAAATGAAGGAAAACTTGAAATTAAACCCTATACCAATCCGACTGGCCAACGTGGTATTAGTAGGCCAAGTATCCCTCCGTCACGGGAGGAGGCGCGTCCTTGCAGTGGGACATTAATGGGCTGTTATGATGAAAAAGCAATGTCATTTATTTTTAATTACAAATTTGACAACAGATGGCATTGTGCCTGTGACGTCATTTTCAGTATCGCGGTATTAAGATTTTACTTGAAAGAATGACGTTCGCTCATGTCTTTCAGTATAAGTTTAGACACAGTCTTCATAGATCTGTCTTTGTAAAGATCTGTTTTTGAAAAGGTTTTGGTTCGTTCGTTAATTTTACAATTCGTGTGTAGGTATATCTGTTTGTTATAAGGTTTAAAAAACGATTTTTCAGTATTAAATCGAATTGCGAAGTAAGTAACATCCGCCACGCGAACGAAGTCGCGGGCACAGCAGCTAGTTTTATAATAATATATTCTTTGCTTAGTTATCGTACTAAATAATTGATAAGCAATTAACTCTAATGATTCTTTACAGTTCATAGTTTGATAAAAACCTCATTATAAATATTATAATCAGTTTCTTGTATCATTTCGCTGACACAGTTACTCTCGTGTTGAGCACAGGAGTTCACCTTGATGACCGACGTTATCATTGGGATGATTTGAACTGTGTGTTAGTGGATCAGTGATTATATTAATATGAGATAATGTTAATACGAAGATTGATGTTGTATTTAGTTATTAAAGTGTGTTAATTTTCTTTGCAATTTATTTATCGGTGTTAGGTTAGGGAGGTGTGTTGGAGAGTTAACAGTTTTTAATATGCTTAACTATCGTACGTTTGAATGTTGCTGGCTATGGCAAAATTACTAGATTTTTTACGTTAAATTCTTCACATTCACATACAGAGTTGCAAAAGAAATTGAATACTGAATTTTTTAAAGAATGGGATATTATCATTAGCAATGGGGAAACAATATGAATTCACTTCATAACTATCTTACATTCATTTCATAACTATCATCCATTGGATTTATTCCTGGACTGCGTTCATACTTTTCAGTCGGTTCGATAAAGTCATATTAATAGCCATGGAACGGTTCATATAAAACCTGGAGTGGCATTACATTTAAAGCCTTTTCGAGATACCCTAAGAATAAAATAATACTAGTACCAACCAGGTTTATATTATTCTCAAAAGAATGCAATATATTTACATACATTACATAAATCATTAAATAAAACACATAATTTACGACTTGTGCGAATTAAGCTCGACTTTTATGAGCTGCTTCATGCACCTAATTTTTTTTAGTAAATCAGTAGCCAACTCCAATTATAGTTTAAAATAACAAGCGTTACAGCAATTAAGTAAGTAATATATTAATGTTAGTAAAGCGCATAATCATTGACTGTAAACAATAAAAAAAACAAATACCTTATAAGTGAGCGCTAACTAAGCGCAGCTAATTTATGTCGCATGTTAAAGATATTTTGTGGAACGTTTATTGTCTTTAATCAAGTAAATACAAATATGTACGTAATGTCTCTATTATGGATTATAAGAAACGAGTCTATAATGATAACGTACTAAACTCTTGAGATACTGCGTGCTACAGTTAAGTACTGCGTGATAATTATTATCGATTTCACAGTTTATGCAATGATAGACAAGTATGATAGTAGGAGTATTGCATAAAATACCGTGCGGTTGCTATCGTGTCAAACTCTATTAGAGCTGTTAATAGAATACAGCTCCTTAAAGATGTAGTGTTTTAAACGATACTTCCTAACGTGTGGATTGCAATTAACAGTCGTGATTCGTTCCGACTTTTTCCGACTGATGACAATATGTAATCGATATGTTTTCATAATCGAAATTACATTCACATAACTTTCAAGTCACATATTACAACTCTTCGCAGATTTTTTGTAAAATACGTTGAATTAAGTATCTTAGATATGTCATTTATTTCAGAATGTATAGTCAAAAGGGTTTTTATTACAATAAACATAGCTTCAACCATGAACAATGGAGGAGCAGTAAATACCTAAATATAATGAAATCCTTAAATTCTTAATAAAATAATCTAGAACATTAGACGCACCTAACAAGAGGAGCGTACAATACCGGATGCTTATTTGTATTATCTTTAAGATTGATCTAGTTTTTTCCCATGTAAAACTTAAACCAACAATTCCGCTGGAATGGACAGGAGAAATCTTAATCACGTGAACGTGTTAAAAAGCACGTAATGAGTGGTTTAAACGTCAATCACTTAAACTATAACTATCGCGTTATCATCTGAGTTTTAGAGCTATATCCTTTCTCTATTTATATCTCGCTTGCACTTACGGGTCTTCTATTCTAATATAACGTCTTCTATCTCTTTTTGGAGTACTCAAATGTTAACGTCTATAGCAGTACTTTGATTTACGATGACATTTATTAATCATCCAATGGTTTCTTCATTTATAGTTGTTTTTATTTAGGAGCAAACGTAACGATTCGGAGATCACGCGATGTGAAATTTTCTTGCGACTTTCTTATGATACAAACTAATGTTACAGTATATTTACGAGTCACTGATATTATCCACTCGTTGGATTACTGTGATCTCTACATGTCGGTAATGTATCAACTGATTGGAAAATTGAGGAGAGATTCTAAGTTGATTGATCGAAAACTGTGAAGGAATTGAAAGAAAATTGATTGAAATACACTTATTCTAAGAAATAGAGTTACTACATTACGTAGATTGATTCAAAATAGTATGTCGTCTATATATTAACAGTAACAAAACACATGTTATTAGCAATCAAAATGATAATGAAAATTGTTAGTAAAACCAAACACCTTTACGCAAACTAAGTACTTGTTATTATTTACACTTTGTACCATGGATTTTGGAACAATGCATATAATTTATATTTATTTTATAATATAGATATGTAACAATATTAGTATGTTTATCAATTGCCTGGTAGCCATAGTACAAGCTCTGCTAACTTAGGACTAGATGGTAAAAAATGTTTCGTACTGTTACTGCTGTGAATTAATCGTTAATGATTCAGTCATGAAAATTAACGGAAGTTATGATAGTATTTTTTATGGTAGCTATGTTTTTTGTAAATTAGTAAATACAAACATAATTACAATATACAACATGCACTGTCAATAAGTTATAACTTACTCATTTTATGGTAATCGCGGTTCCTACACGTTTCAATAATTTCAGGAAATTATTTTGAACTTATTTAAATAAAATGTTATTGTTTCCTCGATTTTAAATGTCAAAATAAAGGCAATTATTTAATGCTTATTATCAGTACCTTTCACTTAAATTGCTTATTATATAATAACATTTCGGCTATATATCGTACAGCTAACTAATTATGTCGAATATGCAAGAACTGCAATAAAATTTCGTAACAAAAATGATATTTTCAAAATGTCAATTGTGAACTTTACTTTTTGGGTTATGTTATTGATATAACTGGATTATACCCATGTTTATAGTTTTCTGACGTAACGATATTTCTCGATCTCTTATCATAATCACACGGCAGCTGAGCGCAACTTGTCAAACCACAATTTCCCCACAGGCAGTGAAATCCAAGTCTTAGCGAAAGTTGATTTGTAGATACATTATATACCAAGGTACATTAAGAAAACTGTCGAGTTTTCCTTTTAGCTTTCTTGCTTCGTTACACAACAACGAACAAAAACAATAAAATAAGCCTATCTTGTTTGTTCCTCTTCAATTTATTAATTTGTACTATAGTCATTGGCATTTAAAATCTGAGAAATTTACTGTAATGTTAACCAGAATCTAAAAGTACCATAAACTCTAATTGAAATATGAATTACTTTAGAGATATTACTGTTATCATTATGTTTGAAATTATTTTATTCCCTGAATATGCTAATGTATTCAAAGTCTATATAAACGTACTTAACCCGTTCCTAGTCATATATAGTACATATTTGTATCATCTTTATATTATTGAACACATCATCTTTTTACTGTAGAGCTCCTCTTCAAAAGTATAATAACTAATTCATTGCAGCAAACATGGCTTATAGGGCATTGTTCTCCATTCTACTCTAGTAACGATGTTCTGTTGAATGTCCTTCTGATTACCTCGTTCCTGCAACAGCCACATCAAACTTATTAATCTTAGTGTATATTACCAATTAACTCATAACGTTAGCAATATGAATCTGCTAAGCCAAAGAAAGCAATCATAATATGTATGCATAAACTGTTTCCAATTAAAGCGAGATCACGTAGTTAATTAAATCCATTGTCTCTATTTAGATGTCTGCCAGATAAGATTCTTAATTGATTCTTATATTAAATGCTCACAACGTTTTGTTTGTTATTCACCGATTGAATTCAAACTTTATTGCTGTATTTATATTTGTGAATCAATTAAGTAAATTCTTTAACAAATCAGTGTTTGTATGTCTTCATGAATATTTTTATTTCCGAAAAAAGGTAAAAACATATTTACACAATATTACTCGTAGTAGAATGCGGTACGAGTTCAATACATAGTAGAAAATCAATGAAATTCATAAACAAATCAGTGTTTGTATGTCTTCATGAATGCTTTCGTTTCCGAAAAAAAGTAAACATCTTTACGCATCATTAGTAACTGTTTAAGAATGCAGTTCCGATGTATATAGTTAAAAATAAAATACATATACTTGACTACTAAGTTGACTAGCTCAGCAACTCTAACCCCTTTTATTGCCGCTGTACCCTATTGCAATTCATTAGGTAGTGCATATTAAGTTCACCCCCGGAGGGTAACCTAGGCCCCTGCAGGCAAATCCTGAGGGGAAGGGTGTCCATTTGTAGTCGATATACTTAGATGAGCAGCCACTGTACGGGGTGCATGTAATTGCTGCACATATTTAGGGTGTCTACGTCAATAAATACTTGCCAGGATTTGCATCACACTTTACCCATTATTTAGTTGGGTTGAATAGAGATATTTGCAAGGTATTAACTTAAGCCAGATAAATTGAACCTTACAGGGATAACACATACTTGCTGCATTGTACCAAAAGCTTAATAGTTTCATATAATGAGGTGTTGATATTTGTAGGTCGTATCATAGCGTATGACGTTTGTCTTTGTTCCATGTTTATTGTTCATGCACTCAAAGATTTGGATTGAGCGGGAATAGACCACTTCGTCTATGAGATCAAACTAACGACCAAATATGAAAGCGGACAAATATGAACGCGGTCTATGATTTTGTGAGATGAAATTACTTGCACATGTTTCTAATGACTAGAAATAGTATCGCTCTACTATCGGCGCGGCGTAGAGCAGGGATTAAGCGGACATAGGGGTAAGCAGTACAATGATTGGCATTCTAAGATGATATTCAACATACATGTTGTGTCTTCTTTGTTATTATAATATTTTTATGTATTTTATGTTTACCAGATTAAAGGTATATAAAAGTAAATAATAATTAAACACATTGGTATTTCAATAAAATAGATTTATTGCATAAAAAGTAACATTAAACTTAATTCTATGTTATTGCACAATCATTGGCACTGAAGTATAATTATTGGCACATTGTCATGTCATCATTTGATTTTTGATGTCCACTATTTGATGTTCGTATAGAAAGCTCAGGATGCCTCTTCAAAAATAATTTATACCATCCATCGCCTGGTGTATTATAAAACTGTTTGGTCTAGGATGTTCATCCAAATACAGTTTGACACTCTTTACGACATCCTCTTTACGCCGTGCTTTACGCATCCATTTCACTGTCTCTTTTTCTTCTGCATCAGTCAGAACCGTATCTGGGCCAGGTCGACATTTTACAAATAAGTTGGATAGGCAAAACTGCAAACTTGCCCATGGGACATTAAATTTATTTGCAGCAGTTTTCTTACACATTCCATTTTTTATGGCTTGCAAGGCTTTTTCTACATCTTCTTCTGTATATGCTTTTAAGTTTTCTTCCTGCCGTAACCTTTGGCATCTTAAACCCGTCTGGGTACCTAAAAGCGATGAAAAATAGAGAAAACCTTAGGTAGGTATAGTCATTGGCACAACAAAAAATATACAATGATTGGCAGTGCCAAGAATTCCAATAGAAGCAAAATTAACCTTATTTAGCATGCCAATATGGTTTATTTAAATTAAACTGTAATTTAACTATGTAATATAAAACATGCTACCAAAAAATAAAAGTACAGTCAGTGGCATCTGAGCCAATCACTGTGCCACTATAAAAAAAAAATATAGTGATTGGCACCAATGAAACGGCGGGTACGCTTAATTTTCAACACTGAAAACAATAAAAATAGCAAGATATACACTAATTTAACAATATCAAATATAAATTGGCGTATAAACTTACACAAAAATCACTTTTTCACGTGCACTTCTATTGTCTAGTACTATACTTTTTGCTAAAAAAACAACACGATCACGACACCTTAATTTCCAATGAGACTCAGAAACAGGTATGAAATAAAACTGGCTGACAATAGTGTTGCCACTACAGAAGATAAGACATTCTACCCATTATGGTATTGCAACAGTAAATAAACAGAAATTGTCTCTTAATAACTGGATTTTTATATCAAAGTGCCAATCACTGGGGGGGTGCCAACAATAGTATAGTTTACCCTAATCATTAGACAGGGATATCATGTGAAATGGATTAAGTGTATCTTAACTTAAATGTATTACAATATAGTTCTTTTAAATACTTTTTTCTTTTTATAAACATTTAGTTTTTTTATTTGAAAACAAAGTGGATCAAGCGTTATTTATTCATTTTGATACACAAAATTACAAATTTTTCAATAATTTTGTTGCTTTTAAGAATTATGTACATCTTTTGAACTTGTAATGGGTATTTTTTATTGACTTTGAGAGTATTTTATCACGTAAAATCAAGTTTTTGGATTACGCATAGCTTTTTAAATTGGTTTAGCCTTAACGTTTATTCTGGCGCCAAGCGCAGCATAATTCAATTCTGATGTTAGAAACACAAATGTTACTCCAATGCCGTACAATATGCTGAAGTTAATGGACCAGAGCTAACGATGCTAATCCCATAATAATTAAATACATTAATGCTAATGATTTCGCATGTTAATCATAGCTAGATCAAGTAGCAGTCAGCTGATACATGTACAAGGTTCCTAGCATTCGGGACTATTAATTATGGAGATTCCTTTGAAAAAAATCCTAACATAAATAATAATTTCAGTAAATATTTATTTATTATATAAAAACATTAATTAATTGCTTAATGTTCCGCTGCTTAGTTAAATAACGTTTTATCTCCGTTGTCCTTATGTAAAATACCAAATCTTAGTCACGCAAAAGCAAGGCCATATACATTTTATCGAAACACGGCGGAAAATAATAATAAAATCTTAGGCAACGCAGGTTATATAATTTCCTAATGGATTTGGGTTAATGTAGCTAAGCAAAACTATCAGTACAAAAGCGTCAAGGTGGTGTTATTAACAGGCGAAGTTTACCTCTGTCATAGAAAGAGGTCTGTCTCTACAATGGGACATGAATAGGTTGTCAGAAAAGAAACTCGTACCGTCAAAAACGTCATTGTCATTTCAACGACGTTTGAAACGTCAAGAAAAATAAACATTAAAAAAAAAAAAAAAAAAAAAAAAGGGGTTAAAAATCCCGGGTTAGTCTACCGTTTAGTTAACCATGCAACGCGATAGTTTAAAAGTTACGTTATGCAATAACTTTGAAAATTACAAATATTTTCTCTTAAATGTATGAATCATTAATTTAATCTTAATTTCTTCAATTATTTAGGTATGCGTTGTTTCCTGCAGTCTGACAACTATACCTACCAATTAATGCACATAATGCAAAGAAATGGTATCTATTATTCTTGATCCCATTATTCTGATTATTTCATTATAAATTAATGTCTACTTAGGTATGCAAATAAAATGCGATAATTGTATTTATGTTAAAATAGCTTAGTGTATTTGTACCTAACTATTTTACTATTCATACATGCTTGAAATAAGTACATAAACGGATTATAAAATAGTAAGTATAGTATTAACGCGTATGTCCTCTCAGTTGACCGCGGCGAAACGTGATAGACATTTAAATAACAGTGATAAAGTGATTGACTATAGTACAATAACAATATAGTACTTGAACTTGGTGCTGCCTACATATTTTCATAGCCCACCCGTGTTAAGTGCGTGTTGCCAGAACAAGACAACTACTTAGCAGTATTCTTTTAAAGGACTTCTCATGCCATTTATTTTTGATGCTAAAGGCTCTACTAATTTGTTTGGCCAGTGTTTTGGTTTGCCTTTTGCTTTTACTTTAGACATAAATATATTTGTTAAAAAATTATCAGTTGATGTATTTTTTGTACGATTATTATAATATTAAAAAATCAATTTATTATTGGAAATAAACAGTTTAATCCTAAACGTTTTGAAGTTTAGTTAGTTATATTTTTGTTAATCCTACAATGGTACACGGATAAATTTTCTATTCGACTAAGCGGGTACGTGTTTAGCAAACTGATGCATGATAACTACAAGCATATCTTTGGACACATAGATTTTCTCAGTTTATGTCTCAGAGGTTACTATAAATTTTCTTGTTAACAATAACAAATAAATGTATAGTAACCTCTATTTTATATATAGTCGAATTTTCATAATTATATGGTGGATGTAATGATTTGATTAAATGCTAATATCACTCACAATAATTTAAACCTATAAGTAATTTTTAACCTTGCTCGAACTATTATAATTTATTCGTGTTGTTGTGTTTATAATAATTTAATGAAAATTAAAATGAAATTGTATGCAATTATAGTAAGTATGCGAGATAAGATTACAATAGTTTCCGGGTCGTGTTTTTCAGTGATAAAACAGCATCGTTTTACTTTCCGTAAATAATGTCAACAGACGTAATTTAGGTTTTACTTATTTGTTTTTAATTTCATTGAATGGTTTGTGTTTATTTCGGTCCGTTACTCGATTAGATATGGGCGTGTCGTTATGATGTCATAAGTGATGTGAATTTACGCATCATTGTAAAATAAATAAGTTATACAGTTTCTGACTCATCATCAACTAATTCCTTAACATTTAAATATACAAACAAACATAGCACGGCATTAGTAACCTTGTTAAGGCGTGTAGTGGAGGCGTTTGACTATAATTATTGTTAGCGTAAAATGGTACTGCATACATTACGAAGCTAGAAAATTGAATGTAACTGTGTTTCTAGAAAATAAACCATGTTGGATTATCCTTATACAGGTGTCGATGACTGTTTCATGTATCTTTGAACAGATTTCTAAAGTTGTAAAGCATGCGTTTCAGACTGCTGTTCAGTTTGAATGTAAATGTCGAAAATAAAGCATTAAATCATTTCTTAGCTTAGTTAGTTTTGGCTTATAGCCAACATCCGTTGTAGAAGGATGTTCAGGCGGTGATATTATCATCGGGTGAAAGCTGACAACATGCCAGAAATCCTCTATAAACTTGGACGCATGACCTCGGGTTCGTAGAGTAGGCTAGGAGATTTAGCAACCTAATCAAAGTAAGACAATAATGTTGGAGAGGATGCTAAATATTGCTGTAAGCATATAAATTAGTTTTAGGGACAGAAATCTATCTACCGGGAGGTTATCGTAGTTATCTTGAGAATTATAGTGGTTATGAGATCAGTTTATACTTGTTGTTAAAGTGAGAATAAATATACATTTTACTATCGTGCCTTATAGCCATGTTTATGAAAAGGAGTAAGTAATAGGAATATAATTAACTTGTAGGTGGTCGACATTTATTTGTAAACATGTTTCGTTATTTAAGATTCAAAAATTGTTTTATTATGTTCTTCCCTGTTTATGACCGGAAGGGTTTTTGTTAAATGTTACTATTTCAAGACAAAAATATCATACATATTTCCTAAGTTATATACAGAAAAGAAACTTGATATAAATTTAAAGTAGACTTGACACTTTGCATAGTCTATGAGTAACCATGTTTGTTCAGAATGATCCCTGCAATTAATATGTCTAAATGAGATAGAGAAAAGTTAAAGTATCGGACATCAGTCATCATAATACTCAGCTAATAGACCTCCACTTGTGGACATAGGTCTCCTCTAAATATTTTCAACTTGTACTCTCTCACACTCGTTTTTTATGTTTATAAATATATTGCATAAAGCCCGAAATAGATAAAATGCACTTGAAGAATGTAGTAATTCTTTCGCTTATCAACGAAGCGGCCTTACCAAATATTTATTACACAATTGAACTACATACATACAGAGTCTGATACTGTATGAGTTCTATTTATAATTCTCTAGTTTTTAATCACTCCCATTGATGCTATAATTTTTTTATGCATTTATATTTTTCAGTTTATAGCTCTAGTAAAGTAAACAATAGATTGGCATAGCGCCATCTGTTGGGTAATTAATCAACTACCTGATGACTAACACAAGGTTAATGGGAAGGATGTGACGCTCTGGATGTAATTATAAGCAATAGAGATGATAGTACATAGCTAAAATTATCCTTATTTACAATAATACCGGTATTGTCATAGCTAGCCTTGTTTCCGGCATTTGAACAATACAACTAAGGCATTTATGTAGCTATTATACTTTGCTAAGAATAAAGAGATTTATATTTTGCTTAAATTATGCTCAACTCCTAACGATTAATATGTTTTCTTTGATTGATACCAGGGCCCTTAAGATTGACATATATGACACAACACTTAGAGACTTCAACTTTTTCCAATTTATCAATGACTCTGGATATATCTCATTTTCAAGCAACCGTATTACTTAGCTGGTAAATTATCAAGGTACACAACTAAAAAGTACAAGTTTTGTGACTACTTTCGCTTTAATGTTTGCACGGAAGTTTTGTGTTATCGTAACTTTTAACGAGAGAGTAGTAAAATCTATTTTTAAACATGACTGTAATCATCGGCAAATTGTGCATACATGCTTTTCTAAGAAAACGAGAACTAAACGTAGCCACCATTTTAGTATGACATTGAAATGCACTAAGATCTAAATTCGTATTTGATTTTATTTTATCACTGATTTCCCTAGAAACAAACTTTTTATCTATAATGTTGATGTAGAGTTGTTAATATTTAAAATGCTTTGTAAATAAATAATGATGATATAGACTTCCGAAATAATTGGCAGAAAGAAGCCACTAATCGATTAAAATGGAAATTGGAAGGCAAGGCTTTTGCCCTGCAGCGGGACACTACAGGCTTTAAATATAAGTATAATATTTTCCAATTTCAAAATGCTCTATTTCATAAAATTTATTACAAATTGTTCAAAATCGTCGTTTACAATTTACCTAAAATTGAAGCTACAATTAAAATTATAGATCGACACAAAAAAAAACCGCGTTGTATTGAAAAATACACGAAAGACTTTACAAGTATGAAAGTTTTGAAGGAATTGCTAGCAAGGTGTGTCATGATTCAGTTGGTACTACATAGTACATTGCTATAGAATGATGAAACATTAAGTACAACACTATTATTAGTTGTTTTGTGAACGATGGAGTATATCTCGCGTGGGACGGATGGACAGAACAGTACCGCCTTCATGCGCGCGAAGATTTGTAATACCCTACGTAATTACCCTACATAAAACTTATAAATCTTTTTGTGTTTCAAGATATTAAACTATTCATAAATCTTTTACGGATATAGTTAAAATTATATGGAGTATTGTTTAAGATGGGGAACTACATTTTTATTACATTTCGTAGTTTTGTTTTGGGCTTATGTTTTTTTTACTGGCAGTTAGCCTCGTATGACATCCCTAGTATTTTTATGGGATTAGAATTAGGCCTTGTTGTGCACGTTTAAAAAGACTTTGCACAGTATACTAGTAGCAGTAGTGTTTTTTTTTGTTGTTATAATATTATGTTTTACTTTTAAAAGAAACAAAAAATAATTGTGGGTAAATTTCCCAAGTTACAGGAAAATCAAACGTACGATTTACTACGTCAAATATTAATCATGAATTAATAATAAAGTATGACGTCTTAGACTTTTCTTTTACGTTGACGCCGACGTCTTCCCAAACCGCAGTGATTAATCATGTCATTAACCAGACCGCTGATGCAGTCTTCTACATTTATTTATTGCTTGACTCATCCTCAGCTTATAACCGGTATTGTATGTAGAGTCGTAGCACACATATCAAAACGTAAAGGGATCGGCACCGCCTCGCCTTTTTCCTCGGTGTCAAACGTCAAACATCCAATTACGTTACGACTCCGATTAGTTTGCTTTGCAGTAAGGAGTTTCATACAAATAATACTAAACGACTCAAGTTGATACGGTGACGATCCCATTCCGTTTTGATATGTGTGCTACGACCCTAACCGGTATTGTATGTTAAACTAGAGACTGACGACGTTTATGGTTTCGGTACAATGGAGAGTTAAGACAAAGCGTTGACAATTGGTTACGTATTGCATTATAACTTTTGTCATGCTTGAGTTGGGATGTTGGAATATCAAGTTTAGGCAAGTTAACCATTAATTTATTATAAGAACTATTACATTTTTCTTCTTTTTTATTGTAAAGTAATTTAACCACTAGGTAGGTACTTCAAATTGACTTCTATTTGGTGACAAAAAGGTATACAGATTTTGTATGTGCTTTTTACGATTCAGTCTTTTAGTAAAACAGTTGACTTTTATTGGATGATAACCTCAGAGTTATTCATTTATTATTATATAATAATAATACCTTTTAACTATCACCCTGTTAACCACAATATCTAAAAAGAGATTCAGATATTATGTAATTGGGTAAAGTCTATAGTCATACAATCCTCGATATGTTATTGTCTTCTATTAATAAGATAACATTTTATTACCAATGTATGCAATAAATGCCGTCGGGGACCTATATTTAGCAATGTTTATGTGCCGTCTAGTCCCCGACTCTACGAATATATTTTGCACTTCTGCTTACTTTCTGGATATAAAATACTTAAGTAGTTATTTGTTCAATATTGAATGGTTTTTCGTCTTATTCTAATTTGATTGCCTTATTTATTTTATTATACAAAAGGTACTCGTTTTTAAGCTATTTTAATCATTCCGGTTTTGCGTCTCTACGCTCATTAAATCTTATAATTGCCACCTTCACAAGATGTCTTGCTATTCTCGTTTTTGTCATTTTGTGAATTGTTGTCGAAATATGTATGAAATGTAACATATTAACCTTAATTTCATGATAAAAGTAAAAAGAACCACTCATTACTTCGCATGAGAGAAAATAATGTCGCCTTCAATTTTAAATATTTTCGCTAATATTCTATTACTGACAAATTTACTAATAATATGTATATTTTAAACCAGGTATTTTTATTTTAACTGCCTTAGATTAGGATTATTAAATATAGATAAAATTTACACTGGAAAGATTATAAAAAGCAACGGAAATAAATGTCAGATGTAAAGGACTATTTAGAGTTCCAATAAATTTATGTTTTATTGAAATATTTTAACATGATTATGAGATTAAGAGTTCTGAAAACAATAGCTTTTCAAGAAAATAAATTTTAATTTCATGCACTAGTAGTTAGTAATTCTTCAGAACGACACGTTGTTCCTTTTAAAACTGTCTCGGCCACGAAATATCACGATGTGCGTTGTTGTATTTAAATGTGAAAATATAAGATCAAAACTAAGAGCAGTTCATGAGCAGTACTCAGCATCTACTATTATTAATACATAATACTAAGTGTTAGACAAATCCACCTATCGTAGTATTTCACTTACACAATCGGGAAAACGTGCTTGAACATTCAAACAGGCGGGAATAGCTTTTGTTAATAGTCTATCGTGGTAATACGACCTATACGATGTCCACCTGCGATTATTGTTGTAATTGTCACGGATTTCAATTGCAACTCCTATGAAATTATATGCATTTTCGAATTTAATAAGTACACGGTACAGTAAAAACTACTTGATCTTTGAAGCTATACCTTAAGCACGTTCACTCACCGAGATACTGTTTGATTGTGAAAAGTTAAAATATTTAATAGGTATTTGATTTATGTAGGTATAATCATGAATAATAATTCTGAAATTTATACAAACCACGTGTGTAACTATGGCTCCCTTCCTTAGAGCGCTTTAGCTTTAATCCGTTATATACATACTGTAATCGTTGATAGTTATTCAGGTAATTGAATTACACCTAGTACTTGCTATGACATGATTATGAGAAAAAACACGGTGTCATATAAAAACGTTATTTTATTAGACTGTTGCAATTATTAAATAGCAATACAGTTGATCACTAATCAGGACAGGATAGTACTGCAATTAGTAGATCAGTATAAAGTCCAAGTCAAAGTATTTTAATGGAAATACCATCAGTCAGTAAAGAACGTCAAGATGCCGTTATTTGTCCTGATAACTTTGTTTTAAGTACTTACAACAAGGGAATTTATTTAACGTCACAAAATTACTATCAGTCATCGTCGTCCTTACAGACTGAGTTAAACTATAGGTACTTTTGTAACCATAAATATTCATACTTAATTTTGTATTTTTATGTAAAACTTAATAAAAAGAAATCGAGCAACTAGAAATTTATATTTTCATTACCCCGAGGTTGGCCACCTTGATTACATCTGATTTAACGTAATGCAACTATAATTAAAATGTAATAAACAAGTTATAAATTACGCGTAGAAGTTACACTTTTTATTGCATTATCTAAACTAATCTCTGTATGTTACGTGTTTATTCGCAGTTGCGTACAAACATTGATAGGTCGTAACACTTGAGGGCAGCGCCCCTATCTTCATTGAGTATCGTTATCATCCTAAATTATCGTGTTGTCGTAATGCTAGTGATTTACACACCAATTGTCGGCATCTATTCACTGGACCCTTGACCTCTCTAACTACTCAGTCAACAAAAACCTTAGACGACTGTTAACCATAAATATATTTGCAGCAATGACTTTAAAATAATGTTTTACGGATCTTGAAAGTGGTTCCAAGTTTTGTTTTTACCAAAGTGCATTAAATAAATAGAAATGAGTCTACAAAGAGAAAAACGTTCAAAATTCAATATGTGGAAGGCGATAGTACACCGAAAAAGAAAATACAGTGAAGTTGTAACATGCGACAGAGAATCGTACTCCGCTCTAGCTGCGCTACAAGGAGGTAGTTCAGCGACACTGCCGCCATCTCTTGACGCGTTACGTGCATGTGAGTATTTCGGCTACTTGATACTAGGTGGCAGCACCTTTAGTTTGTGCAGGCTCGTTGTTTTAATTGATTTTCTTATTATTATAGAGTAACAAGATCTTAACCACTATGTTAGTAATACAAGTAACATTTTTAGACTTGCACATATAACGTGTATGTTACTACTACTAATTATTATAAATCTTAAATTACCGTTTCGTGGTCAAAAGACTAAAAAAGAATTAAAAGTCCGCTCTGTATCCACTTTTTTATAAGGTTCATGATCAATAAAATCCTAACAAAAGCTCGTAGCTATTTTACTCTATTGCCTATTATTCTATTTTATTAATTAAAGCCCTTAGGACATCAATTGTTGTTTATTTTATTGCTAAGTCTAATAATTTACGACTTCTAAAATTATTTTAATGTACAAAGGCGTACACGACTTTACTTGAAATCAATGTCATTTCATGCCGTTTTTGCCTCTTAGCGGACAAATTGTGGGAAAATATGATTCATAGCATTGTGCTTACTAGTCCAACCGCATCAAACGTTGCCGCCGGTTGAATAAGGTCAATCTTTATTATACTTCTAGTAATGCTCGTGACCAACAGATTATAAGAACCCTTGCGACATTCTGCTTTAGCAATGGTACGAGTGTAACGTCCATAATAGATCTTAATCTAATGGAAAAACTTGTACTTTGTTGCACAAAGAAATGTACTATGCTCACGATAATCACGCCATTTTAATGTGTATTTTAAAAATAATATGTACCTATTGGGCATTTATTGTAAAAAGGAAATTAGTTTTTATATACCTATATTTTTTTTTTATTCTACTAATATCCATGTATAACCATTGATACTATCAAGACAATAATACGTAGGAAAATCACAAAAGTGGCTTTTTAGACCTTTTACCTCCCCTCTCTTTCGTTTACGTTATCATAACATCTCTAGTTATTCTATATTAATTATCCTTTTTGTTTGTTAATTTAGTTAGTAGAAACACAAAGCTACTTCAGAGCTTACATACCTACCGCATTGTCTTTTCATATTTGAAAACAATCGTCATTGTTTTGTGTATAAAAATCATTAAGGACATCAAGTTGGCAATGCAAAGAGGTAAGTAATATACACAATAGTATAAAGAAACTGAGCTCTGTGCAAAACGTTGGTTATGCGTTTACAATAAACCTCCCACGACATGGTTTCCATGGCTTTACGTAAATCTACTAATTAGGTACCTCTATCTTGAGGTATAACAATGAAGCTTGCTCATTTATATTGTGCTTAAAATATTTGCTAGGGAAATATTATTGTATTGGATACAAAATATGTCCGTTTGATGGAGTTAAGAAGACGAGGTTATTGTAATTACAATTCTTTTTTGTTTGTTACAATTAGGTACTAGCGGTATTAATTAATTTCTCAAGAAGGCCTAACAATATTGTCAGTAAAGAGACAGACTAACTGAGAAAATATTTCACCCTACCAGCATAGAGTTAATTGACTAAGTTTTTCACCGTTACTAGTGGAAGTATTTTATGTAAAGCGGCTAAGAAAGAATAAACTTCAACGCGATGCCATCATCGTCATCATATAAACCAAAAGAAATCTACTGCTGGACATATGCCAATTGTTTTAGTCTCCTAAAATATTAATACAATAATCAGCTCGCAGTACCACCTAGGGTAGGATCTGTCTACGCTTTATATTACAGTACATTGTCACCATTCCACATAGTTCAATTTTATTGTACTACATTGAGATTTCTTATGTGTACCATGATGAAAAAAGACACATTATCGCCTTGACTCACGTCCGTCATCTGATGGGAAATGCGATACAATAGCAATAGCTCGGCTACGGAAGTCATTGGAAAGTTTATCCCATGAGTCAATAATCCCTCACGCTACTAATCTTGCATTCTACGTTTCCAACTGTTGCGTACTAACAGAATATTTCTAAGTAGATATTTGTAATTATTTATTAAAAAGGAAAATGTGCACTCTATTTGACATATTTGTCAAGCTCTATTGAAATCATAATGGGACGTTTGTTACCTCTTTACCTATTACGAGAATGCAAAAGAATTGTTCTTATACTCGTAGAAACAATTTCTAATTTGAAATTCCTGTTTAATGTTATAAGTATGAACTAGCAGAAGTACTGTTATTAAATTCTTGGTGTCTTGTATTATAAATTATGCAAAACGTTCGTGTAGCGTTTGTTTGTACACATATGGAACTGAATGTCGAACACGCGAGGCTCAATGGCCGGTGACACTATACGGGTTTGACCCACATAGTTAGTCGGGCCATCGCATAGTCTCGTCGACCTACCTCCTTCGGGACTTAAAGAAAACATAACCTCATTATTATTCACAACAGTTTATGTATATATACCTGTTTGAATTAACAACAGCATGCAAATTGTTTATTTCAATACGTTCTTGAGACCGACATTTTCTATTGTATCCGGTCATATTATAAATAATTATGTTGTAATGGAGACTTTAATCTTTAAGGCACTATCGGAAATGGTAGTAAATTATAATTAGAGAGAAATTTATTTTTTATTGAGGTTATTACTTTACAGCTATTCGCGCTAATTTATTTTCTCTCTGTATCCCAATTGGTTGAAAATAATATCTCTTAACTTTTAAATGGAGTTAGTGATATTTGTGGTTTGAATCAATATTATTTACTAATAAGCCTATCTGGCTTATTGTATATATCTTGTATCTTGGCGATTTAAACCAAGGTCCTATTTAAGAAGTGTTAACAACTAACGTTATAACATTTAATATAATTATGAATGTCTTGTTTATGTTGTTATGAAATGTCATACTAGTCAGAAAAAGAACGGGAACTGTTGTCTAATTACATTTTGCAATTTATAATCAACATTGCTTCTCGCTTTAATACGTTTACGTAGTAGCAACTGATCTTTTTCAATCAACTAATTGCCAATCTATTTAAAACTTGAGTCAACCTTCATTCACGGATGAATGAATATCAAATTTCCATCTCGATCCGATGAGTGATTCGCGAAAATTCAATGAGCGTGACCACGACAGCGTCGAGTAATGAACAGCTCCTGCCATTGTGTTCAAATTGTGTCAAATTAACGCATCCTACATTTTCTAAGAACCGACTCATGACGTATTATATTGTATTGTTAATTCTGCATTATTATTGCGGTGGTAACGACCGGCTTGTACGATAAAACTTTACGTATTAGGTCATCTTTCTACAATTCGTATACAAATGATTTTTCATAATTATGTCAATTGTTCTATAGTGTTTATCAACCTTTTACTCATTTACTGCTGCTCATAGTCATATAAACTTCCAAACATAACAATCATTATTAAATAATTGTTGATTTAAGATACCCATTTGCAAGATCAAGTTCATCCTCCTTATATGTAAGTCTTGTAAAGGCCACCTCCTACTGTGGATGTGGAAGCGAGAGCTGGTTATACAAAAAAATACTAGTTACGCCGTGAAGGCCATCATTACTAAATACTCCATAGTTTTTGTTGAACTAAGCTCTCAGAATTGATTCTGTACGCGTTCTTCAATAAATGTTATACACTGATCTCTCCTGAGCACTAGTGAGTACTTAGGAAGAGAAAGCGACAACTATTTAGTGCTCATACCAAAGGAAATGTTATTTCCTTCTTTTAAATGACACTGGCCGACATTTTTTTCGATTGCGAGCTTAGAATCAATGACATTTGTTTAAGTTATCATGTACGATAAGATATGAATCAGAGAGGCACGTTGTCTTGTTTATTTATTATTGATTCAGCTTATGTCTAATCAAAGTTTCTGTTCATGATATAAGTGACTGCAACTAAATATCGGCGTTTATTTACTTACCAAGATGAATGAAACTTTATACTATAAATGAATGAAACCTTAAGTATACCATGTTATGAATTGCGACATATGGGAGGCGTCTCTGCGAAAGGCACAGCTGGGGCAACAGGATGCTGTAGATAATTAAGAATTTTTTTCTTGTTTTATAAACGCGATTTAATATTCTGCCTCCTGTATTCTGTCTCGGAGAACACGATTTTCGCCACACTACCTGTAATGTCATTTAATTATGTCGGTTTTTTTTGCAACTACTTAAATACGGTAAAACATTTTGTATTTGTAGTAAAATATATTCCTAACCAAATAAACAATACGTTTTCTCTTGTGCTTTGTATGTGTATAGGCGTAGTCTTAAAGCGTAGGAATAGGAAGCAAATTAACTATGTTAGTTTTCATCAGGTAACGAAAACAATGAATCATCCAAGCGCTCGTTAGTGACTCAACTTATTGTAGGATCATTATAGTGCTGTTTCTACTCGTATCTCCATATTTAATAATGTTGTTGACTTTAAAATATCTCAGTGCTTAGGAATATCAGGATAAAGATGGTGTTGAACAAAATATTTTAGAGCGTATTAGGTATTGATGGGAAGGGCCACCTTCAGTGATGGAGGGAAAAGGGGTTACTAATTCTACGTTGGTCAGATTAATTCCTGTAGGGGTTTTTTTTGTCAGGCTTTTTTACTTTAGTATTGTAGGGATAATATCTGCGAGTAATCCCTTATTCTGATTTTCCCTGACTCATGAAATGATGGTATGGATGGTATGTGCTATATAATGTACTTTTACTACATCAACAATCATAGTTTATATGAATTATTAAATATCCGAATTTTAATTTCTTGTTACGTGGCGCATTAAGATATGCCTAAATTATTATAATTCACTGTATAATTAAATATATTTCTTAGTTTTATTGTTTTAATGAAAAGCTTTCACTAATTATATAATCATTTTGTTGCAGGTAAGTGTCAATTTTATGCAAATTATTGTGGAAAATGGCGGAGTAAGTATCAACTCAATTATATTAATGTAACTCGTGATTACGTTACTCTCTTCGAATTACGATCTTATACTTACAGTTCACTGTTATTATAGCATTAATTTTTTTTTTTAATTGAATGTATTTTGAAAAAATTGGTAGCTATGAGCTCTTTAGTGTTTTTGGCTTTGTTTAGGCAACTGGCTGAATATACTTAATTAGACTGCTAGATATTGACTTCCTCGAGATGTTAGCTGTCCTTAATGTCTGATCACTTAACCCGCTTATATATTTTTGTACATTTACATACGCAAAGAAAAATATCCCATTCTTTATCAAAATTAACGTAATCGCGGTATAAAATATTGCTGTTTTCGGCTCTACCTCTGGCGTAACTTAGTAGGCTTTACTTTACTTATCTGATATTTATTTACGCTCTCTAAACAATGTTCTTAACGACCTCATCCTGCTTACGTTTGGCGAGAATTGTGTATAATTTTTATACGACGGCCAAACTCATTATTACTTATTAATTAGCGTATCACATTACTTTCATGCAAATAGGCACTTATTACATTAAATTTATTTACTTTTACGTGATTACTGTTATTTCTGTACATTTATTACAATCATATTATATAAATCAAGTCATAATATAATATACTGTAGCTGACTATAGCCTTTTAATTTCAATTAATTTTGCTATTATCAATGCAGTTGCCATTTAATATGTTTATTTTACGACGTCATGCGTAATTAAAGGCCAGTTGCAATAAAGTACATAAATTTAGTGTTGTAATTAAACCTCTTTTGTGTCATGTGTGCTCTGGGAACTATCTGGCTGAATGAGACCGGATGCCGTTGCCGGTAATACGTACTGACATAAGCTTGCGGCTTACAGCAAGAGTTTTGTGGTCGACGGGTAAAAAGGGTAACCCATGCTTCCATGTTGATGAACCTGTTCATTCACTTGAAGGTTATTGGACTTTCTAAATTATATTAATTTATTTAAGTGTTAATAACTATCTGTTTAAAAGTATCTACATTATGTACGTGTCCAATTGTATGGTTAGTGTTTCTTATAACTTTTATCTTTCATTCATTTTAAATTATGTTGATTTTTCATCGAACCTATTAGAAAAGTTTAGAATAAAACTTATAACAGTAATCTATCTATCTTATTAACGTTGCTGTGGTACGCGACCTTTTATCACTATTGTAGGCACACGTCTCGATTAGAATTTTAAGATATGAATTTTATTTCAGAAGCATTTCCTTATTTAATTGTACATGATACTCTGAACATTCTACAAAATAACATCGAAGATATCGGTTCATTCATTAATACGCTTAATTATGTAAAAAGGTTTTCATAAAGGTTTAATTGAACATCAAAGTGCTTTACAAAGTTATTTTCGATTATACGTTGATAGACAAATCAGTCTTCGATCACATGTCAGCGACCGTTATTGAGTCAGAGGTCTCATCAACATCTACTGTTATTTCATAGACAGATGATTTATAACCACTTGTCCATGTTCTGTGGTATATTTTACATTTACTCATTTTACTTCACCGTTGTCGTTACTCGACTAAGTGTATAGAAAATGGAATAAATAAATAAGTACAATTCTTAATGTTGAATTTTTTATATGCTACGCTCTCTTTAACCGTGAAATAATACATCAGGATTATCTTATTGAAGAGGTTAATTAAATAAAAACTGCTTCAAAACAAGATCATCTATTCGAACTATTCAACAATAGAAACAATTAAAGCAATACTGTTCAATAACTGTAGTTGTCGTTAGAGTATAGTTGAACTACATAAACAAATGAGTATCGGACAAACAAGGAAAAATGCACTGAATAATGAAGTTGTTACGCTATGAAACTTACTCATATAATGATGCGGAAGCCATTTTGAAATGTTTGAGTTATTTTCATGTTTAATACCTCTGACCTAAAAGTGAAATTTGTATCACACCTCTATCATCGAGGTTAGCATTTTTTAGCTTCAATAGTTTCGTGTTGCGGAGCTTTGGCTCGATTTTAAAAGTTCCGTGCCAAAAATATGATGCTCACATTCAACGGCAATGCAGATGTGCCATTTTACGCATACTAATTGGGACACCACCACCGTGTGCTGCAATATGCTTTGTATTTTTGCTACTTTTATATTTTTCTTTGACCGCAGTAAGTTTTAAGTGAATACGGGATTCAGCTTTAGAAATTCTTTTATTTGAAAAATTGGGCTAAAGCTTATCACAACAATATAATCTAGCATATTATTACTCCGTGTGGTGACGGAGTAAGTCACCACCCCGTCTTATCCCATGGGTGTCGTAAAAATTGACTTAGAAACTATCCGTGAATATTATCTTTACGAAATAAAAAGAAGGAAAACTTGAAATTAAACCCTATACCAATCCTTCTGGCCAGCGTGGTATTAGTAGGGCAAGTATCCCTCCGTCACGGGAGGAGACCCGTCTCTGCAGTGGGACATTAATGGGCTGTTATGATAATCTAGCATATATGACTGGGTTTTGAATAAGTAAAAGTAATGTGTTTATTTTTTGGGTCTTCGTAACTTTATCAGATTAACTTGTGTTTCTTTATATGAAGACTAATAATATTTTTTATTCTTATCTGAAGATGTGTATAAGCACGTGCGTGAACTCATACACGATACCTACTCCATACATACGTGACTCATACAGTGTGTTGACTCTACCAAGTATTATGACTTAGCTTTATAATTCTCCTTTTTTGTTCTTCCCGGCGTGAGGCCCAGCCTTCTTTATATGTTAATTATAGCCGGCCAAGATTTATGTTTACTTATATCTTCCGGCGTTAACTGTAAATCTCACCAGATACAAACAGATTAAACATATCATTCTATTTACAACGGAATCATTTGCTTTTTCGTTTTAATTAATTGAGACATTTCAACAATGATCTAAAATAAAAGATATGTTTTAAAAATGTCAGTGTTAGTGGCATTAGTGTTATCTTTAATATACAACTCGATTATTCATTGTTATTAACAGATAAGGGGCTACTGTTGTTACACACGTGTTGATAACTGTTTAAATAGAGTTCAATTACAGATATACTGTTACATTTTGTTTACAATATCACATGTTTTTTTCTATAAAGACGTAGTTTTAATATATTTATTTTCTTTAGCTTCATGATATTAAATAAATAAATATTCCTCACACAATCACACATTGCCATCTAGTCCTAAACCAAGCAAAATTGTACTATCGGTACTAGAAAACGGATAAACACACTTAAATACTTTTTTTTTGTAAATACATAGGTAATATTGTACATAGAAAACACCCAGACCAATGCAAACAATCATGTTCATGCACACAAAGATTTGCACTGAGCAGGTATCGAACCCGAGACCTCTGCGTAGCAGTCATGTTATTTAACCACTACGCCACAGAGGTCGTCGAATATTATATAAAAGTTCCACTTCAAAGTCTGCTCTTAGTGATGTAGAGAATCTTGGCCTACTAACATCACGCTTGCATATCGCGTTGGTTCTGTGTCAAGATTTTCTCTGTGAATATGATTTTTCTCTTTGTAATATTATATAGTTACCTTCTTAAAAATACCATATTCAACACATTTATCGAATCTAAATCCTTATTATTAAGTGGCAAGTAAATATAACGTATTTTAAATGTATTTTTAACTAAATAATATATGTAGAGCAGGGCTCAGGCTGCATCGATGATCTCTGAATCTAATCGATGAAAGTATATTCCATGTTTAATACTCGTGCATTTAAAAGAGGTCGTTATCGATCATCATACTCATATTAATCTCGAAAGCTTGCAGTTAAACGCATTATATCTGACTGAAAGCTCCATATACTCGTATGCAGCTATAAGCATTAAGGCTAGTGTCGCGATTAAGCAGGAGGATATAATATCTGATATGTTCCGTTACGGATATACTCGTAATTGAAATATTTAGCTCAGTAGAAGGCTTATGTGTGGGATGTTATAAACAGCGATAAGTGTAAGTCGACACGTAATATTAGCTTATGCAGATGACCTTAAAGCGGATTATTGTTACACAGTATCTACTGACACTAACCGCAATGCACTGTACTAGTTTTAATAATATAGTTTTTCACATAGAGTTAACTCTAGTTGTAATGATAACGCTCCAAGTTCCGACAAAATATATGATAAAGCTTATCGAAGAAATGACCGACTTTTTTTGTTAACTAAGCCTTACAAATTAGGGTTGTGATGAGAACATACATATATACAACGACATACAGTATTTAAATACAGGGTAATAATAATGTAATTAATACTTTAGCAAGGTAGAGAAATTTTACCCACAAATACCATGCTGGCATTGGTATAGACTTATTCTTTTTAAATTATATTACTCTTGTTGTTAGCTTCCTTAGTCAAGTTTAAGATATCCACGAAACATAATTGACTTCATAGCTTGATTAATAAAGCTAGTAACCAAATCATTTTAAAATGAAATAAATAAATTAACAAGCGGTATGTATAAATTTTTCCTTTATTGCCCGTGGTACTACCATTCGTACTACCAGTAGTAACACCGGTAATTAGTTTACCCGTGGTACTACTGCAGTTGAACAGTAGTAGCAACAGTAAAAAAAAATTACCCGTGTTACTACCGTAATAATAATAACAAAGTAAAACAAACGAAATATTTGGACTTGGCTCACGAGGTTGTCGACATGTGGAATGTTGATTCGGCGATCATTGTTCCGATAGTACTTTCGGTTAATGGACTTATTCCAAAGAGTCTCTACCAACAAGAAGACTCGACCTTGGCAGTTGGATCATAGGTCTGATGCAGAAGGCAGTACTGCTTGACACGGCACGTATTGTGAGGAAGTTCCTGTCTCTGGAGCCCTAACCGCCAGTAGCTTGGTCCCTGTACCCGATGCTGGTGGGTCTACCTTTTTTTATATTTTAAATGTTTTTATTTTTTATATCTATATTTAAAAATGTAATAAAATGTGAAAAATGTAAATAAAGAGAATAACAAAGTAACTACTTATACTGAATCAGCTAGTTGCAAATATAATAAATAGATGCTTTGTGTAGGTAAATGACATAGACATAAGGAAAAATTATTATTAGTAAATTCGAACATAGCATAGCATTGTGAAAATTGTCGCACAGCAGTTTAATAAAAGGAGATCTCGTGATATTGCGAATGACATCAATATCAGATACATTCAAATGCAATTGTGAAATCTCAATAGGCCACACTCTCGAAAAATTACGTTAATTTTCATGTTGATTTTTGATCAAGTGTAGTCTTAATTTAGTTATAAAAGAAGTACTTAAATTTTATTTAAATAAAAAGTAACGACGATATAAGTAGTTACTTTGTTATTATTATTACGGTAGTAACACGGGTAATTTTTTTTTACTGTTGTTACTACTGTTCAACTGCAGTAGTACCACGGGTAAACTAATTACCGGTGTTACTACTGGTAGTACGAATGGTAGTACCACGGGCAATAAACCAAATTTTTAAGGTAAGGAAATAGTGTTATTAGTATTATCCTCATAAATGATATAGCGTGCCGTGCCAGCCCTGTTGTAGTGGTGGGTGCACACCGCGCGGTGCGGTGCGTTGCGTTGGTAAACAGTTGCCTCGGTCCGTGTCGCGTTCACGTCGCGTGGCCATCGCGCTAGGTGTGTACACCACTCAGTGTTCCTCTGTTACACTCATTGTGCCTCAGCTGTCATCATAATACGCAGGAACTCTGCAGTCTGGTTCCTCCGTGCGTCGTCCCTAGTTACCTATTGTGATTGTTTGTGATATAATTACGTGCTTTTGTCAACTACTTGGTGAGATATTGTTCAGTGAGCGTTCATTCTACTCAACACTCGGATGTTAAATTTAATCTTGTTTATTCAGGTATCCAATGATTCACTGCACAATTTACACTTACAATTTTATTTACGTTTACAATTTTAAAGTTTAATAACCTCAGTAAAGTTTAGTTTATCTTACATAAGAGATAAGATATGAAATCATTGCCGAAGTTTACGAAAGCTTGAGCTTCTTTAACCTCTTGCGAAAGTTTGTGTACAAATAAATATCGTGACATAAATTAAAAGGTCAGGTGATAACGGTGACAGTGGCCCTGTGGAGCACTCTTCTGTAATAAATCAATTAATCACTCAGTATATTGATTGGGTCCAGTGGCCCAGGCTATCGCATCACACGTCGTTGGGTCGCTACCGTGTAACAAGAACCTAAATATAGCTGCCCCAGAGTATGGCGGCCGACATCGGTCACCCTCTGCGGTGGTATCTACGTTCGTAAACATTGCATGTTTAATTAGCATGTCAACATTTTAATACTAATGATATCCCCCTAAATATATTTATTTCCCCTCTCTCAAAAATACTCAGTCATCTTTGCGGCTTGTATCATACCAAATAAGTTTAAAAATACCACCTCGCTTTTATGTAAGGATGTTTTTACCTGCAGTAATTTTTAATTATTTTACCGTCTAAAAATAACGCCTATTGTGTTTTGAACCCTGTTTTACTTTTTGGTTTAAAATGTATTCTTGCTATTGTAAAGTATTTATCTTTCTCTCACGCTGCATTATTTTGTATTCCCATCAGATAATTTCTTCTACTTTTCTATAAGGCATTTTATTGATGGTCTTGAAAATTCTTGAGAATTTTAACTCGTAAACTAATACAAAGAAAACTTAAATCACTTTATTTACAGTTCGTTTAAAAGTTATTTCGTCTCGTCACATTACGTTTATTAATCATTGATTGCTTGTTATGACCATTGAGAATTAGTAACTGCCTTTACATTTTAAATAGAATTTGTTCTAGTATTTGTGAACTATATAAAAAAGATTAACTGTTTCACATGCTCGAGATGTTTTCTTAAATCTTATGATCCGGAAGCGTGACCAAGTGGCAGGCAACTTCGCGGTTCAGTTATTGTCAATGAATAAGAGTTTAGATACACTTGAATGAGTTTCATATTATTTTTTTATAAAGCTGTTATGATGATGAAAGCTGTTATTTTCATTTACAGATAAAAATAGTGAGGCAAATATCGGCTTTCCATTTCTGTTCGGTGTTTTAATATAAACGCTATCAAATTCTTGTTATGTAGAAAAAATTTTATGTAGCATCTGCCATGCCGGCTGTTTTTAAAATCACGCTCGCACATGTCGTGTCTTGGTCGTAACGTCTTACGGGACCCGCATCCCGCTACCTGCTGTTCATCGTGCATTGTTCTATAAGTTGTACCCTAGTACCCGCGCTGATAATGGACCTGCTTACTCCGCTTTGTTCTACGAATATGAAATGTTACACTCTGAAGTACGCCACTATAGCACTTGACTTAGAAAAAACTGTTTGACTTCGTCATTCTGGTATTTTAAGCTTTTATAAGGATTTACGTCAGCTCAATAAATACCTTGTTTTGTGTAATTAATACACAAATACTGCAAATGTATGCAACGTTATTATGCTGTTGCAGAAGGCTTGCAAACATTGACGGAATATAAAATTGTTTGTACAGGTAAATGATTCATAACATAATAGGTCGGTGGGTCCGGTATTTGTCAATCGTACCACGTCTTTTACTCGCACTGTGCATCAACATTGAATTCAAAGAGAATTCGATTCGGTTACGACTACACGCGGTGGAATTTTAATCGCTGTTTTTATAACAACAATTTCTTTTGAAAACTATCTTGCTAAAGAAAATGTTTAAAACGTTGAAATTTATTGCTTAACTATGAAGTTATGAGCAGAGCATAGCTACACACATCAAAAAAGTCTAAGCAACATGCATGATATTACAAATTTACCATTTATATTAATTTATTTTACCATTTATTTTAATTATAACGTTGTATTTTATTTTTAAAATAATATTTTTAGGGTTCTATGATGTAAAAATAACAGCTGTTTTCTTTATAAGTTCTTTTAATAACAGAAATTAACAATATTAGAATATACAGGTACATAAGAAACTAAACTTTTTTTTTACAAATTGAAATTTCTTAAGAAAATGAATTTATTGTGAAAGAATAGGACAATTTAATACAAAGTATGGCCTCCTCTGCTATTCAGAACTTGTCGGCAACGATTATTCATTGAATTAATGAGACTGTTTATGTCATCTTGCGGTATTCGCTCCCAATGGAATTGTAGCAAATCCTTCAGCTGTTGGGTTGTTGTCACTCCGTCCAAGTCCTTCAAAACACGTCTCTGGAGCATGTCCCATGCGTGCTCGATGGGGTTGAGGTCTGGCGATTGTGCAGGCCAGGGCAATACCTGGATGTTCTCCGTTGCCAAGTATTCACTGGTTCGCCGAGCTGTATGTGAACGCGCATTGTCATGCATTAACGTAAAATCGGAGCCAAAGGTTTGTGCAAATGGATGGACATAAGGTCTGAGAATATCCTCAACGTAATTTTCAGCGTTCATGTTTCCATTTACAAAAACGAGCTCAGTTCGCCTGTTCTTCATAATACCCACCCATACCATAACTGTTGAGCCGCTGTATAGATGAACTTCCTGAACGCACCTGAGTCTTTCAGTATTTCCGGGTCGACGGTACACTCGCACCCTTCTTGTATCAGGCCTAAACCCGAATCGCGACTCATCGGAAAACATAATTTTATCCCATTGTTCCTGGGTCCATGTTATGCGTTCTCTACACCATTCATTTCGACGAGCGCGATTCCCGTGACGTATCGGTGGGCACCTGATAGGGCGTCGAGCTCGTAGGCCGTACTCATGCAGTCGATTTCGCACAGTTTGGGGACTTACATCAACACCACTTGAATTTTGTAGCCTCAAACTTATCTCTCGAGCGGTTAACATCGGCTGGCGTCTTGCAGTCAGTTGTATGTACCGGTCTTGCCGAGTGGTTGTACTCCTTTTACGGCCTGGATGCTGTTCAGCGGGTTCCCCTGTATTATTGTAGCGCTGCCAAAGACGACAAATAACACTTCTATGAATACCAAAATGTCGAGATACCTGAGATTGATTACTTCCCGCTTGCAACATCCCTACAGCTCTTTGCATTTCATCTGCCGTCAAATGACGTCGCTCCATGACGTAAAGAATATCTAACAATTCAATTTTGTCGCCAACTGTATTTAAATGGTTGGTAAAATTATAAAATCAAGACTAAAACGTAGCAATTAACATGCACTCAAATTCAAACAAATTCGCAGTCATTTGAATTTTATGAAAAAAAACAAAACATAACCGAAATTTTTTTTTTACAACCAGCCAGTATGTTATCAATAACAAAAAAGTTTACTTACCTATACACTTTGAGTGAGTAAATACTTAGAAATTAATTAATATAAATGGTAAATTTGTAATATCATGCATGTTGCTTAGACTTTTTTGATGTGTGTATATTCACAATAAATATATAAAGTTGCGGCAAAGGAGCTCTTTTATGATTTTAAAGCAGAAACGCGATCGTGGCCTCTGTCGACAGATAAGTGCGTGTTTATCGTCACTGATCCGATTTCGTTGAGACGCCCTGATAACGTGACGTGAGAACACGCAGTTCATATATAATTCCAGAGTTTTAGGGAGCATATCGCGGTTACCATGACATCGACAATGTGTTTTACGTATGCTGGTTTAGTTACAGCTTTTAGTTTTAACTGTAGAATGCTCATTGAAACTGTACTTTGGTAACGTTATTTCAATGAACCAACCGTGCATAGTAGGTTTGAAATCGAATTAATATTGGTTATAGTGTAGGTACTAACTTATTGACCACCAGTTTTGATTACCAATTAAGTAACTAACTACAACTGTGTGTTTTTGGTTATTTAAATGTACATGTAATCGCGTTAATTGACTTAAAGGATCATGACTCAAGCAAATTATGAGTGGAACACAGAAATAATTCTTCAGAAGTAACTCTTGACTTATGCATGCTACCAACATTTGAAGCTTTCGCTTCAAAACATATGATGACAAGAGGGTTAACTCCGTTCCACGTAGTGCAATGTAGCTATTGGTCATCCTGACTTGAGTCGACCTTCTTGAAATATTGGTTTTGCAACACCAACAAATTACCCTAAACATAACACTTATATTTTTGCCAATACTTGACGTCGATAGTTGATTACTGTAAATTTTCCTGTGGATTTGAGTGTCCAGTTAGCAGATACAATCGCTCGGTCATTCCCCCAAAGTTCCGGCACCTGTCTGTTGGGCGCCGGATATTGACGCACACAGCCACTCGTGATTCCTGTATTAAAAAATGATAATAACTATAGCATTACCTGTGTTAGTAATACGTATTTTACATCCATGTTTAATTTTCATTATCAACTATGTTCCGCGCTTAGAAGATTCTATTTGTATAGAAAGTGTATTGTGGATTAGAAGAAGTCATTTATACCTAAACAAAATCTTACATCAGTAAAAAGCCATGCCTGTTAGTTTATGTCACATTTTTTTTGCAACATAATTGCACTAGCTCAACTAATTGGTAATTTAATGCGATCAGCAGTATTTTACAATCTTTTATAATCAGCAGAGCTAATTTTCTTTTTGAAATCTTTTGTTAGCTTATAAAGCAGAATTACACCATAACGAGTGAGACGTGAGATTTTATTACTAGAAAGCCAACATTTTATATCCGTCAGTGATTGATTTATGAGCTATGAAACATCGTGAATCGGGAACATATCGAATACACTGAAGCTGTTGATAAATATTGATAGTACCCTTAACGCTAATGTCTATTGACGCAAAGCACTTGAACAGGGGAAAGCGCCGAGTACTTTATATTCGCTTTCCAACGCATTACCTACTACTCAATATACACACATTGCAGCTAACATACATACATGCTAAAATGTCGGTTTTACTAAACACAGTAATTACCTATTACAGTTTATTGGCAATTCACTCTATGTCAATGTGTTAGCTCGATGTTTAACCTATACAAAGTTGAATTTGGTAGTTCACTACAATAGTGTTTAACAATGATTGCGCTGTAGGAAACAGCCCAGAACGTGCACTGTCGTATACTAATTTTGTATACATCTTTAGCGATAGTCACGAATTCAATCTTGTTTCAGAACTGTAATGAGAATTTCTTATAATTATCTGGGAAACTTGGATGTGTAATCTACCTAAAATTACAGTAAAGAAGATTGTTTAAAAAATGTTATAAAGTATTTTTGTTACTTCAACATTTCTACAATAGACTTTCGTTTTTTTATGGAAATTGAAGATAATCATTTAGAGCTTATTACGTTGGCGTGAGTAGTACTTTCCTCTGATCTTATTAAGTTTGAATTGTAAAGTAGAGAAATCTCGTACATTGTATGTGAGTACGTTCTTGTACCTCACTCGGTACTGTCAATTACGGGACTGTAGTCGCACTTTATGGCCACATGTACAACTTGCCAGACTACTTTACTGTGTGCCACTTTAAGTGAAATTCTTTGACTTACCGAAATCTGTTAAAACATTTAACAATGTGTACTATACTTGAAGTTTCGCTTAGCACAATTACTGTTGAAAAAATAGTAGGTGTTGAGTTGATATAAATTATACAGATTAGATTTACCGTCTTATAATTTTAAACTCAAAATCATTCTTATTTCTTTTTTCGAGTTTATAAATAATCTCAACTTTATATCTTAAGTACCGTAGAATGGGGTTACTTTAATAAGTAGGGGGCTACATTGATCACTCATTTTCTCTGAATGTGCTAAGAGAAGGATGACCGATTTATAGTATTAGCCATTATCAGGTTTTTCCCATATATGGGGTGCTTCATTTGCACGAAAAAACCACTACTATAATAAAGAAAATTGAGCGATCAATGTTACCCCACAACATCAAAGTAACCCCATTCTACCGGTACCTAAACTCTCTGTATAATGTTATTAAAAAGCTGTAAGTTTGTTTGTTCTGCAGCCTCTACGCCAATTATATTTGCTTTAAAATTTCTGCAAGATAAAATATATCTGCCTTTAGTAGGTACCTGCATACATATTATATTATTTCTATTTACTTTTGATACTACGTCTTATTTTCATAATCATCACCGTTAAATTAAACAAGCCTAGCTTCTATCCTTACAACAAATTATTAAACGCAATACTTAGTAATACTGCCCTAGGGGTGTTATTTTGCAGAAGTATTATCCTCCTAGGCTTGAGTAGCTTACTCTAATTGTCAGTGTCGTTTCTGTGAATGTATTTATCTGAGCTATATTTAGTAACACCAGTACCTAGAAGTACGAGTACGAACTCGAACTGTATCTGTCATGGTTTTTGTCGGTGTAGAGTAAATATGAATTTCATTGACTTTCAAAACATGATTTAAATCTATCGGGCCAAGTTTCCCTTCGTTGCTAGAGGAGGCATGTATCTGCAGTGGGACAACAAACGATATTTATAAATATCATAACAGCCCATTTATGTCCCACTGCAGGGACGGGCCTCCTCCCGTGACGGAGGGATACTTGGCCTACTAATACCACGCTGGCCAGACGGGTTGGTATAGGGTTAAATTTCAAGTTTCCTTCTTTCTATGTAAAGGTAATATTCACAGATAGTCCCTTAGTCGGTTTCTACGACACCCATGAGATAGGGTGGTAACATATTGTATTCTTACTCCGTCACCACACGGATATTAATAAAAAAAATGAACTATTTGTATAACTGTAGGTATCTTAATTATTTCTTAAACAGTAGGTAAAATGGAAGTATCATTATTATATAAATAATCTTCTTGTTAGCACACTGTAAATAAAATTAAGAAATTAATTACTTTTACGGATCAATTAAGTAGAAGCTATGCTCATTAAAAGATGATTACAGAAATTAATTAAATGTCTTAACAAAAATAAGTAAACTTTACAGTTACGTTTTATTTGTTTAGAAACTTATAATGAAGGTAGGTAGCACAAATAATGTACATAAATATTAAAAAAAATATAAAATACTACCTAGTTATCGACTTCATATGGGAAGTTTATTTAGAGAACCTTATTTTTTAAATAGAATACATTTATATATTGTAACCTAATATATTTATTTATTGTGGTTTAATGTTGTTAACAATAATATAGCTTATGCATCAATATAACACATAATTGTTATATGGATGCGTAAGCTATATTATTGTTAAGTTTCATTAAAATCCATTCAGTAGTTTTGAGTAATTATGAGTAACAAACATCCATTTAAACTTGCCAACCTTCGTATATTATTATATAACATTAATAGGATACACTAAAGTTGTCCCTTGTAAATAAATCTAATATCTCTATATGATACCTGTGTGAGCTAGTAGGGAATGTTTACATGCTGTTTTCTATTAGAAAGTTGAAACCTAGCATGTGCTCTTTCAATATAGGTCAGTTAGATTACCTGCATGGTTATACGTAACACTTAATGCAATACGTGGGGTGTGTTAGTCATGTCACCTACGTATTTCTAGAATATATTGTGATAGGAGTAAACATTCTGTACCTACATAAATATGGTTATTCTGCAGATATAGAATAGGTATGTTATGTAACAAGAAGATGTCCTCGTCATCTTTACTTGTGTTATAAATGTAAAAGTTTGTATTTATGGATGTTTGTTACTCTTTGATGCGAAACTACTATACAGATTTTCTTTTTGCAGTGATATACAGATTTGCTTATGCATCAGAACAACAAATAAATAAATATTCCTCACACATTCACACAACGTAATCTAGTCCCAAACTAAGCAGAACTTGTACTATGGATACTAGACAACGGATAAACATACTTAAATACATTTTTTGTAAATACATACATATTATACATAGAAAACACTTAGACTAATGCAATCAATCATGTTCATGCACACAAAGATTTGCATTGAACGGGAATCGAACCCGAGACCTCTGCGTAGCAGTTATGTTATACCCAGATACGACCTCTATGGCGTCATAAGGGTCGTATCTAGGTGATTAAGTCAGTAGATCTTTATTCAGGTATAGGTCTTTTTAGCAAGACGCCGTCAATGTATGTACAATTGCTATGCCCGCTTAATTTGCCTCTAAGAAGTCGCGTGTAAATTTTACTGTGTTTATTTGTAAGGCTAACTAGTGATATTTCTAGGCTATGAGACTCAATTGACTCAGTGTAGGGTAGGTAGAGGACTGGCTGTACTTTAGCATTGCGTCTTAAAGCACTGGTTACCACCACCTGAGCTGCTTGTTTGTCACGATATTCATACAGACGAAGCCGCGTCTAATAACTAGTATTATAAATGTGTGGTTTAAGTTTTAAGCAATATGTGTAGGTTTTACTTATAATTATGAACATGCAATAATCTTGGTCATTAGCATTGTTGTTTCTTGGAAACTATACCGTGGATATTATGAGAATTCATAGTAATACCAATAAGCTATTTATAATTAATTGAATAGTTGCTGTATACATTTCATAATATACTTATATTTTCTAAAGTTAATTATAATTTAATATGAATCAAATTAGTTTACCTACCTTACATACTTACATTTTATTTCAAAGCTCAATATTATTTGGCGCTACTTAACGATTTCGTTCGGCAGGTGAATAGTAAAGTCACAATTTAATTTTTACTTACAGAAAGTAATGACAATTATAAAATGTCCACCTTGTATTACAAATGTACGTAAAAGCTCCTATCTAGACTCGTAAAAACAATCGAAACAGCGGAATACACTTATTAAACGAAGGGTAATTAAAATTTCTACTTTGAACGCAACTTGAGCAACAGACAAGTTAATGTTTCTCGTGAAGTACTGAACTGATTGGGATGTCACATAGAATATCAGTTAATGCATAAAAGAGGCAACTACACATTAAAATAAGTTATTTATTATGACTCTATGGTTTTCTAAGGGTAGGCAATGCGCGTATTGCAGGCATCCATTGGCTACTGTAACCACCTAGCATCGGATCGACGTTATGCTTGTTTGCCATCAACAAAATAAATCTCGAATACATCGATACACTAAGACTCAGAAGTTGAAACGACAAAGGCTGGATTTGGTTGTGCAAATCCATTCTGAAAAAAGTGCAGTAAGTATTAAAACATACTTACTTGATATACCTACTATACAGACTTGCTCTAATATTATTCTTAATTGTTACTAAAATAACTGAGTATAAGAATAACTGAAATTTGAGCTGCTTACGTGTCAGCCCAACCTACTCGTATGTTATGTTCTGCCAACATTGTTTTCTGTTGTAGACAGCAAAAATAATTTGACGACGTTGTTATACACAAACCTTAATGATGTACTAGGAATAGGCAAATAGTATCACCATTTCATTCTATCCAAAAATGATCGTAAAGCTACTAAAATAAAATTTAGCACCGTCTTTCGTCCATGTGGTGACGGAGTAAGAAGTCCGTGTGGTGATGGAGTAAGAATACAATATGTCACCACCCCATCTCATCCCATGGGTGTCGTAAAAACCGATTAAGGGCCTAACCGTAAATGTTACTTTTACGAAGTAAAAAGAAGGAAAACTTGAAATGAAACCCTATACCAATCCGTCTGGCCAGCGTGGTATTAGTAGGCCAAGTATCCCTCCGTCACGGGAGGAGGCCCTTCTCTGCAGTGGGGCCTTAATGGGCTCTTATGATGACTGTCTTTCGTTAGACTGACATTGTGCTTGTTGAGACAAAAATAGTTGCCAGGATTCATCTATCATGGCTATCTCCAGTGATTCTAGGAGGATGCATGCCTGCTTTGTGTCTTCCAATGCACTTTTGTCCTTCTAAAACTGCTCTATTCCAAAAGCGGGTTATGCAAGCTGCCTGCTATGACAGTAGTGTACGGTTTTAATAGTTGGCTTCTTGATTAATTGGTCAATTAATTTTACAGTCAGCTTTACTAGATAAGTGTCACATCAGCATTTTTTATCGGATGTATTTGAAAGATGTAGCCTTCAACAAGTTTGTTAAATACAAATGCGTATTATTGTTACGTATAAGTATATAATAAAGTATTTAAATTTTGAAAGATTCACAAGTGGGAGTGTAATTTATCAAAAATTTTGCTTTAAAATGCTTCAAAGTAATAATAGGTAGTAAAAAAACAGTTTCCTCAATGTTGGTAGCGCTGACGACGATCGGGATCAACTCTGGCGTTCGTCCAAACAACAGTTTATAGCTGACACTGTTTACGAAGCCGAGCCGTCAACTAAATATGTTCCTAACAAAACATCGTGCAACATGCCTCCTCTAGCTTTTATCTCTACTGAAACGGGTTCGCTCGCTTGTTATACCGGATGCGGAAACGTTCTCTGCAATCACTATAGAAATGGTACGCGATAAATTTCTAACCAGAATTCTGTGTCATCGTGGATTTATTTCGTATTTTTTTACATTGTAGAATGTTTATAAATATGTCAGCGTTATTGGCTTGCCTAGTGACATTCGTAAAGAACACAGGTGTAATTTCGTTTACCGACGTAGAGTCATGACCTTTAGTTAAAATGAAACATAGCATAATATCATGTTCTTATTTGTAAAATCTTAAAAGTTGTAAAAACACTTATTACTATTGCAGTAGTTAAAAACAATATGATCAGCTGTAATACAAGATTTTCCATGTAGCATGCAAATGATTCTATAGAATACTTTTCCCGTTTAGTAATAAGGATGATCTCATTACTTGTGTTTATACTATTGTATGATATATATTTATGTCAGTGTGAACATAATTCACATCGCCACATCTATACAAATCTATACTAATATTATAAAGAGGAATGGTTTGTTTGTTTGAATTGAATGGGCTCCGAAACTACTGAACAGATTTGAATAATTCTTTCACTGTTGGAAAGCTACATTTTTCCTAAGTAACATAGGCCAAAATTTCATCTTAAAAAAATGGGGATCCTTACTTAAATTAACAAATTTAAATGTAGGTTATGTTTAATGCCCGTGCGAAGCCGGGACGGGCCGCTAGTATAGTACATAATATATAGTATACATAGTAGGTAATGCAAGTGGCGATACATCAGTGGCGCGGGCGTGTTCAACGTGCGTGCTTAATCTCTTTCATTGAGCATTTGTATGGCGACTGCATTCTTTTTACCCCAGTACCCTGATTGACTCGTCTACCGTGTTATTTTACCCGTCTATCAATGTGGAATAGCTATTTCAATGTTGTGAATCACAGTGTTATGTGTTTTGGGTTTAAAATTGTGTTCATTTATAGAAATTTAGAGCATTTTTTTTTAATAATAGACAAATATTAAGCAAGACACACCAAATAATAATTTGATTTGACTATTATAAACATTTACGTATCTGGTCAGCATAGTGTTAGTAATTTACTAAAAACTTTAGACTCTATCGTTCCCTTATTTAGAAAAGACAAGTAGGTCGTTTCTAGGTTGGTATGACGAAGATGTGTTATTCAAAATTCTTAAGCAATGGGTTTTTAAAATTGTGTAAATTTCTTACTTGTCTTGTAAAGTTTGTATCTCGTTTATGGTTCTAATGTCGTATTGTAAATCCTTGTGTCTGGAGCGTATCAGTTTCACTTACGTTTACAGATATTTACACATTCAGTTATTTGCTACAGTCGCACGGCCGCCGCCCGTCTGGCTTCTCGCAGTATGTTGGCACAGTTTGTTACAACGAAAGTTTGTTATATATTACACTTTTTTATTGTAACTGACTATTTCGTTTATGTAATGTTCTTAAGTGCAACTCTTTTCAATATTATATTCTTACTGAGGATCAAGCCTTAGCCAATAATTGCAGACACAAAACAAAAATGGTGGCTTAAGTTGTTAAAGTGTGTCCCTTACAGTCTAATGTTACAAAGACATTTGACTTTTAACCTAGGGTCTACGTCCCATTGCTCTGTTTAAATGATAAAGCACGTCTTTCTTTATTGAATATCTCCTTAAAAAAATGTGCAATAATGTTTGTGCTAGTGAATAGAGTACCTATACGAATTTATGTTTATCTTCCTGTCTGCCTCTCGGTATTCTTCTGTCACTCATCTTCTGGTCAAACGTCAAGTTTGTTTACATTGCAGTGAGTAAGTTACTGAACAGTCAGTATAATGTCGATCACATGAATTCTATTGATACAACTATCTATGAATAGTTATGGCGACAAAAATAAACCTACTAATTTTCCCAAAAGTACCATACTGTAACTAATATTTACAGTTTTTGAAAATCACCAGGAAATATATTTACTCTACTTCTGGGAATTTTAACTTTAGTATACGTACGTAGTATGAATGAAACTAATTCTAAGGTAGTTTTATTACTCGAATTTCCAAGACTAGATACTCTACATTTACGACGAAGACGACACAACATTTCTACACGAACATATTAATACAGAAAACTCTCGTACGTAGAGCAATCTCAAGTTCGCTAGTATTGTACGAGATCCATTCTATCCTGTCAATTCAGACGTATGAATTGCATACAAAGGAAGTTTACGAGGCATCTCGCAAGTTTGCTAGCATTCTCACGTAGCAAATTCTTACATAGAAATACTATGACTATAGGTTGCGTGGTTTAATGTGATCGGCCTTCGTGATAATAGGTTTTTTAGACCACTGTTTCTTTGGAAATCTATCAAATTAATCAACTAGACTTTTGGAGTCTACTGCTGGACATATTTATCTTGCAACATGCCCCACAGAGCATGGTACTGCGCCTTCCGCTTGTAGTCTAACCCAGAGACATTTAAGTATGTTTGATTTTGACTATCCAAATTACTACACTTTCCCAAACGAAGCCAATATGAAATAAACGCTTGTTAAACGGAGTAAAAAATTGAGCTCCTTTTAAAATTGTCATTGAATATAGAAGGGCTTCGCGTGGGTTGCGCAAGAGTTGCCGGTGCCAAGATCACACCCACTGCCGCCAACGTGAAGCCTACGCTTTATCGGTCCCTCGTCTTAACATACATTGAGATTGCCCCGATGATCAGCAAACAGTTAATTATTCATTTTTGATTGCCCTAATGACGCTCTCCTTATTTCCCGCATGGCATGTATTGTTTAAGTTAAAGGAAACATACTTATTTGTTTGTCTAACGCTTCTACAGAAAAACTGCGCTTGGTCCATTTTATGATTTGTATTAAATTAATTTAGGCATTAACATACCACATGGTAGTTTACAACTGGAGTCTTTTTTGACGCCAAAGTACGGCTAACTACTAACAAAAAAAACACAAAACGTAGCCGAAGTTCACACATACATAAATAATAACAAAATATCAAGGATACACAATATATGCAATCTACATTGCATATATACGCCGTTATAACATATAAAGCATCACCTGCCTGTCTTGATTAATAACATGAGTTTTATCGGATGCATCTCATTCATACATTTAACGAGCTTGCCTCTACTCTATCACAAAATGTATTAACGTAACAGTGAACATTCAAGGACAACTTGTGAACTAGTAACATACCTGCTACCCTGAGAAAATAGTCCTACTTTTTCATCTGGGAATTGCAATAAATACTACTACACAGCTGCCTTTTATTCCGATGGTTAACTTTATGAACCTGTTTTTATAAAAGCGGGGTTGTTGCAATAAAATAAAGTATTTATTTCTTTAATTGTAATTTAAGTTGTGACCTTTGTTAATAGTAATTATTTTGTTGTTGATAGAGTTGTTGAAGCGTTACGTGTTTACCGAAATTGAGTTCTTGTGGATTAAGTTACTCTATGTTTAAATTAGAAGATGTGACTTATTGTTGTATTATTCTCAATTAATAGTATTTATGTATCTTTATTTAGATTCCTTTATTAATCAACTAGATAAGTTATATCTATGTATTAATACAATACACAATACAATTCATAAGTTAATGATATAAATTAATAAAAAAAGTCTTGAGGAAAACCACGATTGTTTACGTAATGTATCCTGTACAAGTAACTGGTTTATGTAACCAAATTAAAAACTGTTTATAGGTAATACATATACACTGTCCTTCAATAGTGTCTAGAAGAGAAACAACACCTATGAGGAAAATGTAACATAATAAAGCATAAAAGTAACAACATAGCTTATTACCCACTATCCTCCAGGAAATGAATTGACATTAATTTCAGCACTACACTGATTTCGCTCCATCTATTTTACGTAGTCTAGTCACGACATTTTGTACAAAAAAAGAATGTCATACTCGGATATTCCTTCGAATGACAATTCCGCAACGTCTTACCATTAGTGTTTGTGGTTCAAAATGAAGAAAATATTGTGGTGAAAGCACCGCTATCGCTTCTGTAATATATTAAAAGTTTCTGCCAAGACTTGTATGATGAGTTTGTATACACAGCAACAGACCTAAACTTGGTAAACGTTAATTCTTTGTAATAACTAATAAGACACATTTTTGAACTAAAAGATATAACTAATGTCTGTGTGCGTACTGTTATTGTTTTCAACTGTTATTGTAATTGTTTTCATTTTAATTGACATTCAAAGAGCCTATTATTTAATTGTTCAAATAGTTGAAAATAAATACATCTAAGAGTATTTCCTTTTATCTAGCTTAGGTATTGCAAATCAAGATTAATAAGGAATGCAATGTTAATAAACTTAATTGAAATATGACCAAGTTTTAATGTAGGTGGGATATAATAGCTATGTTTATGTATAGTTTATACGTTATTATTGACAAGTTGGTAACAGGTTTAGTTTACAATAATATCTACAGACTACTCGTTTTTCTATACTATTAAATATTACTGTGAATGCCCAATTGCTTAGCTTTTGCCTTAAATACTAGAGACAAATTCGGTATGAGAACACACTAAGACATTATAAACTAAGATAAATTAATGAAATAATAAAATTCTGGAAATTACAGAAATGTGTGTAAATGTAATTATTATACTTTATACACACGCAGTTACCATTATGTTAACATTGTAATATATTAAGTTGCACGACAACGACAGTGTGAAGCGCTCCTTAAATATGCGGTCGGAATTCCAGCCGGTCTCACTGTTTACCCGTCCTCGCCTAGCGGGCTTAAAATAATTACTCAAGTGTGTTAGTCCAACCCACCCTATAGAGTTCGTTGAGCCGGTGCTTCCCTTACACCTTGCCTTGCATTGTAAACCTGACTACTACGTATAAAAGTAAAAGTGATCTAAACTTTTAACAAGTTTTTGAAGTCGATTTTGTAACTCGCTGTTTTACTTTCACTTTCGATTAGGCTTATTGACTATTATATACCTACTATTTATCAATCCGGTTACCATAATCCTATTTTAATTCAATTCTTTTGGCTCAATTTCTGTTTCATTTTTATTTTACTTTTGTTAGGAAAGTAAAAGCATTATTGTTTTTTGTTGTTCTGTATTTTATTATTCTGTATCTATATTAACTATCGGTATTAAAACTACCGTTATAAATAAGTACTAAGTAGTAATTACACACCAAATTTAATATGACTCTACCACCTTTGTTGGTAACTTTCTTTGTTTCATGCCAAAAAGTCTTGGTCCTAGCTTCTTATACAGTATTGAAATACATGTGCGCTATGTTGATTATTAGAGCACGTTCGAATTTTAAACTGTGAATAGTAAATAAACGGTTGGCGGCGCGGAGGGCTGTTGTAGTGCGCGCGCGTCGCTCTTGCTTGTCATCGCGCCTCGCCGCATCGCGTCGCTTAGTTTGTTCACTCAGTGTGTTACTATCTGTGAATGGAGACAGTCAACGCCGTGTTCTGTCCCACTTTATAATTACGCTGTAGTACGAAAGTCGAACGATTCCGTGTATATGTGGCTCATAACCTAATGGGGCCCAGTGTTGGATCTCAGTGTTGTGATATATTTGTCCTTCCTCAGCTACGTTGTGATGTGTTTGTATTATATTTCTAGGTAATTCTATTTTTGTGATGATGATCTTCACGTAATTAAACGACTTCGTTATTAGCACTAAACATCTAAAGGATTTCTTGGTATTAGTTATATTTGGATTGAGTTATTGCTTAGACTAAATGAATAAAAACTTGAGAACATTGTAATAGAAACACGAGAAATACAGAGGTTAGATAACATACATGGGAATAAGTCCATATAACAAAACAATTTTGTAAAGAGAATTTTACAGAGATGATAAATATACACTATAATGAACAGTTAAGTAAGCATCATTAGCGTACAACTCTGACGATAAAGTAAAAAAAGACAATGAACACAACCGCTGCTGTCATGTTTGTATGCAAAATTGTCGTGACTCATACAACATAATACATGTCTGACAATCAATGTTCCCCGCTCTACAGTGAACAAAATATGACCACAAATAGTGAATGATAGGATCATTAGTGAAGACTTAAGAGTGACACAATGGTTCTATTGTAGTGAACTCGACATAATGAGAGAGATTAATAAGTAACGCGCGGGCCGCGGGTTCACCGCTCCACTTGCCACAATCGCCATATCCGTCGCAAATCAACCGTTTCCTTCGACCATCTTCACGTTGACTCGCTATTACAAATATGATTTATACCTGCGACATCATTAGTTACATGTCAGCGATTGTCGCTAACGGATGCATTTTATTTGCTCCAACTATCTATTTATATAACAACATTGTAAGGATTAAGCCTTAAGACGATTTACTCTAAAAAGATTAAGTATCTGCTTAGTAAACCATTTGTGACTTTTTCATGATGTTTTCTGAATAGTGTTCTTGAAAATATTAACATAATAAATCTCTATCTACTTCTTATGATTTGATTAAATCAGTTTTTTTAAGAGTGTAAGTTTAAAATGGGTATCTAGGCCTTAAATGACTTACGATCCAAGAGTTCTCCTTCTTAAGTTTAGATACAAACAATGGTTGTTGTATGATACAATGGCAAAATGAGACACAGTGTTTGTATTTTATATTGTTCTTTAACACCAGGACAAATAAGATACATACATCATACATGAAATCACGCCTTTCTATACTTTTTACTTCTAATAATACATCGTAATATTTTCATCTTTAATGCCTGTAGACTCAGATCCATTCTTCTAAATATTTCTTCCCAAAGTTTGAATAAGGTACTTGTAAAATTACCCCTTTATTTCAAGGAGAATCTAGAGTCGCCATATTGTGCATGTTTTCTATCGCCTTTCCTTGTATCCTTACATTGATTATCTGCTTAATGTCCATTCAATAGATTTAGGTTACGCGCGCTATGCTAAGGCCACGCAGCTGAATGTAACCCTGACGAATTTAATCTTGGGAAAATCATAATCTCTATAGAAAATCTTGGCGTCTCGCCAGTCTAACACACGTTTCTATTATTTTCATGTTTCTACCCAATTAGCATTTGTTTCCCTAGTTTCGTAGTAAATATTTATTTTTCGCATATGTTAATTAGTTTTTGGTGAGATATGTAAAACTATTACAATACTACATTTGTACTAACATTGTATTTATGTAAATCTGTACGAAGCACTTGACAAATTTGGATGGCGGGGTAACAGTCAAGGCATCTCAGATTTATTTCGATAGGAAATCTAAACTTTATAGCTAACTTAATTTACAACTAAATATATAAAATTTCAATATAAATATTAGCCGTTCAAATCGCAATTTGAATCAATCAAATAACGTGTCGTATCAAGATTTAGAAAACAAAACTTCCATTGTTTTAAGCTTTAAACGTAACCATAAAACCTTTTAATATTATATCGATCTCTTCCGGTTAGTCTGGCACCTTGAAATGACCTTCTTATGTATGGGGAGAATATTTTAACACGAATAAACACGAGGTCCTCTTAACTAAAATAGCCACACTGTTGTAATAAACGAATCGTTAAACGTCGTATGCGGAATAGGCGCGAAAGCATGTACTCCATTTGTTCCGACAGCATCCATTTCATATAAAAGTACTTAAGAAAGTTCACTGATTCCGCAATTCTCTTCTTTACAACTCAATTGAAGTAGACAACAAGTCTCCCACGCAGAACTTTCCACTAAGACAATGGGTCGTTGAAGATTTCACTGTTTTTGTCAACACATCCACTCATATACAATCTACAGTTAATTAAAACCTACGTAACAGTGTCTTCCTCGTTCTGAGTTTTTGCATTTATTTCATTGATAGTTACGTAAAGAAGTGAACTCCCATTCGCCTACTGTGTTCTTCATATAAGTTGTGTCGTCTATTTATTTGACAGTCATACCCGGATACTTACGCAAACATAACATATTATAGCTTTAATATAGGAATTGAACATCACCAGTGATATACCTATGCACAATCTGTTTATATTACGTAGATGTGAATATTAGTATTGCTCGTTCAGTATTTCAATTTTGTAATGATTTGTGGTTATCAGTTAAATAGAATCACATTATCAATAATCATCTTTTTAAGACGTGAAATTAAAAAATATTGTCTTGTTTATCGTACTGGTGCACTTAAGGTAGAGTCAATGATATCATTATTTACTTCCGGTGTTTTATAAGTAAGATGTTAAGAATTTATTGAGATTCTAATAAGATTTTACCGTAGAAAACATCTACAGAACTGAATAGAAACATTAACTTAATGCAAAGATGGAAAATGTTTTATTCAAGTATTCATACTTTACGACTGTATTGTACGAAATGGTCGCGTTAAAAAGTTATGACACAAAACACAGAGACATCAGTGCGAGTCACAGAGATACGTGAATAGGTACACGGCCGGCTTTACAAAGATGTGTCCCTTTGTTCGTCTGCCATTCATTAGCCGAATGTGGTATGGTGAGGCCCGATTCTTCTGGAGTGCGTTGAACCTACTGTCATGTTTTCTGCGTCTCCGTATGTAACATGTTTTACGAGTTGACACGTGATTTAGTATACGTTTTGTTTGTACGTGTATGCAATTGCTCATTTTCCGATTCAGAGACTCAATAAGGCAGTGGTTCCTGCATTGCTCATTCGTTTTTCAAACATACACAATATTTTTTTTCAATAATATGTTTGTTTCCAAATAGTATACAATAAAGACAGTCAGTTGGTGACAATGATTAGAAATTTAAGCAATGTTTTAATTCTATGCACTAGTTTAACCGAATATGTAGCTATTTTACTATTAATAGTAAAATAGCTACATATTATAATAAATAAGTTGTTTAATACGTGTAGATCATTGGTGCAGTGGATCATTGAATCCTTACGATTACAGAGTCCTTCACGATAACGAATGATAAGAAGCGACAACGTCAACCAGTCTTATCTAGAAAAGTGTTCAGTTAACACGCAACGCTGTTCTACTTACAACATTTACATTTTTAAAGAACATTAACATAAAGTTTTTGTGTCAGTTTATTCTGAATAAATACAAACATGAAGAGCTAAACTAGTGTTAAAAGTGAAATTAAAACCAGTGAATAAAATAATACTAAAGTAATTCCGTGTGGTGTAGTTGTAATATTGTGAAAGTATCTGGGACATGAGTGAGGATGAGCACAGAGCGACGCCTCTCCCGGAGTTTCCACTCATGCTTGAAGGGCTCGTCGACGGAGGAGGCGGCCGATGAAGAAGAAAGCTGCTACCACTCCCTCGGAGGGAGACACTCTTTTAGTAGACAACCACAAGTCTATGTGGAAGACTTGTCTAACGTTTCATTAGCGGAATTTGAGTCGACACAAGATGAAAACCATGGTTCGTATTCATTTAATATTATTCCTGCTCTTCTATTATATTATTTAGTAATTAGTAGAATAAAATAATTTAGGTAGGCAAAATAAGTTTTGTATACTTAATAATTATTATCAATTTCTTCTTTTTTAATGTACACCTTTTTAAAACACTAAAATGAAGGAGACGATAATTTAGTACTATCAATTAGTAAATCGTCTGCCAAATTAAAGCAAAATTATATACATCGGTAGTCTCTACATATTACAGTTATTAATTTAGATACCTACGTTTGTAGAAATGTATATTTCATGCACAACTTCCTCCTTATTTAATACTGGTTCTAAAAAAAAACAACATGACAAACTTTGGAATTACTCAGTCTATTTTCCTCTGTGATACAAGTCACTGATTTTCTGAGATTTGACTTACCTCGTATCTTTGACAAAAACATATTTAAGTAATTTGTTGTTTTAATGGAACACAATATAAGTGATAATGATCGTTTTGTAATTGGGAATAACTTTCAAGGAGGATTTACAATTGACTTGTTATGGTCGGCTTAAACAAATACGATAATGAGGTCTCTAAATTCAATTTTAGCTTACTTATCTGTCATAAATTAAGTACACTTTAATGTCGTAAGTTGTACATCATGTTTACTTTGAGAATAATAAAGGTTTATTAATGATTTAGGAGCGCTTTACCAAGACGGTGATGGGTCGAGTTATTTAAATATTTTACATTGTTTTAAATACGTGTATTATAGTTTTTTAGGTTGTGCTAGTTCTTTAGTTTTAAATTAAGTTATAGCGTGACATTACACATGAAATGCTTTACTTTTCATTTGTGTTTTTTACAATCACGAACCTTACACACAACCTCTTTTTGACCCTTGACATTTAGTAGAGTATTTTATAATGAAAGAGCCCGATTATAATTAAGACGTAGCTGCTTTACTGTAATGAATCATACTTAGTATATTACAGACACGTGTAAACAGGACTCTAAAGGTTTTAATCATCACAATAAACACATTGTCTTTAGTACGCGATGGGCTGTATCCTTGTCAGCTTTGCGATTTGTTTAATACTGGTTGGTGCTCTCGACTTTGTCTGCTTATTTCAGACATTTCACATAGTATTTTTTCACACAGTATTTTTATAAATTGTAGCCTTTGCGTTATTCTGATGTATAAGCTATATTATTGTAGAGTTTCATTAAAATCCATTTCGTAGTTTTTATGTGAATGAGTAACAAAAATCTTTAGTTACAAACTTCGTTTATTATATTAGTAGGATCGCTACGACTGTTATTTAAACAATGGTAACAGATTTGTTTATCTTCTTAATCTAATAAATTGATATAATATGTTTAACTTTCCTCGCGATGTAATGTTAGAAATTAAAACAAATAACTGTGTCTGTTTCTCCTGTAATTTTGTTTTTATATCTGTGATCCGCGTTGCCAGTGCTATTTCTATTTTAACTTGTAATGTAATAGTTACGAGTATGTTTACAGTCTAGTGAATCAAGAATACTTTTTTGCGGTTTTCTGTATTTGTTAGAATTAGTAGATATTAAGTAGATTTCTGTGCTTTGAAGCTAATACCTGTAACTATGAAACTGACATGGAGTACCGGCAAGACCATAGCATAAGTTTATGACAAGCTCTATCAGAAAATTTATAAATTTAACATAATACACTCAAATTAATTAAAAAGGTACATAAAAGATTTGTTTTATGTCTATTGTTCAGGTAAATACTCGTTTTAAATTACTTATATACCGACTAAAAGCTGAACAAAAACCCGCACGCAAAGGGTATTTACCAACTATAATTCAATGCCGCCTTTTATTACTCTTAATTCAAGAAGGCCAAGGTTTGCAAGAATAGACGAATTGTAAAAAAAACTAAAACTCTCATGATATTTTAAAGTTTCCATAGAAAGATAAAAGATATGCTTAAGTAACGTTAGATTATATCTTAAAATATTTTATCTTTTTACTTTTAAACTGTGTTATTTTATGGTAAATGTGTCATAAATGTCAAGATCATAAGGGTTATTTTAGAAACAAGAACATAAGTGACATGAGGAAGATATCAAGAACAGTTTACCGCATATCAGTCCTCAATGATATAACTGTCTTCGGCGACCGCTAACCGCAGATTATGGATTGCCATGAATAAAAACATATCAAATTTAATACGTGTGTTATAAAACACCTTGAATAACAGTTGATTTGTGAACCTATTAAGTAGAGAAGAGGCCATCTTGGGTACCTCACATTGAAGATTCTTTTGAATTGATTCTGGTAAGTAGGTTTGTAACGCCAGTATCGAATTAGCCAGTATGCGCCAATGCAAGAACGACCTTTGTTCATTTATTGGGGGAAACTAATTTGGGTGACAACAAATAATTACCTATCTATCTTAATGACGCAAATCACACGTGTGTCATTTCCCAAGCACAGCCGGACGTCCCTAGAGCCCCTGACCCAGGCAGAACCAATAACTCTACCCAATCGACTGCTACGGTTTCATATTTTCTTATTTGGAAATTACCTCTAGCTGCTGCTGTATCTAAATATTATAGCCCTGTATAACAATAGCATCGTAGGTAGAGTTAGTGTCACATAGAACTATGCAGTACAGAAAGTCTTTGTTATTTGTGTATAGTAGTACACACACTCGTTGAACTAGTTTAGTGACTTATTTACTTCTTGTCATTGTCACGGCTCTATATATGATAATATGAATGGTCACATGTTATCGGACTCTCACATACTTACAATGATGTAAGAAACAAGACTTAAGAAGGTATATTACACATAAATATTGAAGTACCAGCTAGTGCCCGCGACTTCGTCTACGCAGGATTAGCATTACGAGCACTTTATATTATAAATACAATATCCTTATAAACTGTAGTCTAAGTGTTATTCTGATGTATAAGGTATATTATTGTCAAGTTTCATTAAAATTCATTTAGTAGATTTTACGTGAAAGAATAACAAACATCCATGCATATACTAGGTATCGCGTTTATAATATTAGTAGGATTTTCTTACAGATTACGATAAAGGCCACTAGCCGTGTTTATAATAAAATTTATCGATGTATCTACCAACTCTATCATCTACTTTATTTCAGCTCAGGTCTAACAGACTAACACATCAGAACAACACGAGTCTTGAAACTAAATAAACTATAAAACTAAAAATACCATGAAGTAAAATAATGTAACAATGTCAGAAGACAATCGGACTCGTTTCGTTCGAATGTTGCAGTAATGCAAGTAAATGTATTCTATTTTATTTATGTACTATCTGAAGTTGACTAATTTCTTCTATACGATAAGGTAAAAGTTTTAATAGAATGTTTCCATTTGATATGCAATTAAATGCTCAAAAATTTGGGTTTCCAGTAATAATATTCGAATGCATTAAAAAATGTGATAAAAAACGTACCTTACCAAAGTATTATGTATAAAATATAATATACACAACCAGATCTACGTTATATATAAACTAAATCTTCATCCAAACCGATATAATACAGCTATCGTATTGTAATAATAACACAATGATAACATATTATATGATCTTGACATTGATTCGGCACGTACCTACTGTTCTTATGAGTCATTATACCGGATAAATATTACCTACTGCCACACTACTTCTTACGTGATCGTGGGTCGGAATGACGTTTCATGCACCCATTGGCTGATTGAAACCAGTACTGTGGTTGTATTAAAATACTTGTAATTATTATCCACAATCTATTTGATTTATGATGTCATTATTTGAATATGTGATGAAAATTCTTCATATATCTATTACAGTTTTTACGGATGGGTATATCAAATATCTATGTTTTATAATCAACTTAATACTTTATGTATTTAGGAACCGTATTCTTTAATGAGGCGTTGCCAGGGAATATTTTGAACCTAGAATTGTAAACAACTTTGTTTAAAACATATTTATTAAATAACTAATGATGAAAATTAATAGGTAGGCTTTTAAATACATTGCCTTTGACAGTCTACGGTCCAACTACGGTATTAAATTAGCATTACCAAGAAATATTTATCCAAGGCCGGAAATTCAAAAGCACGTGTGAACATAAAGAGCCATTAATCGGAACTGTGTTTTTTTAAATAGGCTTATTGTATTAAGCGAATTTTAGTTTACTAATGTATTCCGATCATGTTCTACAAAAAGTTATAATGTTTACCTTTAACTCACGTACCAATATAGTAACATGATGAAAGCACCGCACCTGTGTGCGCCTGAGTCGGCTGTGGGACGCACGCGCAAACAAGCCACACATCCGCTTCCTGTGTTCCTGTCTTTTCAACCCTTCTCGGTACCTGGCACGGCTTCCGTCCTCTACCATATTAATATCAAGGTTAAATAAACAATACGTTACACGAGATCATTTTATAATAATATATAAAACTAAAAGTAAATCACGGATGTTTCATCATATTTATTTACCTACATGATATTCTAATATAGTCATCGATTGCCATTTAAAAAATTTAATCTTGGAGTTCGACAAATATTTATATTCATATAGGTACGTATTTTACGCCGATATAGTGACTAATACAGATTCTTTGGTGGAAATTATTGATTTTAAATTAAAGAATTACCTTATTATATTATACACGCGGCTTCGTTCGCGTTGATATCAGATGACATCGCCTTTGCGCGTAATCTATATCATTGTAAAATATCTTACAACCTTTTTTCAGCGTTTAAGAGTTTTTACTAAGGTACTAATAACAAAAAAAACGTCTCTATTAGAATACTAATATACTTTCTTTACTATGAAGAGTGTGTGATGTAATAGGGCTAGAATCGATCTTAAAAATTCCTAGAAAAGGAATTAGCGGAGAAATCCCAAAAAAACCCTTCCTAGAAAAGCAATATACATATTTGCGTTAGGGTAGTTTTATTTTAACACAATTTTAGTACAAATGCAATACATTTTAGCAAGCAAATTGCATAATATTTTTATAGACTGTATCTATTGATACTAGTTTTATTTGTGGCTTTCATAACGGCTTTCATAAGAACCAGTCGTACGTTAAGGTTTGTTGATGAGTAGTAAAATTTAAGCTGTTTGTTGATTAATTAACGACACACGTGTTTATGCAAGTAGAAAGTTAGTACACATTTACATAACTACTATAGGTAGGGTCATCATACTCCATTTGTAGTAACCGCTGGTCATAGAATCCAGCAAAGCCAGGGTAGGTCGCTGCCTACCTTGGCCCAATGCACGTTTACATTCTCTTTATCTTTCACAAGAGACAAGAGGAGAGGATGTGAATATAATTGGGCCTCCGGTATTTTCAATCAATCGAAATGAATCAACTAGCCTATCGCAGTCCACTGCTGGACACAGACCTCTCCCAACACGCGCCACAGAACTCGGTCCTGCGCCTTCCGCATAACGTAACTTAGGTCCGGTACTTTACTAACTAGAAATTATGCTGTACATAGCACGCACCCAGTTTAAATAAAACAGCATCAATACAAAACGTCATATGGGCGTCAGAATTTTAAAATTAAATTTTTCGGTGTCAATGTACTTGTTATTTTAGGCTAACGAGTCTAGGTCATTTATATTTTACACATGCAAATATTACAAAGTAGTTGCCATGAAAGAGTGTCCCTGTGTATTTGAATACACTATTTAGTCTTTCAATCTGCTATATGTTTTGAAATATTAGTTGAGATGTACCTAAATCTAAGAAAAGCGCAAATAAACAGGGAGTGGGGCTTCAAAAATATGATTACTTTACCTATTGAGGAAAAGTTCTCAGCTATTATCTATATGAAAACAAATGACATAAAACTCTACCAATCTTGATAACTCTACCAATTGTCTGGCCGCCGAGGTATTAATAGACTGTCAGTAGAAAACTGACTCGATGACGACTTTTTATTATACTTCTTTTACTTCAAGTTTATATGTACATTTAAAAACTGTCTTCTACGTGTCATTACAACACTTCCAACATTCGCATATTATTATTACATACTGTTTTACCGTAAGAAAATCGAATACAATTCCCACCGATCCATATTTCAACACACAAAAAGTAACTCGGTGCGAATGTACTCACGTACTATCAAGATATTTCGTTAATTATTAGCATCCGCCGAGTTAGTCGACATCAATATTGTCAATCCTGTGCGGTATCATCGTACTCATCTCGTGTCGTTGGGTCTGGTTTTTGTGTGCCACATCCATTACGAACGGAAGCCGAGTGGGCTGTGGGACCAACATACCTTTGTCCCTTTGCCTCAAACGTGTACGAGATTTAGAGATGCCAAAGAAATACACGCACGTGCTAATTGCTAGTACCAATAGATATATCACGAATACTTTACTGCATGTATGCTTTCTCATCATATTTTGAGAATTCCGAACATATTCGAATATCACGGCAAGTCTTTACGTTACTCCCGAGTCGTCGTGTCTTGCTCAATTATAAAGCAAATTGTGACAATTAAAGAGTTCGTTTCGCTCAACCGCGTTAAGATTCGCATGATATCACTCGTGATCTCATCAAAATATCATAATTAACGTACTTATCGTATACATCATTAGCATATTGTTATTGAATTTTTTGCGGCAACGCTGCTCAAGTGAATGCATAATATTTACGAAAGATATAAGTAAGTTTTTATGTATGTATTATACTGTTCAATAATAAACGATATCAACATATTGTTTACATAAGTTAATTCTAATCTGAAATAACTTTTAGAAGTATTTTTGTCTGATAAAGAAAACCACGGTAGATTTAATCTACTTAAAATCATTTCCTTTAGATCAATTATAGTGCGAAGAAGCGTAATAAAGTAGGATAACCATTATAACTACCAATTACCTAGTTGTAATCTGTTTCTTTAGCTAGACTATAATTTCATAATGTTCGCAAATTCGCTATGTTTGTGTATTTCTTTATATCGCAATATTACTCATGTGCAGTAAATTTATCTGATACAGAACTGGCTACTATTAGTCGTACAGTAATATGAGTTTTTGTGTTATCATTTTGATTTCCGTAGCTCTAGAAACCTGCAAACATATTACTCGTACTACGAACTAACATCGTTATTTTCATACACTGTTTCACAATTGATCTTGTTTTTTAAGCTTTTGATAAATTATCTTACTTAAGTATAACTGTAGTGAATAAAAACTTGTCTCTTTCCGTACCTCTTTACAACCATACGACCATTTTTAGCACTATTATTGTTATTATTTTGTCCAGCATTTAAGGAATAACTCAGAAAATATTGTTGAATTATCTAATTAACATTAGATGTATATGTTTGTCTGCTCAGAATGTTGTGGTTTGTCCCGTACGTTGCACTCTACCCATCTATAAATACAATATTCTTGGCAACCTAATAGTTTTTGATATAAAGAGGAGTTGTCAAACTTCGGAAGGCCATTCATACAAGTGTAAATGAAAATAATGTATAATTTCATTACGTATATTCTGTATAACAGTATCAATATGTACGTAATCTGGTTTTAACTTGCCTTCTGAATGATAATGTTACATGTCGTGTTACATAACTTATAATGCGTTGTCGTGTATGATTATAATAAGATGGTATAGAATCACGAAAGCGGTATGCAATGTCATTACTGCATACAAAACTTGTTAGAGAGGCAACATTACCCACGTAATATTACAAGTTTTTATTACAATAGGTATCTACTTATCTACCTACTGCACTTGAATGTGTTATCCTCGTCCTCTAAGTAGATAGGTATTAATAATTCAAATACATAAAACAAGTAATTTGAATTGATTTCTTTGATCATCTCTGTGTAAAGATTTTGAATTATGCTAATTATATATTCTAGACTCAACTCATATCATAATGAAGTCTTAATGATCTACGCTATTGTCACATATTTTGTAATCTCAATGCAAAAAACGTAGAGATTTCATGAAATCCAAACCAAGCAGACTTATATTCGAGGGCAGAGCGCACTTAAAATAGGTGTTGAGTTTCCATGTTACATACACGATAAGCTGACGTAGTGTAGTATATATTTCAAAGCGTACATATTTATCCAAAAAATAGTTTAATAAAGTAAAACTCTCCTACTAATGTTTTACTTTCTCGGAGTCCCAAAGCTTTTTGTACTCTCATTTTTAAATTTGCCCATTTTTAACAGAATCACGTAATAATATAGAAATTATTCTTATCTACAGCATTATTGTCAGGTATGCTAGGCCTTATATTATTTTCAGCAGTCCACTTTGAATATTGTCATAGGTTTGATTTCGTTAATATAAAATTCTAGTGCGGTATGAATGAATGGCGGTTTGTTGTTATCGCATGTGAAAAGTATGCCGCATGCAGGAAATGATAGTTTGTATGTAAATTACTATATTTTTGCAACACATACGTCCGATATGTCTAACAGTCAATTTAATCTACATACATAATTGTGTTTCAATTACAGTGTTTGCTTAATTACAGCGTGCAATAGGAAAGCTTAAAATGATTTTCCATGTCTCACTCACTTTGTAGAATTAATTTAATACGTCGCATACTTGTTTAATTATATGTTATCACTAACAATAATTTTCTTCTGTTTCAGGTGAGTAACACACTAACATCCAGTTTCTTACTATTAGCGCCATCTTCATGAAGGTAACGTATACACAAGTTTCACTACTTGACGCTAGATGGCAGTAACTGAGCGCTTTACTGTTTACGGCGTACTCTACGACTCTACGTAATAAAATTGACTTTCTCATCATGGTAGAGCTTTAAATAATCGTTTAATTTTTTAAGTGTTTTCTTTGAAGTACTTAATTGCCATTTATTGTACTAGGTCTTGCATGAACTTCAGTACCTATATCAATTGGTAAAAATACACTGGGCGGCAATGAAAACGGGTCGCTTACAAAAACCTTAATAACTTCCAAAATATTGGAGCTAGCTTTATGAAATAAACACTAAATGATAGATAATTTAATCACAAATAATGCCGCAAGTAAAATCTTTCAAGTTATTTTTGATTATTGTATTAAATCCATAAATTAAAAATTAAGACACAATTTTTAAATTTTAACAACAGTTTCGAAATCATTTTTTTACTCTTTTTTATGGTGTATCATGAAAAAGACGCATTTTGTATACAGAAATTCGATATTCTGATCAAATTAGCATAAAAACATGCCTCTAACCCCTGAAGAGTCTACAAGGATTCCAGAAATGCTAGAAATATGACCTAGTCATCGTTATACAGCAAAAACTGTTAGTTTATAGCTCTCAATCGTTCGAAAAGTACTCCAGGCATTAGAAGACACTCTATCCAATGCGCGCAGACCAAGATCAGAACCAACAGCGCGCACAAAAGCACAAGAGGATCGTTACATGGTGTCGAGAATGTTGAGAAATCGATTTCAAACGGCTGTTAAGTCAAAAAATAACTTGCTACGTGCTCGAGAAAGCAATCCAAGCCCTTGTATAGTGAGGCAGTGTCTAGATGAAGCAAAATTACAGTCCTAGACCTGAAAATATTCGTAAACTTGAAAGACAACATCAAAATTCCAGATAGAGTAATAATAAAAAAACTCGTGAATAGGATCATGACTGATTAGTTAAAGAAAATGCTTCCGATGAGTCGAGGTTTACGTTATACAAGCACGATGGAAGGCTAAGATTCTGGAAAAGTACAGGAAACCTGTATAACCAAGCTAACATTGAAGAGAAAGTACCTTATGCCGGAGGCACTGTACACGTGTGGGCTGGAATTTCTTCTGAAAGCCGCACCGAGCTAGTAGTGATATAAAATGGTACTTTAACTGCAGAGAGGTACTTATATGAAATCATTAATGAGTATGATGGCCCATTTTTGTAAAATTCGGCGAAAAAGGCACCTTTATGGAGCTCAACGCTCGTCTTCATACAGATTTAATAGTGTTAAAGTTCCGTAAAGATGTCGCTATCACACGTATGAAGTGGCCAGCACGCAACCCAGGCTTGAAACCGATGCAGCATGCTTAAGACGTATTGGATCGATAAGTAGGGCATCAATATTTTCCTCTTATCACCCTTTGTGAACTCAAAGAAGCAGTGATAGAGAAATGGGTGTATTTTCCTCAGAATTCAATTAAAAACCAAATGGAAAGCATCCAAAACCAGATGACAGTTGTATTAACAGCTTCTGATAATAATACAGCGTATTAAATGAATGAAAATTACATTTCTGATACGTTTTACCTGTTTTCGACATCTAATGAAAGTGTCAATTTTTATTTAACTTACTTTTGTCCAAAATAAACTTAACAATCTGTAATTTTTATCAATTCCATTTAATGACTGTTAAATTATCTTTATTTTAGTGTTTATTTCATTAAGCTAGCTCCAATATTTTGGAAGTTATTAAGGTTTATATAAGCGACCCGTTTTCATTGCCGCCCAGTGTATTATATAAACTTTAAAAAAGTACTCCATTAAGAAATTTTATAGTATTTAACGATATTACTGACAGATATTTATAATTCACTCTTTACAAAAAATTGTAAACAGTTACCTAAAATATAATGTAGGTTTGTAAGTTATTTACCTTGATGTGTAGTAAACTAAGAACAATACAAACAAGAACCAGTTTAGTAGGTTCATGACCGAGGCGATTGCCTCGCATAATGCAAAGCGTTTGCGTCGTGATTTATTCATGTTGTGGATATTCTACCTACAGTAGGTAACTCATGCCCTGCGGCAAATACAATAAAAAAATACGAGAAAGGAAGCTTGCTTTATAATTATAACCAACTTTGTAGTCCTACTGGCTCTTTTATTCAATAGTTCATTAATATAATTTTTGAGTGGAAGTTACGGTTCAGCCATAAATGGATAACTAATATAAGCCTGGACACGACAGCGCTCGAGGTATTTCAATTATGCAAATATCAATGCGGAAGAATTATAATAATATTTCAGTCTCATTATTATTTAATTATGAAACTGAACTAATTGTTATAATTAGCATTAGTTTTAATAGAATACAATAATCATTATATTATGAGCGCATTTATTCGTAACTCTACATTTTTTAGCGTAATATTTTGTCGTCTTTTAACATTTAAACATCCATATTATTTTTAGAGGGATTTGATTGACCTAAGTATCTTTGTCTTTTTTCTAAATTATTATCGAAAAACTTAAAATGATGAACTTTTTAGTAGCATTATTTAATTCATCATTGGTATGTAAGCCTATAATTTAAACATGATTATTATTTTGCATCTTTTGACTTACAGAAATAGTATTTAAAATTAGGTAACAAATCTAGCTTAAGAAAAAAAAGGTTATCTACTCTTGGTAGAGTCCCGAAAATTTGAGTTATAAACTATCAAATACAAATGATAAAAATGAAAATTAAATATTTATTCGAAATATACTACATTTTATTAACATGATGTAGTAGTTATCGTAGAGACTGTTATCTTTATAACAAAAACAATGCATTCCTATTACCCTCAAAACGATGTTTGCTTAGAGAAGGATTGGATAATTTCAACCATGCTTGTAGACAGAGCGAAGATGGCCGAAGTATGGCGGAGATTGCCGAAGGCTTTAAACATGGCGGCTCGACGGTGCTTAGCGGCCGCTTGTCAACAATGAACAAAGTTAGTCCGTACTCGGTCGACTTCGATAGTCTCGACGGTCGCGCGCTTTTACGTTGGTTCCGTGCTATAACCGCGAATAATTCGAGTGCATTTAGTGTTTTAAACTGTGAAAGTGAATAAAAGAAGCTGATTTTGCTTCTAGTTTGTGATTTATTTGTTTATTTTAGTTAATTGCATTAACATAAAAGTGGTTTGTAACTAGTTCTAAAAGGAATGTTGAAGTATTGAGAGCTAACTTACTACAACACAACGTATTGTAGGATAGCCATGCATTGTTTTGGGTTATTACCATTACAAATTACGACGTGCGTAAAATAATAATTAAATTGGCAACATTCGGTAAATTCATCATAGGTTATTTTATATTTAATATTATAAAACATTAAAGATAAGTAAGAATTTAAATTTAATATAAGGGAAATTTATCTGTGGTCATCTATTACTTCATACTAACATCAGGTTACATACACTCTTGACTTTCACCTATACACTCCTTGGCGGCGCAATAGATGGTATCTTATTAGCATACTGGTACCGGTAGTCGTTCCCCCTCTAACTTAAGGCCTGCATACATTTTCAAAAAAGCCATAATTTATGAATTACTTGCTCTACCCTAAACTTTGTGCGTCGCACGTGCTGCACAACTTGTTGCATAAAAACGGACCCTCACGTTCCTTCGTGCGGTGTCAAAGGAAACAATAGCACTGAATAGCACATCGATCTTTTTTAAAAATTTGACATGACTGACAAAGACTTTTGGGTCAAACGTTGTCGGTTTCTGAGAAAATTCCCTTTGGATCAATTTTAAGAGATGATTAATAATACATATTATGTTTATTTATTGGTTTACATTCAAATTTTGTAGTAAATACACTGAACTGTGTATTTTAGTTACCGTGTCGTCCGCAAAGATGAGATCTAGATAATGTTATTCCTGTCTCGTAAGTAAACTGTCGGAGCTGTATGAGTCCGTAGAGGAAACATTAATTTTGTTGATCCCTGGACGCCTCAATAAATAAGATATGCTACACATGTACTAAACGATCTTTTGAGATCTCAAGACTAAACGTCCCTAGTATTTATTTATGACAAGGAGGGGTACTATAATTCATTGAATCTACAACTGATATATTCGATATGTTTTACCACAGTAAAGTTGGTCAATCATCCCTATACATAAATGGTATTTTTTCGGAAATGTAACTAATCAAAATTGTTTTATTAAAATATCCAATATTGTTTTCAAATTCCTTGATAATTTTAGACCAAACAATATTTATATTAGTCGTATTCACAATACTACCTACTTTGTAAACTCGATTATAAAACAAGCAACGTAGATTAATAATCAATATATATAGAGTTGTTTCAAATTCTAGTAATGAGATAACCAAATACAAAGCACTTTGGGAGAAATTCGGCCTTTGATAAAACCAAGTTGATGCCAGCAATCCTACTAGGTCAGCGCTAATCTTCTTAGCGAGTGCGCACTCTACAAATAATCCTTCCGAGCTCCCAAGATAACGGATTTACAACTCTATTGTATTTAGTAAATCTTAATTAAGCGGTTCGTTTTTGTTTGTTCTGTTTAGAAAGCTCTACGTCTTTGCTCATTCACAAATCATGAACAAAATAAAAAAAATACTTTTACTCTAGCATAACGGCCAACGTTTGTTATTTCAAGGATAACGTCAGATAATAATACATTTCCATTTTAGTTATTAAGATTGTTTGGCTTACAATGTCACGCTTATGATTGACAGCTAAAATACGATTAAGCGTGAATAAATTGTAATCACTACATGTGGGAAGTAATATCACTAAAACATGTAGGCGTTTATGTAATCCTGTTTACCCTACACCCACGCTGGATCGACCAGACTTTCTAAACAAGCGGGATAAAACACCGACAAACTGTTATCTAATAAAAAGCATTCATATGAGTCACTTCGAGTCCCATCGAGGTCTGGGTCACATTCCAGGGCTGACGCCGCCGTCGCGAGCGTCTTAAACCGGACCTGCGCGACTATACATTTGTCTTTTTCTTTTATACCTACCTATATAAATCTTTATCGTTTTATTATTTTATCGTTTACATAACTTTCTTTGATTATTAAAAATGGGTAAGATATCAAATTAGGATTGACTGAGATCGAATTACATTTTACAAAATTGTATTCTAATAAGAACCATTCCTACGGAATAATAAAACGTTTTTTTTTCTTATTTATATTGTAATTTTGTCTAAGATTTCGATTCCCGATTACAAAGTGGGTGGTTTTTGTCAACCATCTGTCGTGGCAGGTGTGTTTCCTTTGTTAAATTTCAGCAGGTGTGATTTCGATTCGCTCTCCTTTCTTATTTGGCTTTTGCTTCTTATGGTTTTATCAATATCGTAAGACTTTGATTATTTATTTACTCATAACTATGATAAAATAATATTGTTTTTAACAACTACAGCTTACGTCATAATAGTATTATTGTCGAATGGGTAATCAAACAATTGATTTATTCTCTATTCATCAAATTATGCAGGAATTAATGAATCCCTTTTATATATTACATACTATTATTTCAGCATCTTTTTCCAACAGAATCTGAGACGATGAATTTATACTTTGCCTACATATTGAAAACCATAATAACCCTAGTATAATACTACATGGGAATTATATCTTAATGTGCCCACTGCCTGTCGTACAAAAGTTTGGTCCTAAACTATACAAGCCTATTGAGATTTTTGATACGAAAAATATTAGCAAAGCCAATGAATGAGTTGCTGTTACGATGATGATGAGTTGTAGTTAAGTACGCAAATTTAAAAGTAAATGACGGTAGTCTACCTACAAGTAAAGAGATTTTTACGAGTAATGTATACAGAATATTTCTGTTGTACTTTGTGTTTATTTTAAAATAAGTTTATGAGTAGCTTGTTGCAAATATTTTAAGAATGACGTCTGATATGTTTGTCCACTTGTAAAGTTGCAGAACCGGTACAACATTTTGATCTATTTACACCTACAAAAACAGTAGTAGTTATTTATCGTTATAATGTTGTTAAATACGAGTTTTGTTTTGTTAGTAAATAGCAGTAAGTAATAATTTAAAGATTGTTATAATTTTGAGTGAAATTTGAACTAGCAATGTTGTTATTTCCTCTTTATTTCTTAATAATACCAATGCGCTGTGTACAAGTGTGTTGTAATGTGTGCAATGTTTGGAATTCAATTATTTATAACTTAATATGTTTAGCTATTTATCTTTATGCTTTCACATATAAAATAACGATATCTGTGTAATGAGAACATAAAAAAAATTGGTTGTCAGTACCAAAGTACAAACTAATCAAAAAGAATCCGAATGAAATTAGAAGAATAAAGTCAGATTGGATTCTGATTAAAACAGGATTTAGAGTTTGGACCAATATTTTATGCTAATGAAGTTTCAGTTAAGCTTTGTTATAAGTTACCTAGTTAGTGTGCAACAGTGCATTTAACGTCTAAAGTATTGCCTATTGTTTGTTTCTTAAGGTTCATTTAGTTAGATTGCATTTGTTTTTTGTTTTGCTTTGACTTTGCGTTTTAAGCTTCCGTCTTATGAGACGAAAAGCAAATCATATTAAATATGAAGAGTATTAAATACTCTGAATAAGTATAAACAGTAAATTTACTTTTATATGAAAGCAATTTCAGCCCATTCCAATACAGCCTATGCATTTTTTTGGTACATTTATCTATCTCAAGCTATCTCTATGCTAGACCTAACTAGACTATTAATTTCTTTTACAAAACTAGTAGGAAGCGTCATCAAATGTTTTTTTAATCAACTCGACGTTGATACGCATGTCGTTGTAATGCATGTAAGTTAAAGGAGACGGAACGAAACGTATAGGTTGAGTGACTCACACCCAGGTCACCTGCTAACAACGCACCTTTTAAACTTTTGTTCCGTTTTATAATCGTACATATTATTATGTGCAACAGATGGGGCAAAGACTTAGCAGCCTAATTGTAGAGCATGAAGGAACTATTGAATATTTTAGTTTGAATATTCGCATAGAAATAATAATATCAGATGTCCGTTAATAATGTTTTTGTATGTAATTGGCATTTAGGCAGCAGATCTTTTAGTTAGTACCTAAGGGCCGGTTAGAGAGCCTTCTTTCACCTGCAGTGTTGTAGTTTACTGTTTCGTTGATCTTATTACTAACCTTTGAAAAAGTAAGGTGCTAAGACAAATGGGCAGAAAAGAAAGTTATATTTGTCACAAATTAAGGAACCTAATTGCTAAGGAGCGGTGTTATTAAGACATGGTTCAAGATATCTGCAACCAAAACCATACTAAGACTGCATAGAATTTGTTTCAAAAACAACAATGTTGTTTAAAATTTACTCAATTAAATAATAATAAATATTAAATCACAATAACATACAAACACTACTGTCCGTTGTAACCGACCATAAAATGTTTAACAGGAAATCGGGTTATCATCTCAATGACAACTAAAATGCCTCGCACTTCCTCCCACTGCAAGTTAATATAATTACGAACATTCAGACAATACTGTCAAGTTTATGGATATTAAATGTTTTAATACGATAGAGTTTCTATGTCTGTTTGTGGTATACGAGTATAAGCAAAGATTTCGAAAGTCAGTGTAAAGAATAGGGACGAAACGTACTCCTCTTCTCCGCGTGGTGACAGAGTAGGAATACGGTGTGTCACCACCCCATCTCATTCCATGGGTGTCGTAAAAACCGACTAAGGTACTATCCGTCAAAATTATCTTTACGTAATAAAAAGAAGGAAAACTTGTAATTAAACCCTGTACTTACTAATTTGTTTGGCCAGCGTGGTATTAGTAGGCCAAGTATCCCTCCATCACTGGAGGAGGCCCGTCCCTGCAGTGGAATTCACGGTTTAGCGAGATTTTTAATACTAAAACCAACCTATGCCAAACAAAACCGTAAGAAAATAAACTAATCAATTGACTAAAAATTAAGAGGCGTTTATGAGTAAGGGGTCTCTCATAAGTGTCTCTCCATCAGTGACGAAGACTTGCATTAACTTGTCTAAATGTTTAGGTAAAAGATACATTTTAAGGGACAAAATGTTGTAATGGTAGCAATTCGACGTAAATCAAAACTTAGATAGAGTTGACAGATATTTCACCCTATACATACAATAATAATATTATGTCAATTCGTAAATTACAAGTAAATAATTTACTTACTATCTGAATTATAAGTAATTAGTTCGTTCGCCTTTTGATTAGTTGATTTCAATAGTAAGGATAGTAGTATGAGTCATTCAACCGTTGGCTCCGTGGGTCAACAATGTATTCGATATATGTTTAGAACTTGATTAGTTTCCTACTATAGATAATATCAAAACAATAATAAATTCGACTGTACAGCTTGCAAGTTTAGTATGTTATGCCCATACTTTTAATCACAAAATAGTGGTATTTAAAACATGGATGAACATTTTATGCCTCAACCCTATCTACCTAGGGTTGAAGCATAGGCTAGATAAGGCAAGTTAACAACTATCGGTGTGGTCTCCGTGCTTCGGAGGGCACGTAAAAAATCGGTCCCGGTTTTTGTGTCATGCAATGTCGAAAACCTACGCCTTGTCAAACAAAATAAATGAATGAACATTTTGAATTTACTTCTTTATTGAATACAATGATTCCCTAAAATACAAACAACAAGACAAGATAAGCTTTAATTAAAAAGTCTGTTTTTGCCTTGTGTCTTATTTTTTTATAAATTCAGTAAAAGTAAAAATAACAAAAAAATTAAAAATAACTATGTTAAATACTATTGTGTATGTCCTTTTTTATATCCTTTGCCTAAAGAATATAAATATTTAAAGCAGTTTTTCGATTCAAGTAATTAATTGAACTTTAATTAAGTGTGGTCGTATGTCATTCGAATCATTTATTACGGGAATATAAATGATGTTAGTCCGAAACATAGAATTTAATTACATTTTCCTCTTAACCATCGTAGTTCGAGGATTTTCTCTTCTATTTAAAGATTATATTACCTCACTAAATATCAGTGAACTAGTAATAGCTCGTAGAATTATTTTATCATTAGCTATAACCATAACAATTGAACACTATTTACCATTTTTAAGTATGTTATTAAAGAAATGAATTTTTAATTATGATAATGATAGTAAATAAGGAAACTCGTTAGGCACTTTTTGCTATGCCCATCATTATCATTATGCATAAACCGTTTTTTTAATAGGAACATCTTTTGCTTTGTTTTAATGTTGAAACACCTCTTTATAAATTATTTAACATATTTATTACGCAGCTAATGTTATGATTTTGACCTTATACGAACCAGCTTTAGCGGCCCTTCTAATTTAACTGCAGTAGTAATATAAGCGAGTTGTACATACTTATTGAACTTTAAATTTGTAAAACATAAATATATATAGGCTACAGAAAATAATAATATAGCTAGTATACTATAACTATTATGAATTTAAATATGTATCTATTAAAAAAAAGGCTCTTTTCAAAGCTTTCCCGCCGTGCGGTCTTAAGCCTACGTAATCATAGGCTACCTGAACGAATTAATTACTGCCATGATTAAGATCAATTTATGACCGTGAGAGGTAGGATGTCATCTTAGTTCTTTTTAATTGAGTATTTTTTCCGCTTTGAAACTAATTTTAAGGGGATTCTATTTATCATTTTGGTACTTTCCTGTATTTTTTCAAAACCTTAAAATGTCCTATAATTGGGAGCTTTCTCTAGTGATAGAAAGAAATTTAACTCTAGTATTCAATCATTCTACAAAATAATTCTAAAACCAAGGTTTTTTTATGAAAATAACTTTTCTGTAGGTACTTGTAGATACTATTTTATAGACGTTTAATATAGGTAGTTGTAATTGTAATTTCTATGCATTCGTAAAATCTTTGAAGGCGTATGTAAATATGGACCACTCATTTCATTGTTCAAGCAACGCGTGACGTGGCGTAGAAAATTGATATTGCGCCACGCAACCGTGATTGCCTTCGGAACACGTTCCTTACCTAGCCACCTTTGTTTGTATCAAAACTGATTTATTCCTCTTTGTTTCACCTTCCAACTATATAGGTACATAAAATCGCACAATTTTCTTCTTCTGATTTGATAAAATACAGCTACGAATGTAGGCATCTCGTTATTTGATTTCTGCGTCGTCTCCGAGAGTGCTTACTTAGTACAAACATACTTCGCGTACTTATGTATCAATATTTTGTTTCTGCGAGGGAATTTACAATAAATAGAACTCTTAGAAGTTTACAGTCTACTGAACATGAATCGCAAGCTTTGATTCCGTATATTTAAGTAAGAACAATAACATATTTGGTAAGAAACGAACTATGTTGTTAGTACAAATTGCACTTAGTATAGTCGCTCTTGCCCTCGTTCTTGTGTTGGCGAGGTACGCTGTAACTAAGAGCTTTTAACCTGACCCACCGCTTGCCCTATATCCCGCGGCTGTGATGACACATCGTGTTCTAGCTATTTGTGAGACGTCCAGTACTTTCTTACAAAGAAGCACATTGTAACTTAATGTACTGTAACTTAAGTACTTACGCATACACGATTGCTATTTTTGTATTTCATATATTCCTTGTTAGAGAATATTGAGCTCAAGTAAATGCTATTAGATTAATATATTGAGTCAAGGAATTACTGAAATGAATAACATATGAGTTGCTTTTATTGTATCAAATATAATCCTTAAGGTTAATTATAATTATTTAGTTTTTATTAGCCACTTTTCCAAACTTTCCTATTACTCAAAGATTGAAATAGAACGTGTTACTAAGTTAAACCATGCTTTTATTACGTGTGTCATGATTTTTGAATTAGGTTTACTTTGCCTTGAACTCCAAATAAATACATAGTTGCAGATATAACTGTACTCTTGGGTCAGTACTTAATACAAAGATGATCTCGTACGTTACAGTACAAAAGTTTATCGCATCTGTGCACTTCGATCGTGAACAATCACAACACAACGGTATAGGCAATTTTTTGTTCTTTCGCTACCATATTTATGGGAGCAATTAAAGGAGATAACACCATTTCTCTTAAATGTAAATAAAAGTCTCTGAAATCGATGAAGATTTACTGAAAACATTTATCTTTTTTCAAAGAAATTGTAGATTTCATTCATTAATTATGTCCGAAAGGATCACATTACTTATGCGATCCTTTAAAAGATCGAGTGTTTTGCGTTATAAAATGTCGAAGACAAGTATTCCTTGTTTTTCAATAACGTTCTCTCGAGTATCGTACGAGGTGTTGCCCTGAATAAACTTGTTTCGAGATCGTCCGATACATTGGCTTCGTATTGAGTTTGAACTTTTTACATCTAGTCGAGTAATGATCGAGCACTCTCCTCCCGGAAAATACGCAACTTTAGTATTAGTTATTAATTTACCGTTTTTAGCATATATTCGTAGAATATACGTTCAGGAGCAGTATATTTTATGTACTTACTATTTTATACTTTCCGTATTACAATTACATAAGATCTCGTTCACTGTTTTGTTCGCGCTTTGAATTAATCCAAAACCGCAAAGAAGCTTTTATGTAGTAAAAAATCTTTCTTTTCAATCCTTTTGATACACAATATGACGTCAACAAATTGTCATTCAATATGCTTCCATATTTTTCTACACCATACTCTAGGTTGTTTTTTCTTTGAGTTTGATAAAGTATAATCTTGATATACTTTTATCTAGGTCCTTCTTACATAATAAGATATCCACAAAAAACACGCTAAGTGCCAATAGATCTTTCTTCGACAAAAAACTTTCGACGTTACTTGTCGCCTATGGTTAACAAATTATACTTAGGTAAGTTTGAAGACGACATATTGACAGACGGGATCCATTTCATTGCGATCATGATTGATGTCTTTGAATCTTCCTTTAGTTGTTAGATGTCGAGTGAAATTGGTGATTTGCTCTGGTGAATAATGTGATATCTATTGATGGTAGTTACCTAATGCATCGCGTATTTGCTCATTTATATAATTGGTAATTTGGCGAAAGTAATGTTCCTATTGTATTTTTGGTTTCAATCAATGAGAGATTTTCGAAATGATTTATAGTAATGGGACATGTCATAATCCATAAGTTATTTTTTACTGTTCGTTTGATTAAATGTTTCTGACCAACACGTGTTAAGTCTCTATTTTCTTTCTGCTTACCTATTTATTATTATAACCTACATTAGCTGTATGCTGACTACGCTTTTTCGAATGTAGTTACTATTTTAAAATGCAGCAAGTCAGTAATTACTTACTTCATTTCTAATTGATGACTATACAATGCAATTTGTTTGTAATTTAATTTATTATCATTCTACTATCAATATTTTAAACGTAGTACCATGTTGTAAATGAATGTGATACTCGCAGATATCCGGTTATAAAACCTGTATCTGCGGCGAGTACTCATGTGAGCCTTAGGAAAGTATAACTGATGCATTAGATATTGAGATTGGAATTATGATAAGTCGTTGTAAACTATGTTTTAGATTATGTACCTACTTACTGATAAAGAACATAGGCCTATTCTATTCCAATATACCTAGAGATTGATTACTTTTAATATTCTGTGTAGTATCGTGTGTAAAGATGACCAAGAGTACAAACTTGTCACCCCCACTGAGTCTGAATATGTTTATGTTCTATCATCTGAAGAAACCTGTCTTCGATGTAATGTCATTTAATTATCCATCGTTCTAAGCTCGATCATTTGTTTTATAACGTATGATTTATAACTACTAGCGTACATTATATTTGATAAAAATCTTCACAGCAACATCTTTGTAAATAGTAGTTACAGCAAAAGGATATCACCCTTTGGGTTACCACAATTACGCTACAGATTTGCTCATATGGCAATTGTACCACTATTTAACGTTTGGTTGCAAAAAATATTTGAAGATTTTCTTGTTTAATATCTACCTGTTACAAAGTACAAGCCATTCTATCGGAGTATCTACTCTATCCACCTTCTAATACAAACAACGCACCCTGTTGAACGACTATTAAATAAGTGTCTACTTTAGACCATCAGACAATGACATGTCAGTCTATATCTTGGGAACTATGAACCGATGGGAATAAAATGTATGTAGGTACGTAATTTCATGTAGTAAATTCTTACCTGCAAATTGTCAACTAAAGCGCCGATTACACTAGACTTCATGTAGTCAACTACATCTTGTAGGAGACTACATCTTGTAGGACACTACATCTTGTAGGAGACTACATGTAGTCTTTCCATTTCCATGTAATTGTTTTGATGTAGTCTCCTACAAGATGTAGTCTCCTACATGTATTCTAGTGTAATCGGCGCTTAATTCTAAACAGCAGCAAAAAAAATAGTTAAGTGACATTTTCATCTCAATTTTAAATTGCGTTATCACGACTATTCTGCGGTTTTATAATATTCGCTGCACTCGTCAGGTATGCGGTCGAAATAACTTACGAAAGCCAAGAGTAGAGTTTTGTAAGAGCATGGCGCTTGCCAAGTATTTGTTACGTGGAAAATAGTAGCTATAAAGCTACTAGTATTATTGCTGTGATTACTTATTATTTCTCTAATCTAATATTATAGGAGTATGCCTAATGTAATGGATATTAGCACTTGTTCTTCTCTTGAATTAGGGACGGGATTTGTGTATTTAAGGTATTCTACTCGTATTAGTCTATGTTTTAGTTGTTCTCATAGTCTCAGTCTGTTAACTACATTGGTACGTAAAATGTACTGAGTATTGGTCAGCATTAAAATAATGCAAAGTTGATCTGGCTGAGATTTATATTATTATGTTAACCACATCTATCACTTATTCAATAAATTGTCAGAATGAATATTTTACAGCAAAACAATAATAATAATATGAAGTAACATATAAATAGGAATTAATTGAGGAAAATATATTTAGGTTATCTTTTCCAGGAACATCGTTAGTTAGTTACCGATAGTTCGTAGGTGTTGCCTATTTATACTGAACTAATTAAATGTAATGAAATAAACGATTTTATGAAAAGGTATAAGTGTAATTACTTATAAACTAAATTGCTTATATTAAAAACTTTATTACAGTTTTCTGGAACTGTCCAACTACCGCTATGAGAGTATAATTATAGTTTGACATCTTGTTCTGTATTTGCACAATGCGCTTTAATTGTTGTGTATATTTTTTTTACATTTCAATAAATGAAATATTCATAGAAATAGACATAAGCTTTCAAAAAAAGACATCAAATCATTTTGCTATAACTCAAGTGACGAACAAATTACTTGATCGCATAATTTGTGAGCACTGCGTGAGAAAAATATTCCTGGCGCGCAAGCTGCTACCTTTTATTTTTGTACTTATACATATTTCACACGCCAAGATCGCGTGTTGTAGAAATTAATAAATATAGTAGGGTTCCCATCTTTAGGTTGTTACAATCATAGCTACAAAGTTTAGACTATGACAAAGTTGGGTCTAAAACGACAAACAGAAACACTTTAGTACAATACGACTTTACAAATAAAGTACAGCTAGAAGTCACTATTTGTAGAAAGCATGTTTTGTCAAATCATAGAAACATTGTATGTTTCGATGAAACGTGCTATCTGCGAATAGTGACTTATAATAGCCGTACTTTCTTTATATAGTCGTATCGTACAAACGTGTTTCTGTATGACGTTTTGCACTCGACAAAGTTTACTGAAAATAAACAGAGAAAATAGCAACATTGTATAAAGATGTTTTTAAGGTAACTTTTTAAGTAGTAAAGTTGAAAGACCGTGGGACATTGATAGTCACTGTGCCTTGTGGTGCACTGACTTGAATCATGATTGTCTGCGCACGCGTTAGTCACGCCACCGAGTAGCAGCTTTCAGTGCATACTCATATTTCTACCTCCCATCTTTTAGCTCATTTTTTTATAAGTAATAATACTTAGGCGGCATTTTTACAATTGTTTGCAGTCACTTAAACATGATTGTTTATCACATTGAAAACATGCTTTCTAATTGTTTTATATTATATTAACTACCTTGATGACAAAATGGTTGAGTATCCGAGGTCAGAGATTTGAATCCCACGTAATATAATAGTATTCTGTGATCCTAAATGTCTTTTTTGCATCTGGATGGACTTAAGGTCTGTTAGTCATGGCTAAGGGCTCAATACCTAATGCGATCTTTAAAAAACAATTAAATTGATTAGGATTTCCTTATCAATTTAGAATTTTGCTTTGTTAAATGCTAAACAAGAAATTAATTCATATGAGACAATAGAAACTTTACCTAAGTTTCTCAAAGCTTAGCTACTCAAATATGTCATTTAACATGTTTCCAACTTTACTGTATACCTTAGTTTGTATACCTTAGTCGACACACACAAATAAAATTATTGAAATTCTTGGAATTATTAATAATTCTCTAAGCGGTTAGAAATGCTTGTTTGTTTAGGTCCGGATCTTGGGAAAGCTTGTTGAAATCCTTTTGAGATGTAAAATGTAATATACATGTTTTGATAATGTCATCTGCCTCACAGGAATGAACGTTGTTTGTCGAACAGTTAGCTTTTTGTTATGAGAGATAGATAATAAACAGATTCAGGTTTTGTGTCTAGATTATCTTTGGAATAACTAAATCGAAATTTTATTTACTATATTGTGTAGAGTCATGTCAGTATTAAAAGACAACTCCCGCACTAGGGATCATGCCCTGTGTCACGGGAACTTTAACAAACATCAATTAACGGACACAAAGAACACCCAGACCAGGACAATAATTTGTGGATCTCACAAATTATTGACCTGCGCGGGGATCGAACCCACAACCTCATGCACGGCAGCCGCTGGCTCTACCGGCGCGCCACCGAGGTCGTCTAAATGTGATGCATTTATATGATTATCATATTAATTTGTGTAAAACGAATGAAAGTTAATGCATCCTATTAAACCATGCATACATTAAGATACAAAAGTAGCTACTTTCAAACATTATTATATAATTTAGAAATCATTCATTTGTAGATGAACATTGAGTGTTGTTTTCGTAGTTAAGTTTAACGTTTGAGCGTAGATAATGACCGCGTTGGTACCTAAACTTGTTTTATTCAGTAAGCTACTACATTCAGGTACATTCGTTCCGCAAGCTTCGCTTTCGTCGTGCGATCACAAGCTCAGATCTCCTTCGCTCCTCGCCTCTGTATTCACGACATCCGGTATTTTATTTTGCGTCTCTTTGAACGTGGTACAACGAACTTGTTCCAGGCTTGTAAAGAACAATTATGCCTGTGTTCCTTTGTTTTTTATTTGTTTTTGTCAACTCTATTAATTATATTAGCTTACCAATTGCTTTGTTGAGTCTATTTTTTATCAAAACCATTTGTTTATGCATCTGCTCCGTGCTCACTAGAACTTAGTATACATTAGCAACTCGTGACTTGTATATGCAAACAAAATTAGCCGCGATGTCTACAGTGACCTATTTTATAAAGGATCTGAGCACTAGGAAGCATAGCACAACATAAAGTTTTAAGTACTGTATAAGTGACATAATTATACACCCTCTACCTATTTCGAAGTAAGTTTGACCCAGTAAATATAAATTAAAATAGCGAGTACTTAAAAGTTATTTACGAGCGAACTAGTTTCGTGTAAATCATGGTCTTTACACCCTTACGAGTTTCGCAAGTTGTAATAAAATGTTCGCCACACACGCGTACTTTAATTAAATTAAACTGATTCGTATGTCGTACGCTAATTGCGGTTGTGTGGCGGCTAGGGCGACTCTAAATATATATTCGCACGACTCCCACCACTCCTCGCACACAAACGACAAACACATATGTTGCCTGTATAATTATTATTCTTGCTCACGAATAAGCAATTTCACCTAATACTACAATTATAAACTACATTTAAGCATTGTTATTGCGTCAAAGAATACCTATATTAAATCATATGAACTTATAAATATCAGTTTTTCATCGATATACTTTTCTTACAGTTGTACACATTCACTTGGCCTCTTTACGTTGATTCGATACGACATTTCCATTGGTCGCTTTTAATTCATAATCTTATCGGTCTTTGATAGAACAAAACAGTTCACTTATTTCGATCAATAGTAACGTACCTTTACCTCGCCTATTATGATTCATCTTCTCTTATTTTGTTTTATTAGTCGTAAAACATTAGCGTAAGAATGATTAGTAATAGTCAAGCCTAAATTAGCATCTCTTTTATGCTTCAACATTCTTTTTTATTTATAGAACGAAACATCAACAGTAAATATAAAGTAATTAAAATCGTACTCAGTATTTCAATTAACATTTGCAAAGTGTGAAATGAAAGCAGAAAAAGGATTACTACGAGAGAAACAATAAAACGAATGGCGGCGGCTGTGTGGCGAATCGACTTAGTGGAGGCCAAAAGGCGTTAAACGCAGCGTGCATCCGCCGCACCGTGCGGCCTCCGCGCAACATGTCGAGTGCACTGTCACCGAGCCCGAGCGCCTCGCCAGCCGCCGCCGGCGACGAACAGACGCGACGTCGCTCCGTCTTCTATGTGCCATTGTTTGAAAGCTTTGACAATTATTTGCCCTTGACGCCAGAAGAAAAACAAGCCATTATAACTGGACAACACTTAATAGAAGGCGTCTCAGCAAAAACCAAAAGGAGGAATGCATCAGATCGGGGTAGATTAAGAATTCCATCGCGAGGTGACTCATCATTTACGGAAAGTGAAAGCGATATGAGCGCATTTAGTCCAGAACGGCGATATCGTAGACCTTTGTCATCGACAGCGAGTTCAAGCGAAGCACTGTCGAGACTAGGACATCGTGACTTAACTAGTCCGAGGCTAGTTGCGCAGAGTGTCCATATAAGGAATACTAGGCCTGTACTTCGTAGTACGACATCTTGCGAACCTCGTTACGACAGAGTGTTTACCCCTATAGGAAGCTCAATTTCATCGAATAAATTAAACAATTCCGCCACTAATATTGGGAACCCAATACAATCTAAGACTTCCATTATGAATTCTAATTTGTCACTGATACCTGACTCGCCGAAACTTTTATCGCCTGCGAAAGAGAAATCAAAGACGCTTCCACAAAATCTCTTAGTGCCATCACCCATTAGAGGTAGCAGTAGCTCTACATCTATATTTAGAACACCACGAATAACTGTCACTCCCGAAAGTCCTAGTAAAAGTCCTGGTAAAATGTCAGGATTAAGCTTTATTCGTCGATCTCGAAGTACGAAGTTGTCACGTAGTAACTCGTTACTAAGAAGTATTACTGCGAGACATATCGAAGAGGGCTTAGAAGATCACATCGCTGTAGTGACAGATTTGAATGAAGATTATAATAAGTTTGTGGATAATAACGGAGGGGAAACGGAGGTTATATGTGCGCTTATAAAGAAAAATGAGGCTCAAATAGCCAATAGTCCTATAAGTATACGACGCGCATACCTGGATGTGGATGACGATGTTGCTGTACATTCCGGTAAGATATACCTTAAATATTTATGTCATTAATTTCAACAGTGTCCACATTATTCGTCATATTAGAGTACTTATTAACTGTTACTCAAAAGGTTATCGATAGAGTTATAAGAAATCGTCGTGACAATAAATATTTAAATGCACAGGACGAGCGAGCATGCCTGTGTCGCGGAAAACTTTACAAACATACTCGTATAGAAAGGGACTTTTAAATAATGACCATTTAAACTAAGTACAATCGTTAGAGGAAGGCATACCGAGAACACTTCGCGCCATTGAGATAGAAAAATAATGAATGAGTCAATCAGTTCCTTTCTAAAATATATTAGCAAACCAATAATCATGTTATGAGTCAGTAAGGCAAAATGCCATTAGGGTTGTGATAAATTTTGTTGTTACAATGACGTGTTATTTATACGAAGTTTCTTAACTGGTGCATTAGCACGATCTTAATATGCAACTCCTAAACATCACCTAATGATCACGGTGAATTTCAAATTGTTAGTGCCAAACTTTGCCTGAAAAAATATGTTTTATTAAATAAGCATTTAAGTATAGTATGTACAGTCACGTGTATTAATTTAGGACCCACCTAAGGTTGAATATCGTGTAGCAAACTTATGTTACTTAGGAGTTGATATTTTATTCTCATAATGTTTACCTACCATCGACAACTAGTTTCTAGGGCTAACCTAGGGTAACCGGGCAACGACGTCAACTAGAGCGAGGGCTGACGATCATTTCCGATGTTTTCCGAGTAAGAAAGAAAGAAAGAAAGAAAAATTAGTTTATTCACGTAAGATATAAAAATACCGCGTGTGAAGGTCGTTTTATAGTGATCACATAATATGCTCGTCTAACTTAACGGCTAAGTTTACTGAGGGTTCGGAACACGACCATGTCAGAGAAGACACCCACAAGAAACTCTGCTGGGTTCCTATCGCTCTTTTGGTGATCACTTCACAAATATTATTTTAATTAGTAAACAGGACAATTCAGATCCAAGCATTTTTATCGTTTAAGTAATCCTTTACACTATAATATGATTTCGATATTAACTTATGTTTAATAAAAGATTTAAATTTATTAACTGAAAATTCTTTAACTTCCCTAGGGAGCTTATTATAAAAACGAATACCATTACCAGCGAAAGAATTACTTATTTTATGAAGCCTAGTGTGGAGAACAGCAAGTTTATTTTTATTTCTAGTGTTAACATTATGTATATCACTCATTTTTTTATATTTGTTAATATTTTTGTGTACGTACATTAAATTATCAAATATATACTGGCAATGCACAGTCATAATCTTAATTATTTTAAATTTATCTCTAAGAGACTCTCTTGGGCCCATATTATATATACAACGTATCGCTCTTTTTTGCAAAACAAATATTGTGTTAATATCAGCCGCACTACCCCACAACAGAATACCATACGACATTATGCTATGAAAATAACTAAAATAAACTAGCCTAGCTGTGTCTATATCTGTTAACTGACGTATTTTTTTTACTGCGTATGCTGCTGAAGAAAGCCTACCTGACAATTTTTCAATATGGGGGCCCCATTGTAATTTATTGTCTAAAGTAATGCCTAGGAATACTGTAGTGTTAATTATTTCCAGTTCCTCATCATTGATTTTAACTATTGGTTTTATATCAAGAACGTTTGGCATGGTAAATTTTATGCATTTTGTCTTTGTTTTATTTAGAGACATATTATTTGAACTGAACCAATATACTATTTCCAAAAGAGAATTATTTATGTAGTCTACCGCAGGTTGTCGTCTATTAATTTTAAAAATAAAGGATGTATCATCGGCAAACAAAATTATCTCGGGGTTCTTTTTAACTAAATTTGGCAAATCGTTTATATATATAAGAAATAGAAATGGTCCTAGTATTGAGCCTTGTGGTACCCCCATTTTAACAACTGATCCGGGCGAACGCTTACCATTTACATCTACTTTTTGTACTCTATCGCTTAAATATGATTTCATTATACCTAAAGCGGAATCTCTAACACCATAGTGACCTAATTTCCTTAGTAAAGTCTCGTGATCGACACAATCAAATGCTTTGGATAAATCGCAAAAAACGCCAAAAGCATCCTGTGACTCCTCCCAAGCCTCAAATATGTGTTCTACTAAATTAACTCCGGCATCGGTAGTTGAACGACCACGTGTAAATCCAAATTGTCTATCGTGAAGCAAAACATTCTTATTAAAGTGACTAATTAATTGATTAAGAATTAGTTTTTCAAATATCTTACTAAACGCAGGCAACACAGATATTGGTCTAAAGTTTGAAGGATCTAAATTACTACCTGATTTGAAAAGAGGTGTTATTTTACTTGGTTTCATAAGGTCTGGGAATATACCTAGGTCTATACTGTTATTAAAAATAAAAGCTAATTCCGGTGCAATGATGTCTATAACTGTTTTTAAAATGCTAACAGAGATTCCCCATAGATCAGCTGTTTTCTTAACATTTAGAGAATTAAAAGTTTTAATAATGTCAAGTGGGCTAACATGACTAAATTTAAATGTTTCGTTACAATGTGGTACATTTTCTTCTAAGAGAGTGATAGCCGCATGGGGTGAGGAGTTCAAAGATTTGGTAATATCTATAGAAATATTGGTGAAATATGTTTCAAATGTATTCGCTATATCTAAATCAGAATCTATAATATTATCTTCAACTTTTAATTTTAGGTCTTTGTGTTGTTGATTTTTTCGACCTGTTTCCTCATTTATAATATTCCAAGTAGTCTTAATTTTATTATTACTGTTTTTTATTTTAGAGGTTATATATTGTGCTTTGGTATTTTTACAGTTAATTTTAAAGTTTTTTGAAAATTCTTTTACATACTCTTTGAACTCATCACTGGTGTTAATTGATTTTTCTTCATATAAGTTATACAATAATTGCCTATCTTTGTGTAACTCCGCTGTTGCCCAGTCATTAAATGCTAATGTATTAGTAACTGCAAATGTTTTACAGGTAAAAATCTCACTAAATAATTTATGAAATGTAGTAAAGAAAGAGTTATACATTTCATTTGGATGTGATATATTTAATAAAAATGAATAATCAATACTAAGTAACTTTGTTTTCAAATTATTCAAACGGTTTGCAGTTACCGGTACACAAGTTATATACTTCTTTGATATTATTTTATTTACATTATCGAATTGGATTAATTGGCCACTATGATCTGAATTTAATTTGTTAATAATACATTTCTGAGTTGGAATTATATTTGTAAAAATATTATCTATACATGTTGCACTATTTGATGTTATCCTAGTAGGTTCCATAAACATATTAAATAAGTTGTATGATTTAAATAGATTTATCAATCTAAGACTTAATTTGCTACATTCTAAAATATTAATATTAAAATCTCCACATATAATAAGTTTCTTGTTTGATTTTGACAGTTTAAATAAAACCTCTTCCATGATTAATTCAAAAATATCAAAGGAACCTAGTGGTGGTCTATATACTGATACTACTATGAATTGTCCTGTTTCCAATGATGCCAATTCAATTGTTCGTTCAACAGATAGATTTACTATGTCTTTACGTTCCTTAAATTTAAATTGTTTATTAATTATTATTAATGAACCTCCATGTATTGAATTTGCTCTGGTGAATGAACTACCAACCTGGTGGCCACTGAAATTAAACATTAATTCAAAACTTTTTAACCAATGTTCAGTTATACATAAAATACTGATATTGCAACTATTCAAAAAAAGTTCTATTTCTAGCTCTTTATTTCTTAAACACTGAATGTTCTGGTGCACCAAGTTAATATGATTGGCATTTTTTTTATAATTATGAAAGGTATTACATTTTACTAAGCCTGAGGGAAACTCTATTGTCTTAATATCTAGTTTAAATTAATTGGAACAGATTCCAAAATAAAATTAGATGCACTAAAGCATTGTTCAATATGAGCAAATTGTTTAGCAAAATTATTTGCTGTAATATCAAAAAAATATGATAGCGAAATAGCTACTTGTCGTTTAAAATAAGTAGATAGAAAATACCTATCCTTGTGTAAATTATAAGAAATTCTAACAATATTGTTAGTGTCTAAAATTGTAAATTTAGTGTTATAAGTACTCATATTGTACATTAACATATTAAGCTTATACCTAATTAGATTTTCATGATGTGGCAACTGACTACAATATGGAAATGTAAACATAACTATATTTTTAACCTTTATTTTTTCTAACATTTCAAAACATTGTTTTAAATTTATTCTATTAGTATTTAACCTATTCCCTAACATTATTATTAAGTTTGTATTTGCTTTATAATTATTTTGGTTTTTAAAAATAATATCTGTTATACTATTAAGATTTGCGTGAGGGTAACAGTTGTTTTCAGTTAGACCTGTCAAATGTTGATTTAAAATAGTGCTAAAATTAGTACCAATTTCATCAGAAAACATAACTGTATCAATACTTAATCTAGAATTCAAATTCAAATCCTTAGTCCTACCTTGGGTTGGGAAGTTGAGACTGTCACACAAGTTCTCTGATGTTACTTGTTTAGGTGGTAAAGTAACTGGTGTTGGGGGTGGAAGGCTGCGATTACATACACAGGTGTTGTAGTTTCTGGTCAATGAATCAAACTGGCTAGCGTTAGTCTCTGACAATTTGACAATTTCATCCATTGCCAGTGTGTATTCTTTCATCATGTTTTGTGATGATTCATATTTACTTGAGAGTGAATCCCAAGAGTCTTGTAGCCTTGCTATATGAGCTTCTAGTAGTTGTGTGTCAGACTCATACTTCCTTTCATTAAGTTTAAGTTCTAAGTCATAGTTTACCAAATTATCTAACATACTAACCCGTTGTCTTTTTAATGAACCTATAGATTTTTTTTGAGATTTAATTTGCTTTTGTGTCTTTATAATGTACCTATTAATTTTAAAATACTTTTTAATTTTATTTCTACTACTATGCACAAAATGTTCTAAAGGTAAAGTGTCATTTGTTAAATCTATTACAGTGTGTTCTTTTAATTTTAATTTTTGATTGTGATTATTGGGTTTACTAGTGATCAATTCGTCAAATAAGCTTTGTGTATTTGTGTCCTTTTCCTGTAAAACCAAATTTTGAAAATGTGTTATTTTGGAATGTGCATCACGCAGTTCTATTTCTAAAGTGTCAATGCGTACTAGTGCATGTTCATATTCTTTACTACACTGACTAAAGGTGTCGACAATGTTTTGTAGCTTACAATATTCCAAATTTAACTCCTCATAGCTCAAGTGAAGAGAGGACAGTTCAGATTTAAGCCTATCATTGGTCTTTAAAACACTCAATAATTCTGTTTCATTGTCAGATATTTCTGCAGTTAACTGGGCACATAATGTTTTCTGATTTTGTAGTTCTTTTAAAGTTAGCTCTAATTTGTTTTGTTCTTGACGAGCTAGTGCCTTACGTGTAAGCATTTTGAGTAAATAAGAAAAAATAAAACTGTACTAATCAAATGTATCTAACTACCTACTTTTATAATATATTTGTGAAGGTATAAAAATTGGTATGTTATATCGGATTCTATACTAGATTTTAAGTACTTTGTCTACAAGAATGAGTATTCAAATGTATGTATAATGTGTACCTACGACTATTTTGATGTTTTATAATTTAAAATACTTACTTTCACAAGAACTTCTAACAAATTTAACTTTTTCAAACTTTACACAACCCTACCTGTCAGATGTGACTTGAATTCACTTTTACTTTACTTTATACGAGTATTTCTAGCAAAATTTATATATTACAGGCAATACAGATCACTTATTACTATAAAGAAATTGGATTTGTCATGAAATCCTTAGTAAAAGTATATTTTAATAAAATTATTATGAAGGAGCTAACTTTTGAACAACTGTTACCGAGTGTTGCCACACCAAAAACTCCTACTAATTCTCTCGGATGGAACATTTCACGAGTAGCATGTGAAAATTCATATGAAACTATTTATCATACGTAGCATATGCTACCACGCGTCACAATGGCTGTGAAAATGCTACTCATTATGAATTCACACCAACCTATGATATGAACTAAATCACAATGAGCAAGCGAGAAATGTGAAAACGCGTAAATACTAACCGCCTATTAAGCGGTACATGTCAAAAAGAGATAGCTATATTTTGTTGATTCCTCGCTAATCGGTGCATCCTAGCCGCGCCGCGCATGCGCGTCATGATAGCTACTCGGCGCGGCCGACTTATGAAATGGCGTATTGACTACGATAATGGACTTTATGTAAAAAGACTGTAAAGGTTAAACTCGTTTGAAATAATTTGCATTGTTTACGAAATGAAATTATTATTTCGGGGAAATGAAATTTCATTTGATTCATTTCACTTGCGTTTGAATGTTCGTATTGCTAAGTCTTACTCTTACGTCTTACGCCAGTGACATTATTGTATGATAATATTTACGTGTTTTCCTCATTTCTTTAGTTTTTAGTTTGTCTAGTGAGTAGTTATTATAAATAAGTGTAAATAATATTAGGTATTGATTGTCTTAACTGTAAATAAGTAGAAATTGTACAAAAATTACAAAGATGAGTGCGTGCATCTGGGATTTTTATGAGAAAGTATCAGGAAAGACTGTTGCGAAATGTAACTTATGTAAAAAAGAATACTCTTATAAAACGTCAGTAACAAATTTAAAAAAGCATTTAAGCCACAAACACGTCAGTGCCTACCAAAGTTTTTTAAACATTCGACCGCGGCAAACTCATTCGACGTTGGTACCCACGACAAGTGGAACAGCGACACCTGACCTTCAAATTCAAACATCGCCTGAAGCAATAGCCCCATCTAAGGATAGGACTATTCCACCTGCGTCTATCCCAAGTATTCTAATGCCATCATCACAGCGGCAACAAACCATAACCGCGTTTGTACCGCGTAAAATGGATGAGAAACGAAAGAAAATATTAGATAAAAAGCTATTACGCATGATAACCCAAGATTATCAGCCATTCACAGTGGTGGAAGATGAGGGTTTTAAAGGGTTCGTGGAAGCTCTGAATCCAAGTTACGAGCTTCCTAGTCGTAAACTGATTTCCAGTTCTTTAGTTCCAGGACACTACTTAGACTGCAAAAATAAAATGATGCAGCTAGTTCACCAAGCTAAGCATGTTTGCCTAACGACGGATTGCTGGACTTCGTTAGTCATGGACTCATATTTGGCAGTGACTGCTCATTTTTTCATTAATTTTGAAATAAAAACGGTATTGCTACATTGCGAGCAATTTAGCGGATCACATACCTCGGACGCCTTAGCAGCTGCTTTAAGAACTATTGCCACGGAATGGCAAATTACTAACAAAATTAATTTAGTTGTATCGGACAACGCAGCTAATATAGTACAAGCTATATATAAAACGGAGTGGCCATTTTTCGGTTGCTTCCTCCACAAACTAAACCTCGTTATAGAGAAGTCGCTAAGAATTGTTGATTTTTTATTAGAAAAAATAAAAAAAATAGTAGCACATTTCAAAAAAAGCAACCTGGCGACGGAGGCACTAATAAGGTACCAAATGGATTTTCAAAAAAAATCGGTCGCATTACGTCTTATCCAATCCGTTCCGACAAGATGGAACTCGGTATATTATATGTTGGAACGATTTATTAAACTACAAGTGGCATTACAAGCTGTTATACCGAGTTTAAAAGCCGATTTGCCAATTATCACATTAGAAATGTGGGAAGCCATGAGACAGGTGACCTTAATATTAAAGCCATTCGAAGAAGTGACACAAATTATGAGTGGGTCACAATACCTCACAGCAAGTCTTGCAATTGTGATAATAGATGGACTGAAAAATGTGCTCAACATAATGAAAAATAAAAATATATTTGGCGTTGCAAAAGATTTTTTAAATAAATTAGAAGAAGGACTTAATCTATATTTCCCAGAATCGGACATAGAAAATAATACGCTGTTTGGATTATGTACACTCTTGGACCCCCGTTTTAAAATGCATGCATTTATAGATAGCAGTGTAGAAGTGGAAGCTACTGAAGAGACAAACAAGCGCTTACGACGTGCCCAAATGATTAAAGAACACGTATTGCAACTAATTAAAACAAAATTACTGAGAAAACGTTCAGAATCTATTGTTCCAACTGAAGCATGTACTTCTACGTCGTTGTCCGTTCAAGAAGAAGAGTCATTTTCAGTATGGGGTAAAATAGACAAAAGAATTGCAGCTGTAACACCGTTAAGCGACGATATATTAACAAGGGCCAAAAATGAGTTGGACATGTTTTTAAATGAAGAGGTGATCCAAAGAGATTCGTCGCCTTTAGATTGGTGGAAATCGCATGTCTGCATTTATCCAAATTTGGCTGAGATATTCCACGAGCATTGCCATGTTGTCGTAACCTCTGTGGAATGCGAGCGAGTGTTTTCCAAAGCTGGCAACTTTGTAACACAGAAGAGGGCTCGATTAAGCAGAAAACGGACAGCAGAATTGGTTTTTCTCAAATACAATGAGAAATATTGTATATAATATACCTACTCATATATGTAGTATGTACATAAGTTGTAAATAGAAATAACCTAAATAGTGTAAATATAAAAAAATGTACATAAGATCAATGAACTTTTAAATACGCCAATGTAAAGAAAACAAGCTCGTCTATAATATAATTCATATCAAATTGATATCCAATAAGCAAAAAGTTTAAATACCTTAATTTTATAAAAATTGTACATTGTCAGTCCCAAGCCTGTTCAAAGTATGAGGGGAAGTTCATTGATTGAAATTTGAAAATAAAATAGAAGTCTTTATCGCCCTGGGGTTGAGCAACGTTGTACCTACTATTAATTAATGTAGCAACATCGCATAGAATAGATACTTAACTACATTTGCATTGCCACATTGATCATATTATTTCATATAATCATTTGTAATAGCAAACAACAAATATTGTGAAAATGTGAATTTATGATTTAAACTTTAAAAATCATTGCCTGTGAAATTTCACAGGTGAAATCACAGTGAAAAAATTTCATCATTTCATGAAATGAAAATTAATTAAAAGTAGCAATCATTTCCATGCCTAACTCCTAATAATTATTACTAAGGTTTAGTGGGTTTAGGTTACCTACTTGTAACATATTATATCGTAAAATAACTAGCGGTCGCCCGCGTGGAAATTTGGATTATACGGACTGGAATCTACAGCTATCCTATCTCTCAAGTTGGACCAGACTGCTCACGGTGTGCCAATTTTATTTAAAATCGGTTAAGTGGTTTAGGGAGTCTATCGCGGACAAACATCGTGACAGGAGATTTATATATATAATTTTTATATTATATTATTATAAATAAAGAATAACAATATTAGATTGTCAATAATATATTTAATTAATGTAGAAATGTTTAATAAAATACAACTTTTTACTCTTCATACTTATTATGACATTTAGGACAAAAAAAAATCTTAACAATTATATAAACAACATGGTTAGCGGCGCAGCAAACAAACACTATCACCGAAAGCTACATCGTAATTAATAAATTTACATATCTCTTCAGGTTAATATTAACCTAAAAATTCAAAACCGTGTATATCCCCCTTGGTTGTCAATCACAGCCTGGAGCCGGTTATGCATGGATCCGATCAATTCCTGACATGTTAGTACCCCTAAAACTTTCCCAGACTGTGTGGCAGTGATCTATAAGTGCATCTCTAGTTCTTTCATTTTGATTTGACCATTTTTGGACCATTAAGCCCCATAAGTTCTCGATTGGATTTAAATCGGCACTCTTTGCTGGCCACGAAATAACACTTAAATTTGCTCTATTATTGTCAAACCAATTTCTAACTATTCTTGCTGTATGAATAGGTGCGTTATCTTGAACAAAATTTATTGGAGCAACATCTTCCCGGGGATAATATAATTGCAATGTTGGAAGGACACTTTCGTCTAATAAATAGACATAATCTTGAGTTGTGGCTCTGGGTGGTAAATTTACAAGTTCTCCAATGCCGCCTGAACTAATCCAGCCACACATGTTAGCTGTTATGCGACCAGACGCATTGTTTGCTATGACGTGGTCTTCTGTGTATCGCGTCTTGTTAATACGCCACAAATGTAGTCTGCCTGTTTGTGAAGATTGAAAAGTCTTTTCGTCGATAAAAGCCGTAGTCGTCCAATCAAAATTAAGGTATTGACGTGCGAAAATAAGTCGAGCAGCTTTATGGTTGTCCGTCAAAGCAATTTTTTTTGCAGGCCGCCTGTGATGTAGTCCCATATTGTGCAGATGCCTTCTAACTGTTGAAGGGTGAACTTCAAAAGTTTCCGCAAAATGTCTCACTGGCGTAAAGGCATCCATTATATATTGCCTTTGCATCAGGAGGCTCTCGTCTTGCGTTATAACTTGCGGACGATGGTTGTTTCGCCGTAAATCTATAAGATTTTCTTCGTCCCCGTAACGTCGAATCCAACGGTGAACTGTGTTTCGTGTCACATTTAATTGTCGAGATATCTCGTGAATGCCTATTCCTTGTTCATGTAAATCAATAATTCTAAGTCTTATTTGCTCACGATTAGCTGCAAGCATTTTTAATAATTACAAAATTATAATTATTATGTATTAGAAAAGAAAAGTAATAAATTTTCTTGACTGACACTGACATAATCAAATTAGAAGAAGAAGAAGACATTATGTTCATAATTAGAAAACCGTAGTGATAGTCTATTACAAAGAGGTTATCATTTCAAGGGTCGATTCGATAATATATTATACCTAACTTAATACGTACTCAAAGGTGTCATCTTGACATTCAATATTATCGATCTCAAATTTCGACCTTATTGCAATATGAATGTGCAAACAACATTTGATGGAAATGGGTCCTAAATTAATACACGTGACTGTACAGTCATGGTATTTAAAGGTCCGCCACCTTAAGGCCTATTTTCGTGTGCTTGTGCAGTATGAGCGATACTCTGCTTTACCGATAAATATGACATAATATTGCAGTCAATGGTCGGCTGTCACTAGTAGGGATGACAATACAATATCGGTTACCTAGGCTACATAATTAGTCCTGCGTGAATGCTCGTGAATCGGAAATAATATTTATTATTATTTAATATTACTTATTTAATATTCAAGTTTTATATTCTGTGGCTATAGGTATAATAAATTATTATTTAAACAGTAATAAACAAACAGTAGTAGACATTGACAATGAAACAGAGGATATCACAACAAATTAAAAGTTTGTAATGACTAAACAGGCCTGTTGGCAGAATTATCGATTAACTTAGCAGCCATTATTAAAAAATAGAACAAAACAGACTAAATAGTTCATTATAAACGTTTGATTTTGACATATAACTAGACGTAGGCCAAAGGTGAAAATGAATTTAACACTTATTATTATACTGTGTGAGTATAATTTTATGTGTTTTGTCTATACAATGCTTTAGTTTCAAAAGGTACTACGAGTTTTAGGCTTCACAAACGAATGAAAAAGAAAACTGGCGGACGTTTTCGGTCGCCCACTGTACCTGAGTTTGACATTCTACGATTCACTGAACCACTTTACGTATAAATACAAAGAGAGTTGAGAGGAGAAAGCATTGTTGACCTTTCACGATCATTTATATACCTACCTACTTGATATGGATGACTAAATATTTTCAAACTATCCTATACGACCGCCTTACAAAACCATTGTCTAACGTTTTGTAAGGCTAAGAGAGGATAGTTTACTAAGTATTACACAATGAATACTGAAGGCAAGGAAGGCCTTCATATGATACATTATGTCTTAAAGTATTTATTACGAAAAGTGGATGTCATCTTGCAATTTAGAAACTCATTATAAACTATGTGATTGTCGAGGTAAACAATGGCTCCTTGAAATATAAGTACTTTAGTGAAACCTTTATTTGGTTGGTCGTTATTATTCATGAACAATAGTACAGTAAGTTTGTAGATATAAATTTATTTGCGAATAAGTCAACATTACCTAATAATAGAGCACAATTTATGAAGTAAGAAATTCCTATGAGAATAGATTTCTATGAAAAGTAGAATTACTGTGAAACAAAACAATTCTTTCCTCTACATAAATCACCGCTACATGAACTTTTCCTTAACTATGTACTCGTATATAAACGCAAAGTGTAAAAAGAACTCTCGGAATCCCATGGAATGATACTTTAGCGTGCATTCGCCTCGAGTGAAAGAATGTCTCTGAAGATACAACAAATGAACGATTTCGTTTTTATTATTGTTGTTTTATGTGACTTATGCCAATGCCATCATACCTACGAAGAGTAAACATAAGCAATAGTTCGAAATATTGTTGGAATAAATTAATATACCAATAACATAATTTTAAAATGCCAAAACATGTACCTACATACATAAGAGGTTAAAATTGTCCACTGCTGGTTATTCGACTTTAAATACTTCCCCTTTTTTCTATTTTTTAACCTACCATCCATTTCGTTATTAAAATGAAATATTTCTTCCTTACTTTCAATACAAAACTCATGTATTGCTCAAAGCAAGTACAAAAGGTTTACAGTTAATATTAAAATTCGTAACGCATCTTTAACCCAGACCAAATTTTACTTTACAAAAGTAAAGTCGGTCAACTACAGAACATGGCGTATGTTTTTATATTAGCATTATAAAAACATACGCCATGTGACTATATTATGTACTCACATAACCGCTCGGTTATCGTATGCCGTGTGAGTCTGCACTTCCCCGTGGTTTTCTTATCGGTCGCTTATCGAACGACACATAATCATTGCGCGCAATAATATGGACTCGATAGTCTTTTTATAAATGCATTTTTATTACTGCAACATACTGGACCAAATTGGTGTTAAGTTTTATTAAACTAGTATCTTATTTTTAAATTGGTGTGACAAAAGTAGCCCTTAATTTTTTTCATTTATTTTTGGATTTTATACTATATAATATATATGATTATTATGTAGAGTCGTATTATCACTGAAATATCTCAACGAGATTACGAATTCACATCTGATATCTATGTTAATATTTGCAGTAAATGATCTGTGTTTTGATATTTAAGCTACCCCAAATAGGTAATCTAATCATAAATAATTAAAGCTTTTTTAAACAAATTGTGAAGTTCCTTCAAAACTAAAAGAAAGTATAGACACAATAATAAAGTTTTTAATACACAAACAGAAGCAATAACATTATAGCGTTGCTCTGAACATAATCTGTCTATTCACACATCATGACGATCACGTTGCACATAGGGTTTACAGATATAAAAAATAATACACGTATAAACAAATAGTTTTATGATAATCAGTTTGTATAAAAGATGAAATTTAATCCGCTGTAATTACTACTATTTTGCAGTTATAATTACCATTTTTAAGTGACCATTATATTTTACACATTTAAATAGTATGCACTAAAATATTTATCTAATGTTTGTAAATAAAGCTCAAAGATTATTTCTTTGTTAACACCGAAATCAATAAATAAAAAATAGTTATAAGTTCATAACTTAAGTAGAACAAGTATACAAAAATTCTCATTGCATAAAGTAATGTCTTGCAAGCATTCTGCAGATAGCTAAAGATTTTAGGTGCAATGGCGAAATTCGAATATATTTTAGTTTGTAAAGTGTACTCGACGCATGTGCGGCGGTCACGGACAGCGTGCGCGCAACATCCGGCGGAAGCCATGCTGTACTTGGTCACTGCTATGTCACTGATATCGTATTACATATCTTTATTAATATCTACATGTAACACGAACCTAGCCAATAACTACAATAGCAATATTGACAACACAGCCGTTTCAATCACGACTATTTCTTACAAGGTTAACACTAAATCAGTGTCAATTGAAATGTTTGATCGTACGGATATGAGACAATATTGTTTTATTCTATGGGACTGTATCGGTAATTAAATAGGAATTTCTTAAACATTTCAACGCGTTGTGATCGTTTTCAGTTTGTCTAATAGTTTAAGCTGATAAGATAACGTAATGTGTTTCAAATATTGTTTGTATTATAAGACAAACTAACGTTAGTTTTACTGTGCTCAAATATACCACTAAACCATGTTGTGACAATATATAGCAAAACCAAACCACTTTGCTAAACTGATGTGCTTACGTCAAATATTGTTTGCTTATAAGGTTATTTCTTTTTTTCAGACACGTCATACGAAAAGGCATGTCGTCGTGGTTCGGCACCTAGCACACCAGTGCCGGGCGCGCAGGCACAACACAGCCCTTCACGCCTGGCCTCATTCTTCTTCTCCAAGCGATCGTTTAGAAGTAACCCTCTCAAACGGACAAAGTCGGCGACGAAGCTAGAGAGGGAACGTGCCTTAGCCGCCGTTCCTACACACCCACCTACACATGCATTACGGACATCAAGGTGAGCTTTATCTATGTTGCTTGGATGATTTTGCGAGCATGACACTTAGCTTATGCAGTCGCCTCACTGACTACCAGTGGCCCGTAATTTAGGCACGTTTGTCACAAGAGAGAATACATAGTTACCCATGTGTTGTTTGGATGTCTATTAAGGCAGACTCGCTGTGATGTATTATTAAAGTCTATTATTTATAGGTTTACCATTGACATAAAATGGGAAATATGTCAAGCATCACATAAACGAAGCATTTTATCGGGTATTTATGTAGACATTTTTAAAATGCCTATTTATAAAATTACCAATAAATTGTTTTATGAAGCATACAGTGTACGGCAATTTGATGTCGCAATAGAAATATAAATAACTTTATTTATTTCAGACACAAAATACAGAAATAACAAGCCTTTGAAGTTGAGTGTAAAACAATTGAAACTTAGAAAGGTATAGGTACTCTGCCAAGTCGAGCTCGAAACGATAAACGGTTAACCTTTAGAAGCGTTGCCACGCTAATTTTCAATGTCGATAACAGGAGCATTAAAATAGGAACGTTTTATTAATATTTTTATTACGTTACAATGTACACATTTTAAAAGAAAGGTCAAGCATATTTATTACATTTTACATGATAACCTTATATTACACTTAAAAGACTTCGTTTACCCAAAAGCGAAAGCTTTTATATAATTATAATTTAGCCCGTGCTGATCCATACTGCTGTAATAATAACAAATTATACAACAAAAAAAAAATAGTTATAGTTTAAAATCATATAACATGAGCTCATGATATGAGCTTAATAAAGAGGTATAAGTAGTAAATCCTACATAGCTTTATAATAAGATTAGTGAGAATACATCTGTCAAATGTTCTATCCAATAACTTTTTTATGGAGGATATTAACCGTGGATGTAACAAATAGTACTCGTAAAATATATCGAAAATCCCTAATTTATGAAGCGACAACGATTTTCTTGATAATAACTTACTAGAGTATAATGTATTTATTGTTTTTATATTACGAGTATATTAGAAGCCCTTCTAACTAGCAATGGACGTGCTTGGGGACTTATTATCGTCATTGACGATGCCAATATAATTACTTATAAAAAATAATACTTAGAATATTAAAACTTAAAGCTCCTTATTCAATGTAATTTCAAAATGAAATAGCCTTGAATACAATAATTTCATTATGAAGAACAGTTTTTGCTTCCACACATAGCGAGCTAAGTTGTCCATTTTTCTGTGTTGTTTTCACATAAAATATTTTGAATATTTAAGCGACAAAAAGCTTAGTAAGTTCGACGATCGCCTGTATATTGATTAACATTATACAAAATTGCATTGTACAAATGTAATGTCTACTATTGTCAGCAAATTGCATTAGTGAATTGTTAATAAAGACAAGGTAGGGCACGCACGCTACATGCAAATAATTCCATGAAATAAAGTGTCGGGAGAGTACTTACATCGTGACTGTACTACGTACTGTGGTGTAATTTAATGTAAAGGAGTGTCGCCCCTCCTGTCTGCAGGCTATTTACTGTACGTACACTTAATTACTACCCCTCCAGAACAAACACAACGAGTGTGTTAAGACCAATAACTTGATAAGTTGTTATCTTTCTAGTATTAATAAAATGGTTATGTCATGATTTTAATAATCGCTAAAAATAATTTATAATTTTTTATTGAAAATATATTTAAACAAAGTTTATTGTCTAAACTAATAAGACTTTCACGCACTGAGAGAATACCTACGCCGTAAAGAAGTTGGCAATAATACAATCAATCTGCCGACCTGCATTATAGATAGCAAATAGTAAATATAGAATAGCTGAACACAGATATCTTCACAAAAGACAATAACTCATTCATAATCTAGTACGTTATCCGTAGAATCGTATTAATACCGACCAAAACAATACGTTTTGCTCGTGTTAAGTGCAGGATATCTATTACAAGGTTAAACCATTTGTTAGAATTTGTAAGGCCTCCACTCGACCTTGGGTTAAGTTATTTACAAGGGATCAGGCAGATTAAGTAGTACATACTTCTGATATTTATTAATAAGGATTATTTCAATAAAGGGTTTCTGTCAGTAACTTGGCGGATAAAATACTAAAATCCCTTGTCTCATATCGCTGGCTCAACTCGTTTGGTAAACGTGGCATTAGCAGGCTAAATTACCCTTCAGCACTGCTGTCTTTTAGGGGCTTATTTGGGCTGATAAAAGAGGTTTATATAAAATTGTACAGTGCAAATACCAAATATGGTAAAGCTTAAATTACAAATTCATAAAATGGAAATTTTCCTAATAAAAGTATGTTTAAGAGAAATAATACTGCGACACCAAAGTAACTTGGAACAACCTGAATATCTAATTAATAGCTCTTATTTATTTGTTCCAGATCTCATGAAAGCCTACTCTCGGCACATTCACCGGCAGTTTCAACTATGGATTTGGGACCACCTAATCAAGTAAGTAATACTGTAATAGATATTTATGAATGAAGTAAAAAATAAGGACATAGCAAAACAAAACCTTTAGTGGGTTGTAGAATATTTAAACAAAGAGCTCTTAATTTTTTGTCGGCCTATATTCAAAAGTCTATTTTTTTGTAATATAAAAAAAATATTATGTACCAAGTTTATGGTTAACATCGATCATAATCTTTTTTACAAAAATTGCTTTCGTAATTAGTGTTTTAAGCACCTACACGACAGGTGTGAAGAATTTTATCTACTCAGAAAGGAAACCAATCCTCCTCGTTTAAAATATGTACTTATATCATATTTTTTATTTCGTCAATTATACAAAAATATTCAAATTAAAAAAAATACCACACTACCTCGTTAAAAATATCTTATATTTTGTTATCTCGTCAAAATACGAGTAAATAACTTTACCACTCTTTTTCATCACCATTGTGACGTAAAATGTTATTATATATTTGATTTACTTTTGTTTACAGGTAGAAATTCGTTCTTTACATTCATCAGTACTAGGCAGGCCTCACTGCTTTGCGCTTAGTGCTGAAAACAGAGCACCCAGATATTTTGCTTGCGCGTCACGGAAAGAACGAGATCGCTGGATATACAGGTACTTATTTAAATATAATAAAATATACTATTATGCATAATGGTTATTTGGTTATACAAAACATACTAATACTTAACTGTTTACGTAAAATATTACCCAAATCATTATTGATAAACACTTCAGATAACTAGATTCATGATAAGGTGACTTGTCGTACTTAACTTTAAAGGGTTTTGAAATGTTTATAACATTCTCTGCTATCTAACAACTGACTGTAATAATGTATATCTTTTACGCTTTTGTTCATTCCGGTTTCATATCATTAGTTTCATGTTTAATTCTACAAAGTTTACAAGCGTTTTAAATCTTTTCTTGAAATCAATAGTAACATTACTCGATTTTCATCTTTGTCTTATGAAAATTAGCCATTTGCTTTGCAGAATACATCTAATCTTGAACGGACTTTATAACGGGACTACAGGAAAAATGTGGAGAGCTGCTAACTACTGTAACTGCTTTAATGTCCCACCAAATAGACAAACCACAACCAGTTACAGATAGATACTTTGCCTACTAATACCAGCCAGGCCAGAGCATTGAAATATTATATTATTAATGTTTTTTTTACCTTTGTCAGTTTGCGGCAAGCAGCGCGGCCGGACGAATTACGAACGCGCCGATGTGAGCGGACGGTTAAGCTGTGGCTGTTGGAGGCTAAAGATATTCCGCCAAAGAAGAGATATTATTGTGAAGTTTTATTAGACGAAACATTATATGCAAGGTATGTATTATTTATGAATCTTTATCTATAGAAAATTTTGCCTGAAATTACTCTACAATCGACGGACGGCTATCGTGCTTTTCAAATATTGGAACACTAAACACATTAAAATTTCTTGTCGTTCTTCCCATCTACCAAGTTCTGACCAATTGCCTAATTTCCGCGCCAAGCCTACGTTTTATTTGTAACGGAATAATATTTTTATGTCTTGTTGAACTTGTACTACTATTAAAGCTTACCTTAAAGTAGCCATTAATGAGGCTTATTCAACTTTAAACCTTCTAAGATAATTAATTCACATTGTTATTATTTCTAGATCATCATCAAAGTTAAAGACAGACCTGTGCTTCTGGGGGGAGGTGTATGAGTTCGGCGGTCTGCCCGCGGTGCATGCGATACATGTCAACGTGTACAGAGAGCCTGAGAGACGGTCGCGGAAGAGGGACAAACATGCACTTGTTGGTGAGTACTACTTTCATGACTTCTATTGTATTTTATATAAGATCTCTATAAGTTTTTAAGTATTTTAATATTTACAAGGTATTCCAGATTTGTTAAAAATAATTAATTTACATTCGAATAGCTTATAATAATACTAAAAATAAATGTGTATTTTATCTATTTAGTTTAACTTACAACTCACGCAAATTTGCTTGACCGGCTTAAAGTTAGCTTTCAGAGATGTTCACACATATACAATCACTAATAAAACACTCGTTTTCCGCCATTAAGTTCCAAAATTGACATCTACGCAGTCATTCGCAATAACTTTAAGCTGGCGTACTTAGATTGCGTATTGTACACTCTGAAAATCCTTTGTTTGTTATTTGAAAATATCAAAGAACCTTATCTTAAACTTACAGGCACAGTACGTATACCAGTCGACGACGTATCGTCTAGATACCTCAACGAGCGCTGGTACCCGCTCACCGAGATAGACAAGCAATCTCCCGCAACTCCCGCACCCGCACTACGCATCAAGTGCCGGTATCAGAGCGTCGACGTGCTACCCATAGACTCGTATGCGAGGTTCCTAGACTACATCAAGAGGAATTATAGGAGGCTTTGTGAATATTTAGAACCTGTTATTGGTGAGTTATATCTTATGCTATTGCTAAATGAAACACGATTTAACATTAAAACGGTTTCCCACTATCGCTTGTCTGGCGTAGGCGATAGATAAAAGTAGGTACTTGCGACGCCAACGTGGCGCAAGCGTCGCGTCCTCAGTTAAATAATAGTTTAGAGTAAATTAACACACCACGTTCGCGCCGCAGTTGCGCGGCCTATCGCAGCGCTCAATTGGCTTAAAAAAAAATGGCACGATAACGCGACGTCAGCGTGGGACAAAAGCTAGTGTAAATCTCTCTTAAAGTGCTTGGGGGGCAACTACAGCTAATGCTACAGTATTGAAGTCATTATTTCTGCTCAGAAAGGAAAACTTGATATACTTAAAACTCGATACTAACTTATCTGGCCGCTGGCGCTGTGTTGTTTTGTAAGCTAAGGCTGTTTTTAAATATGAAAAAAGGTGGTTGACATTTTCACAGCAAAATAGATAAAAGATTGATTCTTTTCCCTTTTAATAACTAAACTATAATGTATTTTTTCAGGTGTGAAAGCCAAAGAAGACATAGGATGTGCGCTAGTACTGTGCATGGCTGGCGCGGGACTAGCGCCGCGGTACCTCGCCGACGTGGTCGCGTTGGACGTGCGGCGTACAGGCGACCATTCTCTAACGTTTCGCGGTAACTCGCTCGCCACTAAGAGCATGGAGGCTTATCTCAAGCTAGTCGGGGATCAGTATCTACAGGTGTGTACTTACGTTTTTAGTTTTCAAATATTATGTAAATTTTCACACTTCTCTAATTTACTTTTATGGCCATCAGTCTATAGTGTCGTTATACAGTGTTTACAAAAAAACTAAACATACAAGCGTAGTACAACCGTTTTATTCAAGTACTGACATTTCTAACAAATATCTAATTATTATTCTTTGTGTCCGTTAATGTCATGTTTAAAAAGTCCTAAGGCTCGAATGACAGGGCTCGATTAGGGATCGAGCACTGTGTCTTTCGAGTATTGCAATACGGGAGTTGTTTATAAAATGAAGAGCTATGAAAAGTCTTTCACCTAGCGTCTGATGGTACCTATAACAAGTTGTTCCGTTGCACAGGAGACATTAATGGAGTCAGTACAGAGCGCGGCGGGCCCGGGCGCGGCGGAGTGCGAGGTGGACCCGTCACGCGCGGGCGGCGCGGGGGCGCTGCGGCGCCAGCAGGCCGCGCTGCGCGACGCCGTCACGTTGGCATGGAGGTCCATAGCCGCGTCAGCTAAGCGCTTCCCGCCGCCGCTCCGGGACTGCTTCGCTACCTTCAGAGAAAGGTAAACTGTCTTTCTTCTATAGTTACACGGTGCCAACCCAGAATTAAGCTACTCTTCTGGTCCGGTAATAATACCAATATAAACTAATAAATGTTTAATGAATGCATACTGTAAAACTGCGTTTCGTAGAGAGTCGCGATGCCTATCCCATAAATAGGCACCTTTCATGTGTCTCGAGTAGCCTCACCCATAGCACGTCGCAACGCCTCTGTTATAAAGCGTCGTGACGTCCTTCTCGTAATATTACAAGATCTAGGAAGTGCCAGACATCACTTATTTTCTAATGAACCAAATATACACGAATGGGTAGTGGTGGGGAGAACTATCATCGTATGACTAATAGCTAACTTGCCCAGACGGCCACTTTTCTGGTATCCGTTGATGAAAGTACAAAAAAACAGAGGTAACTTCACTCATTTTCTAATGGCTGATTTTAACATATATTAGGTATACACAAGATAGTTAAGAATCCATAATCAAAACTGCTAGATACTTTGCGTCGGCCGTTTTGCGTAACAGACACTTCAAAGTTCTGAACGAAATTCAGGTAACTTATTTTCTAATGGCTGGTTTTAACATATATTATAAACAAGATCCTTAAAAATCCATAATCGAAACTGTCAGACACTTTGCGTCGGCCGTTTTGCGTAACAGACACTTCAAAGTTCGGAACGAAACTCAGGTAACTTATTTTCTAATGGCTGGTTTTGAAATGAGTGACATTAATGATTTTTTTTCGGAACTTTGAAGTGTCTGTTACGCAAAACGGCTGACGCAAAGTGTCTGGCAGTTTCAATTATGGATTCTTAACGATTTTGTTTATAATATACGTTAAAACCAGCCATTAGAAAATAAGTTACCTGAATTTCGTTCAGAACTTTGAAGTGTCTGTTACGCAAAACGGCCAACGCAAAGTGTCTGGCAGTTTTGATTATGGATTCTTAACGATCTTGTTTATAATATATGTTAAAACCAGCCATTAGAAAATGAGTGAAGTTACCTCTGTTTTTTTGTACTTTCATCAACGGATACCAGAAAAGTGGCCGTCTAGGCAAGTTAGCTATTAGTCATACGATGATAGTACATCCCACCACTACCCATTCGTGTATATTTGATTCAGTAGAAAATAAGTGATGTTTGGCACTTCCTAAATCTTGGAATATAATTAAATCCTTAGTAAGACATGATGAAACATACAATGTCAAATAGAAGTAAGTAGGGATTCAATCTTTTATAATTTCAACCTTATGCCGAACGCCTTAAGATACATTTTGTGTGATAATTTTCAAAACTTATGCTATAAATTATTCTGCTATTTTCGGTAATCGGATATACTCTTCTTACTCATTGATTTGCTGTCTTTCTTTAAAAACCAATCATATTATCAATGTCTCCATACTGTACCTATTTACTTTTCTTGTCGTTATCGCGGTGGCGCATCTGGTATGAGCATTCGCTCTAGGTGAACCTCACGCTTACGAGCGACAAGCTCCCGACGAGTTTCCGTCGGCAGCGCGGCGATCCGACGTTGAGTAATCTGCCTCTCCATCCTTACTTGAGCCAGAACTGAACTGCAAAAAATTATACCGCTGAATTTCAAAATCATATCATCATTCCCCTGCCCTTATCCCAATTTTATTTGGAGTCGGCGCAGCATGTCCTCTTCTTCCATACTTTCCTATCGGACGTCATCTCACAAGTAACACTCTTCGCAACCATATCGTCTTTCACACAATCCATCCATCGTTTCTTTGGTCGTCCTCTTCCCCTATATTATATATTAATTTTAAAATCATATAAACACAATACAGTATGGAGACATTGATAATATGATTGGTTTTTAAAGAAAGACAGCAAATCAATGAGTAAGAAGAGTATATCCGATTACCGAAAAAAGCAGAATAATTTATAGCATAAGTTTTGCAAATTATCACATTAAAATGTATCTTATGACGTTCGGCATAAGGTTGAAATTATAAAACATTAAATCCCTACTTACTTCTATTTGACATTGTATGTTTCATCATGTCTTACTAAGGATTTAATTATATTCCAAGATCTAGGAAGTGTCAAACATCACTTATTTTCTAATGAACCAAATATACACGAATGGGTAGTGGTGGGGTGCACTATCATCGTATGACTAATAGCTAACCTGCCTAGACGGCCACTTTTCTGGTATCCGTTGATGAAAGTACAAAAAAAACAGAGGTAACTTCACTCATTTTCTAATGGCTGGTTTTGAAATGAGTGACATTAATGATTTTTTTTCCGAACTTTGAAGTGTCTGTTACGCAAAACGGCCGACGCAAAGTATCTGGCAGTTTCGATTATGGATTCTTAACGATCTTGTTTATAATATATGTTAAAACCAACCATTAGAAAATGAGTGAAGTTACCTCTGTTTTTTTGTACTTTCATCAACGGATACCAGAAAAGTGGCCGTCTGGGCAAGTTAGCTATTAGTCATACGATGATAGTTCTCCCCACCACTACCCATTCGTGTATATTTGGTTCATTAGAAAATAAGTGATGTCCGGCACTTCCTAGATCTTGGAATATAAAGCGTCGAGACGCTTCTCCCATAGCACATCGCGACGTCTTTTTGTCTTGTTTAATTTTTATTATTACTTGTGTATAATATTTAAGTGTCTTAATTATCTTTTTATTTTTCTAGATTGATGACAATGGGACGCGAAGACATTTCGGATAATTTGATCAGCGCTTCTATTTTCCTTCGCTTTCTTTGTCCAGCAATTTTGTCTCCCAGTCTTTTTGGCATTACACACGGTGAGATACATTTTTACATCAATATTGACGTTTTAAACATTTAATAGTTAATTTGCAATTACTTAACATTTTTGTTATCAAATTTATAAATAATAATGATATATACCTAATTTATATAATAATACTAAAATATTAACGTGGTATTGATACTAATTTTCGTTTCCAACAGAATACCCGAATGAGCGCGCGGCTCGTAACTTGACGCTAGTAGCGAAGACGTTGCAGACGTTAGCCAACTTCACACGTTTCCAGGGCAAAGAGGCATTCATGGAGTTCCTCAACGACTTTCTGGAACAAGAGGCACCCAATATGAAGGCCTTCCTTAGAACTATATCGGTTAGTATCACGAATTAGTGTATTTTTATACGGTTTGAGTGTAAAGTCTTAAAAACGATAATAAATCAACTCATCACAAAGTAAATGAAGTGAATGCAACCAATACAAAATGTAAAGTGGTTCGTCGGGCTTTTCTTAAGGGTTAGGGTCGTAGGTAGGCACAGGACCGCTGAAAGTAAATTTTTTTTTGAGGACGCTTAAGTTCATCTGTCATTTAGTAATAGTCATTGGTCCAAGGCCGTCGAAATCACAATTACGTTGAACTGAAACATCATCACCCTTATAACACCCAACTTAAACGACCAATCCTGAGCATCTGTGTCGGTTGCATTAGTTCATTTTGTCTTTATACAAATGATCAATTTGAATAAATTACAATATTAATGATGATATTTATAATCATGGGATATGCTTATCCACAGACACGACCACAAGAACCTCAAGTTCCAGTTCCACCACAATCCCAGTCACAAGACGGAGTAAGCAGTAAGCGCAACTCGTCATCCTCGCACGTGTCGCAAGTGTCGTCGGGGTCGGGGTCTAACGCGGGGGCTGGGGTCTCATGTGACCCTGAATGGGCCCCACACGTGGACCTCGGCAAGCAGCTCGCTACACTGCACGCACTGCTTGTGGATAGCTTACCGAAACTACCGCCTAACAAGATACAAGTAAGAATTGTGCACTGTTTACGGTAATACTATCATAGATGGAAGGACACATAGCCTTACAGTTACCATGCTGGCCGTTCTGGTTATTATCTGGTTAGGAGTCTTTCTTCCTTGGTACAGCTGATTGATATAACATTTTAAATAGAAGTGTCTCCTCTGTTAACGCCTTTTTGAAAGCGATGTGATAGTAAACTCTTGTGTTATTATATATTTGTGAAAGGACATCCTATTCTCGTATAACGAGTCAACAATCTCATGTTGGTTCAATACCTTGTAAACGCCAGAAAAAAAATCTAAAATGTAGATCTGTTTCCAGTGAAAAATGAAGTATGTGCTTATATATTTTTGTTTGTTTTGTAGGAATTGGATCCATTGACAGACATACTGGACGAACTAAGCAAGAGACTGTTGAGCAACGACACGACATCACCAACGTTACCAATAACTGACAACATCTTTAGGTGAGTTCATAAATTGCACAAAACTATCTCCTAAACTGAATGTATACAAATAATTATATTCATTATGGTAAATAGTTACTACTAAATTTAACAAACAGTACTTATATCTAAATTTCTTAATATATTCTGCTTCAGGTTCAATGACCCAACGTGCAATACACCAACGAAAACTAGCAACGAGCCCGTGTCCAACGGTCAAATCAACAATAACTTCGCTCACAGTTCACCCATTATGAACAAAAATGGTATCCAATTCAACATTAGTCCATCAAAGTCAAACGCTGAAGAATCTAAGTATAAACCAGGCTACGCAGGGGTTACAAAATCTCCAAGCTTCAATATAAGGTCAGCAACTCTGCCAAGAAAAGGTTACGGATCAAATCCACCCAGCCAAGCTGTGAACCCTGACAGATACAGTTCGCAATATAATAATCAAGAACATTGTGTCAACCTGAAGGTTGTGCAAATAGGTTTCGGGGCAGACCAGTATTCTAAATCAATCAGCAACGGTATTGGTGAGAGCTTAGAGCGCAGATTTCAAGATAGGTACAAACCAAACAACTACAACCAACAACATTTCCATAATTCCAACTACAATAGCAATGAAAGATCTCCAAGCAACGATAGCATTAATCACAATTATTGCTCCAATGAAATGCAAAATATTATTAAAGAAACTGCTACTCTTGAGGAACTATCTGATCTCTTGAAATACGCTGATGATACCGGAGATATAAATGACGATAAACTGATCATGAATAAGAAAAACTTGTCTCAAACTATGTCCAATAACAACAATATCATAAATGGAAACAGAACTAATTACACGAATAATGGATCTAATGTTTCCATAAGTGGACTCTCTAATGTAGCAAGCTCTGGTTACCAAAGCATTGCTACATACAGCCAAAGTTCCAGTCCCATTGAAAATACAACACATCATCATCACCAACCTTACGAAAATGGCGGTCAACCGATGAGCCGGTACTCACAAATCAACTACCAAAAACAAAGAGACAAACAGTATTATGATAATAAAAATGAAAAATTCTATCCAAAGAGCCCAGTCCAACAAAAAATTGAATACGATATCCAGAAGTATGGAATACAGAACTTTACAACAGCCGATAATGTTCCTTCCAATGCGAATTCGAATTCTAAGGTAGCTCCACTAGTATTCACTAATCCAGTATACAACATGGAAGATAATCGTCAATCGCAAGAGAAAAAGAACAATGAGAACAGAAATTCAAATCGTTGTCCTTGTGGCTCATCCAGTTCATCGATCGATGAGGAGGGCTTGAGCACTGACAACGTAGAGACAAACTCTGAAGAAGGTTCTACTAACTTTAATGATGATAGTAGAAACTATGACCAACAGAATCGCAACAATACCCACCGAAAACTCACCAGAGATAACTGTAATTATGAAGAGGTATATCAAAGAAGCAATCATAGTCACTCACCTAGGATACGGGATGAAGAATCGTCTAGCAATTCGCCAAGTCTACGCAAGAACAATAGTAAAACGCGAATGCCTAGAACAAACCCTATGCTCTCTTATTCTACAAACCAGAACCAAATTAACTTTAAACACTTCGGTCAAAGAGGAGAATCTTTATATGAAAGCAAGCCACATCACATTTCGACAGATTCCGGGTACCCAATGAGTAGATCGGACTCGAACGTAGAGGAGGTAAACAAAGAAATGTACAGGCTACAGATATCACGAAGTCAAAAAGCTCTCTACAACATGGAGAATTCCAAGAATTCCCCGGAAAAGTACTCAATGGGAGAAAATACGATACCAGAGACGAATTATCCCCTGGATAGGACTTATTCCGCAGCAAAAATGTCTAGCAGTAGGTTAAACGAAGAATTAGAAAGGCACCAGGAATATTATGGTGTTCGGGGAGGACGAGAGTCTCCGTCTAGGGCGGTGTTCGGTCGCGAGTCAGCGTCGAGTGAGGCGAGCGAGCGTGTGCCGGCGCGGGGGGAGGTGGCACGGACGGAACTGTCACGAGGCGAGGCGGCGCGGGACAAACCGCAGCGGCGCCTGAGCCTGGAGTCTGCGCGCGACCTCACGGACAGCTCGGACGAGCTCGACGACACGCTCTACAGCACCACGGGACGACGACGCGCCAACAAACATCACAGGACCATTGAACAGGTACTTATTTATTGTTTTGAGACCACCTACTAACTAAATGCATATCAATCAACTAGCATATCGCAGTCCACTGCTGGACCTCCCAAAACATATATCTATTATTAAATTTATAAAAACAACCCTGATTTTAATACATTTTAGTTGTTATACTCTACCAAATTCAAGGTACATGAGTTTAATCTTACTTATTAAATTTTCAGTATGAACGTGAAATCGAAAGGCTAAAGCGATCTGTAGAGTTACTACGTGGCAGATTGGGACCATCGGAGCCAGGTCAAGACCCTACTGACGCTAAAATGAAGGCAATCATTTCTAGGTAAGTCATTAATGCTTTTTTATAATGTTTTATTACCTGCCATCCATGGCGATCGTGATATGTGGCTACCATGCACGAAGTCGCTAATTTGGAGGATAAGAAAGATAGAGCCCTCCTGAATTTTTTTCTGCAAGCCTCGATATTTTATATAAAAATCTCGGTGATGAATAAACTTAGATTTTAGATTTTATAATACATATATACTCGTAAGTATATATAAATCAGAGTAAAACACATACAGGAGACAAAGTGAGACCAGTTAGACTAATTGCATACAAACTAATTGTTCAGAAATCAATCAAACAAATAATTGTTTTCCAGGTTGTTCTGTGTCGAAGAAGAGCTTAGGAACGAGCAGCGCAAGATGGCGGCGGCACTATCTCACAAGCAGCGGGTCATTGAAGCGCAGGAACATCGCATCGCGGCGCTCGACGAGGCCAACACTCGTTTACTATCAGCTCTAGTACATCTGCAACAACGAGCGCCCGCCCCCACACCTCCTACGTCACATTCGCATCAAGAATTACAGATTTAACGGACTTATCGCATTTTACTCTAAGGGCCAGATTCAGAGACCGCACTTTGACTTTACTTTGAAGAAAAGTTCGACTTTGATACAAAAACGAGATATAAGGCCCAGATTCAGAGTCGTGACTTTACTTTCTTTCAAAAGTAATCTTCCCAAAGTAAACTTTTCATGCGAAAGATTACTTTAATGTTTTTCAAATTCAGAGATAAAAACTAGACTTTGCTAAAGTAAAGTCAAAGTGCGGTCTCTGAATCTGGCCCTAAGTGCCAACTAACACAACCGCCTTGAAGTTGCTGCAAATAACTGCGCAGCTGTCAGTTTTGAAACAAAATGGCGGGGAACGGATCTTTAAATTGTTCCTGCACATGCGCGAACTGCTCTGATAAGCTAACTTCAGGTCGGTCGAGTTATTTTGCGCGTACTGTATATAAATATTATAAACTGCTCACTGTGTGCGAAAGGTGAAATGGCAAGTAACTAATAGTAATGTAGATTTCTGTTTTCTCTTACTCACGAACTTATTGAATTATTTTCTTAGTACATTTTGCTACTCGTTTTTGATTCCAGCAGAATTTTATTATGTTATCCCCAAGTTACATTTTTCAAAATTAATTTAATAGCTAAAATTAATTGAATTTAACATATTTTAATCAGATACGCATATTGTAATTTGTAAAACTTCGGCTGCAAAATAGTTTTTCTCTTTTCATATAATCTAATAAAATAGTTGATCTCTGGGTTTTTTTCATGACAAATGGCATTTACGTTAATATATTTGAACTGAACGTTGACTCTGTCTCTGAATAACTGTGAAAAAATAAATTATTTATCAGATTTTACTAGTTAAATAACTACTATTTGTTTCACATTTTTATAGTTATAAAATATATCAAGATTATTTCGCACAAAATGTAGTATGTATGTATGATATTCTGTTCAATCTGTAACTTAAATTTTTCGAGTTCGGGATCAACCCTATACGATTACTAGATTATTTTAGATGATTTGCATACTAAATCTTAAAATAAGTGTTTATTGCATAACAACCCTTGTCTTGTACTGAGCTGACGGATTGGTACAGGATTTTATATAATTCCCCATATTGTTTTCTTAGAGATATTACTACTAAACTTTCATATCGTTATTAATTTTCATTATCTTGATATTATAACAGTTTTACTATTTTGTCGTTTCTAAATCAAAACCCCCTTTGTATACAGTTGACGACGTAATCGATATAGATTCCGAACTCACTATAAAATAATATGTGATGTTTTTCGTATTATTGTATCTACGTATTGTTTGATGTTGAAATAAAATGTTCAACTATGTAAATGTTTCCAGATGAAATTTTCCATTTTTAACTCATTATTAACGAGTGTATTTATTATTACTTAGGTATTAATAATTATTGTTTATTAATCATCCATGTATGCAATAACTGTTTTGCCATTTATCATTTTTGTTACATTGTTTCGTTAGTTTTTATTGAAGTATGCTTTAAATGAATTTATATTTGTATAAATATCAGTATTTTCACAATTCGATGGTACGTTTGCTTCACCTGTCGATGTTTGTTTCAGTAACAATGATACCAAAGACGATTGAATATCCCTTAGACTTAGTTGTAGTGGTCCAATTGAACCCGCTGCAATTACTGTCATAGTGTTGTATTTTAAATAAAATAAAACGTTATAGATTTTAATAATTATAATATAAGACTTGTATCATAATATTCTTAAAACTAAGTTAAGTAAAACGTGGTATAAAAATCAAAATTTATTTTTAATACCTTTGGAGTATTATAATGTGGGATATAAATAAATGAACTTTTAAGTATAAAGCCCTGTAACTTTATGGATCCAAATGAAATAAATAAATGTAGTTCTGTCCCACAAGTAATAAACATATTGAACAACATAGTTACAGAGGAAATGTAATTTATGCCATAACTACAAGTAAATATACCTGGAAGTGGATAGGTATCAACTTATCACATTAAATTATACAAAAACTGTGAACTTGACTTTTATTTATATACATTACATACTATAAGGCTCCTAATACAAAAGTACCTCGGGTTGATTCTGATTGTAATAGAACATCTACGCTACTTATGTCGTAAAGGAAAGCTAAAACCGTTAGCGTTCAATGTTTCTGCCATTAAAGTTTTTGGCATGATGAAGTTGTACAATATCCTTTGTTCATAAGAACAGATTCTCAAAAAGACATTGTCATATTTACCTTATTCATTTAATAAAAGTTAAGGTATTTACTTGAAAGGAGACATCTGTTGGTCATCGTTAAAAATACCTTCATTGCAAAATGAACAAAACGCAAAGTGACTACCACACGCAAAATGTAATAGCTAGTCTTCCTATGCACGTCCACAGCGGTTAAATGGGCTATTTCGTCCACTTTATCAAAATGTCCACTGTATCATAATGACCACATTATCAATTCGTCCACTATGACAAATTGACCACTCTCCTAGATTCTCGGGGAAATAACTGAATTAGCTTATGACGAAACAAAAAGCCCACATTATATATTTTTTTAAACAAATGAATATCGACAAAACAAAAGACTATCAGAGAGAGGACGAGATTTTCCTAAAGGAGAAATAAATATAAAGCAATTGCGATTTAGTGATTTTTATGAAAAGACAATTAAAAAATACTTTGTATAGGACCAACGCTATACTGTACTAATTAAGAATACACGTGCTTTCCTAATAAGATAAGACCCACTGCTGTTCACGAGGTTGTGGGTTCGAATCCTACGCATGGAAACAAAAGCTGAGTTTCGACCATTTGTCGAAATTTCCCACCATTCTAGCTCCACCCACAGGTATCAGAGGAATAAGAAAAGCAGATAGAATGTGACAGCCAACCTACGAAACTGTGTGACCGTTTTCACTCATGCGAAGCTTTTGTAGCGTCATCTACCGACTAACTCAAGCGAACACCTACACTGAATCGCGATATCAACATTCGCACAGCGATTCCGCATATATACAACGTCCAACGAACAACTGTGGGCCAGTTGGCCTGCCAGGCACGATCACCCTCGCCTGGTCGAAGGATCCTCCCTTTTCGTTGTGGAGGCGTGGTGCTGTTACGTCACCGCGACCTCCACACTTTGTAGCGGAGCTGCTGTTGCAAAGTAGCTGCGCGAGGACGGTACTCAACAATTAATTCATCTTTTTCCTTGAGTTCTTTTTCGCACATGGCGAGATAAATAATAACATATGGCTTCCACGATGCCATGACTAAATAAATCTACTACTAGCTTGGTAAAACATTTAAAACCTTTTTAAAAAAATCAGACAAGACCGTTTTTAAAATTACCATTCTGATACAATGGTCATTTAGACGGAGTGGACAATTTGATGCAGTGGTCATTTTGGCTGAGTGGACATTATGATACAGTGGATATTTTGATAGAGTGGACGAAATGGCCCAAAAGGAATGCAATGCGGCTAGGCGTTCTGGTAGACCGTAGGGAATATGGCTTAGTTGCGCTTAACATAGGGCATGATTCCTAGTATGGGAGTTGTCTCTAAAAGCTATGAAATAAATAGTATCAAGTACAAGTATGTATACTATAAAATACAAAGAAAACCAGAATATATGTACGTACTGCAGATCTATTTAATTTACTAATGAGACATTACATTTAAAACAATTACGTGGTTAATTATTAACATCTTCAGCACCGTCTGGAGGGCAAATAACACGTTTATTCATTATGGCATTTTTCCTTTCGTTAACTTCTCCTCTATTGTATGGTTGCATGACTTGCACATCTTCTAGCTTTCCAAACAAATAAGAGAAATATATAGCTCTAAACTGTTTATCTGGTAACTCTGCTTGAAACATAGAACGCCATAATAAGTTTGAAAGAAATGCATGAGATCTGTACATTGATATTCTGTAATTTAGGACATATTTGTTAAATTTGTCATTTAGTCTCTTTTTATGCAACCAATTTGTGAAACCAACGTAGTCTGGATCTTTTGGAGCAATAACATGACCATAACCTTTTGACGCAAGCGTGGTAAAGTATTGCCAACATACATTGCTTCTGTATAATAATTTTGCTTTGTGGCGCTTACTCAGAGGACCATACATTCGTTTTCTCATCCATTCGATGAGCTCTGGAACTAAGTGTAGATCGGGTAACCTCGCTGCTATGTTCTGCCGTCTCATGTATCTCAGGGCACATCTTAAGTAATCTGACGGTGAAGGTTTATCACCTAAACATGTTTTAGATGATCTTTTTTTCTTTTTCTTTTTATCTTTTACTACCATTGTACCATCGTCAACATGTAATATGCTGTCTGTATCCCAAATTCTTTTAAAATCTCTTTCGACGTGGAGTTGTTTCTCATCCAAGTCAAATATTGTATGGTAGTTAAATTTCATTGGGGAATTTCGAGTGGGTCTTATAAAATAAGGTAACTCGTCTGAAGGAAATGACCCTTCATTTCCATAATCGAAATGATGGTCACAATAACATTTAGTATTTTTAAGATATTTCATTACAGAATCATGCCATTCCTTTTGACAGTCACAATGACCAAGTTTTGATGGCGGTGGAAACCCTCGATAGCCACAATGATGAACAATACATTGACCATTTTTGTAATAAAAACCACCATGGATAAGGTCTCCTTCCGCTGGTAATATGGCGACATTACCTAAGATAAATATTGACTTGCCGTTACTCTGGTACACTCCATTTATGGTATATTGCGAATTTGCTAAACCTGTTGAAGGTGGCACGGGCTTTCTTCTACGACCTCCTTTTTTACTGAAATTTATTCCTATACCATATACCTTTTTACCCGCTACAGGCACTTTTGACGAACGTCCTTTTCGACGAGTGACGGGTTTTTTAGGAAGCACTATTTCAGAAGGTTTATATGGTTCTAATACATTAACTCCTGCTAACTCATCACAAACACTTCGAGGGATCCTTTTTTTGGGTGGCGGCGGTGGTGGTGGAGGCGGCGGAGGTTTTTGCATAACTGGTTCTTCTTCGTAAGGTTCATTGAGGTCGTCTAAGTTGGGTAAAGGAGGAGGAGGCGGTCGCTTGTACACAGGTTTCTGCCAATAAGTTGCAGTTAAGTTTTCTAAATACGGAGATTTTAATTTTTTTTCAGGTTTTGGCTTAGGCTTTGGTTTTGGCTTTTCTGGTATTGTATCTGGGCGAAATTTTTCCCGTAGTAAATGTATCAAATTTTCCATACCTAGATAGAGAATGGCGGATAACATAAGCCTGGCATTTAGAGTGTATGACATACGTTTTCCTTCAATCGGGTACCCATAAGTTTGATAGTATAATTGTGAAAGCATTTCTTTAGAATCATCACGACCTAGATAAATACAAGACATGAGCAATGAACGATTTGGGCGCGGGTAGAGGCCCAGCTCTTTCATAATTCGAGGAGTCTTCAATGGTCTACCTGAAAGGAGATCTTGGTAAATAGCACTGTCTAGATCATCTAGCGCCGCTCGCTGGCCGACACTAAGCGCTTGATACCAACGAGGCCCACATGCGTCTCTCATACTATTGAATAATTTTTTATCTCTCTTTTTGCGATGAGCCCTGAGTTCATTCATAAATATTGTTCTTTGAAGGGTCTTCTGTGAATATAATATTTGTATACGGCGATTTTCACGTTCACCATGGCTGATGTCAGTCGTTTTCTTTTCTTCCCCCATTGTTAAAATTACAATACTTTTAATAAAATACTCCAAATCTTGCCTGATAAAAATAACTTTAATTTTACCGTAATTATACAGCAATTTAGAAAAAAAATATAACTCGCTAAATATTAAGAGCGATTACGTTGACATAACGTCTCAATTTAATATTTTTACAGGTATGTAATGTCAAAGCTTTTTTGTCATTTGTACCATAATATAGCCAGTTATAAATTTAAAATAAGTAGGACTATTCACCAATTACCAACTTTCGCTCTTAGCCGATCTTGGTCTTTTTTCTGTATTTGATTATGGTTTTTTTCAATTATTATTTTTGTAAAAATATTCATGAAAAAAAGGAGTACTGCATTGCATTGTAATGAAAGTACATGGCTATTATCAGTCTGCCGAGCCTTGCATTCTTGTTGAAGAAGTTATTAGTAGTCATTTAAATATTACATTCTAATAATGCTACGTTACTTTATACTATTGTAAAAATTGTAATAAAGATACAAAATCATCATTATATTCATCATCATATCAGCCAACAGACGTCCATTTTCCCACTGAACATAGGTCTACTCCTAATATTTCCATTCTTACAAAATATAACTAGTCCTTCACTCTTTAGTTGAGTACAGCGCCATCTGTTATCGAGTAGTTAACAACACCCTTATAGATTTAAGGGACTTTCTACGTAAAATAATATGCTAAATAAATACCACAAAATACATATGCAATGACAAGTAACGGTTTTTTTCTAAACAACAAGAAGGTAATGTATTTATATATACAGTAACATAGGTGGATACTAAGTCTGAATTCGGCCAGGGACCGGGGTCGAGCGTGACGCGCGACCGACGCGCAACGTGGCACGATCAGCTGTGTAAAACTCGGCCGGTCGTAGACCCGCACCCCAGGGTTAACGCCCCTATGTCATCCATCACCTGAATAATTCTTCACCTCATTCATACGCACTGGCGAATTCATCTCAATATTTATGTTTTATACGTTGTTCCGGAAACTATCAATCAATACTCTACATTAGTCACACGATGTGGTAGGTATCAATGGACTGCTCGAGACAAATACTATTTACGGCAAACTGTGTAAAATAATAACTAAGCACTCGGCGTTTCGGCTTTATATGTCTTGTGCTATTGCTGCTGTCGTTCCATAGCCCAAAACCTTCTAGTCTGTACCCTTACTGCCTCCAACTTGACCATTAGGTGCAGTGGTGTTAGATTTAGTAGGACCTTGATTGCAACGGTTGGGGTGGTTCAGAGAGTTACAACTCCATCTCATTCCTAGTGTCTACTTAACGAGACAAAAGCTCTGTTGGCCCGTTGGCTAAGGAGTCAGAGACCCTTACGCAGAAAAAGACGCACTTATCCCTGCATCGCGGTTTAATTTATTCATGATTTTTGGTTTATTTCACTAATTTTTCTTTCACATGATATGTATCTAATACAGTAGAACCTCGATAAGTAAAAGTCCAAGGGAAACACAAAATATTTTGAGTTATCGAGGTTTTAAGTTATCGAGTTTTTAGTTACCAAGGGTTTAGGTTAATATGTATAGAGGTAGGTATGTACATGTGTATGTATGACCCCTTGTTCCTATTTTCCGTCACTGCAAAGCTTTAAATAATTTCGAAGAAGCAAACAATAGGTGACATATGTATTGTTTAAGTTAACAATTTATTTATGTAGTGAACACGTGCAAGCCATAAATACCGAAAACGTTTGTTTTGCACAATGATCAAAAACTAAATGATTTAAGTAAGCCTTTGTCTTAAAGCTAACCTCCGCCGCAAAGCTTTAAAGAATTTTGAAGAAGCAAACAATAGGTGACATATGTATTGTTTACGTTATCAATTTAATTATGTAGTGAACATGTGCAAGCCATAAATACCGAAAACTTTTGTTTTGCACACTCATTCAAAATGACTTATTGATAAACAATTTTATGTTATAGAGGTTGTGGAAACATTTCTTTTAGTTACTGAAGGCCAATACAGAGATTACTTATTTGACTTATCGAGGTTGCGAATTTTGAGTTATAGAGGTTTTGGGCTCTGAAGGGAAGGGAACATACTATTTTTTTAAGTTATAGAGGTTTTTGAGTTACCGAGGTTTGAGTTATCGAGGTTCTACTGTAGTATTTTAATATTTTGTCTTCTTAGAAATAAGTAAGCATAAACGAAGACGAGATGTAAGTATATTTTTGTTTTTTATAACTTTAATCTAGATGTCTGTTTAATGATAACATCTGCTCACATCAACAATACCAGAGCCTTGGAATATTCTGAGTCCCATCATCACATCAATACTTACGGACACGTATAATACGGTGCATTAATGCTAATGATACGATTGACCTGCTATTAAATAATGTATGATTCACGGTAGGTACATAGGGGCCGGACTTCTGGCGATGACACAGCAATGCTTAGGAAAGAATTCACATTCTTTCATTTATTATGATTCATTGATTTAATTATAACACGTATATTATGTTAACTTGGAGGTGTAATAGTTTATTTCTATTGTAGGGTTTAGTCCTATTTTTGTGAATGTAGTGACAACTTCATATGTAACGCGCTGTTTTTGAGTTTCTGCAGGCATCATTTTTAGCCTTTTTTGGTTTTAAGAGGGAAAATACTTTTAAAATACACAATAGACAACATTTCAAAACATTGAAGGTTGTAAATTTAAAAACACCTACCGTTTGGTTATAACAAATATTGTTTATTATTACATATATTTTTTCACATTGCCTAATTTCCGTGAAATTAAATAATAAAGTAACTCCTGGTGTATTTTGTACAGTAGGAAGTCTAACATTCATTATATTTTCATATCTTCTAGAATATATCTTTAGTTTCTATTAGATATATAACAAGTACTAGTAAACTAACATAACTAATGTTACTCGTAGTTGTCGTGTCTGTGTGCATGAACCGGCGTTCACTTTCCACGTGTCAGGAAGTATCCGCAGCCACTTTCACTCCATTCAAGATCATAACCGCCTCGCTCTGTCTAACGTACTACCAAACCGTTATTCTAAACAATAACTACCTATTGTCTGCGATGCAATTTATAATTTTACTCAGCAGGCCAATTCTCGTAAATGTATTTATTATAATTACATTTTGGTTAACTCCAAGTAATAGCTCCACAGATTATAATCAGCGTTTGGCGCTGTCTCATTGGTTAATAAATTGTTAAATTTGACATAAGTGACATTTAAAGTTGACTAACTGAGAATGAGTTGAGATTTTAAACTAATATAATAATGAGAATTACCCTACTGATTGTTTATTGGCAAAGATAACGCGAAGTCTGACTTGTACTCTAAAATTACTTTTCCATTTCCGTTGAACTTTAATAGCTTCAATAGAGAACTGTAAGAAAGTTTGTTGTTTATTTTTAAATCATAGTGGTACCTTAAGAGATGTGTATTAATTTCAGGCGTTATTTCTCATGCAAGTTCATTGACCGTGCTCTTATCTCAGGCGCATGTGTGTATCCACGTGTGTGCGTGAGTACTGCGCTTGCGTCGTACTCTACGTATTGTAAGCCGTGCATTATTATGCAATACTTATGTGGCAGTTAACTCGTATTATCAGAAGGAGCATCAAAATTTATATTTAGCATAAAGTTTGTTTATTATTATACTAATGTGGTGCGATGCGCGTGCTTGCCGTGTTCAAGTGACGTGTAATTTTTGTGACAACTCATTTGTCTTGGGAGTGTGATAGTCTTTTTGGAAAATAAAGAGTTCAATAAATTCTAGTTTAATTGTTTATCATCCGTACATTCTTAGAACGGTATAGCAAACTTCATCGGTACAGCTATCGATACCAGAGGCTTTCTATGCTAACGCTACATCTAATCCAAAACTAAGCACTATTATTAGGCATGATGCATTGGTATTGCCCGTTTTCTACTAAAATTAGAAAAATGTAACTCAAAAAGAAGAAAAATAGAGGAAATCCACGAATAAACGTTAATACCTATGCGTTAGGAGAAGATGTTGGTGATACGGAAACACACAAACAAGTAAGGAGGAAACCATAGTACAACAGACTGGATTTTATTTTAATTTCAAATCCTTGATCTCATTAAAATAAATTTAAAAAGTAAATTAAAAAATATTTTTACAATAAATTACTTACATAAAACTAGTAGGTATATGAAAATGTATATTTTGTATTAAATCTTTTTTTAAACTGTTACGGCACACAACGATTTAGTTAATACACTCGGTGTATTGTATCTTGAATCGAACTAAAAACGCATTTTCAACACCGAAAATGCCCTTTAAAAATGGTATAATAAATATGTGATCTTTTAAACATGTAACTTCAAGAGAGTATCTATCAAACATCACTTCGTGAACAGGTGCTATTCTTCAATTAAACTTACGAGTGTCTAACACGTAAAATGGGAAAGAAAAAACACGACGACAAGACTGTATCCTTTGACAAATAGTCCCTGAAGGGAGGAGGGCGATGCCCAAATATTGGGTGAACAACCTCTTAATGCTTTGAGGAGACATTTTATTTTTACCATGCAACGTATCTACGACTCTGGACTTTCGTAGATTGAGCACATTGAACAAGTTGAATTAGAGCTTTTAATAGATACAGAATGCCGTCCAACTTTCAAAGTCATGTCTACATTTACCTACGCTTGTTGTAGGAAGCGCGTCATTCTCCACGACAAATGACACACTCGTTTAAGTTCATCGGCTGCCATCCTCTATGAACGAAAATACAATCGTTATCAACGTCTAATTATAGAGACTCTACCGCTTGTACGAGTCAAGGGTACGTTAACTTCTCCAAGTTCAAAGGTCACCGAGGTCAGGGCTGGAACAAAACATTTGCCACTAACTTCAAAACAATTCGTCAACATCAAATATTAAACTTTCTTTTGTCTGTTACTGTGTAGAAAAATAAACACCTGTTCATTAATGCTTTATAAAATTGCTCGGATTAAGTACGTCTAAAATCCACCGCTTTAAGCAGATACATACGACATTTCTCCAAAATCAGCAGAAAATGTATTTGTGTATCCACCAATTTTACAGTTTCCACAATAAAATTCATCATACTCTGATTATGTATGTATCATAAAATGGTGACATTTCGACAATGGTTTTCCGGTAGTGGTATCTGAGTGTGGTTTGTGTATCTATACATACGCGAGTATAAACTATACGCGTAATGTGAGAGTGTGCGTGCAGGATCACGTTACAGCTGAAACTTGGGGGCGCCTGCCGAAAAGTGCGGTCGTCGACCCGGTCAGGAGCTCGGCCGTAGAGCGCGACCGAATATTCTTGGTATTATGTCTAAAATTATGTTTACGTTTATTTTAAGAATAATATAGAAAATATAGTTGACGATTTCATTTAGTCATATAATTTGTTAAATAAGCTCTTAAATTAAATAATAAAAACACTAATCAAACTTTGTCAAATTAAAGTATGAGTTAGGGTGTTGTATCTGCCTTTGAACCTTCTTTTGTTTTAAAAGTTAAGATCAAAAAAAGATCTCTATACTTATCATAAAAAGCTATAAAAATATATCATCGACAGATGACATAAACAAGAAGTACATAGAGAAAAAAAACCATGTCAAACAATCGAGGAACAAATAATCAGAAAATAACTTAATATTACCTTGCATTTAAATCGTGATTTAGTTGGATAAAGTATTATAATAATATAAATTAGATATTTTCCACCATTTCCTTCAACATTTAGTATATTTTTATACATTACATGTCTGATCTACAACCGTTGTTCTTCCATTCCTGTGCAAAACAATATTTTAGAAACAATAAAACGATGTAAAACAAAAAAATAAAGTCATTTTATTTTGAACTATAATGATGTACGTATGATCTATGCATATGGGATAATATATGATCGACTAAAATATAAAATGCCACCTTTTCTTTACGTAATAATTGCCGAAAGAAAACGAACACTCAAAACAAACCCTTTACCAATCCGCTATCTCTATTGTATACAAAACAAAGAAAAAACAATAAAAATAAACCACATTTTATTACACAATTCATCACAATAAACAACTGTAATTAAAATTCATTACACTACAATAACGTCAATTAAAAAATAAAATATAATGTAAAGTATCAAGAAGTCACACGCAGTATACACTTCGGTGATATATTTGGTGACATTGAACCGAGTCCATTGCCAACGACCTCGCTCCTCGGGGAAGTGAGGTTTGCGTAATCGCTCCTGCCTACAGACCCCGACATAACAAACACGCACACAGACGCGGTATCACGCACACTTGGAAACACAAGAGACCTGGAAAAGAACACTGATAAAGTAATATTTGATTTGATGTTTGTGTAGAACAAGACAGTTGGTTGATTAGATGTATGAACGATATACCTACTGTTGTTGAACTTTTCTATTATTATTTTGAGGTATTGTTGTTTAACTATTTATATTATTATTTTGAGTTTTTTATGAATTCTTATTATTGGTACCTTATTTTTGTGGTAACTAATAATTAATATTTTAATTATCTCTTCATATTGTTAGTTTTATAAATGTCTTATTCATTATAAATTATATCTGTCTCTACGAGTCTAGTCTTTCTTTAATACTTTTTTTAAAGTAATTTCTGGAATAGGTTGCTTTTTGATGTTTAATTTATAGAAAAATGCTTAACTAATAATTTCAATTACTGATATCTACTATATAAAAATAAGTCGGGTTTTGCTTCCTGACGCTATAACTCCAGAACGCACCAACCGATTTCCTCGGTTTTGCATTCGTTGGAAAGGTTTTGGGCTCCGTGAGGTTTATAGCAAAGAAAATTCAGGAAAATTTTCAACGGAAAAGCGGAAAAATAATGCCCGTGCGAAGCCGGGACAGACCGCTAGTTATACATAAACTTTATTTTGGTTTTAATCTACTATGTTTATATTTTTTCTGTTTATCATTACACAAATTCTGCTTTGTTTTGAATTATCTGGTGCAATGTGGATAAATGAAAAACTGCGTAGCACACCAGCTGATTACGACACCCTTGGGGTGAAATAGGATACATAGAATTCTTAGTCCATTATCCCACGGATTCATTATTCTTACGAATTCTTATTTATTTTAATGTGTTCTTAATTAAACGACTTTTTAGCTTTACAATGGGCTTTCCTAAATCTATTTTGAAACTACAAAATCATTTTCATGATGTTATACTATTTATAACTACAATAGTAATCGTTTATATACTTCAGTGAATTTTATTCATAGTCTATTTTATTGCCACGAAAATGCTTTTAAGAGGTACTATAGGCAACAATAAACTACATTAAATGTTTATAGTTCATAGCTAAGAATATAAATTATACATAAGTCTATTATTATTACATTTGAAGATTATATTTTCAGCTTTTGTGATCGAAAGACCTATTAGATGAGTTAAGCAGATATATTATGAGTCACTAGTTGGTGCCCGTGGATTTCTTTGCGTATTACGGATAATTCATATCATTATGTTTATAATGATAACTTATGCGTTATTTTTATGTAATACTATGTATATTTATATGTATATTTTTATATAAGCTATGTTATAGTAAAGTTTTATCAAATATAGTTGAATGATTATATTTATTATTATTCTCTTTATTTACATTTTTCACATTAATTTACATTTTTAAATATAAATATAAAATTTAAAAATATAAAAAAAGAAAGAATATCTTATTATTATTATATTTATAGTTTTTAATAGTAAAGTTTCAATATATTTAGTCGTTCTTATGTGGAAAAGTAACAAACATCATACAACATTTTCGCCTTTTATAATAGGACAAGAAATGTACTTTAAACTTTTTTTTTTGTTATGAAAGCGTGAGACAATGTCTGAAAATGATATTATATCATGGTCATAATAACTCTAAATATATCTGCTTCATTTGAAGAGCTGAATGAACCGGTAGTTATCGCGTGGGTGAAAATATACTTTATTTAGAAAATGTCTATTTATTGAGATGGTAAAGGACGATGACACCCTTATTCTAGATTTATTGATTATCGAAAATTAGACTGTAAGAAATACTTGTTAAGTAGCTGTATTAAGAAACTGCAGACAAATGATTCTGATTTATATGCCTATACCATAAATGGTTTCCAATATTTAATCGTTTTTTACTCAAAACTATTGATTATTGTATCAATCAATCAACTAGCCTATTGCAGTCCACTGCTGGTCATAGGCCACTCCCAACACGCGCCACAGAACTCGGTCCTGCGCCTTCCGCATCCAGTCCGACCCAGGGACCTTTATGAGGTTGTCCGTCCACCTAGCTTGGGGACTATTATATAGTAAATATTATTGTATAATAAATGAAGAATCTGAAATAAATAATTCAAATAATATTGAGGTGTGAACAGATCACTTTATGCATATTATAGTAGTTAACCTACTGCATACTATATTTTACTGATGAGATTTTTTTTACCTCTACCATGAGCAGTCCACTGATGGACACAGACTTTCCAAGTTCCTTCCGCCATTCCTTCGTAGGATCGTTTTCTACGTAGTTTCTTTTCTTTCAGTAATTACAACATCAAGACGAGACAGGCTGACAATATTGCGTATTCTTGATATGTCACCAAGTCGACCAAAGTAATGTGTGACAGTAAATTCGTTTAAGAACGGAGCTGAAATGTATGTAGCATATCTCACTCAAGCATGTCTTTGGTTCATGTGAATAATGTTGGCGTGTCTGCCATTTTAGTGTATCTGCTTGATTGAGGAAAAAATAATTAAAGAAGGAAAATAAATATCTAAGAATCAAATTTTTCAAAAATCTAATTCGTTTTTTAATCTTAATAACACATTTTAACCTAAAACAATTGTATAATCACGTTAAACATTCTATTTATAATAATGATGTTTAAAAAACGGTCATACACACATTAAATAATTAAACGTTGTTAGAGATCAATGTCCTTCCTTATTTGATAAGTAAATCTCAGTTCCAGTATCTAATTAACGAGCGGTTCTATATGACGTCTCAATCTAACCTTAGACAAACTTAATTTGCGGATTAGAGGTCAATGAATTTAGGACAACCGGCAACATCACTCTCCTTGTTCAGGTTAACACTAACTAGTTTAACTCTAGCAAACACAGTTTATAGAGGACTAGATACCTCTCAGTACTGTACTATGTGTGTTGTGTTCACATGCAAACAGTTGGCTCAAGGTCTATGAGGGCACGCCGTTGTGTTGCCCCCGCGAGGTACGCGCGCCTAGGCCGCGACCACTTTCACTCTCTACAGAGACCATCGGAGATCATTATAGAACTGCATACATTCACTTAACTACTTCAAATCACGTGTGAAACTTGACACGCCGAGTTCCATGCATTTATTTAAATAATGTCATCGATCGTCTACAACTGCATTTTTCATAAATATCCTAGTATCCTATTACTTGTTCGAGGGAGGTCCGAAAGATAACGCTGTTTACATAATATAAGTATAACAATATTATATTGCAAAAGGCAAAGTCAATGATTTTCTCAATAATAGAAAAACAAACAAACCAGTGTCAACGACCCTCCATTGTAGGTAAGATTTGGTCAGATGTACAAAATATACGTAATATTTATATATTATTATGAATGTTTGCACTTAGTGAATATTAATCTTAATTTCATAACGTAATGAGACGAAATTACAGGGTTGAGAGGTGGTTGTAGACGATGCAGACGATATTGCATAAACCTGTTGAGACAATGAAGCACAAAGACAGCGATGTTCGCACAACATGTGAGTGAGCGGGGGTCGTGTGTTGCGGGTCTGATTCCCGGCGGAAGGGTCCCGGAGGAGCGCTCCAGGCGGGGTGGTGCGGCAGTGTGCCGGTCAGTCACCGCTCTGCCGGCGCGCCGCGCGCTCGCTGCTGTTGTCTTGCGCCTCACGCCGCGCTGCTATTGTTCCGACACCTCTATGTTTATGTGCTGCCCTGGTACGCATGCCACGTCTAGTATGAACTTGTGACGTGATCTCTCTGTTTCAGACTAGTGCCTCTATCTTTCAGTGGATTGTGACCGTTTATGTGTAAGATAGTGGAAAGGGACTTACTGTTGAGGATTCTTGTTAATACGGATCTTATTGGGAATGCTGCAGAGGACTCTACCGCACTAAAATATACAGGTCCTTTTATCATTTTATTTAACCAAAATAAAAACATTTCACAACTTATTTCCATTACTTTATTATTATAAATGCATTCAATTTGTAACTTTTCTAAGAATATAAAATAAACTTTTAATTATAAGTAAGAACTAAGCTAGGTTGAAGCCCCATATTGAACTGAAGACGTAAAAATTCTGAAAGGTTTTCATATTGTTCGAGTCAACGTTTTAATAAGTTTTGCAACATTTTTCTTGTGACGATATTTTCACTTCTGCGGATGTTCTTGCGAAATGCTATGTTGTTTAATTATATTAGGAATGGACAGGAAAATATATTTGTTTATTCTTACGTAATGGTATACCAAAATGAATTAGTATCAGTATATTTTCATATAAATATGGATTTAAATACATTTAGTGCTATTTTGAGAACTGAGACAGTTTTTTGAATACTTCACTTTTAATTAACGTAAAAAGTATTCATGTATTGAATTTAATTTTGAACTAACTTACATGTACCTATATAAAAATCCAATAGCCGTGCGTGTAAATGGGTAACATTTTTCACTTTATAAAGGTGGAAATGTTTTCGTTGCTATTTTTAAACGAGTGTTCCCGATAATTAATGTTTGGACAAAATAAAAAAAGAAAAAAATGCTGTGAACAGATTTTGTTTGAAAAAAATCGCCCGCAGGTTATTTTGTATACCTTTGAAAAATAATAGGTATTATTAATATTTGGAAGGAATGAAATTATCAATTAAATAAATATTATATAAAAAAAAAAAAAAAAAAATTATTATTAAATATTATTATTAATTAAATTATCTTCGAGGCCGAATCTGTTTGCCAGGATCGTGACAAGTGGCGTTCTGTCGTCTCTGCCTACCCCGGCCGGGATAAGGCGTGAGTTTATGTATGTATGTATTAATATTTGGTTATTATACGTTGTTCGTTGTGGTTATTCATTAGATTAATTTAGGTGAAAATTAAGTTTTCTTTTAGTAAAGAACTTCTTATTGATCGATCAATTAGTGGATAAGGTTTTAACCGGAACTTAATTTACAGATAAATTCTAACGATTTTATAGAATTCAAATGTGATGTAAAATTCAAGTAGTGTGCTTAATATTTTTTAAGCTTCTTTGATCACTAAAAATCATAACAACAGCTTATTAATGTCCGGTCAGGTCTCCTCCAGAGACGGAAGGATGTGACGGCTTGCATAAAGGCATGTACCAAAACCCTATACCAAGCCCACTGCGTTTTATGACAAGTTTACTTTTCTTTGTAGAAAGAATAGTTGCGAAAAGAATTTTCTTTACTTTTCACTTTTCTTTTTTTATTTAAATTACCAAAACATAATAGAAAAACGCGTTTAATGAAAAGTGCATTCAGGACATTCACATTGCTATTGTTATAACAAAAGTATTGGTTTTCATAGAGATGAAATGCGACAAATGAACCATATTTCCTGCGTGTGAGATTTCTAAAGATTATTACGATATTTAAAGCCTTTCGTTATGACATTATACAACTTATTTTTTTATATATAAATTTGTTTTTTTTGTCCTTGGAACCAAAAGACATACAATGATTTTTATACTTCTTGGTATAGTACTAAGCCTTTGGAACGGCTATTGTGGACTAATGCTATATTAATTTTGACTCCTTGATAATCAATTAACGTTATAAATAAAAGAATTCATTCCTTGGCATTTATAAATCAATGTTCCTTGGCACATTATCGCAATCTTATTAGGTAATGCCTGGACAGTTTCGTGGACCTAGTGATTAGATTATGCGGCTGATGACTGTGGTAGGTTCAAATCCAGTGTTTAAGTAAATGATTTTCTTTTATCGACACGCCTATTAATAAGTTTTGTGTATACTGAATAAGAAAATTAATAAAAGTTTTTCACCAACAGTCGTAAGCTCATCGGTACAACACTACGTACCTGCAGAAATGCGAGAAAAAGGCTGAACGGATATACGGCCTACAAATAAAAATGTAAGTACTAGCTGTAATTTTTTATTGGCAACCCTTTTACACTTGGGTCGGTCTACTCGAATTCTTTCACATAATACATAGTGTTATGTATCGTGTATGAAAAGATTTTCCCCATTTTAATAGGTTAGACAATTTTGCACGGCAGTTTTATTTTCCCTGCTTGTGCCATAAAATATTTACGGAAGTATTAAATTGATTCATATGTATTCATCGGGTTTAATGTTTCTTATTTATTTATTTATATCAATTTTTACGATCTTTTTCAATGACTCTGTTTAGTAGATAAATTAAATATTCAACTTTTGTCGTAAAAATTGAAATGTTTAGTAGCGTATCGTATTTTGTGTGTGTGTGTTATGTAAAAATTGTAGTACAATATTCTAGATTGATTGATATTATCAGTTTACTTTTGTATACTTCTTCCAAAAAACTATTTTTATTTTCAAGAAAAGACTTTTATTTATTGAAATTAGTCCTTGGTAACTGAATATCAAAGACCTTTCATCTCGCATGTTCTCAAGTTCAAGTGATATAATATACTTGAAAACGAATTACGACTAAACAACTTTACTCAGTCAGGTCACGCATGCCATAGGACATGCGAATTGATGCGCAAAATATTTTAAAAGCGCGGCGGGCATGCGCAGGAATAAAATGAACTTAAGTTTACATGTCAAAATTAAATTATTTATAGCACCCCATCTCACGTTCAATTAGTCACAAATTAATTACGGCTTATTTGGTTTATTTTTATCTTCGTTCTTCCTATAGGAATTTACTACACGAACGTAATATGACTAAAGATATACTGCCTTAATGGCAAAGCTGTCTTGTTTGCGGCAGCTGTGCATGAGGTCGAAGGTTCGAATCCCACGCAAAATATTTTTTGTCCGATCCACAAATTATTATCCTGAGTCTGGATGTTCTATTGCTAAGCCAAATAATCACTTAGCCAGTGTAACTATTACCAATAATATTTATAATAATTAAAGCTGATAGTTTAAAAGTTATAAATAAGCACAATCCTATATCAATAGGAACATATATCATTTCCTATTATTATGCATGTATTCCTATTCTTAGATACTACATGTCGTACAGTAGATACTGTATGTTTCCATGCTTACTGAAACACCCGTGGGATATGAATATATGCAGATGAAGGCGTGAGAAGTTGCCGCTGAATCTATAACACAACATGTGTTCATAAACATAACTATGTACTATAGAGGCTGTGTCTGGCGAATATTATTCACTATTGGACGTATCGATTGATAAATTCTGTTTGATTAAGTTAACTGCTAAGAGGTCTCCAGTGCGTTTTCTGATTAACGCAAATCTTTGTACATATGTTTAATATTAGCCAAATTATATCCTGGTGGACATAGTTCTTCTTTCAGTGTCTCTACTGTTCGGGATCCGGCATCCCTTGATCCCTTTGATCCACCTTTCCACCTTATCAGAGTACCCAGAAGTAAATAAGCTAATATGTAGGTAGTTATAAAAAAATAAGATAGGAGAATATTACTAAAATGATGAGTAAATACCATCATGCTCTAGGTGTAGAATAAACTAGCGCATCATTTCCCGTAGTTGCCTTAAAAGGCTATGAACATTTGCATCCGCCTGAGCTTAGATCTTATCTGAATATAACTCAGCTATATGTGTACGTTATACTCGTATTTAAGAAGTTTTTGCTACCGTAAAATATTCGATTTCTTAATCTTTTCATAGAGACTTCTATTGCTCCCGTTTATTCAAAACTAGCATTTGACCGCGACTTCGCTCGCGTGAAATTCGGAGTAGCACTGTACCCCTTTCCTGAACACGTAAAAAAAATCACGTCAATTCGTTGCTCCGTTTTGCCGTGAAAGAAAGACAAACAGGCACACTTTCCCATTTATAATATTAGTATGGATTATACTGTTACAGTCATTGTGGTGAAAGGACTTCGTATACACTTTCATCTTTTGTCAAGTCACCTTGCCCTCTTATAACTAAAGTCATGAATCTTATAATTTCATTAAAACATACATGCATGTGTCTAGAAAGCACAACCTGTCTTAATAAGAGAGATATTAACAAACCGGAAGTGCACGAAAGTAACTGGTTCAAACAAAATACTAACTTAAACTTTACTATAAATATAAATAAGAATAAGGTGTAATAACTTAGATTGGAAATACCTACTTACTTCTAGTTTATTTACGACTAAGTTGCTGATACCGATTTCCCTTTCAAGTTTTCAAAGAGTTGCGAACAATGTTGATCTGTTTCACCGTGCCAAATGCATGTCCAGCCATAACATAGAGAAGTTAGAGGCTACAATAATGAACTACATAATAAGCTTTCTATCCACTGGATGCATTAATAATGTCGTTTCTCTCAGCCTGATCCAAGAATAACAACGCATTGAACTATTTCCCTTTCGCGCTCGACACCGTGGAAACACGAACACTATATAAAAACGTGTTATGTTCACTGCACACACTCAATTTTAGATATTAGTTGAAACTATGAATGTGTTCTAAACAAAATTATTCTGCGAAACTATTACCGGCCTGTACATACTCGAACACAACGCATTCTACGCGTGACGTCCTAGGGATATTAGGTCTAATAACTATTGTGTTAGGATGTATAATGGCATATGGTTAGGTGGTGCATTGTTGCAGGAATAATGCACTGGCGGCAGTAGTTTACGAGGTCTTTCACCGGCCACATTATATAGGTCAGTTAGATTAGCAACGCTCCCCGCGCTTCTAACTACATGCAAATGGTCACTTGCTAATGTTGACTTATACTTTACTTACACACACATACAAAAAAATAAACTTTGTGATAAGAATGTTTACGTCTTGTTTTGATTAAATTTATAATTTACTTGGATACAACGTTTTGTTTAGGTATTGTGTATTAATGGGGTCAGCTTTCTATTTCTATTCATAAGAGCTCACGACGAACACTAATAAACTATTCCTATTTAGAAGTGCTATAACTAAATCCTTTGTGTTGATTATACTTTAGAACCTCTTAGTTAAAGTACAATAAATTAGAGAAATAGGTATTCTTTTCTTCAAACCCTTTAATATCGCACTGCAGGGACGGGTCTCCTTTACTGATGAAATGTAGGATTATTAGCATTTAAGTTATTAGTTGTGATTTTCTTTAGGCTACTTTTACACCATGTACTTATTGATAAGAGTAGGTACATTTAATATTATTAGGCTGTAATTCGTCGGACACTTATAAGTTTTTTTAACGTGATGTAACTATTGTTAATTAGTATATTATATTAAATGATAGAGCAGCCCATCTTAAGAGGACTAACAGCATTTTTTTAAAGCTTTCGCCACTAACAAAATTGTTAAGTAGTACATAAAAATAATAAAGAAAATAGCCTCTTTTAATATTGTGTTTTAAACCTGAGTGTAGTGAATTTTTAAATGATGTTAAGAATTTCTAACCTTTTTACTCTAAAACACCCACCACTAACGTAGCTTCGCGTAGGCAACGTTAATGAGTATGTCTGAAAAAGAGTATTCGCTTTTAATAACTTAAAAAAACAAGAACTATTTCACATTCGATAAGGCGAATTATCATGACACGGTATAATAATTACCATTATGGATATCTATTAATATTAATCAAATTATTATTTTCTTTATTTACATTTATTCACTATTTTTAAATATAAAAACTAAAAACATTTAAAAATATAAAAAAAAGATAGATCCACCAGCATCGGGTACAAGGACCAAGCTACTGGTGGCTCTAGAGATAGGAACCTTCTCATAATGCGTGCCGTGTCAAGCAGTACTGCCTTTAAATTATTATTATCAATATTAAGTATCAGCAATATATTTAAGAAGAGATTATTGAGTCCCTGATGTTACAAAACAAAATAAATCAAGCTTCCATTAACTAATTGGAAGTCCATTTACAGAAACATGTGATCACTTAACGCATCTAGATATTTCTAAATGTCACCACACAATTCCGTAACACTCGGATTCCCAGAAGAAAACTCACATTTACATAAGAAGTTGTAAGATAAATACTAGGCTAATCATTACCTATTACGTGTAAATGGGCTTGACGTTTCGGCACAGGTTCCACCGGCTGTGGTCTCAAGCTGACATTGTCGTTTCTGTTCGGCGTAACTGTGTCGAAACGTCAAGAAAAAAAATACTAATCTATATTTTTGTTTATATGTAAATAATAGGTAATGATTAGCCTAGTATTTCTCTTACGACTTCTTATGTAAATGTGAGTTTTCTTCTGAGAATTCGAGTATAATCATGCAACGCGATAGATTTAAAAATTATAATCATTACCTGTACACACTGTTCCTAAGGCCTAACTCAACCTCATTTCATAGTATTGTTTCTATTCCTTATCAAGCTATTATTGTGGGACATATTATACGACTATTAATTTACCCTTTTTCATGTCCCACATTTGCGCAATAAACGTAGTAATGTTTCTACACTGATAGGCAAATGTATAAATGTACTGTTTTACTTTAACAACACACGTTTGCCTTTAGGGCAAAGGACGGGTAGGTATCGTTTAAGCCTGTTGAACCTTAAATAATTTAAATGAAACGCAATCTTGAGAGAATTTGTGAAATCACGCGCTTTAGTTTTTGGTTTGTTACATTTAAGTTGGAATTCGCTAAAATAAATATGTACAACGTAGGTATATGCTAAGCTCTACTGAAATAAGAAGTGAAATATGAATTTTCGTAGTATTCAAAAGTAATTTTTATTAATATTAAGTATAAATCTAAAGGGATTGTTTGTTGACTTAAACATGATAATCTTACACATATTTGGTAATAATTTTTCAGTCATTTAAGTAGTTTATTTATCGTCGGGGATTATATGATTATAATTAATAAAAGTTAACTAATCTAAACTACGAATTTATTATCTAGAATTAATATTTAGTATTTACTACTTACAAAGCTCAGTATATCACAACTTGTGTTAGTGTTCAGGAAAAACAAATTGTTATTTTATATTTCAGTTCAATATGCACATAACTACGACTTTACATAAAGCTGAAGTAATTCTACTTTTGTTATCGCTATGCAAAGGTTTTACAGTCAGATAAGCTTTTTATTCTCTTTTTATTACAACCTATATTTACTTACAATTGTAATGTTTATAATAAGATGTGTCTAATACAGTGTATCGAGCACACCGTGTATACGTCACACTCGTGATTCTCTAAAAGACTGATATATAAATAAGCATTGTCCGTGTGGTAACATACTGAGAGTACAAGAAGGTACAACTCTATTTCAAATAGAGGATGTCGTAAAAATTAACAATCGCGCTTCTACTTAGGTAACAGTAAATATTTGTAATTAGGAAGAAAAATTTGTCAAAAAATGTTATAATAGTAATATTTTAGACCGAAGTAATAAGTAAACTGTTGGCCAAGCTACGCAATTTTGTTGTTACATGCTCGTCCATGCTACAGGATTAAGACTTTATTGAGCTGTTAAGATGGTTAGATCTAAGTAAGTTACGCATTTATAATTATTGATTGGAGAATACGTATAAATTTCAATCGATGAATCCATGCAAAGCAGACTTTTTGATTGACAAACATTATCATTATACTCTTCATCCGTAATCAATTATAATGCCTGAATAAACCCCTGTTATTCGTTGAGGACAGAATGGATTTATCGTGAAAATGATGGCGTTCGGCAAACCTCCAGACTAGGCCCGCCCTACTTTCAGGAGGTCGCCGGCCGATCGTGAACTCTGCACTCGGTTCGATCGCTACCGCCTCCCTGTGTGTTTATGACATTATCTTGTTACGTAGCTCACGTAAAAGGACTTTTATTAATTATCTCACATAAAAATAAAACAAGTTAAACCGACATTACATAAATAGACTTTATTTTTTACAATAAATAGAAACAATATTATTTTTACTATATTAGAATCTTCTTTCCTTAACTATTATTCCGTTAACGTCTCCGTGAGCGACGGTCTTTTAAAAGTAATTTTATATAGCATTGGACAGCTTGTAAATGTAAAGCCATCTATGAATAATATTTCGGCAACAACCCCAACGCAATTCGGCCACACGAGTGTAGCGCTGGGGTCAATGTCCGCTACTTGTATATAGGTCAACTGAAGGCGCCTCGTCGTCTGTGTTATGTCAGCTTGGCCGTGCTTCACTAATAGTATGCCAATTCGGTCTCGACTTCAGGAAACTTTACCGAACCTGTTCTTAAACTGGAATCGCAAATTTTACTATTTATTCTCTCGTGACTTTTACCAAGCACGACATTCATACATCAATTCATATAACCGGTTATTTTATTGTGACTTATTTATAGCATTACCACAATAAACGGAAGGGGTTGAATCCTAACTGGATTTTAGAACATTTGATTCGTAATTCTGATCAATCTATTGTGGAAAACAAGACCGTTAGGTTTTATTGTTATTTAAAAATCTAACATTTGATATTTAACCGAGTACAATGGCATCGCCAACTGTGGTCAATGAACCTATCGGAAGCTAGCATAATTGTTAATTTTCCACATGTCTGATCACAACCTTAGGATCGATGAGATATCTTAATTCAAATGCTTAGCAGCTGCCATGCATCACGAAGCATATAATACTTAAACCTCATTTGTTGGTTAACTGCATTATAAATCAGCCAAGTTGGGGAGTTCATAGGAGTGACAGTAATGGTTCTATGTTAGATGTTTCTCAGTTGGGTAGGATTAAATTAATGCATAGAATGGTCGGCTGCTGCGCGCGGGCAAAAGGGAAAGTGTTCGGGGCTTCCTGCTCGCACGCGGAAGCGTTTAGTTTACTATACGTAACTGCATTTCGCGTCGCTGCACTAGCTTGTTGCAACATCTACTGATGAGTACTGTGATACCTTTATTACTCATTACATTGCTTTACGCTAATTTATTAATTTAAAACTGCAAAGGCCGTTATTAATTTAGCGTTGGTAGTTAATTTTAGCATAGGTCATTAATGCAAATACTATTCGCTGCTACTATCGATTTCTTTTTAATTATATTATTGGTATGAATTACTGGCGTAAGAACCTAATCTATGTTAACAAATATAAAGAACATTATAACGCAAATATACTTTCTCTTTTTATATAAAACTTAATAAAATATTATTAGACGATGATCAAGTGTAGTTACTGCGAAGTTTTGGATGAATGGTACTTAGTAGTTACTACACATTTTTACTCCTGGTATCTATCACAGGGGCATCATCTTTGCAGGACGAGATTTCTATATGAAGCTAATTCTATATGCACCACTGAATGCTTTTTGTCAAAGATGAAGATATTATCTATTATCTACTATTTTATCTATCTATATTTGAAACTAATACATCATATTGTGAATTAGGCTAATCATACTACATCACAGTGTAGCCTCGACTTGCTCATCATGAAGAGATTTACTTTCGTTGCTCGCTCGTCACGCACTCTCACCGATCCGGAAACTGCACTATCGCTGGCGCATCTTTATAATGTCTTAGGAAATTTGTTATAATGTAATTTATGTGCTTTGTTATATTATTTTATAGTCTTTAAGTGTTAATTTATTTAATGTTAACAAATGTTATATGTTTTTATACTAATTAAGTAATAAAAGATAATGATTAAAAATAAAGACTACTTATGGATTGTTTTTGTAAATGATGATATGATTCATGGACGAGGCTGATCTTAGTTTTGAGTAATAGGATGCGGGACTTAACAAGACTACTCAAAGTAATCCCGACTAATTACATCCAGAGGTATTTGAGGGACCTTAAATAAACTGTTCTGGATGACCATGGAACTTCAAAAATAAAAACTATAGTGAACCAAAAGGTTGTAAATTGGGACGATTCTTATAAAGTTTTCAGATATAATTAAGTATTTAAACATTTTTTTAATGTTCTTGGATTATAACTAAATACTTCTTGGTAGAGTTATTTTATTATTTTTAATACTCCATCTCATCCCAAACGTTTTATAAACTTTGAGCCCGAGATATCCAATTACACCATTATAAATATCTCATAAAACTCATACACAGATACCCTCAACAGTTGTAACTTTATACTTAGCGTCGGTGTGAGTGGCAGCCAGCGGTCGCTTGCACCACGTTTCCGCATTTACCTGCACTTTCTCTCGACTGCACTTTGAATGTTTACTGCAGCATTATTTCACCGAAGGAAATCCCCACTATTTAATGTCTACATTATATTCTTGATTGCAATCTTTTATTATCTTTATGCTAAATAGGCGTATCTGTTTTCACCATTGCCTTCTCTCTAAGTTTGCATGTAGTTGCGGCAATTACTTTTGTAGCAAATTTGCTGTTTCAATTTAACAAATTTTGTATAATAAACTACCTTAGGAAATTAAAAGTAGATTAAGGTTAAGATTTCCAAAAACCGTGGCTGTTGTCGTAATATACCTATTACTGTTAATTGTAGATACAGCAAATGGCTATAAAGATGTACGTTTTGAATAAAACCAAATACATTTTGGAGACTAGTGTTTAGTATTTTAAGGTTTGTCAGTTGATAATAAAAGTTGATTTAAGATTCAGTAATAACGTCATTAGCTCCAGAAAAGAAGAATTTTTTCTGTGTCTGTAAAAAATTTTTGACACGTTTCCCGCTAATCTGACCTAGTTATTTTCATAATGACTTCATTTAACAGTTAGTTTAACCACCATTTACAGCAACAAGGAAGATAATCAAAGTAATAAGCAATTGAAAGTATTTTCTTGTTTCTTGCCTCGTCTCATAGAGCGATACGTATTATTCATTTATTACTTCCCCACATGTATTCTTTAGAAGAGGTAGAGGTATCGCCAACAACTTTCACTGGGAAGTTTCTAATGATCCATAAACAATCCGCGTACACCTATTTAAATAAGACTTGGAGAGTGTAAAACAAATAATCTTATGGAGCAGTGAGCTTTGTTTGGATCTAGTATTATCTAGATGATGAAGACGGTTCTTTGTGTTATTAATTAACCTTTTTAGAGCAAACCGTGATGATCATACCAGCCCTAGTATATGTACAGACGTGCAATCCTTTGCTCTTCTAAGCCATCGGCTTCTTGCTACTTACATCGTTATGTCGTCCCATTTCCTGATAGGTCTTCCTTCTATGTGTCTTTTAGTAAGTACGCGGTCGCAGTTATAGAACTTTATTCCCCAACGACCGTATCAGTTCGAATCCTACGATTTTTAAAAACTTTTTTTGTTTAATTGTCTAAGACATGATTAAATTCTGATGTATCAAATATTTAAAAAAATACAACCAAATTGAAAACTTCTACCTCTTTTTGGAATCGCTTGAAAAGGATTTGAAATATCATAAGCCCAATCATTAATAACCCTGTGCCTACGGATGCCTAGTTATGGGTTTTATAGCAAGGATGTTGAAATGCCGACCATAAACATCTATGTCGTGACGGAGGTAGTCATTTCAAGATCATAGTTCATTATATTGTTTATTTATTAAAAGGCTTTGCCAATTACAAATATCTATAATATTGTATGAACTAACCGTGTGTCTGAGTCCTTACTCCTTACAAGCTCATAAAAAATAGACTTTCCGGACCGACATAAGCTGCGTCTTAAAACTCCCTTAATTAAGTAAAAGACAATTGAATTAGACAGCATTTTCCTCTTTTTTGGCATCTGAGTCAGCTCTCCGTAAAAATTAGTTTTCTAAAGTTAACAAGTGTAATAAAAATACAATCCAGGCTATTTCCAATTAAAACAAATCCTAGCAAATAGGTGTTCAGTATTCAACCTTGTGGAACTCCGATGCATCACGTGCACGAAGCGACCTTAGTGCTAAGATCAAAAGGCTTACGACTAAAGATTTCGTTACTTAGAAATGCATTACATATCGCAAAATACATCGGACATGTTTTATCGTCATACAAAGTAATAAAGAAAGTTTCTCTTCCTAAGAAATCGTTGAATGCAATTGATGGTTACTGCGTTTACTGAGTTCGTGACACTCCTGATATTAAAATAAATTGTTAGGAATCACGGATATCAAAAAGATTCTTTAAGTGGTGAAGAAGGAGAAATACCTTGAATATTACTATACTAACTATAGTATAGAAAAATAATGTATATCGATCTCATCCCGTGGATTTCATCGAATGGAAAAGTTGTTACAACAACAACGTCTTGTTATAATAACTAAAATATTATATAACTTTAAGAATAACCTAAAGTAAATTTTGTTTGTAACGACACTATTGATACTTCATAGCGTCTACAGTGTGTCAGTGAGCTACATGATCTATATCCATCCCAAAGAATGAAGATGATCCTAATCCTAATTGAAGATAGCACTGATCCGTTAGTAAAATGATGACATAAATATTGATTTATAGGTAACGTTAATTACACTATCATATATACTACCATTATGCCAATAGATATGTCCCACTCGCACGGACTCCCATAAACAAAGGAGGACTTGTAATAATAAGTAAAAGTATAATAAAAAAATCCCAACAATCAAATAGAAAATGGCAACCTATTAACAAAATAAGATGTCATTACGTACACATGATTAAGTAGTCGGTGCGATGACACGTGAGGACCGAGAGTAGACGGTCCCGAGACGATGACGTCACGGGATCGCCGGCCGCGGGGTCATCGGCTCGCCAGGTGCGTTCACACTTCCACTACTCTCATTACTTCCCGTTCTTACAAGCTATTTATTACCTCATCCTTTGAGTTTTGTCCCCATTGTCTCTGAATCAGGTCGTGAGTTTATTACTTTTGTTTAACTATTTATAAAGACGTTAATTAGTTATTTTTTGTTAATTCGATATGTAATGGTCTACTTTTAACTAAAAATAATATTTGGCGCTTCGTTTGCTAAAATAATCTTTAAAAAAAAAAATTGACATGGTAGTAGCTATAAAAGCAGCACACAGAGTTTCTTATTGTATAAGAAACTCTGTGTGCTGGTGAATCCGGCGCTCTACAAATGCTACTGTTTCTATAGTGCTTAAATTAAAAACACATAAGACTAAAACTCCATTTCAGTTAGATATAATCCCATGGGAAGGTGTAAGTTTATTTTTGAATATTGCATGCATTATATTCATAATGTATTTCTGTTGTAAACTGTATGTAATAATAACAACATTAAAACACATGAATCACCTCATTCTTAAACGAAGACCAAAATATCACTGACAGCTGTAAATTAAAATAAAACATTAAATGACTCTATGTATATTTAAAAAAAAAACATTGAACATCTTTGGAACTTTTCCGGAATAACATAAATGTCTCTTTTCTTTCCTTGGTAAAATTACATGGCTGTGAGACGTTTCAGTTTGTGTGTATCAGTAAAGCACTGATTTTTTTTCAGCTTCCATAAAACTGGCTACTAGTTTATCTCGTCATCATGGACTTAACATCAGGCAGGCGACCAGTCCTGTAAAAAATGTTTCTTATATTAAGTTGTATGTAAAAAACAGACAAAGATATTAAATACACAGGAACTACACTACAAAAAAATTAGGAAAATGTGTTAGTTACGAAAATAATAATAATATAAAAACTGAAACATCTGAGAAGTTCTTACAAAACCCATGTTACACCTCTTTGTACATTTCTCCATGCGCTGCCTTTTTTTTTTAAATTTTAAGCTCGTAGCTCACAAGATGCACCTATATGGCTTGCATATCCCTTGCTCACTTCTTCCTATATGTCGAGAGACGTTATATAACTTGTATGCTCTATGTTATATGACTTACTATGATAAATGCGTCCAGATTATAGGAGCCTGAGCTTAGCTTCCTTAGTATATACTAATATAGCTAGCTACTTGCCTTAGAATCTATCTTCCTATGTACCTCCCCACCTTTGTGTGATCTTACCTAGCTTAGATAAGAAGATTTTTTAATTTAAGCGTCGTCTCCATAAAATTGTTGCTATGAATTGGCCAGAAAATCAATGATTACATAACAGCCTATTAATCCTCCTGTAACAAAAAAAAAATATGATTAAATATTAACAGACTGGTTGGTTTTTAAAAAATTTCTTTTAAAACATTCCATTGGTCTTGCGTATAATAAACCAAATTCAAAAAAGTATTAGTTTCTAAGATAAATGTGAATTATCCATGACGTATATAACCCATCTACTTATTCATACGAGTCTATAACCGTTACACTTATCGGCTCATAAATAAATCATTCACTAACATTACAGATGCAGTATAAAAATTCGTTCAATTCCGATGTTTTAATTGATTTGAATATTATGGAAATCTGTGTACGGCAGCGCGCAATTTCCGCGAGAAAGAGACAGATATACGTCTGTTAGCTCCCCGCAGCTGTGCTAAGGACGGTCGTTGCCCCGCGAACGGCCGCAAGTGAACTCCGAATATTATCGTGTGCGTTTATTTATTGTGCTTCTCAACACCGGGATCCCGCTCATTAATTCGGTCTATTGCGCTATTAGTGATTCAAGTATTACAAAATCTGCATCAGGTAATCATTCTTAATATATTTACGATATACTATTATGGTTATTTTTAATTTAGTACATACTCTGTAAAAATAGTAATTCTAACAATATTATCATAGATAAATAATAAGTCCCATTGTGCTAAACACGTTTTGCTTTTCAATGTCATGCCGTGAAGGTTACAGGACATTGTTTTATAATTATTAATTACATTAATTGCTTATTATTAATTGATATTTTCGTAATAAAGATCTTTACCTATTGAATTTATATAAATCTAGCGAAATTTTTTTTTATTATAAATTATATTAGACTTTATTAATAGACTAGATAAGAGTTTAATTTTTTTAATCGCTGTTTTAAACGTCTGTTATTTGTCAATTTTTAAATTTAGAATAATGAAATTCCACAGTTAGTATCAAGCATACGGTTCATCGTTACTGTTCGTCATGCGACGAAATGACGTTGACATTGAAAATGACGTCACAAACTGCGGTATTCGGTACGTATCCTAAATTCTTTTACCAAGTACGAGGTCAATGCCTCGCGCAACTACCGATACACACACTAGGTATATGGTTATTCATTAAAACAAATAATAATTAAAACAATAGTTACAAAGACAATGATTAATTTACTGTAATAGAAATTATATGCTGTCTTTGACCCGTTGAATGCCACAATGTTTCACTATCTTTCTCTACTTACTAATTCAATTTATGCAAAAAAAAAATTAAAACGTTGTCGTTGGGGTGTGTATTGTAATTTTTGCATGATTAGTGCCAGTGTTAAACAGATTTAAATATGAGCTGAGACTCCTTGGGTAGCTATTTTTTGACAGCAGCATATTAAATACCGAGGATATTATAAAAAAGAACTTAGTTCCTTACTACTGAGCAAACTTATTATTGTTGAGGAACAATAATTAAACCTTACGTCACCCGTAAGATCACAGATATCTGAACAAAGTAAGATCAATACGGGTACAACTAAGGTTTCCTCCATTGTCATTTTTCAAAGAGAAAAATAAGAAAGAAGCATTATGAAGTGAAGTTTGTTACCCTTTTAATTAAAAATTTTTTAAATTGCTATTTTTTTTAATTTGTAACATATAACTTAATTAATTCTGATTCTAGGGGACAGGCTTGTAAGTAAGCCAAAAAAAATGTTTCATTGATTAATGTTTTCTTTTGTAACATCTTTATAAAAATACCCGAATTTAGAAGCTCCTACTCATTTCAGAATCGATTAAAAATCGTTTTGCATTGAAAATCGTGAATCGAACTGTCATTCTCATTTGCGTCCTCCATTATAATATACTGAATGGAGTCCCACCAGATTCAGGCAATATTCAGTTCATTGATACTTAAACATGAGTAGTCTGATTATGACGTAAAGTACTTAGAAGTACATTCATTGTATGATGACAACGACTTAAGCTGTTGATCTTGACTTTAAGTAGTAGTTCATGGACATTGTGACGCAGTTTACATTCTTACAATACGTAATGTTCATCTTGGTAACGCTATTTGATACGGTACAAATTACATACAAATCTAATCGGTTTTTTTTTGTAGGAAATATAGTCTCTTCAATGTTGAGCGAAGTGATTTGAGCGTCTTTTATGACATTTTTTGACCTACACATTTAAAGAATATTTTGCCTCAAGCATAAAATAAATAATGATCGTATTTTTGTACACTAAGCAAAATTTTTGTTTTGTAACAAAAGAGATGGTGAAATGATGGTAAGTATGTGCATATTACCAGAATTAAATATAACACTATCTGTTTAATTAATAAGCAATGTCCCTTCACAATATTCACGTGTCAACTGAAATGAATATCTTTTGAAATATTTCACTATAATAAAAAGGAAGGATGACCAGCCCTCAGGATTATCGAGTGCTGCTTGATCGAAATGTAATGTGATTATTAAGTAGCTATTCTTATTTCTGAAGGCAGAACCAGAATTTTATGTACTTAAGTAATTTTAACCCTAATTGTGCTGAAGTCTCAAAGATCCCAACGTAACATTAACAAAACAGCAAAAAATACTTTACTATATAACATTTCATACGCAACATATAGGTATTAATTGTTTATATTTTGACATGGACATGTAAACATTGGTGTGATTGTACGTTTATCGGTGCATGTGTGATACCGCCGGTATCTGGAGACAGGCCCTGGAGTCATTGTCACGTATACTGTACACAGCAACCATTGTCGATCTCATGTTTACCAACCTTATCAATAACAATTGTCAAAGTATGTGTTGTACATACAACTATGATTTAACGAAGCTATGTTATTTTAATAGATACGGTTATGGAATTTATATAAAGCTAAAAGATATTAATTATTAGTAGTTTAGACATTTAAAGTAGTTGCTTCAAAAATTTATTTTTTAAGGGACAATTAGGGACGTAATAATAATATATTTCAGTCAGTCCCAGTCCGAAAAAAGTTTTCAAGTAGTATCTTGAATATGCTAATACTTTCTTGAACTTGTCAAAATTTACCTTTCAAGTATAAGTTAGGGCACTAAGGAAGGAAGCAGCTTAGCTGTGTTCTGGTAAAGCTGACGTCCATGAGCTCTCATCATCATAACAGCCCATTAATGTCCCACTGGAGGGATGGGTCTCCTCCCGTGACGGAGGGTTACTTGGCCTTTAATACCACGCTGGCCAGACAGGTTTAATTTTAAGTTTTCCATTCTTTTTATTTCGTAATGATAATTTACGGATAGTCACTTAGTTGGTTTTTACGCAATCCATGGGATGAGATGAGGTGGTGACATATTGTATCCTTACTCCGTCACCACACGGAAGGAGCACATGAGCTATAGTTACCCATTATAATAATTTGAACCGCTTGACTGCCTGCCGAAAAACATTTTAATTTGAGGTAATTGCTCCAAAACTAAAGTATCTTGGTACAAAAAGGTATTGATGTGAACACATTTAAATTTAAGTTTCCTAATTTCTTACTAAATTAAAAAAGTATTTACAATATCCTTGATATAAGTGATCCAAAATAACTTAAACCATTGTGAATACGAAAATAGTCCTCGCAAGTAATTATCTGCAGAAAGATCTCTGTTCTTATAACTCACGTTCCACGCACTTTATTCTCATTAGCACTTAGTAAAATAAACTTGTATTCACAGCTCACTGTATATACAGTATTAAGTACAGTATTTATTACACATTCACACAACGCTACCTAGTTCCAAACTTAAGCAGGGCTACTATGAGTACTAGACCACAGATAAACATACTTAAATACTTTTCATATATATATTATATTATAGTATGTTATATATCTTGTAGTGTAGTATTTGATGCCGTCAACGGGTTCAAGTTCGGCCGGGCGACAGTGAACTTGGCCGGCCATGACTCACGCATGCCAGCCATCGCGCATCGGTGTTACGAAACCATAAACATTTAGCATCTGTGCGAATGCAACAGAACGCAATTGAAACCTCCATTGTCCAATGCCCTTGAGCTCAGATTGATTGAGTTTCATTAACGTCACATACCAAATTATTATTTAATAATTACTACAAGTTGTATTTATAAAGGTCGGTTAACGATATTTTAATAAAAGGCAACGAAACGGTATACTGTATGACATATTTCACTCATTAGTTTATATTTTATCCTTGTTATGATGTCCATCATATAAATGCATAAAATATACCATACCTAGTCACGTGGTTGCCATAAAAAATATACTTAACAGAAAACTCAGGGATGAGATCGGCCAATTAGATTGGCCAGCAACTTTGATTTTTCGTAATATTGATTAGAAATTAATTCAGTTTTAGATTTTGATAAAATTAGATTTTGATAAAATTAACCTTTTTCTTTAAGGTATTTGTTAGAGACTGACTGACTAGCTTGACATGTTAGATTTGGTTAAATTACATTTCAACTTTTTTTCCTCCAGAAAAATATTTTGCTATCAGCTCGTGATGATACAAAGGGGAGTAACATCATTGCGTCTTAACCTATTACCAAATTGTTTGGCTTCTATATCCATTTAAAACGTTTCATAATCAATAAATACTCTATTTGTATATCTCCAATATATTATATTTATATAATATGTACTAATTATAATACAGGGTAGAAACTAAAGTAAGTAATGTTATCTTTAAACCAAGATCCGAGTAATGAGTTCAAAGATTCAAGGGCAGCAATAAATATATATGTATCTAGTCGCATTTAGTTAACCTTGAGTAAGCTAGACTAGGGGTCGACGATACTCTTGTTCTAACGATAGTAGAGCATGATACTCTGTAAAATACGTTGCACTTGAAACTTTAAACATTGCTTGAATATTAAGTTGATATATTTTATTTAGTTCTACATAGCTTTATGCTGTGCATTTCACGACCTCTGTGGCTTAGAAGGTTGCTGCTACGCAAATCTTTGTGTGCAAATTTGAATGCATTCATTGGTCTAGGTGTTTTCTATACATATTTAAAAAAATAAGTTATGTTTATTAGTTGTCTAATACCCAAAGTACCTACTAGCTTTAGTTAGTTTGGGGCTAGGTGGCATTGTAAATGACAAATTGGCATGTTTGGTTTTTCAAATGTTTAAGGAATGTTAAATTATACTTATTCTTTAGCCCATAATAATATCCAAAGTAAAAAAAACGAGCCGCTTTCCAATTTGAATTTGAATTTTCAATACTGTATAAAACTGGGGAAATCTAACTAAGAACGAAAGGAAATTAAATGCTTCTTCGTACTCCAATGCATTAGAGTCTCTACCTTTGCGCATAAGTAACGTCTTTATAGAAAATTAATAAGTAAATATACATAAATATACCACCTCTACATAAGTGACGCTGTCGTAGGCTGATAGAAAAACAATTTTTTTTAGTAAATCACAAATACCACGTAGGTGTTAGGAAGTTAGAAATATTTAAAAAGCATACTTAGCATCTTAATGGTAAGTATCATAAGAAAGTTTTTCATTGCACGTGTTAATAAAAAAAAAAGTTAAGATATAGATATAGAAATGTAAACTTTTCCACAAGAGCCTTGGTTTTATTAAAAGTATAATATTTAATAAATGTTTTAATAAATAAATATGTTAAATAAATTTTGTCTTTTTGGTGAAGGATTACGAACATATAGCCTAACCATTTATCCTAGTGGTAAAAAATAATCGACCTACTATTCAGCAAATACTACCCCTGCAGAAGAAGAAAAAGCTTGTACTTATTGTATATACCAACTCTTATTACAACTTATGAAAATAAATATAATAAATAAACAATGTTTCAAGTATGCATATGGTTATATGATTATCTATCTAGAAATAGTTTCCTTCAACATGGGTACAATTTTATTGATTCCCTGTAAAGGTTTTTTATTAGTCGATAGCGCCGGCGCTTCCATCGCAATATGTTATGTTCGACGGTTATTATATTACGATACCAGTGAATGTTTACATTATCTTATATTATCATATAACTATATGCAGTTTAAAATTTTTCGACTCTTATCGATTATTTTCTCGATTTAGCAATTATGCTCATCACACTCTTAATAAATTCTGATTTATAATTAATCGATAGAGCTTTCTTAACTGTGTAGTAATTTTCTCAAATAAATAGTACTTAATATTGTTTTGTATATTTTTTTTTGGTATGTCATGCAAGATTAATTAATTATTAGTGTCATGGACATTGCTCATTCTTCATAAACTCTCATGAAAAATTTGAAGAACATAATTTTGTAGCAACCACTTCCTCCTAGTACTTGACAATATTTTCTCTATTTCTTATATCTTGAGTATAATTTGATCTAGATAAGTATATATACCGTATTCATCCTTACTTGATTTATTTAGTAAACAAACACCACATATTGCAAATTCACTAGTTTTTACATCAATCGCACACTTTGATATGGATGAAAATTTCTGGAAAGTAGCATTAAACGTTTATGCAATAGAAAACACGTAAATCACTTTGATTTATCCACTATCTTTCGTAAATTTTAAATAAATGTATTTTTTTCCAACATAAAATTTCACAGATAAAATTATTTTTACGATTTGACATTTGTAGATTATAGAATTTTGTCCTTGATTCCTATACATTTTTCAAAGATTAAAGACTAAAGTCTTTAGTCTGTGGTTGACACGACACCATATATGTTTACGTTTTAGAGCAAGTCTGTTTAAATAGACAGTACACAAAGTGTTTAGATGACAGCTATATCAGTTCAAAACTATTTTGTTAGCTCTCATAATCTTTACATTCAGAAGCAAAAGGCTTACGACACAAACACATAATGACTATATGAAAATTATTACTAAACAGAGCTCTAAATTAGCTGGTAACCTTGATATAATGAAACGGTGTTTGTCTTGTCCAGTGTCAATCGTACGATGGTCCCACAGTGCACTGTAAACAAAGCGTTAGATGCGATAATATTTTTGTTATACTATACGTGTATTATCAAACATAGGTTACTTTGTGTTATAATTATATAGTTATTTGTTTTCTTAAGTACTTAGATCAAAATGGCGGACGGACTATGGATGAGGAGTCTATCTCTAGACGTCTCTTGAATAATGAGATGATGATAATGCTTTAGACATACACTCTCAGCCCTTTGAAATTTAAATATGATTTAACTACTTACTTTTAAAAGACTACTCTATTAGTAGGATATTCTATATTTTTAGCGTTTTCACAAGAAATCTATGGGAAAGGATTCACTCGATAGCTACTCTATAAAGGTTTTACTGAAACTCTATTCAAACTGACTTATTTGTAAGTTACATTTACTTTATGTTTACTTATTCATCACTATCAACTTTCTTAAACATTTAGCGTCACCTTAAAAGCATATTAATATATTCCCTAGAGTGTTCCTTAAGTATCTACTTCGTTAAAATGGAATAAAAAAACATGAAAATAACGTAAGGCTAAAAGCCACTTTATACAAGACTAAAAAGTGCCTACTGAAACGCAACCGAAGATTTCCGAAGCTCGACGGAGGTTCCCGAAGGAATGACAAGCGAGCGCTTTCCGTGGAACGCGGAAAACGTCGGCACATGTTGAAAATACGAGTGGGCATTGACCCCTACCGCCTGGGCTTGCCTGAATGTACAGCTGTTACAGAATCTAGCGCGGCGCATCTCGTGATGCGTTTATTTATGTGCACCGCCTCGTACTACATACATCCCATAGATCTTAGATAAATGCCACATTAGACGCCAGATATTAGTGTAAACTTAGACACTACACGCACTTCATTTATCTTGCACTTATTTCAGTTTTGTCTTTCGTTTCATTTTGGTAGAATTATGTCATATTGAAATATGTTTTGATTTTTGAAGTTAAGTAAAATCACACATCAGGCCCAACCCAGTAAAATAAGATCGGCTCGTCCAATAAGAAAATTTTATTAGCTCAAAAACAATTTCGTAATTATTATGTTTTTGTTTATGATGTTTTTTTAAGGGTTAGGTTAGGTTTTGAAGGTTTGACTTCATAGGATACAAAAAGTTCGTGTTCAAAATGGAAAATGCTACGGTTAAATTGCTTTGTAGAATAAACGCCATGCATTATACTATTGACATTCTCTGTCATCCCCCGTGGTATCCACCCTAAGGAGAGCGTAAGACGGAAATGATTGATCGTAGAGAAAGACATAGCATATAGACGTACATACGAGTACGTCTTTTTACAAATAAGATATTGATACTTTTTATTGCGATTATTTTGCAATTTACGACTTAGCAAATATTTACTAAGTAATAAGGCAAAGTTAATTTATAAAATCTTAGAAGTAGAGATGCATTTTCTTTTTAGCGCCGAGCCTTTTAATACAAATTTTCTTCAATATTCATGCACTAACGTCTTGAAGAAAATTTATGTAGGTGTATACTTATATTCCTTCAAGTGCATACTTGTATTTATTCCGTATACTAAGAGCAGGAGACTGTGTATTTCTTGGAATATTTTATTTAAAGCTAGATTCTTGCAAATAGTAATAAGCTGAAAGAGAGAAAAAGGCTGATTTAATTTACTCTGATTTATCAGGAAGGCCAAGTTTTGCTCCGTTACTGGAAGTGCGGGCCTCTCCATGAAATGCAATGTTAATGGTCATAAATATATTATGATTAAGGACCTTAAAACAACGTCTGTTCGTATGCGCTTATGGTGGCTTGCGATTGTATGTGTGTAATATGAAATGTCCTCCATAATTTATAAAGACTTACAATAATATTAACAATACTATAAAAATAATATGTTACCTTCTTGTAGCAAATTTTTATTTTCATAGTAAACAGAAATTACTTTAAGAACCTTTAAAGGCCATTTGCATATAGGTATTAAATATACCTAACTAACTTTTACAGTCGCGGAGTACTTGTAATACACAATAGCTATACGCGGATACGGAATTGCGGTCATTTACATATAACAGATTATTACACCATATACTTAACCACCTCTGATCTAGATCAAGGAAGAATTTGTGCAATACATGTTATGCCAGTCTCGCGGTGAGGTTCTGATAGAAAGTTTGGTACTAACTAGAGGATTACCATGTTTTTACATAATATATACTTTTTGTTGCTTAACTAACGTAATGGATGATTTTTGGAGGAAAACTTTAGGAGCCACGATGGCGAGAGGGTTCGGTTTTGTGTTAAGTTTTTTTTTTTAACTTTCCTAGATATACTGTCTGAGAAAAAACATACTTTAAAATTATTATTGCCCGTGAACTCTATCTCGATCGTTAGATTGTTATAGAAATGTATCGTTCAGGTGTAGGTATTACACAATATTTATATAAATTTCATAACATTATTTTACTTAATTTTAGTTTATATACTTAGTTAGGCAACAACGTTTCACTATCGAAGTAAATTAAGTTTAGATCAAGCCAACCAACTTTTGAAGTGGTATTTTCATAATAAAAACGACATCGTCTTAATTTAAGGACATATTAATAAATTAACTTAAATTCCAAGAACTAAGTGACTCTAAGTCAAAATAACCAGGGAGCGATATACCAGAAAATCGTATAAAAATTTCAAAGTCAAAGACATTTTGTGTTACGACAAAGATTTATTAAACACACTTTAAAGCCAATTAAAGTTGACGCGGGTTTAAACGATGCTACTCACGCGCCGAAACTCTTGACAAATATATTTAGAAAGATGTGAGAAAAATTAAGACTACCTTTCAATACTTAAAAAGAAAATCTTAACAATACGAGTATGCTTAAAAACCTACAAAACTGGTTCAATGGGTTCTTATAATAAAGAATATTTTATCTTTTTAGATAGGGTTAATTACTAATATTTTGTCTAGACTAGCTTCTTCTAAAGTAGGTGTACCTAATATTATTAATACATATTTTAGCTTCAAAGTAGAATTTCGTGCACACTCCACTTACTTCATCTGGTTCGTGTAAGGCAGCGTAAAATAGGAGATAACAGGATATTATGTCATAACAGTACTAAGTACCTACTAGAGTATGCATGATGCAATAGTGGTCTTTCGATTCTTTGTTTTGCTACAGTTTTTATCTCAATTCCCTTAAAAAAGAAAACGTTCAGTGTCACTCATCCTGTGATCAATTAAAATCAAAATAACTTAAAGCTTTTTAAAATTATTTGCTTCGGGGTTTTAATTTACTCATTTCACTTAAAATCACATTTAACGGCGCCGATGAAAGACCACGTCCACATCTAAAATCTTTCGTCTTCGTCAAAAATAATTTGTACTAAAAGAATGCGTAAGCGCTTCCCAAATGTTCAGTTAGTCATTTCGTTAATTCTGTGAAGGTGCGTTATAATTTTCTCTTTATTTTTTACTCATGACAGAACGGAGATGGGGCATTTGTTTATTAAATTTTTGTGCTCATTTTTTGTTATCGTGTCGGGTTCCGTTTTGCGTTCGCGCCTAATTCGCTTTGAGTATAGAATGATTTATGTCGTGGCTTCATTGCATTAGTGTCTGTTTGCTCTTATGCCCACACGCCACACGCATGGATGATCATTCATTTTCATTCATTGAGTAACGGATTGTGTTTTATTTTTATTGAAGTTAATTGGAGCTGACTCATTCAAGCTATTGTGACACGAGACTTTTGTCCAAAAACCTATTAGCCTCTGTAGACTGAAATAGATTTTATGGTTGTTGCTTTGAAGTCGGAATCAATTTACAGAGTTAACAGTTATACCGGCGCCTATTAAATTAGAGTAATAATGTAATGTACTTTATTCCTGAGTTTTATTTAAAAACTGAAAAGGTGATAAAATTGCAATCCAGATATTGAGTATATCAACTAGATAACAAGATGGTTTTATTGTCTTATTTTATAATATGACATGTTCCGGCATTAAGTATGCTCATAAAATGTATATGGCAGTATAAAAATAAAATTTAACTCTAAAAAAGCTATTTCAATTTTGATAGAGCACACCGGAAGTCGGAAGTGCTTCGCGAGGTCGTTGAACTACTCAACGAGTCAATGTCAGCGGTAAGGCGTGGGTCCAAGATTCGGCAAGAACAAGGGTGCGTACTTGCCGGTACGGGGTAGCAGGGTGCAACTGTCGCGGGGTAACGACCGGGCCGGGGTCGTCGGCCGGCGCCACGCGGCCGCGCGACCGACCTATCCGATTGATTGGAGCAGGACGGCGATATCTTCTCGTACCCTCACGGTATAACTACCCCTGGTATAAATAAGGGAAATAACACTTTGTTTCGTAACAGATAAGGTATGATTCGGTTTGCGAGTTTAATAGTCGATAGAGCTTTTAGAGCTTGTTCGTGGGGAGGTAACCGACACACACAGCTGCGTTAAGGGAAGTAGTTTTGCTCAAAATATTGATTTTTCCGCAGGGTTCGGTGGGCCGCGTGGCGCGTGTATGTGTGCGTGTTTGCGTGTTCGCCGTGCGTGTGTGCGTAAGCGTCTATTTTGGGCTGAGCACGTGGTCGTAGTTGTTGCTTGTTGACATGCGTTTTTATTTTTATGGCGGCGTTACGGTTTGATCGGTTAATTGAATTGCATCATTGTTTGTAATTTAAGTATCTTTGATTTATATTCGTTTGTATAGGAATTTTCTATGGTTAACCAACGATGTATGTATAAAATAAAATATAATCAAAAAGCTGGTAGTTTTCGTAGCTTAGCGTTTTAGTCTATATAATATACTTAATATTATGAGGAATGATAAACATAATCAATATCTTTTTAAAAAAAATAGTTTTTTCGAAAATACTTGAATTCAAATTTTGTTTTGTCGTACATTTTCCAGTTTGTTTTCCTAAAACCAACAGTACATAAGTAATTATAACTGTATATATGTCATTAAATAAACGTTCTAATGAACGTCTTAAATATTTATAATTTGGTAAAACTGTTAAACGTAATTTAACAATGATTAAACTTAACTATCACGTATATGTTATATCGTAATTAATAGTACAAATGTTTTTGTTTTGTTTTACCGTTAAATGCGATTAATTTAATACAAAAACAATACTCTTGTTATTACTAAAGCATTATTATTCAGACGGCAACAACTCAAAATATATAGACGTGGTCAGAGAACGTGGGAATATAGCTTCGAATCATTTTTTTCATCGTTATTTATTTATTCCACGATTTGGTAAATCTTTCCAATATAATAAGGATACCAGCCTTTAAGCTGCTAAAGAAAAAAAAATTACCATTGAATCAATTTCAATTTAATTTAAAATGCTATATTCCATCGTTTTGTTCTCTATGAGAAATTAAACTATAAATAATAAACTGAAATTTATTCAAGCAATCCTTATTCAACAACTACGTTTTATCCAAAATATAACTTTATAAATAAATTTTCAGTTTAATTTAAATAACAGAGTTAAACTTATTGAACTAATCTCCGGGCACCCATTTTCTAAATCATAACACTTAAGAACGGATTAGTCTGAGCTAGCACTTTAGATTCAGACAAAACGCTACCATTTTCTCACTCCCAAGGTTCAGTGGACAAGACACAGCTCTCACATACATATACATACCTACAGTACTTCTTTCTCTGTTGAATATATTATTAGCTATAGGTATACATGTACCTGTGCTAAGTATATTGGTATCGATGCACAAACACAGAGCCGGTTCGGTTCTCACGCACACACTCGCACTATCTTACCCTTGATTTTGCCAGCTCAAGGTCTCTACCCTCTCTTTTTATCCACTCGCACCCTCTACATTCCACATAAGTCTATCTCCCTCTAAAGTGCGGACAATCCCGAATTTTCCCGACCCGCAGTCAGGTCGTCGACCTGCGACGACATACGTATTGGTAAATAAACATTGATGCTGAATTACATAATAAATTTAATGTGTGGTTCCTAGTTTAAAATATTAGCAAATAACTTCTACGCGTTTACAAGTTATGGGGAATGTTATTTTTTAAATAAGATAAAAAAAGAAACAATACAGAAGAAAGAGTTTTTAATCAATACTTTTAGCATAGCAACAGGATGTCATCGCTTATAAATGCAGAAAAATTATAGTTCAAATAATAATATGTAAAAAAAACCGACGCGTTTGATGATTTTTCTTTTGACTTTGAATAATTCGCTATATCATTGTGTAATGTTAACAATAACTATGATTTATATTAATTTAATTATGGTATTATTTAAATAAATGTATGTAAAAGACATGATGTCTTGGCAAAATCAGGATCCCCATTTTCAATAAGTGAACTTGTAACACTTCACTTTTTGATACTTTACCCTTCTCTCTTAAAAGTCTGCTAGGGTGCCCATCATTTGTTCATAACTTTTTAATTACAAAACCGACTCTAACCAATGTTTACTTCAATGATTCCCAGAAATCCTATACCTTTTAGGATAAAAACAAAACTGCTTAACTATTTTGATGTAATTTCTATGGAGCCAATTTGGAAGCATAGATTTAGGCTTTTTTTATTTTCATAGACATAATTTCTACGAAATTTTACATGAAGTGACAGTATTCTTTTTTAAAAGTTGCTAGATATATAGCTTGAATCAAATCCGTCTAGTGTGGTATTTATGGGTTAAGTAGCTGTTTATTTCAAGAGAAAATACGACCCTACAATTGAACATAGGCTTATAGTAATTTAACGTGGCTGATACGCCCTGTTATAGGACATAAGCCTATAGTAATTCAATGTGATTCACTTATAAACACAAATAAACATTCATGTTTATATTCTAAAATGTAACTTTCCTTTCTGTATAACTAGTTTACTTCATATCTTAAGAAAACAGGATATTTTATTGTTATTATTGAAGAAATATGAACCAATTGCGGTTACAGCCTTTACCACTTTCACAAAGGAAAAGTAATTAATAATTTTATGGGCGTGCATCGAAAGGCGTTATGCCAAAATAATTAATTAAACACGAGTACACCATAATTTTCTATTTAACACAATTTAATTAGAGTATATCTTATTAACGTGCAATCAAATGAAGCAAACTAGAGTCAGCCATTTTGCCGCTCTTGATGAATAAAACTTAAATTAGTTTTAACTATTTATTAGGAATTAAGCCATTGTCAGAGGGTCACAGGTTGGTCTATGTCACAAGGAGACTTTAACTCATAGGCTCGTTAATTTTTCACAAATTTATAAGCTAAAGTCTATTGACTATGCCCAAATATGTTATTATCAATTATTCTTAAGATTGGCGTGTCTTATGCACATCGCAACAAACAACTCTTAAGCTTTGAAGAGTAAGATTAGTTTTAAGGCACATAGCCTACAAATATACTCATAACCAGATACACAATTTATTATTTTATTTAAATCACAATATTAACAATAACAAATGAACAACAAAAACTCATTAAAAATAAAATGAAGTCCTATAGCGGTACATTCCACGCTGAGCGTTTGATTATGTGATGGTAGTTATTGCCTGTGCCACCCCCTGTGCAGACCTGCCCCAACACCCCCCAAGGCCTCCCAGGACCTACGCCAACGTTGCAGCGATGCACCCACATCTAGACATCTAGCCATCTAGATAGATGTCTGCTCGACCCCCGCCCGCACACTAGCGCACTAGCCTGTAAGCGATGCAGCGTTGACACTGCCTATAGCTCCTGCCTATCTATGTTTGTGTACACTTGTTTACGTCCAGTATGTTTCTGAAAAATGCTGCTAGTTTATTATGTAGTTCTTTGTTTATTATTGAAAATGGTAATACTCGTAATAATAATTGATAGTCAACAAGCGTCTATCGACCTTTGAGCTGTTTATTGAATGAAAAATCCGCGCTTTTTTTAATTTTCTTCTACAATATAATGCTCTCTAACATGGGGTCAATAAGTATACGCTCAGAATGACTGAGGTTTTGTGTTTATGGACAACTAACAAAGAAAGGTAGTGTAAATAAGTTAACTTTCATCATAGTAAAAACAGGTAATTTAAAAGAAACAAAAGATTTTTAATTTCATATTTTAGTTGTAAGATTTTCACCGTGTTCTTTAACATCATGTAAAATACATCACAAAATTAAATTCCCAGCTCTAAAATTTACCATTACTCGGTACTATAATAATAAATACCTCGTATTTCGTATCTGAGAACATACGTATTCGTAGTTAGGTAGCCTGAACCTTCCCCAACAAATCCGCACACTCTTGCACGGGTCTGCAGCCTGCATGTGTTGGTGGCTAGTGCATCCACGTTGTACGTAATAGTGCATACACAGACACACACACATACAAACCAATGATATTTACGCGAAGTTCAATTATGCTATCGGGGGGAGGTTGCACATACCTATCTGTTTTTATTTGAATTTGTGAACTTTTCTGTACAATACTGTACGTCGCGTCAAGGACACAATATAGTTTGTATTCCATAGAGTCAACTTATTTGATTGATAATGTTTTAATTTGTACTTTATGTAAATTGCTTTTTTTTAAAGAAATGTAAAATTATAAGGCTATAGAAGTTAACAGCTTATTATACCAGAGTAAAGAGCGCACTTAGGGATTGGCTTTCATATGTCCTCTCTTCCTTCCTCATTCCTTTCCATGCTAGTTTCTTCATACCTTAATCGGATTAGATCCTCTTAAACAACAATAAGACCTTGCTAGGTACTGCTGTACCACACAGGCCACACGCATTAGTACATGGTATATTTTCATTCCTAAAAGTGACAACACACATGCAGTGAGATGGGTGATGACTTTAGTAATATTAGTTCTTTACCACAAGGACAAAACATCTCATTCCAAAAACAATTAAAAACTTTTTATTATTATAACAATATTAACGGGTATAGATTTTAGGTGAACACTTTAATTATTTACCTTGAGCCGCTCGACGTTTCGGCCAGGTTACACCAGCCATGGTCACGAGTAGACAGTCTGCTAAAATCTATATGCATTAATACCCGTTAAAAATAATATAGTTAGAATACTAAAAATTAAACCGCGAAAGTTTTAAAAGGTAAAACTAAAAAACTTGCTATGAAAATCTATTAGAAATAATCAAAATCAAATAGAAATTTCGAGAGACAACTGTCGAGGTAACTGATCGACGAACAGTCTTGGGTCGCGGGTTCAAACGTGAAAGCATCTAGACGGCGAGGGCATATGCTCTCACTGAACTCTCATACGAACATTATTTTATTTATTCGCACCAACTTTAAACATAATTTATATTAAATTAATACATAAAGAATGCTGTGAAATTGCTAAAAAGAAAAAAAACTATTGTCAAAAACCAACCAAACCCCTGGATACAATTATTAGCACTTGAAAGCTTTAACTCATTAGCTTCAACGGCATTGCATTATCGGGATATTTTTATGTTCTAACACCCCTTTAAATACTAATTGGAAGGACAGGTAACCTTTCTTACTGACCCCATTTTATTCGATTCCTGCAAAAAGTTAATACTTTTGCGATAAGAAAAGAAAATAAGAAAATAGTATGCATTGTAACTGTGGTATGCATTATTTCATTTCAACTCAACAACGCATTCCATTTCGAATGATTATGGGAATAAAAAGAGTGCTTTACATTTTAGTATTTCATTGCTACAAGTAGCTCTACTATATTGGTATGCAGTCGCCTTTCAGCACAAACTCGTAGCACCTTATCTGTTCTTAGATGGAAACTAAGTCTTATGAGAGGAAAAACCTTCTAACAGAAAAATCTTTAAACTGTAGCGAAACTCGTGAGACGTCAGCTTATACGCCTACGGCGTAGCACCGCCTACGATATTCATCTAACAACGATATTGCGGAAAATAAATTGCAAAATATCAGACACTACAACTTTATAAAGGGTGTAATAATATTTAGAAGTCATTATCGCATTAATTGTCACCCTTAAATTATTACGATACTTTAAAATAATACCCAGAAATTAGTTTAATTTCTCAGATTTAATATTAGTAACAAATTATTTAAACATTAAATTACTTTATTTATTAATTAAAAACAACATATTAATAAATAACTAATAATATTAAAAAATAAACATACAACTCCAGTAAACTCGACTAATATGTAATTCGCCACCTAGCGGCGAGTAGAAGAAACTATATTAGTTCTGAACTTTTACGCTAGATGGCAATACGACGTCACACCTTTTCGTAAAACAGTTTTTACCTGTATAACTGTAACAAGTCCGTTTCAATTTTGATTAATAACTAAAAATTTAATTACTAATTGATTTTAATGATATATATGATTGACAAAAATGGGCGTATGACAGTTGGCCTAATTTTACTCAGCGTCTCATTATTAAGCCAGATAGAGAAGGTTTGAATAATAATTCCTAATCATTTTACTTAGAATAATTAATATATTTATTAAAGACATACTGCCGTTGTAAAACTCTAAAATCGAGATAGTCTTAAAAAATTGCTATAATTAAAAAAATAAATATAAATCAGTAAAGTATTTAGTAACGTTTACTTATTAGACTCTGCTATCAAATGTAATACTAACATATAAAGCTGTATATTGACCTTAAGAAACCTGTTTATATTCAACCTAAGCAAAAAAGACTGCTTATAGGCAATTTATTTTCAATATTCTCAGAACTATATTATCCTAGCATCCCCACTAAGGAGATGACCGAATGATGACTAATTATCTTTGGGAAATTTGCCAGCCGTCAGACCGAAATTCAAATATAGGGCGTCATCGTCGTTGCTCCATACAAGACACTTTGCAAAGGTTACAGTGCATCGCAAATACGACTCCTCAGTCATAATATTAATATATATTCTTTATTTTTTTAATATATTCCTCACACTTTCACACAACGCTATCTAGTCCCAAACTAAGCAGAGCTTGTACTATGGGTACTAGACAACGGATAAACATACTTAAATATTTGTTTTTTGTAAATACATACATGTTATACATAGAAAACACCCAGCACCCACCAATGCAAACAATCATGTTCATGCACACAAAGATTTGCATTGAGCGGGAATTGAACCCGAGACCTCTGTGTAGCAGTCATGTTATATAACCACTACGCTACAGAGGTCGTGAATTATTTGATGTTGACATACGTTCAATTATTATGTATGTTTTGAAAACGAAATGTTCGTTGTTTGATGACAATAAAATTTATATCGAGATCGAGAAGACTTACTCGTAGACGTTCCACATAATATTCTGCAGCTAAAAAGTTGTTAAAATTAAAGTATGGTTAAAGTAATAAATATCATATTATTTTCTAGTTATATGAATCTGTTCAATACTTCGTGATCAGACATATAATGGATGAATATAAATAAATAAACAAACAAAAATAACTATTGCACAGATACGTTCACTGCGGGACGTAAACCTCTTCTAATTTTAAGTATATTTAATTTACTCGTAGTACATGTAAATTAAATGTCCAACTATTAATTTGTACCCTGAGGGTTCTAAAACTATCATCATCATATCAGCTAATCGACGTCCATAGCTGGACATAGGCCTTAAAACTAAGTATAAAACATAAAAATGAGACATAAATCACTTAACGAGTACGCTTTACCGCTGTACTAGCTAAAAAAAACTAAACTACTAAACTCTTTTAAGTACTTTAAAAGAGTTTTCTACTGTAAAATATCCTTTTGCAATCAGTACATATACAATAAATCAGAAATAAAATTGTTCGCGTAATATTCTTTGTAGGACGTTATCACACATTGGGATCGTTAATCCATCAAGATAGCCTAATTTGTTTGAGGGCTGTGTGTTCCTCGCAAATAAGTTCTTAAGTTAAACATTGCATAAGGGTCTTTGGCAAAGATATGCAACAATTGAAAGGAATTACACTTTAAGCGATGAGGTGACCTTTCTATTTTAAAGCGACAACCTTTTCGTTGTTACTTTCCAAAAGCTTAGAAAAATTGTAAGTGCTTTAAATTGTGATTTGAATAGTGCTTTTATAAACCAAAAACCAACCAGCTCCGTTGATAAATTGTCAATCATAATATCAAATGTGATACTGAATAATCGAAGTGCAAGAACATGCTCCTGTAACCAAGTTCTACTAAGAAACTATTGCTAAACTATTAGCATTAAAATTTGAAAGATAAAAAAATTGGTCATATAGCATCTTTGCCAAGCATGCCTCTCTTATTCGCAGCATTCATGACAGGTCATGTACACACGAACGCAACGCAAGTAAGTATTCAGCTGTCATTACAGTAAATGACAACTGAATTTACTTTATCCGGCAATACACAGCTTATACAAAAATTACAAATTGATGAAAAATTTAAATATCTCCACGAGCTGAAATGAAATACGAGCAGTTTTTTATGTTTCGCATAAATTATGTAGTTGTGGTAAAGATATCAGAAGTTATGAACATATTTGTACAACATCTATAAAATTTTAATATTGCTCATTATGTTTGAAATTATTAAAAATGTATTCATGTACCAAATGACAGTTCTGAGTGATTTTTGAACATGTGATGCATAAACTAATTTTATTTTCTTTCTTACTAATGTATAAATGGAAATTGCTTTAGTTATGATTTCATGCCTCGATTTATTTTGACGTGAGAAGACAGAGATATAAATACCCTGAAAAAAGTTCATACGCATACTTATTTCCTGTAAAAAAAAATACGCTTATCAAATCTGCCGTTTTCAGAATCAGCCATTTAACGAAAAAAGGCTAGTACCATAAAATGGTTGTTTTCGCGCTAAAACTTACAAACTAATTAGTTATTACATACAGTTCATTTGTTATCGTTTTCTTTTTTTTATAAATTAAGGTATTAATATATCTGATTCATGAATTTTTTTACTCCTTTTAATTAAAATATTGTGTAGAGCTAGATTTATGACATAACTATTTTCTAGTCAAACACATGACGCATGCTATTTTAAAAACCAATTATCATGATCTTACTTTATAAGGTCCGTAATGACTCATCAGATGTAAAGAAACATAGAAGTAGTAATTTTTTTAATAAAAGTTTAAATAAACTTTCTGTTTTAATTATAATTACTTTATTAATTAATTATCATCCTATCAGCCAAAAGTCATCCACAACTGTACATAGTTCTTCGTATGACGTACACCTGGGCTGTAAAATACGCTCAGACTACCTCCGGTCTCTAATAGGGAGGTGGTGAAAAACTCTTCATAGAGTACCCATGTCCCTAGCGGGTTATGACGAGACTCTAACCGGCTAAAAACCGCCATGCATGTTGCTTGGTTGCCTTTAGGGCTACTAAGCGTATCAAAACTTCCTTCCTAGACTGGGGTCCGGGGAACGTTACACGAAATCCTGTCTCTCTTGCTTATATCCCGTAACCTGGAAGAGATCGTCGGTCTACCGGAGCAGTGTCTCCCACTCTTTTCCATTCTGCGTAAAATGATTACTCTCTGCTGGACCTGAAATAAGAAATGTATCATGTGGAGATACAGTAATAACAAAAGGTACGACTATATAAGGAACTTAACCGTCTTTTATTTATTGTTTAGAATGTTTTAAAAGAGGTATTTAATGAATATGTAAACTACAAGATTACCACATTATGATTTATTATAGTATTTTCGTGGTGTCATTATGGTGACGGAGTAAGAATACAATGTGTCACCACCCCATCTCATGCCATGGGTGTCGTAAAAACCGACTAAGGGACTATTCGTGAATATTATCTTTACGAAATAAAAAGAAGGAAAACTTAAAATTAACCCATATACCAATCCGTTTGGCCAGCGTGGTGTTAGTAGGCCAAGTATCCCTTTCGTTACGGGAGGAGGGCCGTCCCTGCAGTGGGACATTAATGGGCTGTTATGATATGATGATAATATTTTCAATGTTTTCCCAAATTAGTCGTCGAGGCTTAGTACAGATAATTTTACGTACTATCAGATAACTTAGGTTAGATTTGTTGTACTAAATTTTGTAAAAGTACCTACTGATATGCATTCAAATGTCTAGACGGGTACGCCCCGTTAGTCATTTGTTTGACGTGCCGACGATTTTTATAAAAATACGGTTTTGTCATCATAAAGATGCTTATCCAAATATATTTATAATCTAGTGATCTAGAAAAAGGCTTATGGTTTTCACGGTTAAGTATTATAATCCGTGGTGTCACCGCTTACTATCAAGATTTGCATTCTTCTCTAAGGTTTCATAAGTTCTTGACTGCTAAATAGACTTCGCTCAGTAACCTTATCGCGGTCGTAACCCATTCTTAGTCCCTCAGCGAAATGTGATGCCCTAAGTCTCTAGATAAACATAAATTGGCATTGATATTCATCACCGCAACATATCCTAATCTCTCTATCTACCATTATACGCCGCCATCTTTACCTTAACAATAAAGAAACAATAATTTAACATTACCTAGTTTATACCCACACGAACAATCACATTCAATAAATAAAAACACACTATGATATTATTAAAATTTGGGCTACGTTATTGAGGGTACTCGAGTTCAAAGTGGGTTCTAGGCCAGTCTGTCGCAAGTTCGGACTTATCGTTATCAAGATAGGTATTTTGTATATCAAGTGCGCATTTACACTGTTCACCCAATTCCTGAAGATAGAGTGTAACCTCCTTAGGTGACCTAGATGGTGAAACATAACTTTCCTGCTAATCAGTTGTTGTGTTACTTCCTTTCTTTTTGAGTTATCGAAGAAAATTTAAAGATTATTTTATGTTTTTGAAATATATCTGCTGTGCTAAGGAACTTTTACATACATAAATTTAGAGTAAAGAACATCCTGACTTGAGATTATCATTTTTGGATGATCATCATCATCATAATAGCCCATTAATGAAGGGACGGATCCCATTTTTGGATAGGACAATAAATTTTGCCCGGGGCTCTAACTTGTGGTTCATTTACAGCACCTGCAAATGTGCTATGCTGCTAATGATAAATTCATGATTTTTATTTCAATTATTTTTGATTTGAATGTTTTTCCGTTACGATTATTTTTCATTTCTTTTGTTTCTAAAATATAAATTGTGAATAAATCCGTTAACGGTTGGTTTAAGAGCTACTGTGGAAACTTTTATTTATTTATAACACACCATCGATATGGCACTGATGTTAAGAGATTTTTGATGTTTGGGGCAGGCAGGAGCGCCCACAACGAGCCATAGAAATCGACAACCTATGGTAAAGGGAACTAAACTACTTCACAGAGTCATTGTAGTTACTTGGAGGAAGATTTATGTTGTAGTAAACGGTGTTTCACAGATAATGGAGATAAGGGGGACATGATCTATGCCTAGTAGGTAAATATCAAAACCATTAAATTACATTTTGTCAATTTATTCATCATTATAAGTACCACTGCAAAGACGGACTCACTCCAGTGACGTAGATTTACTTTACCAACAAATACTAGCGCTACAGTTGACGATGTACTTCTTTCAATGTATAAGTAAATTTCCTTATGAATAATAATATGTACATGAAACAAAAACATAATAAGACACTATGTAAATTATTAGAACACAATGTCATAATACCGCTATTTGTTTCATGTTTTAAACAGTGTAATTTTATAAAGCATATCGACGACCCTGACATACATAGCGAATTATATTTGCAGTCTCCAAGATTTTTGTATATAATAGCAAGTTCAGTTAAACATTTTTAACATTTTTAAAAACACTTGTAGTCAACCCTAGAGCACGTAATAGAAATAGAAAAGTTATGTATGTGTGCGTGAATTGCACTTGTGGTGTTGTTATGTGTGCAATAAATACTTTATGTATCCATCTCTTTCCTTCTCGACATTTCACTGATAGCTATGGCCTTGTCTAGTCGCATCTAATGCTGGCATTAGTCTGTTTACATCATGCTAGTTACTCACTCGAGTACTAATACTAAAAAACATATCTGTATTCAAAATTAGTACGCTACTGAGTGACGCACTTCAATTAATGCTAATTTAGTAGGTTATATGTCGTATTTGTGTCACAAAATGTTGTATAAACAGATGTTGAGCTAAAACTAATTTTACGGTCATTGGCATGGTTTTTAAGTTTATATTGTAGAAGTTACAATTTTGTTGAGCACTTGTTTTAATGTTTTTTTCATTTGTTTCAGGTGAGTTTATTTAATTGCTTGGAAGGAGTTGGCGTTCAAGGTTTGTATACTACACTTCAAGAATTACTACAATTTCATTTGTAATTATAATTTGCAAATTTGTTCACACAATTTATTGCTAGTTGCACTAACTAAACTAACCTATAAATCATATTTTATACATTGCACCTACTGAGCACAAGATAATGAAACATCTTACAGAACGTAGTTAGTTTAGTAAAACATAATAATAGTTCTTAAACTATGCTAGTAGTTGTGCAAGTGAACTAGCTCATCAAACGCTCCTAATGTCCCTGTAGCGAGTGTTGACTGAGCCGGAGTGTTGACCGGTATGTAGGTTACACCGCGCGAACCGGCGAGCGCACACCCCGCGCCCCGCACCTCACCCCCCCCACACCACGCAACTACTTCTATGATCCGTGCACTTTTCAACAAGAAAATGTCAAATGCACACTTCGTAGGGAGGACTTATACAGCGTAGATACAACTCGAAGTAGGTTAAAGGGGTAATCTTAGCACAGTCGGTGTCTAACCTTCATAGTTTCCAAGAATTTCAAATTCTTAGTTGCATAATTCATAAAACAAGTAGAACATTTTGTGAGTAATCAATACTGCAGCGATAGAGCCCCGCGTAGTAATATAGTTCCATTTTATTAAATGTCAAAGTGCATTCGTGGATGCAGAATTAGCGACTAGCAACCGTTTAGTTGTTAACTATAGTTAGGAATTTGGGCTCAGGACCACAGAGCTGCGGCAATGTGCCACCAACCAATTCTATTATTGGATGTGGACCTATGTATTATATTTATATCAACCGCTACCCGTGGTCACTGGGGCAAGTTCGCTCGCTTCTTTAAACTCGCTATAAAAATTCGTACAAGTTCGTGGCCTGTGTAAACATTCCATACGTTTTGCAAATTTTTCGTATCTTTGGCCAAAAACCGAGAAAATTAAAGAGTTTTAATTTAACTCTATGTAAACCTAGAATCGCTTTGGTTAACCTTGACAATCTATATGTACAGTTCTTACTATTATAGTTTTATTACAAACTAAATATGTTTTTTTAAATAAATGAAACAGTGTTATCATTTCAAGGTAATATTAAACATTGATAAGTAGATGACCATAAAATTAGGAGATCGACAACCGGCCGTGACTCTATTTACTATATTCTAGTCCAAATACTGAAGGATTTTGCGATAAGCTGACACGAAATTCGCATACGATATTCTATGTATTATTTCTCGCATCCCGCTTAGATATATTTTTAAATTATGCCTTATGACACATCGGAATCACTAGTCAAGGCCAATACTCGGCGTGATTGCTAGTAAGACTACGAATCATCCCGAAGTTTGACGAGTGTGACTAATATACTGTTTGAATAAACTTCGTGTTCATTTAGTCCCACAGTCACATGAACTATAGTGAAAGTGCATTTACTGCATTAGTTAAGGTTACACCTGCATAACAATGCATGTAAAATTGTCATTTGCTTTTCAAATAGCACCATAGAAATTTTTCACAAAAATAAGTAAGATGTTTTTTGAATTCGGTTTCCTAAAAAAATATTCCTCTCTGCATCTCGTGCACAGTTTATTTGTCAGTCATTCTATTGTTGTTAAATATAGCATCGGGTGTGACGTAAAACCACATTTTAATACCTTGTTGAGTTTTTTAAAAGAATTGCAAATAATTAAAGTCTAATCTTGACTATAAAACTTTAAATCAAAAGGTAATTTGTGACGTCTGGCCATACGCCAAATACGGCGAGACTTCAGTCAAACGATTTACAAAGCTGCGTACAATGATCTCTCCTCATTACTATAAATTATCGCTACGAAGTGAAAACAAAGACTCACTTTCTAAAGTGCAAGCGAAATGTGGTTCAGTTGCGTATCTTGTTCGCATAGATCATCTTAAGCGAGCATAGATGAATGCGGACGTTTCGTAATAAACGAGCAAGCGCGAGCAACGCGGCGATGTGTGAGTTACTCATATACTCTTTATTTGAATCATCACAACGCGATCATTTTTATAGGTCATGGTTACAAATATGAACTTCTTTCTAGTTACTAAATTGCCTCTAACTGTAATCTAGGTCGTCATATTGAATTAGAAAGTGAGGGATTGTTCATGTTTCGAATTTATAGCAGTTATAAACATTTTTTTAATAACTGACAGGAAGATTTACGGAGATCAAAATGTAAACTAGTGCGATTAGAAACAAAAGTTTAAGAAAACTTTCATTGATTTAAAATGAATGATTACGAATACAGTCTTAAGTGAATTTGTGTAGGCTTAATATATTTGGTTCCGTCTAACATTTTACAAAATTATGTAAGTAAGAGAAAAAATAAGCAGAATAAGCATTCTGCTTACATACAGTAAGTTTACAGTACACGAGTGTTTTATGTTTAACAATTTTTTTATTGTTTTAATGGATTTTAAATATTATACGTAAAACCTAACTAAATATATAGTTTTATGTTTTAAGAATGTGGACTGGCATTTATAACATTCCCGAAGGTTGTGCGTATTATCTTGAATATCTCAACTAAACACAGGGTACCGATTGTAAAATTCTATACCCTATACTTTAATTCGACTTGCAATAGTCGCTAAATTGTAGAACAATAAAGCAACCGCTTGCTTAAGGCGGACAGATTTAATCTATGACTTAGCGAGATTCATATCTGAACAATTTAATTTATCTTTTTAACAACTTAAAGGTCATATTTAAGCAATTACTTGTAGGAAATATTACAATAAAAGTTAACTATGAGTTATCAAGCTTTTAGCCAAAAACTTGAATCCAACCAATATCTCTTGAATAGTCATAAAAGGGATTTAAAAAGCAACAAATTCAGCTATTCAATTGGCGATCAAAACGCATGAATCTATACCTACTCAATGAGAAGGTATATTCAGTGATACAAGCTCTGGTTGAAGGATCATTCGTGCTTAAAACAGAACATTAGTCCTATTAATATGAAAGTTTAGACAATTTAACTTTAAATACTACTTTTGTATGTACAAAAATTAGTATTTTAAAGGACATAATGTCTGAGGCATTCTCTAACTAGCATCTTCAGCACTTTAACCCTTACATCAATCAAATAATATTCTAACAAATAAACGTTTTCAATGACGATAGTGCATAAAAACTTAAAAACATAAATTTATATTAAAATGAATCCTATTGGTTGTAACTGATTAAACTACCATCTTGATTGGCCGCTTAAAATTAACTAGCGGGTTGATAATTGGCTACGTTGGCTAGCGTTATTGCAATTTTCATTACGTTGTAAGGCCACGTTACTATGAGGTCAGGTCACAGACCCTAATGCATATTGCACTTGCTGTAGTAATTGAAATGTTTATTATCTAAAAATGAATAGTCATTTGCTGAATACATATTATACAGTACGCGCAAAACGAATGCATGACCGAATTGAAGTTGTATACCTCCATTTGCCAGAATTTCATTTGGCTGAATTTTCATTTTCCATAATTTCATTTGTGGCATATGAAATTCGGTCATATGAATATTATGGCATATAATTTTCAGGCAAACAATAGATAACCGTTTGAAATTGCTGCAAATGGCTACGCAGTTGTCATTTTTAAAATAAAATTAAAATCCGTGGGAAGAGGGTATTTTTTTATCTTCGTGTACATGCACGAACTGCTCTGATAGCTAACTTCAGACCGGTTAATTTAGATAGAACGTACTGTATAATATTGCACAAAGTATCTTGTAAGGATTATAATTGCACTATGCAGTCAAGGTTGTGTTTCACTAGGTCGATAGTCGTGTAACATTGGAGTAGGACTTGACCTTGCGGTGTTTTTTTTTTCTATTTATCACTATAACACCGTTCTAAGCCACGTGATGGTTTACCACAGATAATATAGCATGATATTAATGTTTATTATTGCTGTGGTACGACATGCAAATCATGTAATCGACAGTTGTTGGTGTTGAACAATTAGCTGTGCTTTGGAACGCATGCTGACCTATTTATAATGCATGATGACGGGCAATATATATGAGTGAAACCAAGATTCGTTATAGTAAAGGCAGCAAACTTGCAACAACTAAGATAATGAAACATAGTGTCAAAAATACTGAACGTGTAAAACGACCGATTAGGCTTTATCGAGGTCGCGAGTTCGAACCCCAGACAAATTCAGATTTACAGTACTTTCGAGCTGGCGTACCTTTTCTAAATATTTTCGATTCAAAATACTTTCGAACTAGCGTACTACTTGGAATTATTTTCGAAATTACGTGCGTCGTGATAACGTCATTCGAATCGTCATATCAGACTTGTTTAAAACAATATACATTAATACTGACAAAGATGGAATGATCGAGAAGGAGGGTTCATGATTTTCAAGTGAATATAATATTCATAAATGTCGATAAGTCTAATAAATTATGACCTCTTATAACCTACAAGGCGTAACTAATTTTGAAGTTTGTTAACTCATTAGATGTGTATTCTTCTCCGGAATGTCATGGGCATCATAATGCTACATGATGTCAAGAAAATACCAATATAAATAAGGCAGATGTCACCTGTCAAAAATAACTTAATCATTTTTAAACATACTTTTTAAATTTATAACAATTACTCATAATACTTAATAATGCATCTGTTCTTCTAATTTTAAAAACTGACGTCTCTTTCCAGTAACGACCGGCCTGACTAATGCCGTATGATTTCTCCATGTGCAGCATACAATCCTCTCTGTTTTCTTGATAATTTGTCAGTATGTCAGTGACACAACAAATCATTTATTTCTCCTTTTGTTTCATTAAAAGCTTTTAACATTTGACAATTTTTCATTTTAAAATGTTTAAAAGATTGCTTTAAATCATAATTTTCATAAAAGCATACTAATTTACTAAAATAACGAAGACTAACAACTTTTTATTAGTTTTTTATCTTGTCTTTATAGAACACCAATAACACAAAGAATATTCACAAAAACTAAAGCCATTTCTTATAACTCAACTCTAGTCCTAGAATAACAGTAAGAAAAGAAATCTTTGGCATATTTGTCAGCCTTTATTTTAGCATATAAGTCAGGCGTGCTTTTTTACTTGTAGCGTGACCTAAACCCACGTGTGCATCGTTTTATTTTCGTCGACACAAATTCATTAGGAAGAGGATCTGATGTTAAAGAGTGCTCATACGACATAGATCTTGATTCTTGAACCTCTGTTCTAAGAAGTCATTTTTGTGTTGGCACTGTATGCGTCCGGAGTTTCAAACGTGGTTTGGTCCATTTTAAAAGAGAGTACAGTTACTTAAACAAGACATGACTGGTCTTAAAATTAGCGATTGGCATATTTTTGGATGATATTTATTTTATTATATCAGTCAACCGCAACTGTGTAACGAAAATTTTTCTGCTGATTTCTGATTCTTAACATACATGATCTAACGTAAAAGAGTAAGCTAACTAGCGGGATACAATATGTTGCAGGTAAACTACAGCATTATAAATAATGTATCCCAATTTTGTAAAGCAATACAAAAAGTGAGACAAAAATACACCAGATATATAAATATTAAGCTAACTTTACGTTTATTTAAAATCTGTGAGGTAAATAAAACCAGTATTTTTTTTACTAACTATGAGTTTGATGTTACAGACACTGCAATTTAAATTACATGATTAGATATTTTGTATCAAGATTGATTGACATGAAAGCAACTATCTTTGTCACTTGTTATAACTGTCAACTCTATCCGACCATACTTCAAAGCTACAAATACAAAACGCTTACCGCTTATGTATTAGCCACAGCCCGCGGTCGGCGGCCGGCCTAGTTTTGCGATAGGAATAGGCGCCGCCCCCGCTTCGCGCCCTACCAGCCAACTACTGCTAGTTAAAGGACACACACACAAGCTTTTCATACTCCGTACTCTTTGAAACGCCTTTTAAAACTCCACTAAAGAAAAAAGCTTTTAGCGCCAAGTTTATGGGTCAAAAGGAGAATGTACTTTAGTTAACTTTATTCTACTCTTCATACGGTCGTTTAAATTAGTCGATGCTATGTTATTTTTGTAAATTGAGCTGTTTTCTTTCAGCTAAACTAACAAAGGATGTTTTGACTAAGTATTGCTTGACAATAGTCATCACAACAGCCCATTCATGTCCCACTGCAGGGACGGGCCTCCTCCCGAGACGGAGGGATACTTGGCCTACTAATACCACGCTGGCCAGACGGATTGGTATAGGGTTTAATTTCAAGTTTTCCTTCTTTTTATTTCGTATTCATGGATAGTCCCTTAGTCGGTTTTTACGACACCCACGGGATGAGATGGGGTGGTGACATATTGTATTCTTACTCCGTCACCACACTGATTCGTCACCACACGGATGACAATAGTGCTAGTTGTCAACTGTTCTCGCAAAGGCATATAAATAAATAAATAAATAATCCTCACTCTTTCACACAACGCCATCTAGTCCCAAACTAAATAGAGCTTGTACTATGGGTACTAAACTACTAACAACGGATAAACATACTTATATACTTTTTTTATAAATACATACATAATTATTATACATAAAATGAAATATATTTGTTATTATATTACATATTAGGTAAGGCCTTAATTTTTGGATTGTTTGAACATTTGTTAAAGGACCGTTAACAAAGTATCCTTGAATATTTAAAGTTTTATTATCCCGAACTGTGAACGTTTAAAACACATCCGATTAGACACCCTTCACACCATTGTCCAAGCGTTAGATCATCGAAGTGTATGATAATGTATGAGCAATATTTACTAATTGTGCATAAAATATTCTTATATAGTGTCCTTAAAATATTGTTATATATTGTCCTTAAAAATATATGTTTCCTTATTTTGATTACCTGTACTTAAATGCCTAAACACATTGCAGAGACTAGTCTCTAGCAACGGACGAATACTTTTTCTATGAATTCCAAGCCTGCCTCCTTTTGAACAGTAAAGAAACTGAAATAGGAAAATAAGCTTTCTAAAGAAAACGCAGATAAAATCTACTTCTACGATAATTCCCGACATTATGCTAAAGACAGCACTGCTCTACCTCCTCTGAAGCATTCAAGTTAACCGATAAGCTAGAAAGAACCGAAACCTTTAAAATTTGCGTAAAGAGGGACAAAAATTCCAAGCATTACTTGCCCATTTACCGTCAACACTAAATGTCCATCCGACATATTAAAATATAATTTCTTGTACTCAGTTACAAAATATTCATTCAGATTAATAATCTCAAGACGAAAATCGATTATGTTTAATATGTAGTAAATCATGTGGGTAGTTGTATGTACGAGTCATTGCATCAGTAGGCATTAAGCTAATGTCCGTGTTTAAAGTTGCAGCCGTGTGATCGATACAGGGTTGTACTTGTAGGTGCATTAAAAATTCATTAAATAGTTTCCTTGCCTTAAAGTTTCTTAAGGATGCTACTGCCTATTTAAAACGAATGTTCTATGTCTGGAAACACAATGAAGGTGATCACCTCGTTTGTTGTATTTTCCATATAAAATAAGGCTACTTAAAGGGTGAAATAATTTATTACTTATTCTCGCTACTAGAGTCTATTGGACTCGTTTTCTTTTAGATATATAGGGGCCTAAAGCTAAGAATTTCTTTTAGAATAACTCATGTCCTCTTGTTGTAGATCCTAGTTCACTTCTCCATAATTTTGCTATTTCTGCCGCTTGCGCTTTGTAAGCTACTAAACATATTTTTACGTGTAAGATGATTTATTCACAATATAATAATTGTTGTGGGTAATAAATAGCAATCTTGCAAAATTAGCATATAATAGAAAGGTTTTGTTCGGGACGATCCTTATCCTTACCTTCAATTATTTATATTTCACTTTTTTCTATATTCATTGTGTACAGATGAGGTTTAATATCTTTGTACGTTACCTACCAAAGAGTAGAATGAATACGGTAATCAGACCTGCTATGCTAGCACCACAGAACACTAGCAACCCTACAGCTCTGTGCAAATGTATCCGACATAGAACAGTCCTTCGATTACACTAGTCTCTGTGTGCGTTATGTCACTATTATTTTACATGTGATTGCGTAGATTCACACACACACATACACAGTCTAGGCACAGTCGTTGTAATGAGCTAAAATTATTTGCAATTTCCTTTTAGTTACATCTAGAGAGCTAGTTATTTGTTAACATGTGTGTAGCATGTGTTATGTATATTTAATTACGCGTAATTTAAAATATTGCTAGATAATTTAATGGGATAGAATGAAAGGAACATCATCATTGAAATACGTTCTTTATCCATTTTGAGTTGGTTTTAGACATTATTGCCTATGCTCATTAAGTAGAGAATGAGGCAGACATTTTGCTAACGGACAAGTGTAAAGCACACGTGATGATAAGCAGTTATAGTAAACCATCTCGAAAGGGAAGTACACTCGAACTCAAGTAAAAGATCTGTTTAATAAAAGAAATATGCGAAAGAAAAATATGTAAATTAAAAAACTCTAACCTCCTAACTATATATATATATATATATAATCCTAGGCACTATTTCTGCAATACACGTAAACTTATAGATTAATCTTATGATAAACCAAATTTTTTGTCATCAATTTAATATAGATCAACTATATAAAGCACAAAATAACATATTCCAAGGAGGTATATAAGTAGACAGTGCAACAATGTGTAGGTTATTCCACCTAAACAATGTAGCATCGCGTAGGGTTCTAAATACAAGTTGATACTCCAACTATATGCTATTTATACCTTTATAGTACCATCGTCATACCTTGACGTAAACCTGTATGCAATGATACTAATACTAGCTATCATGAGTTGCATCAGTGTGCATGAGTGTGTTATGAACATTTGACTAGAAGCGTTTGAAACGTAAATATTTGGTCTGTTTTTGTGGTTTTTATAGACAGTAATCATCAATAAATAAAGCAATTAAATCTATACTAATATTATAAAGAGGTAAAGTTTGTGTGCTTGTGTGTTTGTGATGTTGTATGGGGTAATCTCTGGTCCTACTGAACCGATTTTAAAAATTATTTCTGTATTGAATAGTTCATTTATCGGCGAGTGTCATAGGTGTATATAGATTCACGCTATGACTAAAAGGAGTGGAGCAGTAATGAAATAGCTTCAAAAAAGGAACGCGTTTTTTTTCTCCGCCCTACGGGCACGGGTCAGCTAGTATCATATTAAATCCTATATTATCTTATCTGCCTATGCAAAGACAGATCTCCTCCTAGGATGTACGAAAACTTATAGAAATGACATTTGTACGACAAGGTCCCCGGCACTGAAAAACAGGCTTACCCGAAGCTTCTATTCAATTTGTAGAGCCTATTTCTTAATCTAGAATACAACAGATTTCCTTTATAAAATAATCCTAAAGCGATTGTGTACATGTATAAACCAATTACTAAGCATACTAAGAAATTAGATGAACTCCACAACTTTTTCTTACACTAATATTGGATAGAATATCTTGTCAAAAGAGTCGTCTGACGATTGTATAGGTGTGAACGATCTCTTCATCGGATGTCAACAACATTATAAAGATATAAAAGACAATATATTTTTATTACTTAACGGCAACCGCACTAATCGTTGACTAACAAAAGAATGGATTCAGTTGTCAAATAAACAAATCTGAAGACAAAACAAGAAGTATAAAAAAACTGTGATGCGGTTTCTTTGTGAACGAAAACAAAAAAAAAATATCAAGGGCAATAATGTGAATTACTAACAATAGGAACTATACCTACGTATTATACTTAAGGGGAAACAATTCAATCGCAATTCCATACAAACAAAGAAAGTTAATTCCTCCTTCATTAGATAATAAATACTCAAAACTATAGATGATATCGTTTTGTCTCGTTATTATCTAGTCTTATTGATTAATAAAACAGTAAAAAAAATATTCATTTACAAGTTATGAGGCTTCAAAGTTCATAATTCTATGCACATTTTATGACAACTTTTAGCGTAATAAAATAGGATTAAACGTTTATAAAGGTAAATATATTTTGGGACTAGGAATAGATTATTTATTCGAAAATTCAAATAATTTTATATTGACTAGATACATTCTAAAGTTTGTACGCAATTACCTTTTTCCCAAAACCATTTTAGGAAATTTTACCGTGCTCGTTTCCGCCATCGACATCTTGCATCTCGCCTCCACTTTCTGCACCCCTCGGGTCGGCGGAGGGGAGGTACGACAGCGAGCCGACCGTCGTCGAATGTTACCGAATATTTTTTTTTAAACTTCAATTTATGTCATTTATGACAATTACGTATCGCTTGCCAGTAAGATGTTTCGTAATTTCTTTTATCAAAGAGATCCAATTATTATCAGATGCATAACCAGTTAAATAAAATACCTACATCAGTGACATTCTTGACTAAAATCAACTGTCAAAATTCACCTATTATTACAATAGTCAATAGAGCATAGCTAAGGCTGTCACATTGCACAAACTGTATTTTTTTTTGTAATTCATTTTGTATTTTTTTTTTAATATTTACGTGACTCACCCCCGCCCCGGTATCTGAATGACTGATCAAGTATAATTTCTTGTCAACTATCATTTCCAGATTTTATGATTATTATTTATTTTTAATAAAAATAATCAAGAGTTAGAACTGGTCAGATCCTGGAGACCACCGAGAGTCGAGGGAACACCTCAACGGCATATAGCAGCTACCTTGTGTTTGGGATTATTTTAATTGTATTGATGAAAACTTTACACAACTTTACACAAACATGATCTGATGATGAAGACGACTGAGGGTCGAGGTAACTTTTCAACGGTATATAGCAGCTACCTAGTGTTTGGGCATATTTTATTCGTATTAATGAAAACTTTACACAAACATGATCTTATGATGAAGACAACTGCAGAAATTTATTTAATACTAATCTTAGAAATTGTAATCAGCATGGTTTTTAACCGACTCCTGTTGAAGTCGGATTTTAATTAGAAAATTATATGATTTTTCTTCTTTTTTTTTAAATCCAGCTAAAATTAACTTCATGTACTGTATGTGAAGTAAGATATTATTGTGTACTGCATGGAACCCCTATAACCGATGCACGGTCTAAAAAACTACCTCAGTTTAACTTAAAAAAAAAAAAAAATTATAATGTTTTACGGTGTCATACCTACACCACTTACAAGATAAATTGATGTCTCGCTTGGTGTGTCTTCCGCAACAAAACTTACAATAAAATATTTTTTAAAAACCCATTTTAGTTTTCTTTATTTACTCCTGATTTATTACTTTTTGAGTAACTACCTACAGCTAGTATTAGTGTCAACCCTAACAATCAAGAAGAACAATATTTATATTTTGAACGACATTTTGATTTGTAATAAATACAATCGAGCGCGTGTGCGTGTGCATGTTTCTTACTGCTTTTCTATGAGTTGTTCTCTTTCTCACGCGACGTTTGGTGAAACAACAATGTTTTAGGCTTCGCCGACAGCTGAGTTGGTTTTGACAGAATGAGCCTTCTTAAGTATTTATGTTTTGTATAAAAACATGGTGTCCAAGGGACTTTAAATAAAGGACATTCATGCCTAATAGTAGTAGGCCAAGTATCCCTCCTTCACCGGAGAATGTACCGAAGGGACGGCCCGTCCCTGCAGTGAGACATTAATGGGCTGTTATGATGTTATGAAGATGCTAAACATAATAATTTGTGGATCACTCAAGTAACTATTTTGCACGAAATTCGAAAACGCGATATCATGCATGGCAGCCGCTCTTTCCAACAGAGGCAATTAAAGCTATATTTATATTTTTACTATTATGCAGAAAGCCAATTTAACATACTTCGGGGAAAATTCATATATGAAGGTCCATCGTTTGCACTGTGGTCACCTTGAACCACTAACTTTAATATCCGCAAGGTATATAATTGAAGCAGTTTTTCTGCCCTTCAAACTTTAACGAAGTAGTTCCTACAAACCACTTATTGCATGTACTCGGTAGGTGGTTTTTACACTGATCTGAAAGTAGTATGAAAAAGCATCTTCTAATGCCGCCATACAGGGGAGCCCCATTTATATTTATATTTATTGCTGTTGATTCGGTGGTCATCATTCAAGGATTCATATTAAATGGTTTTCATCAAGAAAAGTAGTTACTTTTTTTGATGAAAACCATTCTCCACCAAAACCAAACTAGAAAAGAAAAGTGACTACTTTACCTGGCTAATTTGATAACAATCTTCTCTTATGATTGATCAACATAATTTCTACTGATGGAGGATCCTTTAGCTGATTTACTCACGCTGCCTATACTAAGTTGTACGCGAAATACCACGAAATAGTATTTGGATTCTCTTGTAGGTAATAATTGTCTCGGTTTGGTCTCGGTTACCTTTTTACAGCACCATATTGGCAACATAAATAAAAAAGAAGCAGTGCTTACTACGCTACAAGTATATTAAGCAACAGTAGTATCATCCTTAAAGACAAGCCCTTCCATTAGAGAAAGCTAAACTCGATAATAATAATAAACACACCAGATACTTGGACAGGGATAGAAATAAAACGATAAAAGAAAACCCTACTTGATCTCACAAATCCCCAGAGGCTCGATACTCGATGCCAATGTAACAGTAACCCAAAGTACGCAGTCAAAACACGAAAATATTAATCTGCGACATAATTATAAGCACCCATTAATACAAAATGTTCAAGGGTACCAATAAATTGTTGGTTAATTCGACACCTTATCTAACCTAGATTCAATCTTAACTTTACCCGGATCAATACATGGTTTGACCCGTAAAAAGTATACAGTGGTACATGGATAGATCCCTTACCCGTGTAACTCGTGAACTTCGACCTGGGTTTTGGAGGTCATTAACATTTGGGCTGACTGTAGGAACTGGGTCGTTGCGTCGTCGGGCTGCAGCGTTGCCATAGCAACCCGCCGCCACCCGTCGCCGCGTTGCCGCCCCAGACAACAGCCTAATATAATGCCTACAAACAACTGCTTTATTTAGACATCATTATTTCGTAATTCAGTCTTTATGATGTTTAGCTATTTTTAGATTATCTTGTCTTGGATGTTTTTATTTATACTTTGTTGATAATTGTAGATTGATATCAGATTTGTTTACCAGTCAGGAAGGCTTTATTTTAAAGTCTGTTTGACAATTACTTTATTGTTAACTAACAAATATCTCAAGATTTTTAAATTTAAATTGTTCCATTGAAGCTCTGGCTTTCCAGAGCAAGGGCCGGACGCATATCATGTTACTACATAAACTACGAACTTTGGCCTTGTTTTTACTTATAGTGCTAAATACTAACTCGTATGAAGATACTGAATGTAATGCTGCTAAATATAATATGTTATGGACAATTTTATGTGTCACCAACTATATAAAGGATCTGATATGAGTTGTCGATAATATCTATTGTATACGAGGCGTAGTTTTATAGAAGGGTAGGCGGTATAACCAAGTCATTATTATGAGTCAAGTTTATGTTAGTTTTAACATTCGAGATGTGTATTTGTTCTTTGTAAAATAGTGTTGAGTGGATCAAACCTCTTGCCTAGTGTTAACCTCAACGCTTGTCCATAGAACATGCAGAAAATGCTAGTCACTACACATCACTTAAACACAACTTGTACACTACCAAACTTAGATGCGAGTCTTAATTCCTTTGATACCTGTATTAAACTCAGTGTATTATAAATCTAAAACTGTATCAAAGTAATAATTTTGTTTATAATCTGATGCCTACCTGAAGAAATATTACAACTCTACCATTTCACAAATGATATCGTACGAAAAATTCCTCAATAACTCAACCCAAGATTCAAACAAAATATTGTTATCTTAATTTATTGATCTGCCAAGCCCATGGCATTCGCAGCAGGCCCGCTCCTTGCGCGTGCTTGCGTCACTGTCCCGCTGTTGTACAAGGGACCTGAAAATAGGTCAAAAGGGGGCCGAGCCACTGTCACTGCCATAGCACACAGCTACCGTAGATACATGCATACACACCCACAAATCTACAAGTACCCAAAATCAATGACGGCACGTGTAAATTTGTACGACCTTCGAAATTTGAAGAGGTCATCATGCCGGTTTCAAAGTGAAGCTGGCAGCCTGGGATGTTCTATGGTTACCATGGTAACTTAGGCTGACCAAAAAGGTTTTATTTTAGAAGATTACGCTCGTGTTAAGTGTTTTAATGGAATTAATGGACGTTGGTAATATAAGAGATCGTAACGATACTTCTATAAATATAAATGACGTTTTTAGTCATTTAACAGGAGTTTAATATTTTTAATGGGTATACTTACAGATTAATTTGAAGTATGATCTAATTTGTATTTTAAAGGAATTAGATCTTTTGTCGATGCCAGAAGTAAACCAGCTGTTGATCGATGGCAGAAACACGTTTGTAAAGAAATTTCTTTAGTATGCCTCAAGTGACGAAGGGAAACTTGACCCACCGTAGCCAAAAGATTGAGATCCATATCGATAATGATGAGTAGAGATGGATTGGTAATATCATTTCCCACTCGATCACCACACTGAGAATAATATAATTTAATGTAACAGTATAATTTAAATTTTAATAACTTTTAAGTTAGTAACTGATTTTTATAATCTTTACTTACAAAAAATAACACGATTATCCTTACTACAACATTTTGTTTTCCTAATTAAATTATCATAATTCTTATCGCGTCGATAATATCAAACCTTAGTCAACATACAAAAATGGATTAAAAACAAAAGATTATTTCTATTTTATACCGATTCAGTCCTTGAAGGTTTGTTGACTCTACTGACCCAATTACACTTGTGTGTAGAGAAGCCTTGAACCGCTTTCCTAACGTACTGGCTGATATTAAAAAAATACTATTAATATTATAAGCGTGAAAGTATGTAAGTATGGGTGTTTGTTACTCTTTTAAGTGAAAACTACTTTACAATAATATTGCTTAAACAAGAGAGCGCTGGGTGGAAACGTTTCATCATAACAGCCCATTAATGTCCCACTACATGGACGGCCCTCCTTCCGTGACCGAGGGATACTTGGCCTACTATTACCGAAGATTTCCTTCTTTTTACTTCGTAAAGATAATATTTACGGCTAGTTCCTTATTCAGCTTTTACGACACCCATGGGATGAGATGGGGTGATGACATATTGTATTCTTACTCCGTCACCACCGGGACAAGTGGAAACGTTTAGAGGAGGCCTATCTCCAGCAGTGGGCGTCTATAAGCTGAAATCGATGAATATGGATACATTACAATAGCACAATGGCTGTAATTTATAAAGATATTTTGTGAATAGTCCAAAATACGCAGAGAAAATGGCAGTCACCAGCTAGTTAATTTTATAAATAATTAAAGATGTTTTTTATTTAATTATTCAGTATTTTAAAAAAGCATACATTTCATAAATATTTCTACTTCAAAAAAGACCACATTTCATAAAGATTCATACAATTAGTTGACATTCAAATGTAGCGAATAAGTATAATTGCAAAATATTCCTAGAATGTTAAAATGAAATGATGATCTATTTACAAGACTGGACTGTTAACCCTAATTACTGTATACTATGAAACTATTCTAAATACAAAAAGTGTTCTCAATATCTTTTAAAAATAATGTTCAGATGCTGGAAAATTGTCATAGAATTTTTAGATGTATGAATTTTGTAGTCCTTTGTCCAGCAGTAGACGTCGATTGGCTGATATGATGCTGATGATGTATTTTGTTAGTGTACGCACCAAACAAACTTAATTATAACGAGTTTACAAAATTCTTTTATTAGTGGGAATATGCAACTAAGTATGTTTATTTTATTATTCGGAACTATTTTCTACTTATTTAACCAAACAATTTACTTATTTATAAATTAAATTGTTTAATTTGTAGAACGAAGATAATTTTCTGGCCTATTATTTCGATATGCACTTTTTAATGAAATTAAAGATAGCAACAAATTTTTAAGCTTCCATTACATATCGGTTTTTTTTATTACATTATTTATACCTTGTGTTTTTACTGCATAATAATGTACCAGTTGTTTTTTTTTAGATTAATTAAAATTATCAAAGCTCCGTAAATAAAATTAGATTATACGACATATAAAGCAACAGTAAAGTATTTAGTTTCAAAAATCTTTATGTAAATTAAAAAGACATTATCACTAACTGACAATTCTTAATATGAATAATAATGTTTTCATTCAAAATGTCCAGATAATCATCTCGGCTTACTTTAATGTTAATGACGTTTTGCCTACATAAAGATATCAAGAACTTGAACTTTGGAACGTGATGAATGAAACCAAACTTTAACCTTTTTCTTGTTCCTTGTATCAAATATGATCCGGAATTAATCGGAAGAATAATCGGAAGGATTGCATAATCCTTTACTATTGTGTCTATTGGCAGAACTAAAATGAAAAACCTGAGCCTGTAGCAAACTTTACTTTTAATATCAACTCAACGCAAAGCGGCATTGCGACTGTACCCGTAATACTTTTTAAACGAACCGTATATAATTAAGTTACCATATCATTAAAATGCAGTGAAGACAAAATTCTTAGGGCCCCTGACATTGGGCTTTGACCTCTCTCCGTCTTTTGGCAGTCGCCTTGGCATTGCAACAGGGCCGCATTTCAATGTATGTACTTCTTAAAATGTGTTGAACAGTTGCAGTTATGCCTTTTGGTTTAAGCCCTTCAGGTGACTGTCTTATTTTGTCTATAGTTAGTATTTTTTTTAAATTACACGTACAATTGTTAATTATAGAAATTGGCGCGGGATGAACGCTTTGTTCAGTGCACGTACTACGTGATGTTGTAAAGGTCAGTAGAGTTTATAATATGTGACAGTATATTTAAATCTAATTGAAAGTGACGTTGCATCGTTTTACGTAGAGAATGAAAAATACTAAATTTGAAAAAAAAATCAATACACTTTAAAATAGTAAGTAAGTAGTCATAAGCCTATTAGTACTAGGCCCTTTTCTACATATTTTTTCAGTATTTTTATCGTTGAATGCCATGTCATGCTTTAACATGCCGAACCATTCTATAAGTCTGTCAGTCTACCCCTTTTCAATACGACCTAGAACCTTACTTCCATGATTCCTATCGAAAATTTAGCAGCGGTAAAAAGTATATATAAAACACATTTTTCTTTTAAAATAATAATTAAAATTAATAATAATCAATATTACTTTTTCTAAGAAGCTAGTTACAAGCGGAAGCAAAACTATTTACTTTCGATTAAATTATTGTTAAATTAAATTTTATAAAGCATAAAGTAGGTACTTGTTGCATAAATATCCTTGAATTAAAATAGCAAAGAACCCTGATTCTATTGATTTGAATGCACTTTAATAATCCTGAAAACTGGTCGATGAAATAAGCATAATAAGAAAAGTATCTTTAATTAATGTAACACTAAGTAGATGTTTTCATTACAAATGTATAGTTATAAATAAAGTTGTAGATAGATAAATCAATGCAAAACATTGACAAATTAACGAAACAGATTTAGAGATATAATTAACAATTCAAAATGGATTCTATGAGGATGCACCGGCGGTGGTCGTGGTAGCGCTTGCGCGGCGCCCCAGTTTCTAGCGCGAGGTCAGGAGTTCATTCCCCGATACGTATTGATCGCCCTGTCGAGGCCGGAAGTGGGACTCTGGTGCAGTGGACTGCCATCAAGTCGTTAGCACCACCTTGGAAATAGAATATTAACAGTTAGGCTTAATAGTTAACTAGCTAACTACTTTTCTTTCCTATAAGAATAATTAAATAATGCATCTCGAGGATGACAGTCTTTTGGGTAATTTGTGCCAAAGGTTTTTAAATCAATTCATCTGCTTTAAGTTTGTAGATAAATAATAATAAATATTCCTCACACATTCACACAAAGCCATCTAGTCCCAAACTAAGCAAAGCTTGTACTATGGGTACTAGATAGTTGTTAGGAAACATCCAATTGTATTGTATCCGGAAGACCTAGGAGCAAATTGTGATGGAGCTCGTATCATACAAGTTACAACTCCCCGATTTATATTTAGGACGAGTATGGTGATTGTAGGTTCATTCTTCAAAATATAGCTCTAAAAATCTTTAGATATTTTGATGCAGACAAAAGATTTATTAATTTATTTAGATCCTCATAATGTATGTAAAGACCCTTCCCATTACAATATTTAAGATCCTTTAGTTTCATAATCGTAGAAGGTCAACCTGCAATTCTAAACTATCTGTACCTAGAGTCTAGTGCTTGCCGTTTGCCACTACAACATGGTACCAATTTTTGTGTGGTTAGGTGGGTACTTTTTTAATATAACCACGTGACTATTAAATTAGGTGACCTTGTGTATTCTATATCAATCAAAATATAGAAGAAAATATATTTTTACGTTGTATAAATATATTTTCTTCTATATTTAGATTATTACAACGTAAAAATGTAAACCTAAAAATAAATACTACCATGATACATTCATACTCAAATTACATTGACTACAATGTCATAAACGTAATGATAGACAAACGTAACAATCGTATCTGTTGAGGTGTTATCAGCGCGATGGAAGTAGGGCCGGAGGTGGGTCAATGACGTTCGTTCACCCGCTGCAGGCCGCACGTGCTGGCCTCGCATCCCCTCCCCTACCCCTGCGCCTCCCACAGACCCCGCTAAGACCCCATACCCACCCCCGGCTTTGGATATTTATGATGATTGTTGCTAACCTTTCAATAAAGTGCATTATTTAATTTTTCATTGAGGTACACTACTGTTAGATGTACATAAAGAACAGACTGTAAAGTAATCGTTGTTTAGAACTACATGTAGGACCTATGTAATTAAAAATATGAATAATGAACGCGTCCGAATATGGCACCAAATGTAGCAAATCAATATAGTCTATGATCGTCGACAGGAGAATTGGTATCGGGCAAGTATCAAATTTTCCTTTTTGCTAGAGACCGTTATGTATAAGCCTCTTAGTCGCATTTTACGACACTTTCGTGATGAGATAGGGCGGAGACATGTTAATTATTTTTTAATAATACTTTATAGCTTTTTTTATCAATTACAAGCCTAGAATTACTTGTGTTACCACTCTGTAGAAATCTCATTACAATAGAGAATTTCTTATCTATAGATCTTTATCTAGCAGTGAAACTTTTCCAGCTCTTAAAGGTCACTACTATGTACTTACCAACTCTAGTGATAGTGGGAAACTGGACTAAAAAAAGCTATAAAAATATATCATTTTTAGGTTTTATAATAATTTGACTTCTTTTCGTTTGTGATTATCTTGCATCATCATTCCACGGAGAATGGGTAATGTAATATATTATATTACATACTAGTTCATACATCTCTAATGAATGGGTATAAGCTTTAGGTCAGCTAACTGACCTGTATCTTCAAATTATTCATCCTGAACATTACGTACTAACCTACCTCTACTATAGTCAATATTCTAGTACCTACGTATACAACAGTTTCATTGCCATATTCCCGGAGATCGCTATATTTATCAGTCTGGTCTATGAGGGGTGCGAGGTGCGCGGGGCGGGGCAATGCGCGCAGGTACTAGGTGGGTCAATGACGTTCCTTCACCTATTGCAGCCTGCGCACCCTGCAAACTGGGGCGTCTACATACCTCCCTATACGCTCAATGCACTTCACCCTCTTATGCAAGAAGGGTGCCGTACTTCACACTTGAAGAGATCAATCAACGACATCAGATAAGCTGAAACTAGATCACTGGTTAAGTAACACTTTAAGCCAAAAGACTTTGTGTACAGTTATGTAGAGTAAGGGGGAAATGTTGGCAAAAATAGATTGCGTATATTACTGGTGGTATGGCAACGGAATTGAGCGGACTCGGGACAGTTTTGGGTCTGTTGCGCAACCTTTCTCCCTTGGCTATTTATATCTATTACTCCTTGGAGGACCAAATTAAGCCATCGTTCTAAATATAAAAGAGAGCGGTTTGTCGTGTTCGCGTTTTATTTCGTTGTCATATTTGGACAATAGGAACTAGATGTGTGCTTTTTGTTAACAAGCTTGGATGAGAACGTATGTTTTGAATGAATGTATTAAATGAGAAAATCACTTATATTTGAGGTGGTGTAGTCACACTAAATTCAGCATGAATTTCTACCTGGAGTTTCCTTTAAATTTAAGTAATCTATTTATTTGCCTTTTTTTCATACTTCTCTTCTTATACCTCAAAAACTATACGCATCTCTGAAGGTATAGCAATCTGGATAAATAGCTACTTACCATTAGGTGTATAATATCATAAATCGACATTATTTCAAAAAATACTGACAGCAAAACCGTAATTGTCCACATCAGGGAAAGTTATACTCGTAAAACACGTCCCTGTATCTAACAACTAAAATTTGTATTAAATTATTTGTATTGAATTATATTGTTATACTACTTTTAGAGGCTAAATCTACATTTGTACCCATATAGTAGTACGTACGTAGTACGCACGTAATGCATTGATAAGAATTTAACAGTATGACGTTATTACAACAAGGGGAGAGAAACTACCAATTAAAAATACCTCCTCCATTAACAGGTTACGACTGAACGATTATTGACCGACACACAATAGCTAATTAATAGTATAGCTAACTAATTAATTATTAATATTTTCTTGACCCTGATGTATTCGATTTTCAATGTAAACGATAGATTCGTTTTTGTTGTTATTCAAGAGTAATATATTCATGATTGTCCGTGCTTAGTAAACACATACAGCGCTATATTAACAAGGAAGGTCAATTTGTGATTATAATTTTCCTATATCTGTACAAGTTTTATTTTTAAAATAACTGGGACATGCTACGGATTAAGAATGCAAAATGTTACAACCCCGTATCTTCCAAGTACAAAACAAATGAAATGTAATTCAAAATCCTATACCAGCCTCTGACCATCGTGTTATTAGTCGCCAAGGTTCATTCCAGCTCAAAAGAAGGCCAAGCCTGCATAGTGTCATAAAAATACTGTTAGCAAGCTTAACACCAGTTTTGTGGAGTCTAGTTTAAGAAAATATTGTAAACTGTTACTAATTAAATAAATAAAAAAAAAAAAAAAATTGAAAATTTCTACCAATTGGAATATATTTATGTAAATTAGGCTCAATTATGCAACGTATATGTATAAGTAAGTCTACAGTTTTTTGCGAAACGACTTCTTGCTTACTTGACACCTCTATATGTGCATACATAACAGTTTTGCGTGCGATAACTGTGACGTAACCTCACAAGTGGAACAACAGGTAAACGTCAACGACACTAATCCAATGAACATTTTACAAGAATTAGAACATTATGTACACGCTGACGTTCGCGATAAACTTATTGCATTTATGTGCTAAATGCACTATAAGTACCAATAGTACTGAAGCCTTCACCAATGTACTCGTAAAAGTAGATAGAATGTCTAAGTCAGCCAGGCCAGTAGGAGCCAAGGCTAGGTTGGGTGAAGTTGTTAAGTAAATTTAAACTTTAAAGCTATGTAGAGAGGATAGAAAATAGTTTGATAGCAGTCGTCAATGACGTTCGTTGACTCGAGCGTTCGATGCCGGCGCAGTGCTGTTTTCCTTCTCCGTTTTCATGCATTGATATTAGAAACTATCGATGCTGTTTCTGTTATATTGTTTGTATATTGATATTACTATTAATATAGAATTATCTTACAAGATCATTCAACGAATGTGTGTGTATGTTCTTAGTTACATTCATCCAATAATTTTGAACTTTGAACGCGTACATTCTAAAATTAAAAATGCAATTAGATTATCGTTGCTTCGCAGCAATTAACAATTAAAATTGTGAATGAAAGTGTAATTATTTAGAAGTTAAAGCCCAAATAAAGTTATGAATAAAATTAAAATAATCATGTGTTGATTATTTGTTGGTAGATCAATAAAACCCTAGTTAAAAATAATTTAAAGTCGAAGTTATACAGTACAAAGATAAAATTGCTTATACAACTCGTTAAATCAATGTTACTCTATACATGTAGAGTCGACGTATGTACCTAATAAAGATAAGTAGTAAGTTGATAGAATTCAAGGTCCGCTGGCTGGATGTACGGTGATTCCGCGTCCGATCTATCGTGTTGAAATACGTAGTTATTTTAAACGGCAGAAGGTTTATTTCATTTGTCGTCTTGCAAGTACAGCACCATTTACAAGAGACCCCTGTGTGCCTGTCGTTTGGGACAGGCATGGTGCTATCTAAAGGGAATCGTGCGCACGTCAGAGGTCTCAATTAATTGGACGCTATGAACGTGAGGTGGCTCGCAGCTCGTGACCCAATTTCGCAGCTGCTGGTTTCAGCAGCGACAAGGGGCGCCGCGGGGCGGTGTGAGGTGCGCGGGCGACGGGCGGCGGCCAGAGCGGCGGGAGGCGGGCGCGTGTCAATGCCGTTCGTTGACTCGAAGCAGCGCAGCGGCATCGACGCGGCCTCCGCCTTACATAACCAACGACAATGAGCGCTCAGCGAATGCGTGTGATGTACCGTGAGCGGCTAAACAGTACCTTATTACCACACAACATTCATAAACTTCAAGTAACTTGACTCCCTAAACTATCTTCTTTCCACCTGCAGGGGTTGTCCTATCACAATCTACAAGAAATGGACTACGGTGTACATGGTCGCCATAATGTAGAAAGTTCTGGAAAATTCTAACGTACCAATTGCGCGGTGTTTGTTTACTGAGAGAGTTCTACAAGGTCAGGCGTCGAATTTGAATGTATGTCAGTCAGTTTTGAATCTAAATGATGAACATACAGGTCTGTAAACTATTTTTTACCTTTCTAGACTCTATGTATCAATGAAATTTTAGCTACTAAGATAAATCTCTGTAACAATTTTTTTGAATGAAATTATATTTTTCCAGAATAATCTGTTGTTCTATCTTTCTTATGATTAGTCAAATTGCAAATAAAGTTAGTATAAAGAAAACCGAGCAAATTAGGTCAAGGACAATCAATATTAAGTCAATGAACTAAAGGTCAATATGGCCAATAAAACTGAAAATATAAATCTATAATATTATTAATAGTAACGATAATAACATATAAATAACATGTAAGTATGAAAATGAACTAAGTAGGAAATGTTATCCCTGTGATAGGGGCAACAATGGGCTTGTGAGGGCGGGCGGTGTTCTGCCGGCCGGCTTGAAGCCCGAAAGTGAAAGATGCACGGGCGCGGGGGTGAGGCGTTAGGAGTGCGGGTGGCGTGCGGGTCCCGCCGCGCGCCGGCACTAGCGAGCGGAGTGCACCGCGTCGCAGCCTCACGCAAACAAAACTTTAGTTACTAACCTACTTCCGTGCGGGCGCCAACCGCGAGCGCGACTCCCGCTCCGTTGCACGCTCGTTCGCCCCGTGTGTACCACTGGCGTTACTATCATGCGTACCATACTATTATGACACGTTACAGTGATGAACTGTTTTATGAAATATATTAAATAACTAGGACTTTCTAAGCGGCTTGGCCGGCTTAGGCCGTTTTATGAATGGACATTATCACGATAAAGCTCCACGGACGACAGGGCAAATGAACAAAATGTTTTATGGTGAGATGACGTTTGTGTACGTCTTGTATAGCTTTTATGTCTTTTTTTTTATTTTTCACGTTGGCATGCACTCCGAAGTCTCGTTGTTTCATTCATTCTTTGGTTCTTTATTAGACGGTCACGCACACACTGCACGTAAGACACGTGTTTTCTGTCAAAATGAAAATGTACGCTTTTCTTATTTTTTTGTACTCTAAGGATCTCTACAAGTTTCTATGAAATAGACTCTATTACATTATTCATTCTTTTATCTACAATAAAACCTCTTTGAATGAATTCTAAATTTAAAAACAATACAAGCACAAAAAATTGCTTTCCTTTTTTGTTTGTTATATTTTTTATGGTTTATCAAATTGAACCTACAACTCCACAAACCTAGTAATTTTATTATGATTTGTTATCACTCGATTTAAATGTTTCAAATAAGTGTTATCGGCTTTATTATAATAATATATAAAAAAATATAAGTTTTTTTTTTACTTTAATTTTTTTTTAGTTGCACTTTAGTTTCAGTATACGTATTATATTTAAGCTAAATGTTATAGTATTAAATGTCGTTTAATCCACAGCCATATTGAATTTGTCTATGTTATTTTACTATCGCCCTCTAGTGGCAGATTGTTGAGTTAATCTTATCGTATAAAATATTATGTACATATTATACATTTATTCGAAATATACACTTTTATAGTAATACTTTATATTTATTATTAACTTATTATTATATGAATACAAATGTAGGTTATCTTCTATGTATATCGTTTGTTTTGAAGCCATTATCTTACCTAATTATGAGTAATTATATTTAACACTGAGTAAAATGGATAAAATAATAATGTTCTTTGCAAGAAAAACGGATGTAATGAATTAGCTATTTTTAAGTTTTAACTTTTGATAAACTATTAATAATATTTTTATTCAAAATAAAAATCACGTTTATAATATTCAAAATAGGTAATTATGGTTAATATCATATTTGAAGACCAAGTTTCCCTCCATTTTTGGAGGAGCTCTCCGTGTCGTCGTCGTGTTTTGGAAAATCACTAGGATGTTATAAAAGGAAAAGGATATTGTATTAAACCAAAATGAAATAAACAATAACACAATCTCCCTATATATAATAAATAACAAAGATACACTCTCCCCATCCCAATTTACCCGGAAAATGGAGAATTAATAACGAGGAAATCAAATGTAAACATAACCTATTTTAAGGTAGATACAAGTTTTATATTAAAACAAACTTCCATGAGATCTATTCAAAATGAGAATACAATATCACTATCTCTACCAGAACATGTTTAATGCTGGACATACAACCTCAAACTTCTCTACATTTTTCTATCCTGTGCCTGCCTGGAATACATTAGATACAAATTGTAAATAGTCTACAACCTCACAGCATAACGGTCAAATAGATGAACAGGCAATCTCCCTATATAGATACTATAATATGTTACTGTAGTAACAACCACCATAAACTCACTTTGTTTTCACGTTAGCTATTCTTATCATATTATGATAATTTGCAAATTAACTGACTTTCAATCCCATATTATTGTCAATAAGGTTTTAGTTAGTATTGAAGTTTTTAAAAATACTAATCAAATTGGCGTAAATTGTTGTTGGCTAACTTTAAGTCAGTAAAATCTCCGTTACACGAGGTTTAGGTCATCAGTGTTCCTAAGAGTAATGGCCATTTTTTAGGTAAACAGGCACACAAATTATCCGTCTTAGTACTTACTAGTTACCTTACATCTTATAATTCTATATTCATGGAGAAACTAAGTACGGGTTTATATTTTATGTTTTAGTTACTGGCAAGCAACTATAATCGTCTTATCATAAGACGATCTATGAGACTACTACGAGTAACAGTTTGAACAATAATTTAGAATTAATTGAATGTAACCCTTTGATATTCTAACTATTCACCTGCCACTTAAATATTAATAGACCTTAGTTATTATTTGTTTGATAACATCGTTAGAACATAATCATAAAGTAGCTACTTGCACAGTTATTTTACCGTTAGTTTTTATATAAAAAAGGGTTCAATTTACCAGCTTTAACATCAAATTTGGACGTTATTTCGACAACATTGTAGTCGTCATGGCCAAGGCCTACTTGATACCATTGACCATGTAACTTTCGAAATTTATAACCAACCTTATTATACACTAAAATTATAAAAATATTTATATATTTTTACAGTTACTTGTTTAGCTCTTTATTGACATTTTTAATATTATTAACTTATATGTTACAATAATTGTAATTAAATTTTAACGTTATATAACGTCGATAATACAATGCTGTAACATCATTTCGAAATAAAACATATAACTATTCGTTTTAAACATTAAACATGAACTTATTCAAAGCAATGACGCGTATTCGTTATTGGTCAATAATATTTAGAGCGAGAATTATGTGAGTTTATTGCGTGGTAGGTACTTATTCGCAGGGTGTTCACAAATGTGCGTGTCGTATACATGTGTGCATCAATTGAACTGTTGCGTTTGTGTTTGTGTAGATTTTTGACTAAAACGCAAACACGGAGCCGTCGCGTGGGCTCTCGTATGAAACTGGGTCGGTTCAGTGACCCATATGTTTATCTAACGATTGTGCGGCGTCGAAAGGCCCGCGCCCGTAGCGCCTCGCGGTCTTATCATTATCAATGCGTTCGCGTTTTCGTTTAGGTTATCTGTAAGGCAACCTGTCTCCTGCACTATACTGATTAAAAATCACGGATGTGTTACATATTAGTACAAGTTGTACTTGTATATTAATACTATCCTTTACTATCTCATCCTATCCGATGGGTGTTGTAAATGCCCATTAGTATTTTTTTTTAAAAACCGTTACTATTTTATATTCTGAGTTCGTCATTAAATCTTCCCTTTACAGTATTCCGACGACTACATAAAAATATCATTCCTGATTCACAATATGTTTTCCTCGTTTAAAAATGGAATTCCATCTCTGATTCATAAAACTTTTAATTGGCTCTGAATATAACCACAAAGTTTTAAGATTTATTATGTTGCCTAGGCAACGAAATAACATAGAGAAACATTGTACTATTAATAAATAGAGCGGTCATAGAGTTGATAAAGCACGAAACTTCACGTAGTTAGTTACCTTTTCTAAACTAAATCATTAAAGAAACTGTAACAGAGTTACAAACATATTGTAAAATTTTCTTCTCAGCAAGTAAGGCAATAATAGTTTACGGTATTACTTTTAAAATAAGTACTAAAAACGCTGCTTTTAAATCCTACATTCCCATGCACGTTATATAGGTACACCAAAATTACTGCTGAATAAAAAGGTTCCATCTATAAAGTTTTATCGCTATAGCTGTGTATGTCACCTACTGATGCACGTCAATTAAGTATGTAGGTAGATACCCACATACCCAATTTGGCTTTAAACCCATAAAAAAAGAAATCTTTTAAACTTTTGTTTAGATACTTATTTGACATTACCTTACTTTCTTTTTTCTATTAAAACGGCAACGTAAAACAGTTTATTTTTTATTTTTTTTACTTTACTGTTTTACAGATAACATATCGTAAATACGTGCAATACTCATAAAGCTATTATTTTTCACGTACCATAGAAAACAACATATCACTTTTCCACAAAATGCAATTTATTGCAATATGTACCTTGTGCCGTTAAAATAAGGTCGTTATTGCTTTTTACAATATTGGTTCTGGTTCGTAAGGAACCTATTACCGTTGCTCGCCAAGGACAGTGAAAGTTAAGAGAAAGGATGTGCAATAATGACGTCACGAGTACAGAGTAGTTAATGATGCGGAGAAATTATTGTACAATTTTGAACTTTACTAACTGCTATTTAATATCCATAATAGGTTGTATGATAAAAATATTGTTCTAATGATCCACTGCAAGGATAAATATTTTTCAGGTAGAGATACTCAAAATACTCATATTATTTTCAATCCACTCTTCTCTTGCAATGATAGGCACTAGACTATCAATTACTTATCCCTTAGGAGTCATTCTGTATTCATAGCCATATTAAATTAATGTATCATTTTCACATCCTTTGTTATATTCAAATGCTACCAATTCATTTACCTTATAACGTAAGTACATCTTTCTACAATATGAAACTGCACGCAGATATAGCAAAATAATTTTCTTGTACTAATATTGTCGTAATACTATCGCTTCTTGCTACTTACATAGTGATATTTACAAAGGTAAATTCTTAACAATTAGTACTCTAACTAAGCCGTTACCTTCAAACACTTGAAACTACTATCGCCCTTCATTTTCGTTAGCGCCGACCATACTTTACCTTTATGAAGGTAAACGTCAGTACAACCGACTAAAATCATCATTCACATAGTTTCGTCTCTCTCTAGTATATAATAGCTGTTATTAGAGTGAGCGGGATGCATTAAATTGGTTGTTGTTATTAGTAGTTAGTCTAACACGCTTAGGCTTAAGGTCGCGTTGGACAAAACGTAGATGCGTCAACGAACGCTGGCAAGGTGACGCATTGTCACTAGGAATGTATTAGATATTGTAGTGATGATGTTAGGTGCGTAATAGAGTTGCACATTGAAAATTCATAAACGTAACATACATACTTGTCTACATATAACGGGGCTTTGGAATATTTCTATGTAGAGTATTCTAAAAATAACTTAATCAAATTCTATTTGTAAATGATTAGGTTACCTGCATATAAACCTTAAAAGTTGTACTGTATTCTTCCTTTATACATTTTAATACTGAAATGGAGTAAAGAAAAGTTTATTAATATTTTTTTCTTATGTACTAACTATTATTAAATTGACCTTATTCTATTATAAGGTTGATACAACAACTATAGATGGCGTAATCGGTAACATAAACGACGTTTGGTCGCCTGAATGCTTATTTGCTCAACCGACCATTTTGACGAATTTCACTTTTTGATGCAATTTTATTAAGGATCTAATTGCGGTTCGATTGGTATATAATACTTGCTGCTTGGACTTAAAATACATGAATTATAAGGAATTTAAGTTTTTGTAAACTAACACAAGAGAATTAAAACTTCATGCTTAATTGCTCAACGTCCGTAGAGAAACACCAAACGTGCATCCGAACATCGATTGCGTGCTTAAGTATTCAATCTCCTCACAGGTAACCAATCACGACATCGCATTTTGATGACGCAATACGCCGCCATCATAAATTTCTTTTGTGACGAAGCTGGTGCTCGCACGCATTTGAGTAAAAAATAACGCGAAATATAGAAAAAAAGTATTAATTTTAATAAAAAACAGTACCCCAAATGTCCGTGATGAAATATAAATCGGAAAATATAGTCACAACTATAGAAAAGAATCGGTAACTTGTATTTTTGTTAACATTTCTTTGTAGATTACCACTGCGTATCGTTAACTTATAGTACAGGATGTTTAAATTTAATTCTTATTATTTCAGATTTAATTAAATCTTTAAATGAAATTGTGACGTATCTATAAATGAACAGATTGTTTCGAACATTTCGTAAGGTTGTAAAATATAACTAATATAATAATAAAAAATTTTGCTTTTGTGCGATGACTGTCAAAATATACCTGCTACTTGTGTTTTCTAATTGTTAAATAGGTAAATTTCTAAGCATTAAATGGGTAGTTTTGTGTTTACGTATACCTATACTTTGTGTTCGCAATGATGTTAGATGCTAGATAAGTAGATTAATACTATTTTTTTTTTCTAAAGAATTCCTTATGAAAACGTAAAAAATCGTCAAAAAAAGGTTAATTTTCTTGAAAAAATAAATCAATTCTAAATTGTTTAAATAGTCTCAGTATATTAATTATTTTTTATACGTATAGGTATGATATTATCACCGTTTTGTATTTAATGTATGTCGTTTTTATTGTACATATTGAAATGAAGAAGTGGAGCCACGGTAATACCATAGTTTCATTTTATGTTGACATTACGTACGATGAATCAAGAATCCGACCAAACAAGAATCCGACGAAAGAAGAATACGACTAATTAAAAAAAAAATTACTAGGACTAATTCAAATCAGACACTAACCGAAAAAAAAATTATATTAGAAGTACTTACAAATATATGAAAGCTGACGACAAAGCCTCCATGGAATCTCTAATTAAAAAGGTTTTGACAGGATCAGACAACATAAACAATACCAGGCGAAGTAAACGATCTTGTATCGGTACAAAAACAAAAAAATATTGTATTTTGTATTTTATATAAATCAAACAGTGTTTTTTTTTTAATTCTGTGTTTTTTTCAATAATAAATAGCAAGTTAACTAGTTATATTTTTTTTACCACGATACCCAAACACACTGTATTTGGTTATAGGGCACTTAAGTACTAAATATATTCGAATGCAAAATGCTCAACCTCCACCCCGGTAGTGGTCTATCTCCAATTGCATAATTATTGATGTGTTTATTTGCTCAACCTCCATAAAGAATTGTGAAAATAAACATAACTGTTTGACTTTTTAATGATTATTTGTAATATATCATTTCATAAACACATTAACTATTTTTTTAATATAAAACTTTTATAAAATCATATTATTTGCTTAAACTAATCAATAAAACGTCTCTGGTGTAAAATGTTGAAAATGGAGGTTGGACACTTAAGTATTCGTGCGACGGACTTTGAAGAAATAAGGAAAATATATACAAATAATCCAAAAGATTATAAGTATCGTTTTACTAGAACATTAAAAATGTATAATCGAGGAATTGTTATCATTTGAAATAATAATACTCTAAACTTTTAGAGCAACTAATTAATGTTTCATAATAACAGCCCATTAATGTCCCACTGCAGGGACTGGCCTCCTCCCGTGACGGAGGGATACTTGGCCTACTAATACCACGCTGGCCAGGCGGATTTTTATTACGTGAAGATAATATTCACGGATAGTCCCTTAGTCGGTTTTTACGTCACCCATGGGATGAGATGGAGTGGTGACACACTTATTATTGTTTGTTCTATCATAACAATGAAACTCAATTAAAGATCATTAATTAACTCATGGTAGGTACCATCAATGTCATTTAAGCGTTTTCACCGCCCGTGATCTTGTAAATCCCTCATAATGCGCGTTAATTTATTTTTAAAACATATTAAATATACAAACTTAAATCTATGACTAACAAAACTTCGACTAACGTATTGTAGAGATAAAAAATTCGTGACAAATGTAATAAAAATATAAAACATTAGCATATGGTTACACTAGCGGGAGGCATAGTATCTAAAATTAGTAGCTATGATGTCGAGTCCTTAAATATACTTCTACTAAATACTTCTGCTATAAGGATTGACTGACAGTTCTTGAGATTAATTGAACAACAATTCTATCACCTACTTAATTACAGCTAAGAGACAAGAACCAAATTTCTTAACTACTTTTAATGATATTTCTATAGGAACAACTTTTTTTTAAATTGATTCATAAATGATTAAGTTCTACGTACTAAAAAAATACAACTGAACTTTAATCGCCTCTCTCCATTTTCTTTTTCTTATAATCTGTGTATTCCCTCTTATTTATTTATTTATTTAAACTTAGGAACTCCAACAAAGGAAACACTGTACATGCAATATTCTATGAGATTAAAAATATAGTAATGTGCTCCTTCAATTATAGGAGAACACATCATGAGCACATCATCATTTTAAAATGTTGCTATAATTAAATTACATAAATTATTAAGTATTAAAAGTATTGGTGGTGTGTATACAGAAATAATTAAAATAAAATAAAATAAAAACCTTAAAACTAAGTCTACAAATCAAAAACAAAGATAACACAACATTCAAAACATATACAATGGGGTTAACAAATAAATAAGAACCAATTTAAAATAGGTAATTACATTAATGAAAGGTTACTTTTAAGTACCAAACAATAACTACTAACTATAACAATAGTAGTAGGAACTAAACGCTGCTCTCCGAACCAATCTGCAAATGTGCACATATCAACTTTTTAAACTTTTCAAAACCGTTGGCAAAGATGTCTATATCTGCCGAGGTACCCGATATACGGTTATATGTCGAAACAAGTCTAGCAACTGGAGCGTGCTTACCCAGGGCTTATTAATTATTCATTTCAAAGTGTGAATGATACTTTAATTAGTGCGATTCATCATCATCTTGTCAGCTTATTGACGTCCACTGCTGGACATAGACCTCCTCCAAATAAATATTGCCACACGTGCCATTATTATCCAGTATATCTAGACGTTGAGTGGTCAAAGTACAGACTACAGCTCATTACCTATCGGATATCGTAGGCGATAACTATAGGTACAATCGCCCACGTCATTAGATTTCGACAGATTTAAATAAATCATAGGATCTTAGCTACATCACATCTCAACAATCCATAAATATCCTAGTGCGGATGAGCAAGTAACGAAGCAAAACGTAGCATTTTTATGGTAGAGTTCCATCTGCAAATTTAGTCTTAAGCGGTTTTTACGATAACGGCGGTGGTATGACATGAAATAGAAACTGCTTATCGCAAATAAAGAATTTATATTTGTATTAGGTAAAAATCATCATGCGTTTTTTTACGCGGGCAACCAAATTTTCAAACTTAATTTACAGTAAGTACTTATCATCTATTTCATACAAAATTTATACGTTATGATACTAAATACCTATAAAATTAAAATGATGGGTGTTATGAATCAAAGCACTACATAAGTAGAAACATACGGACGTATTATAACTTTATTTAGTACTTCAATACATTAAAACATTTTACATAAACTTGCGAGGACATCTTGTAATAATTTCAGTAGCATAAGGTCTTATCAACTGTAATATTATATTTAACAGTCCACATCTGTTAAATACAAGCTAAGTTCAAGAGTTGCTTGAACTTATTTATTTATTTATATTTAAGCATTACATACTTAACGAATGCAATAGGGTTTCCCACGCAGGCTGTATCGTGCCCTACGCAATAGCCTTGTCGTTAAACCTCTGTGAACCTACAATGTTTATAACTACGGCTCATGGACTCGAAACCATTCGACGATTCCACTATTGTGTTGTTTTATCATTCAGTTGACACATACATTTTAGCTTTTATTTAAAACTATACGCAGCTATCTATATCTCTTTATTATTTATTATTGTTGTTGAATTTTGTATTACTGAGAGATTTATAAACCTAACTAACGTAGACAAAGAACATCCAGGCACGATACAATAATTTATAGATAACACAAATAATTGTCCTAGGTCGGCTTCAAACCCGTGACATAGGGTTCACGTTTTCTCAATGATAGAACTGCAGCTTTAGGAATTCAGCATTTATGCTCATTCATAACAATAATGTTATCCGTGTGGTGACCGAGTAAGAATACAATATGTCACCACCCCATCTAATCCCATGCATGACGTAAAAACCGACTAAGGGACTATCCGTCAATATTATCTTTACGAAATAAAAAGAAGGAAAACTTGAAATTAAAGCCTATACCAATCCGTCTGGCCAGCGTGGTATTAGTAGGCCAAGTATCGCTCCGTCACGGAAGGAGGCCCGCCCCTGCACTGGGACATTAATGGGCTGTTATGATGATAACAATAATTAGTAGATGACATAAATAATTGTCTCGTGAACCCGGTACCTCGGGACAACAACTTATTTTCGCGATCATTGCACTGCAGGCAGTTTTACAGGAAAACATTTTATTAATTCGTCTGAACGATTTAAATACAGATAATATAATTTAAGATAAAGATTATATTTTTAAACGTCTTGACATCGTAACAAATTGATCATTCAGTTCATGAACATAAATATCTTTGTTTTTAGTGGCAATGAAATCCTAATTCAACTTAAATTTACGATCTTTATATTCATGAACAACTGTGTCTCACACATCTCCCGTAACGAAATAAAAAAGCGTCACGTCTTTAATGAAATCGACTAAAAAAATATAAAAATTATCTCTTAACACATTAACATAACGCTAACTAGTCCCAAACTAAACAGAGCTTGTACTATATGTACTAGATAGGATAAACATAGTAAAATACTTTTTTTTTGTAAAGACATTCTTGTTTTACATAGAAAACACTAAGACCAATGGATGTTCAAGCACTTAAAAATTTGCATTGATTGGGAATTGAACCCGAGACCTCTGCGTAACAGCCGTGTAACATAACGACTACACGACAGAGGTCCTCAGTAAGACACATTTACACGTGAATCGATTAAAAGGTGAATGATCTTAAAATCGAATATATTATTATCTCGTGGACATTCTTATGGAAAGTGAACGTAAGTACCAACTATAAATAGAGACTGACCTTTCGCTGTAGTGATGCGTCAGCCAAAGTTACGTGATGTAACAAAACACTAACACAAATGTTCACCACAGAACGTTAGTATGTGTTAGTGTGGTCATAAGCACGATCAACGCTCGACGAAAGAGAAAGTAGAGGTCTCAATGGTGCCTGACCAGTGTTCGGGTTGTGTCGTTTAAAATTAAATTATATCGATAAAATATTTTGATAAGTACGACACTGTTTTTGGGAATTCATAACAGCCCACTAATGTCCCACTGCAGGGACGGGCCTCCTCCCGTGACGGAGGGTTACTTGGCCTACTAATACCACGCTGGCCAGACGGATTGGTATAGGGTTTAATTTCAAGGTTTCCTTCTTTTTATTTCGTAAAGATAGTAGTTACGGTTATTCCCTTAGTCGGTTTTTACGACACCCATGGGATAAGATGGGGGGGGTAACATATTGTATTCTTACTCCGTCACCACACGGATTTGGGAATTATTTTGTACGTTTTCCTGTAGCTTATTAATTATTTTATGCTTTTAAATCGGCCATATGTAATAAGGCAAAATTAGTTAAAGATGATATTATAAAAAGAAGATCTGCAAACAACTCAAAATAAACTAGAATTATTAAAGAAAAATTAAAAAGTTCAATAAAAAAAATTGTATAAAAAAAACAATGCACAAAAAACTATGTAACAATCGTGCTTACTAAACCTCAATGTAGTACATCACTAGTATTGTGTGGGACCGCGTTGTAAGTACCGGTGGTCCTACGGGAAGTACCGTAACTTACACCCGGTACCGTTATGTTCTGTCCGCTTCGTACGCGCGCTGCCTAGACCGACAATTAATCTCGCTTTCGATCTAAGCCCCTTTACGAAGACAATGAGCTTTCTTCGCAATTTAATACAACACAAAAATCCAATAGTTCACTAAAAAGTATTTAACTATAGTAATCGGTAAATCAGAACCGAGTACATCACTAGCATTGCGTGGGACCACGTTGTACCGGTCCTACGGGAAGTACCGTAACTTACACCCGGTACCGTTGTATTCTGTCCACTTCGTACGCGCGCTGCCTAGACCGACAATTACTCTCGCTTTCGATCTAAACCTCTTTACGAAGACAATGAACTTTCTTCGCTTTTAATGCTTAAGATTTATGTAATGGATTCGATGCGATTACTTTGTTGATGGTTGTAAATGTTTTATGGTTTTCTTTTGTTTTTTGTATCGTTTTTGATGTTGTGTTAATATTTTCTAATAACAAATTCGCCTTCAAAGCTTTGATACCGAATGTAATGGGTAATTTCGTTTACTTTGACGACATTCATATTTTTAAAGACTAGAATAAAATAAAATTACTCGGTTCTAAAGTAAGAAACAAAAAAAAAACAACAAAATTAACCACCTTCTCATTTTTTCATTAATAATTAAAAACATTATTACGAGCGTATCACTTGTCAAACTACTCAAGCATATAAGACTAAAATCGAGACTCTAACAACGTCAATAAACGTCCGTGTTCGTGTATTAAAAACAGAAGATAAAATCGCATGAAGCAAGCACTCAAAAATATTGGGCCTTGACCACGGCCAGCTGACATTAAAAAAACTCACGCGCCTTTCACGACGCACTCAGGTGGACGTTGTATAACAGACTTTCCATTACTTTGACAAAAATTTTAACTTTATTTTTACATACACGCTATTTTCACCTTATAATGTTGTTACTTTCAATTAAATTTAATTAATATTGAGTAGCTACTTTAAAAACTACAACGACTTTATTTACTGACTGAACTATATCTTGGCCTCATTTAAATAATTTAGTGAGCGTGGTGATGGAATAAGAATGCTGTTTCTCACATCCCATGGGTGTCGTAAATACCAACTTAGGGAAAAAATTGGTAATACATATTAATTGTACGAAAACAAACCCAATTATATTCCCTCCAACATTAGAGAAGTCCTTGCTGTAGGACATTAATGAAATTGCATTAATATTTCAGTCATTAGTGTGTTCAAGACTTAATTCCATCTTTGAACTCAGTTCACGTCGTCGTATTAACACAATAATATTCTCGAAGTATGAATATTTTTGAAGGCAGTGTATTCGAGACTTTATTCGCGGTATCGTCTTACGAAACTGTCGGACTCGTTGCGAGTTAAGGTCGCCAATATGTGGCAATTTTCCCATTTCGAAGAGAAGCCATACCTTGACCTAGGAATTAATTTCAATTTCGTCACTCGGGCTTGTAGTAGCTAGCGTATTGCAATTTATTAGGCACGTTAGTTTTTACTGTATTATGTGTACTGTATGTTGACATGTATGACTAGGTAGTATGACTAGGTAAATTTAAATGAAACAATTGTGTAGTTAAATTAAAGTTGGCATAAAAGAGACATGATGACGTCTTCAGCTTGTGAGAATAATTTTCCAGTTTTATGGAAACGTTTCATGGATTAAAATCAGATTAAGGTTACATTTTTTTGGTTATTATTTACTTAGTTTACAGATTTGATTCTAATAAAAATGTTACTTGATAAAAGTGAATTAGACATAGTTAATATAAGGTAAAGCTGTATACTAGGTGTCTCCGCGCGTACGCATCACGTCATGCACGCGCGGAGGGGCGGCGTGGTTGCGCCACATCGCAGCGCTTTACGCAACGAGGCCGTTCACCCCGGAAGGCGTTTTCCTCGCGGTTTCTTTAGCACTGTGTTACTGTGGCAAGCTCGCGTGACTCGCTCGCGTGTTTAATAACCCCTACTAACCCTACCACCGGATCAGAGCCACTCAAAACTGCAGACCTAATTATCTTATTGCATGAGACAAATATGTAAGCAGTTCCACTAATGTCTGCTTTTAGTTGGCCATCGCCATTAATAGTAAGGCTACAATATAAGTAAAACAAACACATTTTGTTATTATTAATGTAATAAATCATTCCCCTTATGGTAATGATAAGTGTAAAAAAAAACGATAAAAGCAACTTATTCGTGAAATTACATTTATTTTTAAAACATTAACATGCAGTTTTGTTGTTTCGAAAGAAGACTGTTAAGCTTGTCAGCGCATTCATTTATTCTTCCTTTTGAGATGACATTAAACATATGACTACTGCACTCTGTCACGAGATATTTTGGAAAAGATTTAGTTTCTTTTATAAAGTGTTAGTAGCAAATTGTTTTGATGAATGAAATAATAATTTCCTCAATCGTCTATACCAAGTTTTGACATGCAGTGTCCATGTCGCAATGTATATCGTGTTTCATAATAACGAAATATATGTAAGCTGTAAACAGGGAAACTAAAATACCATGGAACAGAACGGATGAGGCCGCAGCAAATATTTCTTGTAGCTGGGTTAACGCCAGTTTATATGAGGAAATTCGTTTTAGTGTTTTGGTCTCGTGGAAATTTCGTAACAGCGTGCAACTGGCCCGTGTTGAGTAAAATAGTTATACATTTATTATTAACTACACAATACGTACCTTATTATTTTGTTGAAATTAGGTTTCACACAAGTTTAATCTTTATTTATAATGCAATAGGTATCTTATTGGGATTAATCCCATTTAGTGATTCCTGTAAGCTTGGATCAACATAGTGCGCGAACGTAAGTAGTCACTTGAGTCCCGGGAAAAGTTAACTGTACTTAATCTTGGAATCCACAACGAATTTAACCCGAAGTAGATAGACAAATAACTTTGCTCTGTTTTATATTTGACAATCATCTGGTCTGATCACTAGGTTTTTTCTCGTCTTGACAGCGTAGTATATATAGCCCAAGTGTCACCACTCTTGAGAATCGTCCTTATATTTTGACATTAATAGACCACCATAATTATAAAGACACACCCATAACGCGACCATCGAAAGTATTCTATCGCAAACAAAACACTCTAAAAGCATAAAAATTACTCGAACTCCTTAAAAAAACATTTCGCAATGACACTCATCATCTTTTAACTCTATAAATTACTCAATAGACTATCAGAACTCGCTAATATAACGTAAATAAAACCTTCTTTTTAACACAAATGTCCCAAATAAGTAAGGGTAAAGACCTTTTACGTAAGTATTAGTTACGTGACGGTGAGAGGCAATGTCACTGTTTACGATTGTTATGACAATGAAGACGGGTTAGAGATTCTTTAGGTGAGTTAGAATACTTAGTGTTTATACCCCACCATATCATGGGATGAAAAACCTGTTGTAAAATATGTCTTGGGAAAAATTTTGCACATAATTATCATCGTACATATCACACAATTTCTCCGTGTGGTGACGGAGTAAGAATAGTGTGTCACTACCCCATATCATCCCATAGGTGTCTGAAAAACAGACTAAGCGACTATCCGTGAATATTATCTTTACGTAATAAAAAGAAGGAAAACTTGAAATTAAACCCTATACCAATCCGTCTAGTAGCATTAGTAGGCCAAGTATCCCTCCGTCACGAGAGCAGGCTTGTCCCTGCAGTGAGACATTAATGGGCTGTTATGATGATGCTTTGTATCCTTTCTTGTCTGTAAAGTATCGCTAGCGCCGGACCAAATCAAATAAAAAAAAATGACCGGTAAAATTCAATATCATTTGATCTGACGTTGTGTTAAGCTCAGTTTCCCTCCATCATAGCGTAAGACCTGTCCCTGGATTGGGACAATAATAAACTAATATGATGAAAGCTGTATTACTATTACAAAGATGTACAAACGTATTGTTATACACTAGTACCGTTTAAAGAGACTGCATCTTGAACGATGTAAGAAATGAAAGGTGGAGGTCAACTAAGCAGAGCTCGTAACAGGTTTCAAAATATTAAGTAATATTTAGATGTTTTCATGTTATAATTATGACTTACTAGCACTGAGTTCGAGGGTAGGTAGAAGTTACAAAAGGCACCTTTAAAAGTTAAATAAATATTCACGGACACGGACATCTCTACACAGCGCCATTTGTTCCGACAGTAAGATGATTAAAATCCTAAAATTTGTGGAAATTAGTTTTTTGGTTAGCCCTTAGCAAACTGATTATTTTTTACTTAACAGTATTAAACGATTTTTCAATAGATTATTAATAATTATAATATGTATAGATAATAGATAGAAGATGAGATAATAAAGATAAACGATATGTCTACGAGAATACCGCTACGCGCTACGATGCTACGAATAACATGTTTACTTTATTCAGTTTATTCCTACATGGGTATTACGTGCAATACATTAAAATTCAAATGTAAACAGTAACGAAGTACTTGATGTCAATTGCTACCACAACATTGACACATCTTTACTAATTAATTGATAGATAAAATTGTTACAACTATTCTATTCTTCTTTCGTAACAGCAATGTATTACAGATCAAGGTTCCTCTTTACATTTAATAAAATTCGTCTTTTGTTTCGCTAGTGTTATGTGCCCAAAAAGGTCAATGAACAGCCTCGATATTTCTACTATAGAACCTTGTATACTATAACGGCATTTGTCGTATTTATACTTTAATTCATTATGAATATTATTACGTACGAATAAGGTTCAAATTACGTTTTAATTTATCTAAATAAGGAACCTTACGTGTAGTTTTATGAGTAACGATCTACTCGGTGAACTCTGTCTTAGGTTACGCGGTTATTTTAATGTAATTTGTGCTCAGATACTTAGGTATTAGATGTCGAAATCATTTGGCACAAAATGGTCGTTTTGACATATCGTATTAAATTTATCGGTTGGCAGTGACGGCCAAAATGTGAGTTTGTTTATCGTTAGAGCTCGTTCTTGACAGCGAAAAAGTGAAAACGGCTGCGGTGGCTGAGCTGCGATTGTGAAACTAGGCCCCGGCGCGAGGCCTCGCGTCTATGGTGCTTGTACGGCAACCACGCTTATGTAATAGGAAACATGCCGCATAGTTGATACCTACGAACTATCATAACAACATCGTGAACTCACTCAAGTGTATCGATGATCGTCTTCACTTTTATGAAGGCTAAAGCTATGTGAAACATTTTATTCACTTTCGAAATTTCTATGCGATGTCTGATTTGAGATACTTATATTTATAGTAACACAATAAACAGTCAGTAGGTTTTTTATTCTGATTTCCGAATCAGGATCCAGGACTCGATTTCCAGGTTGAAAACATAACTTTGTTTTAATAAAATGTATTTAGGTCGTCTCTACATGACTCCAACCCTTAATAAAACTTCTTCATCGGTTTCCTCAAGATTACCTATCTTACCCCTTGTACATGAGTGTGAATGAGTTCTACACAGATTTTTTTTGTGTTTGAACCGCATTAATTAATTCGGTCATTTAAAATTTACTCTATTTTTTTATAAAAAAATAGGTAAATAAAGGGCGACACATAAACAACTAAAATACAATCTTAAATTTCTAAATTAAAACTAAGCATTAAATTTACGCGTTTCAAACAAATTTGTCATGCTTCACACAAAATGTTGTGCCATTGACATTCAACTCAGCAGATTCTTTTAAATAATATGTAAATAACTATACAAAATTTTGTGTGAAGCAAAAATATATTTCGAAATACTTGTGTTCACATTTTATTTTAATAATAAAATATAAAAAGTATTCGCCATTTTGTCGAGATGCAAACGAATAAAAACTTTCTTTTGTAACAGATAACATCGGTATGGGAATGTAAACGTTTACTTTTGGTAATGCGTTTGCGATTATGGTTGTCCCTCACGCCAAAATATATAACAATAGAAATGATTTTGTGTCATTGACATAGCCATTGTTCATTGTTCAAATTTAAGGAGATTTGCTTTGACAAAGTTCTAACTCTGTGGTAAAAAGTATGTTGATTTCTTTATAATACACCTAAGGTATTGTATAGGACTTACGTTTACTAAAATGTTCATATCAACATTAATATTGTAGTGTAGTGTAATAGAGACAGCATTTATTTATGCCTGGAATACAAGAAATCTCTCGGTAACAAACGATTGTGGTCAAAAACTCTATATAAGCACTACCATAGATTAGGTCTATGCTGGTCATACCATACTTCAAGTGACTAATACCGCGCTATGTGTTTTGTTTTCTCTAAGAAGCTATTAGACAGTATTGAAAAGTCTTGCTACGACATAGATTCAGTAATGAAGCTAAAAGGGAAAAACGTCCCCATTAAAGGCGCGTCTGATAAAACTCTCCATAAGAGAATAATATTGAGTTTAGATCCAGATTTGAGACAGAATCTAGAAATGATGATTTATATGTATATAAGACAGTAACAGTAAATATAAAATAATGTAAACAATATTTATTCATTTAATGAAACAATACTTCACTGCTTTTTATCTAACACTGCAAACGTCAAGAATTAAAAAAAAAGTATAATTGGGAACGAGGAAGTGTCTGCAGTACATTTAGGTCTGATTCGTCGTTGTTTACAAATGGGCGAGGTCATTCACACCTTTATCGTGCGAGTGGGCAAAATTTGGATTGTCACCGGGCACGCCGCGTCTAACTAAAAGAGATCAAAACAATACGTCACTCCTTGTAATCGGTCAACTAGTGCATAATAATATATTATATTGTATTATCTATGAGATGCAATGATATGTTTGACAATTGGCGTTGCTATGCCACTGTTCTGCATAAATGCAATGAATACGTGAATCTTTCTTCGATATGTAAAGGCCTCCTCTTAAGTAGTCCCTTAGCAGCATTTTACGATATGGTGTTCACTCTACATTATAGAATCCATGTAATATGTCTTTAAACAAATCTATTTTATATCTTAATTTTTAATATAGTTTATATCTTAATTTTTCGGTTAAACTTGATCAAATCGCAAATACCACGATTATCTTATTAATTTAATACGTCAACCTTAAAAAGAAGTATGCCCTAAACACTACCGTAAAATAACAATACTCAAAATGAAATACAAAGGCGTAAACGACCACTTTATTAAGCTGTAACCTAAAATTATTACACTACAAACAATACTTTTATTTCCTTATCATGATTTGAAAAGGTGTTACAGAAAAGAACATGGCCCCTATTTAAATATAATAAAATTATTTAGTTCCGTGATTTGTCGCCATAAAAACAATAAAGTTATTTTATCAATCATCAATGACCTTATCAAACAGCGACTCGATTATTATATTTCTTCGATAAGTTTTGACAAATTATGCAAAATTAGTAGGTCCTCGTATTGTCTGCCTCTTATGGTAGGTCGCTCAACTTCAAATAGATCACCTAGTCTCGACGAAGCGTGTGAAAAACATCCTACATTATCGATACAATGTATTCGATATGGCTCAATAAGCACCTGATAAACGATTCGTACGATGGGAATGAAATTTTAGAATTCGATGTCGAAGAGTTGCGAAATCTCTTTGTTAACTCGTCGAACAACTAGCTGTCACTTTGTCAAAGATATCTTTGGACTATTTTATATAATATCAAGACAAATATTTGTTCGTTGGGAGAAACGAGCACTTGCTTCTATATAAATAAAATATTGATAAGGTATAAAAGTTTGGTATGTTTTCTATAAATATATCTTTTGATTATATTTATTGTAAATAGGCACAGGTTTATGGTTAGTCAAAATGTAGCTAACGTTATCTAGGTTATCTTATTATGAGTACTGTTAAATTGTTCACACATCATCACACTTTGTAAAGCTTGACAATGAAGATTGACTTACTCGTAACAGTAAAAAAAAGTGTAACATAATGTAATAAAATTCAAAAATAAGTTTGTACACCTTGCATACAGAGCCCGTGTTCTCTGTTTAAAATTCAAATCAAAACAGACATGTTTCCAAGAAAATAACGTATCAGTATCAAAATATTGCATGGACTTCCTGTTTTCGTACCAGGAATGGGGTTATTCGGGCCGGCTCGCTTTCACCCATTCTTCAGATAGGCCACCCATACATAGCCAGTTGCGTCAATATACGAGTGGCCGTGTTTTCTTTAGGAAAATAGTTAACCTAGTTTCAAATGTTCCTGGCTAAATATACCGTGGCTACCTGACTGCGAGCGCATAGCAAGAATGTGAAGGGACTAAACAATATGTGACATGTTGTCAGTCTTACATCAATCGTTTCGGTGTATGTTTCAGTTTTACGATCTATGCCAACCTAGTCCATGTATTTATATTGCTAGTTATGATTATAGGGATATACTGATTTGACACGTGGGGTCTAATTATAAATTGTTGAGATTTAAACAGATTCCTATAGGAATTTACTTTCGTTTGCGTTAAAAATACTTAATTAATTACTATTGTAAATTATCATAAATATAAACATTAATTCCCGAAAATATTGCAATTAAATCTAAAACAGATATTTTTATATTACCTATAGAAAAACATTATGTGATATGTAGAAAAAAGGCATTTAAAAACCATAATAAGACTATTTGGTTAAAAATTATTTTATGAGTTATAAATATTATTAAGTATGTTATCATTTTCGAACAATGTCTTTCTATATTCATTAAAATAACATAAAAACAGTCAGTACTTTATGTAGTTGCATAGATCGCAAAATCAACTGAGTGTAACGGACTACCCATCACTATTAAGTAATGTTCTATTGCAATATGTAAATAACATGTTTCTGCAATATACGCTAGTTTCTTTGTAAGTGAATCTTGAGAATAAGACTCTTAGAGTTTAGTATATTAGTTTTTTTTTAAGCGCTACCGATTAACCAATAAGTATGAAAGTATAATCACGACTTCCTTGAAAAAAAAAATGTAACAAAGAAAATATGACTACGGTACTACCATGATTCAGCTTTCGTTTCGTGTAATTTTTTTCTTTCGGTTTATAATATTTTTTTAAAAGACATGACATAGACAACCTGTGTCGCTGAAAATTAACGAACACTAATTTAACGTACACAAAGAATTTCGAGGCTCACGACAATAATATGTGGATCTCACATAATTATCTTGCACTGGATTCAAAGTCACGACCGCCACGCCACGAGACAGTCACTATAATACTTTAGAAAGTTTTTAAAGCATATTCAAAAATGTTATAAAATAAATTATCAATAATTCTTTACCTCTTCAAGAACATGTCAGTATAAGTGATTACATAATTTTGATAATGCAACGTCACTTTCAATTTTAGCATATCAATTATAATAGTATATTTAAATATATTGTGAAAGTTAGTAGGTTTAGTGTTAGTCATCACTTTGTTTCGAACAATAAAACTGGTAATCTAGATACTGTTGAATGGCGGCCGATGCGAATGAACTCTCCTTTAATGTAATCCAGCACAAGTGTGCCATCGGCCCGCCCGAACTCGGACAAAAACTAGTGAATTCTAAGCCTTTGTGTTTACGAAACCACTAACTAATTAATCATTTTGTAAAGAAAATTTACTTAAATGTTTCGGCTAAATTAACATGTTTAGGTAATATAGGTTAGATGTCATTTACATTTTTAATTACGTACTTATTCAGTCTTTATTTCAGTGTCCTACAATATTATATTCTTAAATAAAAAATACAGATACCTGTAATGTCTGTAAGTTAGTAAGATCTGTACAGTTATCATAAATGTTTTTAAGAATTCATTCATCAATGTCAGAAAAAAATGTCTGTAAAAAATAAGAATTCTTTAATTCATGATGATGAAATATTCATTGGGTTAATGTAAATAATGGAAACATTATTTAGAGTTGGCTCCATAAACGGTTGAAGACAATACCCACAATGTTTAGAGCGTCGCTGCGCGGTCATGAAGAACCGCGCGTGCGCTTGTCGCTGACCTACTTATGCGCTGGCGACCATCACTACTCGCCTCTAGACCACACGCGTTATACGCTTCTTAACCGTCCGTACTACTACGACTAGTCCCAGCAAGTACTCAAAGAACAACAACTATACCCCTTTCAGTGAACATAAACCCTTTTCGGCAGTTCAACGACCCCGCTATCGAAATCGCACACTCACACGCACGCCTTTAAATGAAACAGTCAGATAAAAAAATGAAACAAAAAAAGAATCTCGCGTAACGGTGAATGAGTACAAGACAGAGATAACTATATTTCGGCAGTGTACTCGTCGATTGTCAGGTCGCCGGTCGGCTACGAAAAACACTGACGCAATTTTTACAGCGTACGTAATTGAGCACTGACGAAGTCAGCGGTGTGTGCGTGAGCGCCGAGAGCGACGCCCGCGTCCGCCGAAACGGAGGCGGAATATTTAGGTGAAAGTGTTTCGAATTTCGACATGACGACATTTGCGCGCAGTCGTTATCGTGATTTAGCCGAATCGAGAGGTTCGGAGAGTGTGCAGGTAACCGCGACCCGCGCGTGACCAACCCTTATGTGCTCGTTCCGCAGGAAGTGCTCCGGACTCTGCATGAACGTGTCTAGTGCTTGCGTACGAAAACTATGCTGAGAGTTGGTGTGGCCAAAAATTTTCGGAGACGTAAATTAAAAAGGTGATCGGTGAATATTGAACAAATTGGTTCCCCGTGTGATGTGCGTGTACTGAGCAGAGCAAGGTGTCGGAGAGCGACAAGCTGGGTCCCGACGAGGCGTTTGACGCCTCCACACACGCGCACCAACTGCAGACGATGACCTCCACGATGGGTAAATATTGAGACTATGTATTGTAACACTAATACAAATCATTCTCAATATTATATCATTTATTAACTTTATTAAAACATCATCAATATTTGCGTAGAAGGAAAACGTTATTGTTTTAATATACATTGTTGTACTAATACAAATAATTGTGTATAATTCATATTACTAATAACACTAACCCACTTAGTATTAAGTAGGTGTTTGCTACGCGACACGAACTACTTACCACGAAAAATTTCCTTAGAGTAACCAATAAATAATGTTGTTTAATATTTTCCAGCGACGACCTATGCTTTTTGGTATTACTTCTTAATCTAATTTTTAATATAGAGTCAATGGTCAATCTAATACGTAAATTTAAATAGCTTGCATGTTTTATTAAAAGGCTAAACGATATGTAGTTCGTACTTACCTACTAGTAGAAAATATCTGAAAGAATCTTCGTAGACTTTGCTACGCGATGTGCTACGAAGCTTCGACGTGATCTACGGCATGTCTATACAGACAAACCTTGTTACATGAAAAACATGTAAAAATAATATTCAAAGTTGTCATTTTATGAAATAGTGTAAAAAAATATTTCGAATAATTTACATAGTACATGACATAATTGCTTATAGTGTAATAACCTCCAGTAATAATGATAGAGACCAAGTATCAACCAATTTAAGCTCCAGTCAATGACCAGAATCGATTATAGAAAGGTTGAACACCTAAAAACTATAAATAGGTAACAACAACAAACAATAAATAATAATTAGCCATTGAACTCCTCTTTAAAAAACATTAGGCTTTTTAATAAAATCAACAATAACAAAAAATAAAACCAAACAGTCGAATTAACGGCTCAATGTCTCATTGTGCAAGCCTCAGATTCTGAAACAGTTTTAAAAATAAATCAGTATAGAGTTGCAAAACAAAAGAGGCCCGTTGTAAATAGTACCATAGAGTTTAACCGTGACATTCCCAAATCATCTCGTGGATCATGATCGTGACTCCGTAGTCTATGACCGCTTGCTTTTACTTTCATTAAAATATGCCCTTTGTCTATGCTCTATGAATTCATAAGGTTGTTGATCTCCCGCCATTTTGCTGTTGCCGAAATACGTTTTTTACGCTCACTTTCCAATGTGGTGAAAGCGAAAAGGTACAGAATGACACTGCTTCCTTTCATAGCATTGTAGTGGGAGGACTTTGAGTTTCAATAATAATAGGCGGGTTTAGTTTGCTTGTCAAAAATACTATTGTTCGTTTAATTGTATTAAAATAGACATGTTAGTTTTAGTTCAATTGTTTTACGATACTTGAATGTATAAGAAAGTGACGATTAGATACAGTACTGTAATCAATGACTGCTGAACATGATAATGGGTTCGAAGTAATTCATTCTCTAGCTTTGGCTGTACTGAATTTCTATTCTTAAGCATGTGTAATATCTCCAAGATTAGAGCATTTATTTAATTCATGAACCGGAAAATTTTACCAAACAAAGAAAACATCATGGCAGACTCTGTCAATCCCTGTTTTCTATATTCTATTAAAATGATGACATCCATACTACGGGTCAAGCCATGCGTTGCAGGTGCTTACGGCGATACGGGCTCAGGATAATAAATTATGACTGAATCAAATAAAAATATTCTGGCCATGGAAGCGCACGCGGTCGCATGAAAATAATCCAAATTTAAATTGTGTATTTTTTTTCCTTATTTATTAAGTGGTACTTGTTTAAAATTAGATTGAATAGCTAATCTAGCAACGTTTTATTAAAATAAAACGTAATATTTTTGCTTTTAATATCGGAAGTCACACAATCGGAAGTGTCAGTATTTAAAATGGAACGTTTTAGCTTTGAACGCACGCGCAGCTCAACCTGAATGTCAAGGCAAATGCATTGGAGGCCAGTAGAGAGGCCCAAAGAAGGAGCTCATATTATTATATTATTATTGTATGTTAATATAATATTAAATTTTTATTATGTAAACTAATATTATTTTAGTATTATTGGTTAATTTTATGTTCAAAACAAAGGTCCAGTAAAGTATAAATGAGACAGTTTAATAGGAAACTCTACCCCTTATTAAAAGGGCTCTACAACATTTCTAGTATTAACATTTACCTACCAATACTTTTTTTGTTCATATGGTTAACTATATATGGTTACTAAAGGAAAACAATATTTTAGTAACAAAAAATGACATATTTTGAGAATAAAGACCCCTCCGTTTTCTTACACCTTCCATAAGTTTAAAGACATTGTACTGCACTCATAAATAAGTTTTATGCCATTACATAAAAATTCTGATTAGATAAATCATTTTTCCCCAGACTATAATTAACTACGTCATCTAGATACGTATAAATATGATCTTAGATTATACTCGTATGTGCGAATTCTCGGTACCTACCTATAAGTAGTTACTGATAACCTAATGAGTCATACGTCAGACGTGTCTGCATTGAGTATTATTTTTTTTAAATAGATTGATAACAACTCCATTTAACGTTGTTTCTAAGAAGTTTTTATATCTTTAGTAGACATAATAATTACTTATAAAAATTAAAACAGGCTACTTTTTGGGTTTAAAATGTGCTTAGAAGTTGTATATTTTATCGTTTTATAGGAATAGAAACTCAATAATCCTGTAATTATTATTATTAAATGCATGTTTAAAACACAAGTATGTTTCATGAACATAATGAAACACTATAGTGAATATACAAACAAACGTAAACAAGCAACAAATGCTAGTAAACTCAAACCAAGTTCAACGGTAAAACTCAACACGACATCATCTCAACATTGAATGTAAAAAGTTTCCCTGTAAACACTTGTGGGACTTAAAGTACTTTATATTGTGCAGGCGGTCGTTGGCGCCGAATCAGGCAGCTAACCTCGACAACGACACTGACATTGCGACCGGAACCACTCGACAACTTCCTGCACATTATAATAATAACACGAACAATTTAAGATTAACAATCTTAACACTTCTATATATAGAAAATAGGAACATCTTCATTCGGTCAGCTAATACTTAGGAACTAAGGAAACTAATCTAGCAAAGTTTTAGAATAAATTTTATCTTAATTGATTCGATGATGTTCTTCCTACTTATTTGTATTTATAATGTTTGCGAAATTATAAAGGATTGAACTTATTAAATTAAGTTAGAATTTTAATGTTAGTCTTGAGTTAGGTATTATTCAACTGCCCATCAAAATCACTGAGACTAGATGGGCTTCCTTCTACACCGTACTATTAATTAAGACAGGATTCACAGGTCTTTGTCTGTAAATTTTTAGGGGTATATGCCTTACTTTTTGGATTCGGTGGCGCGAAGACCGAGCACGCGACTGGTGTCCAAAAGACCTTTAAATTACCCGCAAGACAACTGTTTGTGTTATACACAAGCGATTACATTAAGCCTGGATGTCCTTTGTGTTCGTTAATTTGATGTTTGTAAAATTCCTCGCGACACATTCTCCTCTAACTTGCCTTGATTTACAATTATTGCAATACAACTACTTTATCAATCTAACATATGCTTAATACAGTTATTCGCAACTTTAATTTTCAGAATAGTTACTCAAGTGGATACGAACTGTTGCAATAACTAACAAAGTATTAGTTAGTACACACAGATCAACCTTGATACACTGAGTACTTTAACATTCACATTTACTTAGGACTGGCTTGAAATATAATACTTTAGAAGTCCACCAAAACTAACTCAAGTTAGTTATTTATTAAAAGTTTAAAAGGATAGTAATTGTAGTCCTTGGGAACGATTTTATATCAGTTTAATTACAGTTACTGCTGCTAGAATTGACAAAAGCGTTACTTGTGTTCTGTTGATAGAGATAAATTGTCTTACTCCATCTGACTAAAAGGTTTTCTTTTACATGTGAAAAATGTTTTTTATATATTATCTATCACTACGCTATTTTATATATCACTACGTCATCAGCCGCTCTTAATTAATCTTACAGAGAGTTATAACTACGTCTGATCTTCATGAAATGGTACCTGACGCTACCAAACAAACTTAGTAAGTACATATAAATGAAGAAGTAATCGCACTCATTAGAACGTCGGAATTGTACCTGAGAAGCAGCTGACCGCCGCGGAGGTCAACCCTTTTCCGGTTAGACCGTCTAGTAGATCGCTTTCGGACTTCGGTTAATGGTAATGACACGTGCGCTGTTAAGCCCTTCAAGTCAACCTTGCCTTGTAGAAAATACTGTCCTTAAATAATTTTCCAGGTCGAAAGCATTTATTTAAGTAAATATGGTAAAGGAGATAAAGCAACATTTAAATGGCGTATATTTTAAGTTCAATCGAAGCCGTGTTTAATATTTCCACTGGCTTCGTATTCTTGGTTTTTAAGGGTTTTTGAATTATATCAATATATTTTGTATATGTAATTAACCTAATAACGGCAATAGATCTTAGTTTTATCACTTTTACAGTTAGAAAAAGTCAGGTAATCTTTAATTAAAAATATATTTTTAGTAAAAACAGAATTACGAACAAACTTTAGTACAACTGTGAGCTTCTGGAGATGCAAAGCTATAAAGAAACGCAGCAAGCTCATTTTGTAACTTAATTAATAACATATACATATCTTCCAAGGTTCGCCATATACGAGTATAGTCAATTTCCAAGAACAAAGATTAAATATTCGAACTAAAATCGATTTAAATAAATTAATCCGAATTATAATATCCTAAAAACAATACAACTAGACTAGGACAGATGATACAAAAGTTTTTTAATGAATAACAATGTAACGAATGTAATTAAAACAAAACTGAACGGAGGAGCGGTCAAGTGACTGACCCTGTATAAGGACATATGCGGATAGTCACACTTCCGTGTTATATGACTTTAGGCGGGAATGTTCAAGACCAACATATTACATTATCCCTTTATCTACATAACGTGCATGTTAATTAAGTAATGTAAACAAATGTTTGTTTGTATTCTAATTAATTGATTTATTTACATTTTATTTGTGATTGTAACTACTAAACCCTAAACATTACATTATATTTGTAATCTCTTAAATTAAAAAGTGTCTATTTATTAAAAGGTACTATAAATTTAACATCCTTACTATAAAGTTATTTGAACAGACCGCCTGGTTTTACTAATAAACACGAAAAATCAGCAATAAACTTATTGCAATATTTTTCATCTATCATCAATATCCGAATGATGTTACTCTACTCTAAATCTACATCTCACATCTTAACTTTTACATTTTAATACGTAATAAAGTGATATATACATTTCCTGTATCCACGGAAGTCAAACTTCACGACCTCGTCAAAATATGTAGGTATAAAGACGACGCCGAATTCGCGAATAATTTTATTGACTCAATCTACACGTCATTATCAAGGTCTTTGACTCATTCCAGTTTATTTACAGAACTGTATTGTTGACAAAATAGCAAAGAACATTGCACTCACTTATTTCTAATTTAATCCGCTAGATTCGGTACGTTACTGGCAACACCACTCATCTGTCATGTGACATTAATTTGGATAGAGCTTCGACTGTTTATTACTAGTTTAAAAAAATAATAATTTATGTAATGTGTCCCTGAAGAACTGTAATAAATTTTGTAATCATTTTTATTACGGTCTTGGACTTGAAAATATTTTTTAATTTGTTATTTTGGCAGATGTACTTACCAAACATTATTTCTGAAGCAGTGTTTAGATGCAAATTATCTTTGAATATATAATTTTTATACTTTATGCGTAATATCAAACATAGAGTTTGAGAATAAATAAATAATCGACATCTCTCTCCGAAAAAGCACCATTGATTTAGCATTTAAGTTTATGAACGGGGAAAAATAACATCTACAATTACATCCTAATATAACATAAATGTGTATTTAAATTGAAAATAGCGTAGTCACCCACGAATAGCCTAAGTTCTTTTTTGATAAAAGTATCTAAAAAGATATTGGTTGCTAAGGAGCGATCCTATATAAGCTATAATATCACCACAGTACAAAGTGACGTATCCATGACTCAATTCTTATCAATGATGGAATGCGCTATAAATATTTTAACGTGCGTATTTTTTCTCGTATTCTACGTCAATGTTACAACACTAAGTTATAAATATACGACGTTTAATGTCGTGATTTAATGCGGTCACGCTATGTTATTGTTGTAAAAAAATGTCTTTAAATTCAACAAGCAATGTACTATTGACATATAAATATTACGTATTAATTATGACGTTATTGTGTGTTATGGTACGCAATTGTTTTTATTATGATAACAAACCTTTAATACTGCATGCAGCCATTTAGACGGGCCTCCTTTAGTAACAAAGGGAAACTTAGTCTAAGTACTAATACCACGCTAGCCAAACGGATTGGTATAGGCTTATAGTTATGTCATGTTATTTCTTTTGTCATAAAGATTATTTTAGTTAACTTTCCCTTAATAAACTTTGTAAACTACAAGAGAAAATATATTTTACTCTTGTTAATAAAACGTGTAGGTAGACATTTAAATAACACTAAACGAATTTTCATCCGATGCCAATAAAATACAAACAACTTTGTATGAACAACACAAGCCACACTCATGATAAAAATGTATATATATATTTAGAAATGAAAGGTTAAAGAACCGATGAAATTAATGTTGAATTTCACTAGCCATGTGACAATCACGATTAGAAACATACAATGACCTGTAATATGAATATAAATATGAGTTCACACGCGTTCAATAACTCACACGTAATGACCGGTACGTAAAGTATCAATACGATATCTCGTCGCACGAATACTTAAGTGGCCAAGCTCCATTTTCAACATTTTACACCAGAGACGTTTAATTGATTAGTTTAAGCAAATAATATAATTTCATAAAAGTATTAAATTAAAAATATAGTTATTGTGTTTATAAAATGATATATTACAAATAATGATTAAAAAGTCAAACAGTTTTGTTTATTTTCACAATTTTTTATGGAGGTTGAGCAAATAAACACATAATTAATTACGTAAGTGGAGATAGACCACTACTGGAGTGGAGGTTGAGCATTTTGCATTCGAATATATTTAGTACTTAAGTACCCTATAACCATATACAGTGTGTTTGGGCATTGTGGTAAAAAAAGATAAGTAGTAAACTTACTATTTTATTATTAAAAAGGAACAAATAATTAAAAAAACACATTTACAGAAAATACGAAAAACGTCTAAGTGTAGTAGTAGTAGAAAGAAAAAGTAGTGTAGTAGTCCTTAATGTACTGTTTAGTTATTACATAGCTTACGCGTTTAAGTAAAATGTAATATGTGTAGAAGTGATAAAGAAAACGTGATGGCTATTTACAAGACTATTTAATAAAACAGAATAAAAGATAATACAGAGCTTTTATTAAGTTAGTTAAGTTCACAGCACTGAAGTTAAATAAGAGTCGAAAACAAGATGTAGATTAGCTAGACGTAGCTTAGACTTTATAGGAGTAGAAAACAAGATATAGATTAGCTAGACGTAGCTTAGACTTTATAGGAGTAGAAAACAAGATGTAGATTAGAGAGTGGACTTTATAGATTTTTTTTTTTTTTTTTAAGGCACCCGTCATCACAGGGTGTTGTACGTGTCCTCTGCAGGAGTGCAGAGCCTTTTAAGGACAATCAGGAAGGGATATCTTTTATTTAATAACAATTTTAATACTTATTTTCTATTTACACTTGTGTTTGCTGTGTTACAATCATATTTGTTTAATTTTATGAAATAATTTAATTACATTTCATTATATTTTCTTACTTATTCTTATTTGCTTTAACAAATATTTTTATATAATTATGTTATATAATATTTATACGTATTATCTATTATAAATTTTTATTTTTGCTGGTTTTAGTCATATTTATTCTTTATTTTATTTTTGACACAATATACTATTACATATAATTTTATTGCCTTGTTTATTTGTAGATATATATTTATATAGTTTGTGTTTTGTAAATAAATATAATATTTCTGCGTATGCTAAATATTTTTACTACCGTTTCTTCTATTTACTAATTTTACGATGTTAATGGCGTACTTAAGAAACGCGTCTCTCGAAGCTTTCTTTGCAAGAAGTGCCGGTATGACGTCAATATTTAATTTAATTTCGAGCTCATTCTCTAAATTATATCTCTCCTTGCTATAGACAGGGCAGCTTGTCAGTAGGTGTTCGACAGTCTCTACAGCGTCTTCACAGGTGCATGATGAGTTTTCCTTACACTTAAATCTTACTAAGTATTCAGAAAACCCACCATGCCCCGTTGCTAGCTGCGTAAACCAAGGATCAACCCCTAATTTACGAACAGTCCTATATGCAGCAATGGCATCAGGAAAGAAAAGTTTAGTGCCAGATGCAGTCTCACCTTCACGATATCTTCTGTCCCATTCCTCAAGCGACCTCTCACGAATGATTCGCTTGACGAATGAAACAGGGCACAAACTGTAGTCGGGCGCCCTTTTTAACCTCAAGGCTGCTTCCTTTGCCAGTTCGTCGGCTCTCTCATTCCCATTCAGCCCAGCGTGTGCCTTTATCCAGAACAAGGACACGTTCTTGTTCTGTTGTCTGCATTTATGTAGACCAGCCCTTGCCTCAACCGCTAGAGGATGAAGGGAGCCAAGACTGACAACAGTCTGCAGTGCGGCCCTGCAGGGACTTTATAGATAGAGTTAACTGCGTTAACATGAAGCGCGGACAAACGTGCATTCGCCGTCGGGCTATTGTGTCGCACTATCGTTCGGTAGCGGGCCGTTCGCCGGTCCGGTCACCGTTGGGTCTCGGGGCGCGGGGAGTGAAGCGCGGGCAACGCGGGGTATGCAGCGCGGGCACCGCGGTAAGTACGTTGGTGCGCGTCGCTAGACTTGACGCGTCGGTCTCGGGTTCGATTCCGGCGGCCGCTATGTCAATCAAATTTATTTTAATTTATTTATTTTTTACATCAAACATCATTGCGAACACAAAGCGTAGGACGCGTAGGTATACGTGGAACACAAAACTTATAATGCTAAGAAATTAACCCATTTCACAATTAGCAAACATGCAAGTAGCAGGTATATTTTAACAAAAAATCATACAATAAGGCATTTTAAACAAGCCCAGTCACCGCACAAAAGCAACATTTTTTATTATTATTTTAGTTATAGATTTTACCACCTTACGAAATTTTCAAAACAGTCATCTTTATTTATTTATTTTTTTTATTTAAAAAAAAGACAACTCCCGCACTAGGGATCATGCCCTGTGTCACGGGGACTTTTATAAACATCAATTAACGGACACATAGAACACCCAGACTCAGGACAATAATTTGTGGATCTCACAAATTATTGTCCTGCGTGGGGATCGAACCCACAACCTCATGCGCGGCAGCCGCTGGCTCTACCGGCGCGCCACCGAGGTCGTCATCTGTTCATTTATAAATACGTCACAACTTCATTTAGGGATTTAATTAAATCTGAAATTATAATAATTAAATTTAAACATCCTGTACTATAAGTTAACGATACGCAGTGGTAATCTACAAAGAAATGATAACAAAAATACAACTTACCGATCCTTTTCTATAGTTGTGACTTTATTTTCCGATTTGTATTTAGTGACGGATATTTTGGCTACTGTTTTCTATTAATATTTTTACTCCTTTTATATATTTTACGTCAGTTTTTACTAAAATGCGTGTGAGCACCAACTTATTCACAATATAAATTAATGATGGCGGCGTATTGCGTCATCAAAATGCGATGTCGTGATTGGTTACTTGTGGGGAGATTGGATCCTTAAGCACGCAATCGTTGCTTGGATGCATGTTTGGTGTTTCTCTACGGACTTTGAGCAATTAAGCATGAAGTTTAAATTCTCATGTGTTAGATTAAAAAAACTTAAATTCCTTGTAAATAATGTATTTAAAGTCCAAACAGCAAGTATTATATACCAATCGAACCGCAATTTGATCCATAATAAAATTGCATTAAAAAGTGAAATTCGTGAAAATGGTCGGTTGAGCAAATAAGCATTCAGGCGACGATCTGTAATTAGTCAACTAATAATAAAGGATGTCCACACTTCAGAGCTTCGTTAAGGACCTAACCTAACCTAACCTATTCGTAATATCATTAATGACCGCCTGGGTTTCAACCACGTTGGACTCGAGCGATAAGCCCCCCAAAACGGTTTGCACTTTTTGCATTATTCTTTATTATTTTTAATCCTTGCATCTTTCCATAAGGCTGGATATAGCATATATATGAATAAAAATAAAGGTATGAAGTTCGTAATGATTTTTTTTAATAATAAATATGACGTCGGCTTTTCATTATACATTTCCACGTGGTGATGATATCTGTACTACTACACTTACAGTTTTAAATATACAGGCTTATTAACTACACGTGTTACAAACGTCTCTCACTATTTATTGGTATACCTATATTAGTTGTTATAAAACCTCTTTATTTCAATTGTTAATAATATTTCATAGTTAACACCTTTCCAGTTAAGTGTATTTATTTGCATAGATTTACAGTTATGGCTACTGGCAACACAGTGAAAGGGTTAAATGTTGAAAAATGGATCTCTACCATTTTTATTTCAAACCAGTTTTACTTACAGTAATAACAATGTTTACAATATTTATGAATTAAAGTTATGGTTATGTAGAATGGTATTTAATTATTGTAAATAATCTGAAGACCTATGTCCAGGAGAGAAAGTATTTAGCATGATATGATGATTAATAAATAATTTACAATATAAAATGTTTCTTTAAATATGAGTTTATATAATATTAAATATCAACCACAGTGCACTTGAAACAGTGACGTAGTAGAACGTACGAATATGCGCAGTAGGATTTATTCACATTCTCGTGCATATTCACTCGCCACTAACACTCATGCAATATCTACTACACTAATACAATATTCCATAACCTCTGTTATCAAAGCTATAAAATTTTCTTTACGTACATGAATGGAAGTACAACCACAACGAAATATAATACGGGGTCACGCGCAACTCGCTCATAGTTAATACAAGCCATGAACGGAGTTGACATTGAAAATAAAATCATTTTCGACCGTGAATTAAATAAAATTTATTCAATATGTACGCTAAATATCCCGTCATTGCTGGACCATATTACATGAAAAGACCTGATATGTCGCCTAATTGCCGTAAGTGACCCGTTAACGAGGGTGTTAATTTGTTTACCTTAGGGAGTTATTAACTCGGAGGTGTAGTGGACGTAGTACTTGCTTTAGTTCGTGAGTTTGAAGTGAACTTGTGCTCTACCATCACCTAGGTTTCGCGTTTACTTTACTAGTTCGTAAAGTATGATGGAAAAGCGCTAATTTTTTTAAACAATAAGTTCATAAGATACCTATGTCACAGAAAATACCATGTGTTTAGTAAAATTCTCTATATCTGCTGTAATCGGAGTATCTTTACGTCCTTTATTAGTACTTATGATAACTATGTTCCATCTTTAAAAAAGATTTAAACACAAACGAAACAAAATATTTTTTAGAGATAGAACTGGCATAAAATTTGTATAATGTGAACAATCAACTCATCACTACAACTAAAAAACAAAATGTACATTTCCACAGACTAAGTGCTTTTTTCTTTGTCAACAGGAATAATGACACTCAGCCGCACCCCGTGTGATATCGACAACATGAGTCTGTTCCAAGACCTCAAACTCAAGAGGCGGAAAGTTGACTCCCGATGTAGTAGCGATGGTAAGCAATAATAAAATATACCTACTCCTTTTTTCAATTTATTTTTAATTATAATACGTTCTTTACCTTATAATATATATCTTATGATGGATCTGTAATACGATTATCTACTCGTACCATCCTAAATTATCATAGCTTGATTAGCACAAAGAACATAAGGTATAAGTCCTTTTGAATTACACGTTGCATAAAAGCTTACAAATAAATAAGTCTTAAATTGTTGTTTTTAAAAGTCATCAAATTTAAGATTCATCTCTACATTTCGAAATATATTGAAGGTAATGAACCACCTCTATGTATCGTAAAATATATAACTAAGTACGATAGAGATAGAGATACTTACTTTTATTACTATTTTTAGATATTGTTTATAGATAAAATATAAAAGCTTTTTTAATTATTAAAAAAATATATCATAAACAATATTATTATGTAAAATTGTATTTGTGCTTTTGTTATATTTTATTTGTGTTTTGTGTAATTTCAAGAACGTTTATAAAAAGAACACCATGACTATTTAAACGACAAACGTGATTCAAATCTAAAGAGCTTTCATCAAAACAAAAGACAATCTTAGTGATTGTTATTCTACCTTTTTTTTATTTAGGGGCTGCGTATTCTACGAGTATATATTAAAAACCCATTTGTTACTCAATCACGCTGACCGATTTGGATTTGGATTAAACGCGGTCGAAGCTGATAGCATATAAATACTAGTATTTATTTACAAATAGCAATAGAGTAGATAGAAGGCGTAAGGTCGCGATACTCTTAGTACTTGTTATTCGCGTCGAGATCTCGTTGATGCTTGTAACGCGGATCACGGACTGCTATCACTTTCAACTGTCGTTGTGAACTCCTTTGTTACTCGTAATTTCATTTTCATTTAAACGTGTCTCCCGCATTCATAAGCGACTATTCTTGATGACTATTATTTTCTTTTGTTTTTGTTAGTGTGTCTGATACTTTGGAGGTCCTAGGTTATATCTCCGCAAACAATTATCATTTGTCTAACTGGTTGGTCTGGATATTTCTGTTCCTACATACAAAAAAAAATATGTGTATGTTTACTCATTTAACATGTTTTACGTTTAATTTTATCAACAAGATCAATTTAGTTCAATGCGCGATTTGTGTAATGAAATATAGAAAAAGTTATTTTTTTTATTTCAACATTACAAAAGATAGTTTATACTTTTAAAATAAAATGAAAGTAATACAATCATCTCAACTTCACTCTCAACAAGATTTCTTAGAAAACTTTCAAACTGAAAATAACTTTCTTAAATTTTACCAACGTGTTAGGAAATTATATGAGCATAGCTAATATTGTTTTTGCGCTTCATTTAACGTTAAATAATAATAACTGCTAATCAGCAATGCCAATGACCTGACAATGGGAAATTTTACTAAGAATTAACTACATAGATATAATAGAACTTTTTGCTACAAGATACGGAATGGAATCAAATAAGGAAGAAGAAGACTCTAGTCTATTACGCTAGTAAGACTGGCTGGTAATAAATATTCTTCCGAATACCATTATCTTGCAGTACCTATTATTATTTTACGTACACCAACTTTAGTGAACCACCGTACCCTAAAATAGAGTACAAAAAGTTGCAATGGTAACAACTTATATTCTTTAAGATGGCGCAGATGACAAAAATGTTAAAAAACTACTCAAATAACAAGAAGCCCCGTTACATAACAAAGTATTAGTAAACAAATTAGTTAAACTTGATAACGATTGCCATTGAAAGTTAAATAACAGTTGGTCATAACATGCCGTGAGAGAGTCACAACTCGTTCTCAGAAATGTTACTTTCACCTTCCGAAAAAATGTACCGAAAACAGATCCGGTTAAGCGAGTAGCAGACGATGCAACGTCATTGTATTTATTATGTAGCAACTAGGTATTTTATCTATTATAGCGGATTTATTATAAAGAAAACTTATCTTTTTAAAAAAATAACATATTTATTAGGGACAGTTTAGAAATAATATACTTAGGTATTTACCATGAACTTACCATGGCGGTTTACTTATTACGATTTTTAAGTTATTGCCTTAATACTATCTGTTTTAGGCGTATCTTAGGACATAAGGGTCAGTGACTTTATGAATTTTGTCATGTCCCCACATGAGCAAAATGATGTTGTCAGTATATTTTTTTTTAAAAGACACGGCAATATGACTTTCAAAATCGAACCTGATTATAGTCACGAAATGACTTCACTCAAAATGCTTCCTCACACTACGTAGTTAATATCTACTAATGCTCGAATCGAATTATGCACTTAAAGCCATTTTCTAAATGTCAAAGTTTTTACGTTGAATTTAGCTTCAATATAATTAACATAAACATTGAAATATTTTTCTCACAACAACAGTGAACTTACCAAAAAAAAAATAAGAGTTACATAACAAAATATTATTTTAATCATTTCAAAAATATTCATTAACATGTTACGTAAGATTGACATAGCGGTTTGAAGTCACTGTGTGAAGAAAGTTTACGTAAAACCAACGAAAGGTGAAAGCAATAAATAGCGGTGCTGTAATTATTGCTATTGTGGCCTCATGAATAATGTATGAGAGAAAGATGTATTCACTGTCATATAACGTAACATCACGCCCGTGGCGGTTATGCTCAAGATTACTTTGTATTTGAAGACATATTAATCTCTTTATTTACATATTTCACAATTAGATACATTTTTAAATATAAAAATAATAAAATTTATAAATATAAAAAAAGGTGGACCTGGCATCGGGTCGACCAAGCTACTGGTGGTTAGGACTCCAGAGATAGGAACCTCCTCACAATGCGTGCCGTGTCAAGCAGTACTGCCTTCTGCATCAGACCTATGATCCATTATTATTTTCGTCGTCCTAGTTAGGTTAGGTTAGCGAGCGGAAAACCGATGATTAAGGAAAACACAGGATCGCGCAAAGTGGAAATATTTGGAGGAGGCCCATGTCTAACAGTGGGCGTCCATTGACCGATATGATGTTGATGAACAAATTATTGATTACTTTGTTTGCTATTCATTTGAGCCTATTTCAGATTGATTTTGAATATTTATCATGGCTAGACAAGTTTATCAGATATATGATAAGAGCAACTATGTTTTAATATAAAGAAAAAATATCATAAGCATGATTAATGTTGATCTAAATCTCTAAACTTTAAAGATAATACATTCACTTCCTATTACAATAAGATGAATTCATCTACTATTTGAAATCGTAAACATTTTTTTAAACAATAATCACTCTTAAAACATTTAAGAAAAGATGATTGAATGGGGACCATAACACCATTTTTAACTAGTGTAGTCAAACTAGTTGAAATTGATTAGGATAATACAATACTCACAGTTTTAAGACAACTGATCCTGATTGTTTAAGCGTCCATTCCTTGAGTTGCTAAATAAATTCGATAATGATTTACTGCGTCACAGTTATAATATTGATATCTATAAATAGAACGAAGCTAAAGTAAACTAAATTGCACAATAGTCTTGCAGAGTCTATCTTAAAGTAAATAAGATTAAATCCTATTTCAAATTCGCATTGATATCACAAATAGTAGAGTCCATTCTCGATCTGTTATCACTCGTATATTCGCGTATAATCAGAGTAACGTTTGCTTGGAACAGTAAGCGTGTGTGACGAGTATTGATGACGTCAGCATTCGTCAAGTTGCTGTGACGCGCCCCTTCGACGTATACTAACACACCAATACGCGTAACGTAGAGAGATAAGAACGAAATAAATCAATGGAATACGTCTTTTCTTGACTGATTTGTATTGTGATTTTTTTTAATAAACAGCCTATTTAACTGTCATGGCTTTTTTTATATCAGCCTAAGGACGTCTACTGCTGGGTATAAGTAGGCCTTCTTCTAATATTTACACCCAGCGCGGTCTAACCATTATGGCATACCTACTGAGTCCTAATATTACACTTATTTCTAATGATCAATACATTGTCTGTCTTGTGTTAAAAACACTGAGTATAAACCTTTTTTAAGAACAACTTTTAATTTAGCAATACTTCATATTTGTTAAAGAAATGAATTAGGTTTATAATCTACTCATAATCGTAAAGAGAAATTAGAAAGATTAGTTAGTTGTCCTACAAATGGGTGATCGCTTAGTGTAAATTCATCGGGTTAATTTCAAATGTTTCCGTGTTGACTTAATGACTGTTATGATAATAATCACACCAACAACAATACACCCAATTGACTAACTATACACATCTTATTGAGACGTATGGTATTAGGACAATGCGTCGTTCGAAAGACTCACCTTTATTTTTGTCAGTGTGGAAAAAAAGGAATATAAAATTTCTTGTAGCAAATTAATGTTGATAAAAGACTTTTTAATAAGGATTTCCATTCTTATTATGTTGTTTTATGAAAAAGAAAACTGATAACATTATTGCAATTCATCTCAGCGTAACTAGAAAACCCTACCAACGCTTTTGTATATTGGAGAAATAAATAATATTCTCACTCTGTACAATGTCAATTTCAATCAAAATAAATAGAAATAACTTTCTGCAAAATAATATTTTCCTTATAACTCAATTTCCCGATAGTAATTACTACCTGTGTCATACACTCTACGAATTATTATTACGATCGGATAGGTCGGCGTATAAGGGCTTGTGAAGTGAAGTATAATATTTATTGACATTACGTAGCAAGTGGCAACGATATGGTTGCTGCGTGAGTCCCGGCACGTGGCGTCGATGTACCTCGGGCATCACGGGGGAGGTGCTGTGGTAAGGGGTTGACCTAGTTTCCCCTGTGTCGGTGACCGCGAGCGACCTTCGAGCTCGCTGCGACCGAATAAACGATCGCGTTCATCCGCCTCCAAATGAAAAAAAGTGCAGCTTACGTAATACTCTTTATTATTGTCGCTCATACTTATTACTTCGAACCTTTTTATATCGAACTTGATTAGCGCAATTAATAACCGAGAGCGCGTTCTCATAACAAAGCAATGAACTTACTCGCTTTAGAAACGCAATTAGAATACAGGAAAATGGTCTATGTGCAACAGCGCAGCGACCATAAGTAGCAAGTACCTAATCAGAACTAGACGTTTATCTAGGTATCTGTGCAAGTCTACCTAGAACCTCTAGAGGCATATGTTGCATCACACAGTTAGAAAGATCGGTCCCCACCAATGATGTGGCAAAGGACGCGGAGTGAAATAGAGATCGTCCTCGAAGCGAGAGCGGTGCACGCGTTGCACTAGTCATTGTGCGGTTGCACTTCGCACGCACGGCCGTCTGAGTGACCTAATAGCGGCTGGAGGGAGGGACCGGGAAGCGCTGTGAGGGGAGCGGGGCGCGGCTGCCGCGAGTGCGGTAGGTCGGGCTCACTGCGCGCGCCCGCTTGCCGTCGCGTCGCCGACAGTGGAAAACTTTCTTCGCGACTTTTCCTCGTGTAAACAAAACCGCGCAAAAATTTGCGCCCGCGCGTCCGTGACGGCCGAATGTGCGCCCTTGCTCAATGAAGTTAATTGGTACCAAATCTATATCCCATACAAATTTATTTTCATTTGTTATTTATAGTCATAAATTGGAAAATTTATATATTTGTGGACAATTATGTGATTAAATAAAAGCTCCAATCAAATTCAATGAACTAATACGTGTTTGAAATGTAAGGCACGCTATATGAGAGGGTAAAGACGACGCCTATGGATTTAGTAATAAAAAGTCGGTAAAGTTTAGTATTTAATAAATCAATTATAATTAGTTGCTTTTTAATAAATGGATTTACGGTTCTATGTAACTTCAATAGCTATACGATTTGCTATTTCCTAAAAAGGTATTAAACGTTTGATATATTAGAATCAGTGGTGCTGTGCGATATTTTAACAAAATATTTCATAATTATACTCTTCATCTAGTGAAGTAAATCTCGTGAATAATAATCATAATGTTTACCTTTCTTTCTATTATCAGAAAAGTTTAAGAACATTTTCAATTACCTACTACAAAGAGCAACATTTTAGATCAGTCAAATTTTCATTTATTGTGCGAATGATTTAGAAATGTATGTGTGTGTTATATGATAGTGATATAACATAATACGCGTTATTGTTGTGTGACGTAGAGCCCTTTGTGCCGTGGATGTGTGTGCGCGGTGCACGGGCGCAACGCTTCCGGGCGCCGCATCTGCGCTCGCGGCGCTTTCACTTTCTCCTCGCGGCGCGCCACGATGCATCTCGTGCTCGTGCGACCGACGACGCCTCCACACAGCCTGATGACTATCTGCTGACTTACTTCCTACATTATCCACTTACAATCCGGACAGTTCAATAATATAACTAATATCGAATTCATATAAATCTTGAAAACTCGTCAGATGAGTTCAATACTTAATATCAGACAATAATAACTAATTTGGAGCATTCGGTTTTTAATATTAGTTCCTCAATACAATAAATTAGTTTAGAATATGGCCGGGGCGAAACTACGGCGCTCACATCGTGACGCAACCGACTAGCTAATCTAGTCGGCGGCGTCGGGAAGTGCAGTGTCGCGTCCCCGCGTCGCGCCCCGCGCGCTCTAACTACGATCACGGTGCGCGGTCATTGACATTTCACCTAGTTTCTACATTTGTCGTTTCTGAATAGTCCATGGTGTTCTTTTTATCACGTCGCGAGTAGAGGTCGCTCGACGTGTGTGTTGACCGTTCCTCGTGTGTTAACAGGCGAGTCGGCCGCGGATACCAGCACGTCGTCGCCGGATCCTGGCCCGCCATCGCCGCGCATGGCCGATGCGGGGTGTACCACGCCGCCGCACCCTCAGCCCATGTATGACGGCGGCAGCTCTCCTACTCCACCACCTGCCTGCCATCCCACCGTTATCCGCTCAGCGCCCGCACACTCGGTTATCAAATTCGAGGGTACGGCGCCTTCAGTCAAAGCGGAGAGCTTAACGGTTAGCAACAAATCAGATGCTACGTCACCTTCACATCTTGTTAACTCTGTAAAGCTAGAGGGACTACAACAGGAATCACTGCATTATAGGCCACGTGCCCATGCTCCGCCATTATCCGGCGGGCACGCTGCGCTAGCACCTGGACCCTGGCCACCTGCTGCCTGTATTAACGGCGTCAAGCCTGAGCTTATAGGTGGCCACTTCCCACCCCAACCACATGAACCTAAACATGGTGCGCGAGGCTCTACGCAATGGCGAGGCACTCCAGCCGTCATCATGGGTGAATCAGGTGGAGTTCGGACAATGTTTTGGACACTTCCTGCGCCAACTTCTACTGGAGAGCCAGCAGCCAGTGCATCACATACCCCAGCGCCACCTACGCCTGATCCCACTACGTGTAGTGAAGAATCAGCTGCGCGATTGTTACTCAACTTGGGAGGAGAACTAAGGCGACCCAGAGGACCTCCACTGAATATGGAGCTCTTATGGGCAGGAGATGTGTCGCAGTTACCAGCTCACCAACAACTCACTGCATTAAACCTAAGTGCAGCGGGTAGTATTCCTGGAGCATCGCAAATGGCAGGCGCCAGCGCGTTAGCTCTACCTCGACCAGAACTGCGTGCTTATGCACCAGAGGCCGAACGTGACGAAGATGAACAGCCTATGATATGTATGATTTGTGAAGATAAAGCAACAGGATTACATTATGGCATTATAACTTGTGAGGGATGTAAAGGATTCTTCAAGAGAACTGTACAGAATAGACGCGTATACACATGCGTCGCTGATGGAGGCTGTGAAATAACAAAGGCACAAAGAAATAGATGTCAATATTGTCGATTTAAGAAATGCATTGAACAAGGCATGGTTTTACAAGGTAAACATATTTTATTAACTCTTTTTTATTAAACTATTTTAAATGTGAAGTTTTTACTATTCACAGTTTACATGAATACATAATCCTAATATTTTGGTTTTTCCTGCTCAGCTGTACGAGAGGACCGAATGCCTGGTGGAAGGAATAGCGGTGCCGTCTATAATTTGTACAAAGTTAAATACAAAAAACACAAGAAAGCAAATAAAGCTGCGACGGCAACAAGTCGGGCATCACCGCCTGAGAAACACAAAGATCCTTTACCGCCGATCCCGTCACACGTGGTCAACGGCACCATTCTAAAGACTGCACTCACCAACCCCAGCGAGGTGAGTCTTTTAGTAAGAACAATCTCTTATTTGTAAACTTATTATTTTCACAAAATCTTTGTACTAACATTCGTATATATTTCCAGGTTGTTCACTTAAGAGCACGTTTAGAGAGCGCTGTATCATCATCCCGAGATCGAGCTGTACCTCTAGAAAGAGCGTTACACATGATCCGAGCGTTGATTGACTGCGATGCGATGGAAGATATCGCCACAGTGCGGCATCTACCAGACCTGCTCCACGACACCTCAGAAATTGGGGACAAATTATGTAAAATCGGAGACTCGATCGTACATAAAATGGTTGCTTGGACGAAAAAACTACCGTTCATAATGGAAATCCCTATGGAAATACATTCCAAACTGTTGATGGAAAAATGGCATGAGATCTCAGTATTGACGACAGCGGCGTATCAGGCGATGCACGGGAAGCATGCACATGCGCCTCCTTCGTCGGATCATGAACAAGACTTTATGCAAGAGGTTAGTATCTAATTTACTTTTACTTAGAAATTAGAAACATTGCGGAAACCTGTCTTTAATGACATAGAAGGAATTTTCCACTAGATTTTAGTAACTAGTCGTAGATGTGTCTCAAGCACGCTCCAGGTCACAAGCTGCAAAGACTTCCGCCACATGCGGCTGAGTGCAGTTACGTGATCTGCATCGCTTGCGCAACTCGCGGTAGAAAGTCGCCGGCTGGCAGACAACTAGTTGCATTCGGACGTTTGCACACCCGCCATCGCATAACGTCTATTAGATTGTTACTTGCTAACTAATGCACACTAGAAACTCGACTCTTTGTCTTTCTAATGTTTCACAACAGGGCTTTACAAACGCTATATAAAAGCGCTGAAACTGTACTATCAAAACGAAACAGGAGAGTAATTTATTATATCGTAAATGTTTTCTAAGGACATAGAAATTATTTCATTATCTACAGTTATATGCTATATAAAATAGAAAACCAATATACAAAGATTTATTTTATTACTACTGTGATTAGAATAATCAAAGGGATTTATTGACATTTTTGCTAATACTAGATGCAATATGCAAGGATCAAAGACTCGACCTGCGAAATGAACTTATTACATAAGCTTGGCTGTAATAACGGTAGTTACACAGAAAGTATTTTTCATTGTCTAGAGCATTTCCTCCTTATTTATGCATTCGATGTTATGTAAACCTAACACATTATGTTTGTTACTTTATGGCTTTTGCTATTCACTTTTTGCAACTTCAAACCATTACGTGTTAAGATAAATTGAAGTTTAATCTATCCTTTGCTATTGAAGGAAATTGTATAATCGTATGAACGTAAATGAAAGCCTTATTGTAAATAAAGTCTCTTGTGAAACGTACTTTATAGTAAAGTGGAGAAACTAGGAAATATGTTGCTTTCCTTAATTATTATTATATTAAAGTTTTGTAACGTTTTCTATCAATACCTACATTTTATAACTATCTAATGGTAAACGATTGATTAAATTATTAATTTTTGAAATTAAACTCAACATAATTGTAGTTAAAAATGGATAATGTTAAGTCACTTCTAGTACCTTAGGTGTCGTAAAAGGTGACTATGGACATCCAACATGCAGGTCCATTAATTAAACGGCTATTAAAACAAATATTTTATTTATATGTAAACAATTTTCTTTATCCTCTCAGGTAAACGCAAACCTGCGGACATTGCAGAACTGCCTAACGTCACTAATGGGGAGGCCCATTACCTTAGAGCAGTTGCGATTGGACGTGGGCCTCGTTGTTGAGAAGATGACGCAAATTACCTGCGTATTCCGCCGCATACAGTTGAGGATGGAGGAGTACGTTTGCCTAAAGGTCTACATATTACTGAATCAAGGTAAGTTAGCTACTACTTTTGTATCTTTTTTTTCTTTTAGGTTGACTCCGTTTCTCGTATAACACATAAAAACCTAATTGGTATAAAATTCATACTCTTATTTAAAATGTATAAATTTTGATGTGCAAACGTAAACTGCAGTTTTCAGTTTATGAAAGATACTCGTTTAAAAATCTTATTTCCGAAGCCGATTTTTTCTTAAATAATAACTTACTTTAAAGATACAATAGAACATTATGCATTTTTGTACAGATTTTTGAAAACGTACCAGGATATTAAGCGATTATAATCATCAACAGACAATCAAATATAATAGCGTGCCATCCCACTAGCATTTGTCCGATAACAGTCAAGAGCTTGATTAGATTACAAAAGCACGATTGGGTTTCATTGTTTCAGTTTAAGAATCACATTAAATCAAAACCTTTCCACTGGCATGTACTTATTAAATTATATAACACTAGCTGACCCGTGCCCACTTCGTTGGGCGGCGAAAAAAACGCGTCAGTTTTTTAAACATATTTCATTACTGCTCCACTCCTATTAGTCATACCGTGATACTATATAGCCTATGTCACTCCCCGATAAATAGAACCATTCAACACAGAAAGATTTTTTAAAATTGGTTCATTAGATCCGGAGATTACCCCCTACAACGTCACAAACACAGAAACTTTACCTCTTTATAATATTAGTATAGAAGTATAGCCGCTCGCTTGCTTACGATTTTGAAAAAGTCGTCGAACTTTGCTCACGAAATTTAACGCATGAACACGGCGCGGCTTCTCTCATTAAAACTTAATTTGCCATCGCTTCAAGTGCCCCCCCTAAATATTGTTTATTGTTTTAGATAGACAATAATATAACAAACAAATCTATGTTTTTTTAATGTTACAGAAAGTATATGTATAATATTTTATTGGAGTCCAAAGTTTAAAGTTCAACCAATTTTACCGGCTTCAAGTACACGTTGGAATTATTGAATTTAACGCATTTCACTTGAATCATACTAAAATATTTTTTTTAAATATCATAGAAAATGTTTTCTAGATTCCTTTCACTTATTAATAAACAATTAATTAGTAAATTTACGGCATTTTTACTTCGGAGCATGCACTAACACAGAATTTACAATATGGCGACTATAAATTTCAACTTTAAAATAAAAATAAAAATTTCTCTGGTGATGTTGCAAACTTGCATTCAGTTGGTAGACAAACTATTATTCTATAAATTTAAAACGTTTCGAATGGACTTTGTAGCCTACAAAATAGAGTTTAAAGTCGTTAAATAGAAAAAAAAGTTTGGTAGCGATAGCTACCAGAAGCAAAGTTCGGCGTTTTGTTTTGGTAACTATAGCTACCAGAAGCAAGCGAGTGGATAGACATACAAATTATTGTGACAATGTCGTCATCTAGAAAAATAGGTGTACGGAAGGTGGTCCAAAATAAGTAACAGGAAAAATACCATCCGTATACAAGAATAACTTTCATTATTTAATAACGATTGTGGAATCAATTAACTTATTTTTATTTTGTTCTTGATTTCAAAACATTTACGAGGGATGACCTCAGTGCCGTAAAAGTTTTAGTTCATACGCCAGAAGTCTCCGGTGGGATTCCCGCTAAATGCAAAACTTTGTGCAATACATTCATGATTGCATTAAACTGGCTACTTACTATATTTACAAAAAAAAAAGTATATAAGGCTTCTAAGCATTGTCTAGTAGGTACACATAATAGGTACAAGCTTTACTTAGTTTCGGTATTATAATATTAATTTACGTATAAATTATTACCACTTACATACAAACTAATGATCTACCTACTGTAGGCTTTCCTTATTAAATATAGGTATATAATACATGTATTTGCTATGTCAATGCACTTGTTCATAATCCAGTTAGAGCAAGGGGTGCATCGTCCCACGATTCATGTAGGTCAGTTTTGTTACGCAATCATCCTACAAATGACGTCGTTAGACTGACTCATGTTACTTGTTTAAAAGCGCTAATATATCTTTAACTACTAGAAACTATTTATATTGGAACTTTTTACTTTAAACTCTATATAGACTTGTTTAAGCTAAAGGATTGAGGATAAAGTTTACTTTGTGCTCAGATCTACTTATAAATGAGAGTAAGATGAAAGTAATAGTTTTTAAGTCTTGGTAGAGTTTACAAAAATAAATTGTAAATGGGATTTAGAATTAATGGTTGCCAAATACACCACAATTCTTTTGTAAAGTAGCTTTCAAATTTTATAAATAAATATAATACTCTTATTAGTGTACCAAAGTAAATATGAACAAACTTTTTTATTATTATGTTAATTATAAGGAAACAAATATCTCTATTGAGAATTTAACCGCAATCAACAAACTTAAATAATGTTTTTGATAGAGTAGGTACATTGTTAGTAACAATACAGACTAATTTAACAACAAACATTATAAAACTTTCATTCACATCTTAACGTAAAAGTCAATTTGTCAAAAAAAGAAAAGTTTATAAGCTCGCATAAACTTTCTAACTCGAAAGCTTTAGAAAAGTTCGGCTGATTTTTATCAAAGGTTAAATAATGAACACAATAAGAAATGCGACAAGACAATAAAAATAAAGTAGTATTATAAGTGGCCAAGCTAGTGTGGAGAGTTCGTTTATATTATTATGATTTATGTTACATATAACCTACTTACAGGCCTACAAGTCGAGAACTTGCGACATCGATTAGGAACAACTTCTGGACGTCGATAACAATTTCACTCTATAAACTATTGCTGCTGTTTGTAAGCATATAGAACTACTTATATTATGTTTAATATGCTTCAACTGATTTTACTTATTTATCACAGAGAAAAATATTAAAATAACTAATAATAGTTTCAAACATACAATAGCAAAAATAACAGAGGCGTTTTTTTTAAATTTAATGCACTGTGTTCAGTGCAAGGTTTTTCTCTAACGCGCAAATTAGCTATTAAACTGGAGTAATAATTAAAGAGTAGATGGCTAAAATAAGGGTTGCTAAACAAACAAAACCTACACTAATCCTCCCAGATTTACCAACATCATCTCTAATAACTTTTTATTAGAAACTCCTTAGTCTTCTTAGCCGTAGTAATGACTACGGGAGAAGATAGAACAACAAAAGAGTCTATACTGCATTACGTCTATTGTACATCATGGTACACCATCCTAACGACTCGTCGTGAGAGTGCAGGAAAATTGTCACATCCTGTGTTATCGCTCCTAACTGGGTCGTGCAACGCTCTAGCGCTGTGTTTGAAAATTATTTTCACCACGCATGAACATTATACGTCAAGTACGAACACTGTTTATCAAACTATGAAAGTACTCAATGAGTGTTTAGCCGTCGAAACCGCGCTTGTTATGTTGCACGTCCGTTGTACATAATAAAATAAATCTGTGGTACTTAGTCACTGTATTTAGTCTAGGCATTTCATTCACTGTTAGAAGCCAAAAAATAGGAAATTTAATTTTATTTTAGTCGTTATAGGAAAATTTTATGAATATAAAATATCCATTCTTGAAAAATTCTAGATTTTATTGCTTCCCTATCATCATTCTAATTATGGTTGGAAGTCTAAGAAAATATGTTACAGGTCACCGTATAATAACGCGACATTTATAACTCTACATATTTTTTTGGTTAGGTAGGTTGGTTGTGCTTTCACAGTTCACTTGTTTTTGGCTGTAAACGCTATCAACGCTAAAATATTATAGTATACCTAGAGTAATTGCGAAAGCAACCATTTTCTTCTGTGAAATCCAATTAAGGAAATGGATAGTACTCCTGAACTTTTACGATACTCAGATGAGTAGTTTAATTTTTACAACTTGTTTTCTTAATGACAAACGATAGGTTCGTTTTATAGCATACATTCTTAATGTAGTATAAGTTAATTCTGAGTTGAACGTTGTGAAAATTTCATTTAATTGCTTCGTAAAAGTATAATTTAAGTTTACTTTCGCCAGTCAATCAGAAGAAATGTAGCCATAAAGTTACATAGTAACTTCTATTGTTGCATCATTATAAAAGCATATTAATTTACTAATGTAGGGACGGTGTCCTCTAATGACAGATCCCAATGCAGATTGGTCTTCTCTAATGACAGAGTGAAACATGATGTACAACCTTTCTGGCACCGTATCAACTCGAGCTGTTCAGTATTATTTGTATGAAACTCCTTACTGCAACGCACACTAATCGGAATCGTAACGTAATCGGATTTTTGACACCGAGGAAAAATCTGGCTAAACCGTAAAAGGTTTTATGCTAGTCTTTCTTCTTTTGTTTTCGTAGTGATAATATCTGCTAACCTTTTGTTGACTTTTACGAAACATACCTAATACTCAATCTAATGGGTGATGCCAAAGAAAACAAACAAAAAATGTATTTTGTAAATCAATAGCGAAGCTATAATATATTCATATAAAAAAACCAAAAGATATTATTCGTTAAACCCAGAATGACTAAGTTTTTAAAAGAACCAAAAGTTATCTGATAATCTTAATGCAATTTACCTATGTATTTTCTATTCAAAACACAAAAGTTGTACCTAATCCACAAACAGTAGTTATGAAACCGGATAATTATAATAACCAAACGTTAATATCCAAAGAAATAAAACAGATCTCGTAACTTGAATATATTATTTTCTCTACATACTTATATTTATGTTCTGTTACATACCATAGTGAATATAACTCCGGTTCACGGTGAAATGGAAAGCTCTTACGCAACCAAACTAAACCGTTAGCTATCTATGTCTGTGTGTTAGTTAGCGTTGGTACATACGCGTTATATATACGTATAGCTACACTATTATAGTTATATAAACGATTTGTATCTATTGACTGCGGTGAATATTTAAATTTTGAATAAAATGTTCTCTATTTAGTTTTAAACGTCTATTTGGTAGAGTTAGATATTTAAAAAATTGTATGTAGTAGACAAAACTAAATTAATACCAATAATCCACGAAAGTAAAGTAATAATAATAATAAAATAAAGCTATAGGTTATTAACCTTAGTAGAATTAAAACTGTCGCATTGCATTGAAAAGCGTATTATGTAGAGTTAGTTACGTCAGCTAAAACGGGACAGCATTTCACTCTCGGAGCGGAAAGCGCGACGCGGAAGGCGAACTTTCTCTTTTGCTGCGCAGAGCGCGCATTGAAAAAAGCGCAAGCGCAGATTATAGAATGAACGAGTACCGCTGTGTCTCGCGCGCACAGATTTACGTAACCTACGCCACTACTACATGCACGCTTTGCGGAAATGCACACGTAGATACTACTTCATAAAAATAATCTTTATTAATGTAATGTATCTAAATGTAGTCTCGTAGATACAAACCGATGACATTTAATTAATTTCAACAATAATACAAACCAATTTAACATACTCTACAATCTATTTTATTAGATATTGTTCAGCAAAAATAAACAAACATCAATTAAAATGTAGTCGCAATAACACACACGAAACAAACGCGCGTACAATATCGTGGAAAAATGCCCACGTGCGAGCGAGACGACAATAACGAGTGAGGACGCGAGTGAGCTCAAGCGGAGGTCAACGGCTAGCCGCGGTCGTTGCCCTGCTATCGGAGTGACCTACTGAGCGCGTGACGTCAGCGCCGCACCGCGCGCCTTCTCTGGCATTGGTTCAACGCTTCCTCGCAACGCCATCTACAAGCGAATAGGATAACTATAAGTAATCGTCATCGCATCATTGTTAGGAATCTAAATTATCAATACAAACCAATGCAATGCTATTTGCTCAGTTATTACAACTTGTTGAATAAATTTGTCCCGTATACTTTAGTTGTGTAATTCAATAAATCAGGGTATGTATAAATATGTTTGTGTTTGTTCCAGAAGTTGAGTTGGAAGGCATTCAGGATCGTTACGTACAAGTTTTGCGCAGTTATCTGGAACACGCCGCACCACATCACCCTGGAAGATTACAGGAACTCTTTGCGAGGATACCTGAGGTAATAATTTATATCTAATAATGTTAATAAATCTTTGTCTGTGTCAATTAATAGCAATAAAACATTTGTACGTGCCGACTCGAACTAGTTTCGAAGCAAGGGATAACTTATCAGATTTATAGGCATTCCCAGCGCAATGTAAAACATAACAGTCACAATAGAAAGTCCTTTCGAAAGCTCTTGATTTCACGATACTAAGCAACGTTTTCACTTTACAGATACAAGCGGCGGCGAACCTTTTACTGGAGAGCAAAATGTTCTACGTACCTTTCGTGCTGAACTCAGCCGAGGTGAGATAGTATATGGCCCAGCAGGGCGTCTAGTTCTCGATGTATGAGCGGCTGCACCCCCGTTCACGCCCCTGCCGCCCCCTCGTCTTATGATTGCCCGACGCCACCATGTGTTCAAGAGAGACCGCGAGCGAGTCCGTGACTCTCCAGCACAAATGTTCCTAGACGCCTCCGAGGAGTCGCAGGACGCGAACTGTCAGTTGCGTCAGTGAGTGCGTTCAGTGTACGTCAGTCAAACAGGACAGTGCGGTACTTTTACCTTTGTTGAGTCGATGAGTGTATTGGTTTATTGTTTAGTAGAGGAATTAAAACGTCCCAATTGACAGACTGATTTATTATTAAATAGTTATTACGTAAGGTACCAGGGACTTGAATGCGTGTTTTATACGTGGTAGTGTATACTACATAGATATAAATAGTATAAAATATATATTGTGTTAATATTTAAATTTGTCAGTCGGAGAATCGCATAATATATTATTCGTGTAAATATAGATTATATACTTTACAATAGTTAAGAAGTTGTTTTAGACAGAATTGTTTCTTGTAAATGAAATATTGCTGTTTTAGTTTGCATTTTATATCGTATAGGATTAACCGGTAGATTAATTACTGGATGTGTAATATTGAGAATTTCAATTTAATTTTATATGACTTGTTCGTATATAATGTAAGTAGCACTAAGTACCTACTCTCAGTGTTTACCAAGACTGCTTGTATACAACTGTACTGTTTATACACTAACATAAAGGCGTGATGCGCCATGGCACACGCCATCTTATAGTCACAACTTATGCATTTTTATTGCCAATATTTCGCATAACTCTTGTGCATGTTTCGTTCTGAATGTTTCACTTGTTTAATTCTGGTCTAACTAGATGTAAGTGTAGGCGGTGTGCTTGTACATACTATACCGCAGTGTGGTACGGTGCCGCCGACAGCGCACTCTCAATGCATTTCTAAGCAACTTTATCTGTATGTACAGTCGGGGTATTTGCCGCTCGACCACCCTTAGGCGAGAATCGCTTGGCACGCGGCGCATGCGATACGTGGGCGTGCCACGTATCGCATGCGCCGCGTGCCAAGCGATTCTCGCCTAAGGGTGGTCGAGCGGCAAATACCCCGACCGTACGTAGGTGCTTCGGACATTTATTGATCTTATATTTTACTTCCTTTAATGTGTTCAATTGTAAATTGTGCTCAATGTTCTGTGACTTTGTTCAGATGTTCAATATAGTTATCATTTTAATCCTTTCTTGTACAAACCTTGCTACACCCTAACGTCTTTTTATTAGCAAAATATTGACTTTAGTTCTTTTTACACAAGCATACAGCGTTCATTCTCGATTGCATAACGTATTTGTGAAATTCCTTTCATTTCATTAGAAAGTTAGAGTACTTAGGTACATGCATGATCACATTCGTTCCTAAAAAACATTATTTTCATTTGAACCCTATTAGTGCATAATATCCTTCACCAGTAGAAGTATAATACCTTTATAAGATCTGTACAAGTGTGATCCATACGAGAACACCTCATCTGTTAATGCTACTAACCGCCATAGGAACTAATGAGCAAAGACCAAAACCACTTCACTAATAAAAACTTTGTATATTAATTTCATAAGTAATAAATGTAACAATAACATTAAACAAAATAATATAATTTAAAAATAAGCAAAAGACTCAAAACTTACACTCTCAGGAACACTGCCTCTCATTTTCTTACAATTTATTCGCCGTTATCGTTAAAATAACACTTGTATTAATCGTTAATGTTAAAATTTGTAATAAACGTTCCATCAACGGTGAACAGTTACCACTAGATATAGGAGGCGACATAAGCCTTTTTAAAATTAAGTAATTACAACCAAAAAGTTCGTTCTAAGGACTGAGGTTCTAGTTGATTAGTTTTTTTTATGCCTTAGCTTTCTCACGGTCGATGTCGCTACAGACGACAAATAGTAGCCGAACACACATCTCACGTAGCGTATACATAGTCCACTTCATAATCTGTGATCGCTTATAGTCAGTACTAAAAGAAACAAAGTAATTCACCACTGTGAGCGTTCTCTAACAATGTGGACCCAGGGTTGACATCGGAGAGTTGATGTGAAGCTTACAACATTGACTGAATAGTCGACATTATAAACATCTTTAATATATTAGATAATCCTGTTACCTGAATGAGCGATACACGTCCGTTCCTCATCGTGTTACCATTAGATAAGTGTTAGCTGTTATTATATGTGTTTTGTACATTATAATTAGTTTGAATACAACCAGTAACAATACTGCCATCAAATGCCTAAATAGTTTTGAATTAATTTTATTATATTACGTACGTTTAGTTAAGTTAAATAACGCTGGTGAAATTATTAGTTAATGTGATAATAAAACAGTGATAATTATATCGGAGTCGCTACTTTCCACGCGGTGCGGAGTACCTCGTTCGACATTCGTCATTCGCGGCATAAGGCATGCATTTCGCACTCGTGTGCTTGATGCGCTACACTAATATTCGGTCTCACTACTTGAACCCATTACGATGATTGGGTAACTATATTTATTTATTAATTTTTTATCTAACTTAATTATAAATAATTAGTTCATAAAACACCATCAGAACGACGGTGGTAAATCTAAAGTCTGAGGTAAAGATGCCTTTATAGATTTTTAAACATAACGGAAATCGTAAATATAACTAGAACCGCGAATCGTGCATCGTTCTACTAATATTATGTATGTAAATGTTAATGTATGTAAGTAATATTGACACTTATTTTGTTAGTTCGTAGCGTATGTTAAGGCGAAACTAACGGCAGTGTATCAAAAGGATAATAGATTTGTAAGAATTTATTGGCATTGTACAAAGGATAGTATTGTTAGTGTAAACAATGAAATTGGCGCATTACTGGCGAGTACCTAATTAGAATAGTACACGACAGCCCCAGAGGCTATACATTCAAGTAATATGTAAATACAAATAATAATACTTCGACGTGTAAGGTGGGCGCTCGCTTTAGTCGCACATCTAAATTATTTGCTAAAATTTTGAAATATACGACTCGTTTGCCTCTTCGTCTAATTTACATAATTATAAAACTTGTAGTATATAAATACATTTTTAAATACCAAAATTGACTGACCGATTCTTTATAAAAACATTAACATAATTTGCTTGTGCTTGCTATATTAATTTTAATAAGTTTGCATAAAATCAGTAACGACAGTCTCGGTTAAAGGTATGTCACCCGAGACCTCAGACGGTCACAACTCTGGACCGGCGGACGATTTCCTGATTATGCGATAATGAGATGACACACTAACGAACAAAGAACAGATACAAGCTTACAAGTAAGCTGGTGGAAATTCATTACTGTTTGCCCTCAGTATTAATAAAATGATAAAATCGTATGAATCAGAAATCAATACAGTCAGCCGGTTCGTAGATAATACTGCTAAAATATTTTGACTGATATAGGTATGTAATGAACATAATAATGTTAATATATTTATAAGGATGTAACAAAAACTTAATGCATTTCACGATTTCTTTACAGTCCATAAGAGAGTAGTTAATTACATCTAAGATATTGTGGCGAAATATTTTCACATACCTAGAATAATGTTTGTTGTGTATAAATTAGCGTTTCAAGTATTTCGGGTAAAAGAAGGGTTGAAAATTTGTGTACATTAGACATTGTATTAAAATAGTTATGAAATCGAGTGTAACGCAGTAAGAGAATATATATTTGGAAACGTTGAAGAATGATTGTTGTATGTAATCACAAGTCACAGATGGTTATTTGAACTCTAAGTACATATAGATATATATTCTACGAGTTACTTCATGTTTTAATCAAGAAATACAGTAATACATTTTCGTTACAGTTACATAAACAAACACGTTTCGCTTTTCTTACTAATTTGTATGTTTAGATATATATTTGTGTCATTGTTTACAAAATTATAATATAATATGATCGAAGTCACTGGATGCAATATTCACAAGCTGTCATTGAAAGGATTCACTTGTACAACCTATTGTTAGCGTGTACAGTAGTCACTTTGTAGTGGCAATATATAATATTATTTGTAAGAGTTCAATGTGGTTGAGTGTGCTGTATTTCACGTATTTAGTTGGGTTCGCTCAATACCAAGACTTATCCCTTTCAGACCTAGCATATACTTTAAGTATTACCAATACATTAGGATTCTATGTTTATACGTAGCAAATCACATTAGTTGATTGCTGTGCTGTTCTCGATGGTATAAAGGCTGTTGTTATAATTCGACCAAGTTAAGATATACAGTGACTGTTAACAGTGTGTAATGAGGAGTATGTCTACTTATATTGTCTGAATTGTCTCGTTTTGTGGTGCGCCGGCATTAGTCAATGAATGTGAACTGGTTTGCCAAGAGAAGTTACCTACAGTTGTTTAGTTAGCGATGCATAACGTGTTTGTACTTTAATTTGTTTTTTAGTTGTACTCTTGGAAATCAATGGTTAATAATTTAAGAAAATAAATTGTATGTGAAATATAAACAAATTCTTTTAATTTCTCCTTAAAATTACCCTAAAATACGAAACTTTCACAAAGGTCACTAAATTTAGTTTTAGCTAACTTTGCTCTATCTCCAAGGTAAGATACCGAAAGCAGAGGACACAGTGATGCTGACCAAGCACGCGTGCTTCGTTAAGCATGTGTGTCGCATAGGCCGGGAGTTAATACCCAAGCGTCATCACTGGGAAGTCTGCGACGGGGATTTAGAGCTCCATAGAAAGGTGATGTGCCCAGAGCGGACAAGGCAATGCCAAGAATAAGACGCGCCTCTATGTTGTCCGTGTTTGTAGCTGGAGATAGTAAGTAATGTTTGAACCATAGTCTCCAGCGGCAAACAGTCCTTTTGTAAACAACTTATATTCTGGAAGAACTGATTTTATTATTTTTAGGTATGCATACCTAAAAATAATAAAAAGCTAATTTTAAAATGAAGTCACTATTAACTATGTAACTATTGAGAAACTAATAAACAGATTTAAATCTTACTTTCACTACAAAAATGATATGTATATAGTATAGGTACGAGATAACTACCTACATCACATTAATTATTTTATAATATATTTTTCTTATAAAAGATTTTGTAGTTTTTTTACCGCCAGTAAAAGAAATAAGTTTGATAATCCCAGGTGATAAGGAGCGCCCTTTATGTTTTTTGGGTACTTGCATTAAAAGGGCTTTTAAAAGATAGCCCTTTAACCTACCATTGGGCCAGGGGGGCAGGTAAAAAAGGGAGTTCCGAAAGCCACAGTCTTCTTCTCTCACCCATAAATAATCAGAACGGCTAGAAAACAGTAATTACTCGAGCGACTGCCGGCCCTGCCTGTATGAAGGCGTATGTGGAATACTACGCCGTCTTTTCTGGCCTGCATGAAATTTTACGCGATAAACTGGCTAACCGCAGGCCAGTCTCTGTGGCAGCAGGACATCTCGAGACCCCTCCTTCGTCAAGAATAACTCTGCCTCACGTGACGTTGTCGTGAGTTCGATTTATAGAAAGAGAAATAGTTGTGTAGGTAATTATATTATATTATCAAATCATTTATTCCAAAACCTTTCTACCATTCTATAATTTATAATACTGCAAACAAAATCCTATCCTAGAATTCCCAGTGCATCGTACAAGCCCCATAAACGCTAGGAAATTATTTTGACGTATGTGGCTGTATACACATGGTAAAGTATATTCTACATCAATACTTCGTTATAATGATGAGTAGTGGCATTTTTTAAGAACAATTTTACATTTCTATGATTGACAAAAAACAAAAATTCATATAATAATATGTCACCTACTGGCGAATAGCGGAACTAATAATAGACTAAAGTTTATTTGTTCAATTAACAACAACAAAACAAGAATAACGCCCTCTGTAAAGCTATATCAAATACAACATAATATATAAAAGCAAAACTAAAGTTAATTTTATTTTAGATCAATCATAAAATATTATTGTAACATAAAATTATTGGCTGCATGACTTGTTTTTCCTTGTATTGTGCAATTGTGTTCTAGATTGTCTATGCTCTACCTGACAGAATGTTTATCATTCTATACCTCTATGGTTTTCCTTTCTGTCAAATTTGTCTGCCGCTTGCCACATGTCAGACAATAAATAACTTAAATTTGCCAATTTATATCGAAAAACAACCGTAAAAATGGTATGTAAATGTTAAGATGTGATATTGTGTTTGTCCTAATCAAAGCCTGTTTGAATTTCAACTTAAACACTTCAATATTCCTGTGAAATACCTATGTAAATCAAACATGCATGGTGTCATGATTTATTCCGTTTCAGAAACCCCTAATGTTACAAGGGCACGAGCGTGCCATTACACAGATCAAGTATAACCGAGAAGGTGACTTGCTGTTTTCGGCGGCGAAAGATGCCAAGCCAAATGTGTGGTGGTCATTGAATGGTGAACGCCTTGGGACTTTCAATGGACACGGTGGTGTCGTTTGGTGTCTTGACGTTGATTGGCAGAGCGTTAACCTTATCACTGGAGGAGGTGACAGTTCTTGCAGGTTAGTGAGAATTTTTGTATATTAGTTATGATTTTATTAGATACCTTGGTTACTCGGTATATAACTAGTTTTGCTCTGTTCTTTTAATACATACAACTACACATTCCTAGTTTAGATGATTGATCCATTTCTGAATATAAGCTTCTAAACTCTAAATATGAATTCCTAATTTTGTAGCAGTTGAGTTTTTCCTCTTGCTATTTGTATGTAAGTAAGTATCTATGTATGTAGTAAGTATGTATGTAAGTATCTAGTTTGGTGATATTATTATTAGCAGTAAATTACAAAGATTAATTACCAAATTATTGTCATTAGACAGCTCAATCTATGTAAGCAGAGTGTTTACTATAGAGCTTAAGAACATGAATAAATATAATAATACATACATAATATTATTCATGTGTTTTCCATTGCACAGGAATTTAACCTGAGATATCTTCAAATACTATTACTGCCAGTACTACAAAGTAGTTAAAGACATCAACTTCTGAATAAAATATAAATTATTTAAATGTTACTTATACATATTACATAGCATTATAAATTATTTTTATAAATGTTCTTACTGCTATTTTCAGATTATGGGATTTGGAGACTGGCAAGAATATAGCAGCAGTTAAATCTAACTCTTCAGTAAGAACTTGCAACTTTAGTTTCAGTTCTTATCAAGCAGCATACACTACTGACAAAGCTATGGGACATCCCTGTGAGGTATAAATATAACTTACCAACTTGTTTCTATCATGACTACTCTGACAGCTATGAAAACTTACAAAATTTAATCATACTATTATTACAATATTGCCTACTTACACCAAAACTACTTGATGGATTTGGCCTAAAAGCTTATGCAATAGAATATGTTGCATACATTCTCACAACACCATTTTTATTAGTTCTAAAATAAGCAGAAGTTGTACTGTGAGTAATGCACAATGCATTAACATGATCCTTTTTTTTGTAAATCCATTTTTATTATATACCGCCCACTTCGTTGGGCGGCGCAAAAACGCGTCCATTTTTTTAACTTATTTCATTACTGCTCCACTCCTATTAGTCAAAGCGTGATACTATATAGCCTATGACACTCCCCGATAAATGGACCATTCAACACAGAAAGAATTTTTAAAATCGGTTCAGTACATCCAGAGATTACCTCCTACAACATCACAAACATACAAACACACAAACTTTACCTCTTTATAATATTAGTATAGATAAGCCAATCTAATTATCAAATTAATGTTCCAGGTGTTCGTAATTGATACAAGGACAATTGATGAGTCCGTATCAACCCAGGCTCCTATCTTAAAATGGGAGATAACTGATTCAAAGGTTACTTCAATGGTATGGGGTATAGCTGATGAAACCATCATCACAGGACATGAAGCTGGAGATTTAATACAATGGGATCTAAGGGTATGTTACATTTTTGTTTTAGAAGTTGCTAGCATTCTTATTATTTCTTTCATCAAAACCTCCATAAACAATATGAGGATACCTATTTCACAAACCAAATTAGTTTGAATTATCATTGCATCTAATCCTTAAGGATAGTATTTAAATAAATATTTGTTCTTGTTTTGACTTTCATTCCGTATAAATAGGATCCAGGCTTCTGGGCACCCCTCTACAATTCAAAATTAATTTATTAATGAAAATTTAAATTATAGACCTTTGAAACATTATAGAAAAAAGCAGTTTAGGACGTTTAAAAGCTGTATTAAGTGTTAAACACTTGTGAATTAATGTTATTGTAATTACCTTTTTTAGACTGGCAAGAAAATCCACTCCGTCAAGGAACACACGCATCAAATCAATGACATGCAGCTGTCCCGCGATGGAACCATGTTCATCACAGCTTCTAAAGATCAAACTGCTAAGATGTTTGACACAAGCTCCTTAGAGCTGCTCAAAGAATACAAGACAGAGCGACCAGTTAACTCTGCTGCTCTCAGTCCAATCTTAGATCATGTAGTACTTGGAGGTGGTCAAGATGCTATGGAAGTAACCACAACATCCACTCGTCAAGGTAAATTCGACGCAAGATTCTTCCACTTAGTATTTGAAGAAGAATTTGGCAGAATAAAGGGTCACTTTGGTCCCATCAACAGTTTGGCATTCCACCCTGACGGCAAGAGCTACGCATCCGGTGGTGAAGACGGTTATGTCCGCGTCCAGAGTTTTGACCAATCTTACTTTGATTATACTTTTGATTACAACAGGGAGTAAAGTATACTGTAAGCCTGTTATAGTATTATTTAACTGCAAACAACACAATACCAACAATGTCACTAAAAATATTTTTTAATAAATGGTATAGTTCAGATGCTTGTATTTATTTTATCAAAAATCTTTCCTAATTATTATGAAATAAACTGTGTATTTGGTAAAACAAACATGGTAATTTCAAGTACTAATTATCTGAATAGAACAATTCTCGTGTTAGGTATTAGATTGTTAGACTATAAAAATTATTACGGCGTTACTCAAAGTCAATCTCATTATTACTAAGACGAGTTGCTGTGTAATCAATCATAAAATCAAATACAATATTATAACACCACTTTAGAGAATAACTATGGTACAGCTCTGAAAAGAATGTGGCCAAAACAAGCAGTTTAACATGAACCTATTCGACTTAAATTTTTTTACTCAAGCACGTGTTCCAGTACTAATAGTTACGTGAAACTATGAGCGGTATTCGAGAAACTATGTCACATATTCATGTCCTACGTAAAGCCAAGACGTATTCTTTAGTCTTCAAGCAATTCGTCCTACCTGCTAACGTGGAAATCACAGGGAGGACTAAAGTGACCGACAAAAGTCGCAGAATCTGTAAGCTGAAATGGCACGGGCAGGTCAAGTATCTCGCAGGACTCATGCCCATTGTAGCCATAGCCGGACGTGTCCTGAAGTGGATACAGCGTATTGGTAAATGTAGCGTAGGGTCCTCACTAGCCAGATGGAACTATGGCTTGATGAGAAATCAATCTATGTCTAGCAGTGGACTGGTCATGGCAGTGAAACTATGATATCTAAAGTTCATGACATGGTAGATACTACAGTCAACATTCAACTTCGCTAATCGGCAGAGGGAGGCCAAAATACCTTAGATGCATAGAGCTACAAACTAAAAACAAAGAGAAGAAAAATAATAACTTGGAAATCTAAACACATTACTTAAAGTATTCACATAGGCCCTCCACTGTTAGATTAGTGCCAAATATTTCCGTCTTATTGCGTATGTGTCTGTTAACATCTCCTTTCCAATGAAATATACCTTATGACATTGAAGTCAGAAAATAAAAACATTAACTATAGGCAACAATTTATTATATAAAACATTATTTCATTACACTTGGGGAATACTTTTGACTTATGCTTATAAGTACTATAAAAACTCAGAGGAAATAAGGCGTGGTGTGTTGTGGCGGTACTTCTCTTTCACTGTCAGGGACTGCTTGGAATAGTTTAGCGGTTCTATCATTCACCGTATTGAATTCTAGTATTGATGCCACGTTACCGCAGCGGTAACAGTAGTTGGGAGCCGACCAGACGGTTACCAACCGCTTGTCAAACATGTATTTGTAACCTGTAAAAAAATATATAGTTTATTGTTATGATTGAGATTTTTTTATCTAATTTGTTAGAACTTGCACTTTTTGGGTAAGTATAGCATAATAATTCTTTGCAAGGGTCATAATAAAACTTCTTAGTGGCAATTCTAAATGTGCAACAGCAATAAAAATTACGTCGAGTGTGTTTATAAAACCATACTTGCATACCCACAGCCGCAAACATCTATGTTTGTGAGACTTTCGCTGATATTACAAATTTAGTCAAAATTATAACAGGACTTTTTCTTTTATTGCCTTCTCACTAAGAGACGTGAAAATGGGAAAACAGTAAAAGATAATCAGATTTAAGTTAAGTCGAAAACTGGTGTCATACTCTCCAGCAGAGCCACCTTCATAAATCGCGGTCATGTTTACCTCGAAACAATGTACGTGAACCGTACATAGTGTACATGCATTGTATATAACTGTACGCATACAGAATCGAGGAATAATGTACGTTGAAAGTGGCTCTGCTACAGAGTATACTCCCTGGCAGCCCCACCTAGAAAAAGTATTTAGGATAGATGGTTTTCATGAAAATTGATGTACGTATATTGTTTATTATGTACGTGTTTAAAAAATCTTACTTCATTTCATTGTTTTATTAATTTTCACAGTTTTAATTTTTTTATTTATAAAATGCTTGATAATATTCATTAGCAAACAATATCAGAGTAAATATACCCAGTACAGGTATTAGGTATATTTATGTACTGGGTATATTTAATTATTAGGCACTCAAGCATAAGTATTAGGGAAGAGGAAAAATGTATTGTAAATGTAGGTACATAATACAATGGTACCTACTTACTTTTTTATGATTGTATTAAATTACTTTTCAAGTAAGAACCTATGCATATTATTCTCTATTATATCATAATTCAAATTAAAACTTGATGTAGTAAAAACAAATGACACTTGGAGGGTAGTTGTTTATTCCATTGTGATTCCGACCTTACATTATTGTTTAGTTAGTGCGGATAAGTGTAGTATTCTATAACCAATTATCTCAATTAGGTACGTATCCTATTTAGTGATGGACCGAGAAAAGAAAACCCAAATGGGCAAAAGGGGCATGAACTGGATAATTTAGGAAAAAACGTTTTTATGTCAAAATAAACGTCCAGTTTATTTTGTCATAAAAACAGTATTTTACACTCAAAAATTATTAATTTTTTGAGGTGTTTTAAAAATTTGGTAAGTTGACAAAAATAATTTATTTTTACGACACATAAAATGTGACCTTTTCTTAGAAATTGAAAAGTAAACCTGTAGTTTTGAATGTACGTACGGCTAGGGCGTAGTGAAGTACGTAAGAAAGAGTTGTTATTAATGAGTACATAAATAAAACTATTGTGTATACCGCATATAACAGATTTACTGAGAACTAATTAAATAATTTTCTTATGCATTTCACGGTTTTAAAATAACTACAATTTATATACCTCTACTATACTCACAAGCTTTCAACATTAATAATAAAATCAGTCTCTAAAATTGTATGCATAGTAGCTATGTAGATAAGAAATAATAAAGGAATAATAATAATTCTTTTAAGATAATCCTTGTTTGAAATTTTATACATTTTTCCTGAGTGACATAGGCTATATTTAATTTTTTGTAAAGAGGGATTTTTACTTAAATTACGATAAAGTGTAAAAAAATATCAAAAAACAATATTAATGGTTCTTACTTGAAAAGTAATTTAATACAATCATAAAAAAGTAAGTAGGTACCATTGTATTATGTACCTACATTTACAATACATTTTTCCTCTTCCTTATTACTTATGCTTGAGTGCCTAATAAATAAATATACCCAGTACATTAATATACTTAATACCTGTACTGGGTATATTTACTCTGATATTGTTTGCTAATGAATATTATCAAGCATTTTATAAATAAAAAAATTAAAACTGTGAAAATGATTAAAACAATGAAATGAAGTAAGACTTTTTAAACACGTACATAATAAACAATATACGTACATCAATTTTCATGAAAACCACTGTTTTACGTCTATCCTAAATACTTTTTCTAGGTGGGGCTGCCAGGGAGTATACTCTGTAGCAGAGCCACTTTCAACGTACATTATTCCTCGATTCTGTATGCGTACAGTTATATACAATGCATGTACACTATGTACGGTTCACGTACATTGTTTCGAGGTAAACATGACCGCGATTTATGAAGGTGGCTCTGCTGGAGAGTATGACACGAAAACTGGGCTAAAACCACACTTTATAAAATTTTAATTTAGATTTACGACACATACCTTCATTTACTAATTGATGCGCTCGACAAATTAAATTTAAATCATTGTAATTCATAAAAAGCTCTGTGACGTAACTGCCGAATAGCCATCCTGCACCTCTTGGACTTACAGACCTGTAGAGAGATATATCAATGTAAGTAAATAATTCTGAAATACTGCACAACTTCAAATAAATTTTGCCATGCTGGAGAATGCAAGACCCACACAATATGCTCTGGATTTTAGAAAGTCTATTTCAAACAATGACATAGGAACTTTGTAAATATTTTATTAATCTTCTAAGCTACTATAAGCTAAGTAGAATATATCATCATCATCATATCAGCCAATGGACATCCACTACTGTACATAGGCCTATTCCATATATTTCAATATTATTCAGTACAGCATATACAAATTAATTATTAAGTACCAGCTGACCGGTGCCTACTTCGTTGGGCGGCGAAAAAACGCGCCCCTTTTTAGACATATTTCATAACTGCTCCACTCCTATTAGTCATAGCGTTATACTATATAGCCTATGACACTCCCCAATAAATGAACTATTTAACACAGAAAGAATTTTTAAAATTGGTTTAGTAGATCCAGAGATTACCCCCTACAACATCACAACCACACAAACTTTACCTCTTTATAATATTAGTATAGATAGAGGTGTATGGAAATAACTGCCAAGATACTTACCACATCTTAATGTCGGCTGGATCTGACCACAATAGATCACAGAATGCACCTTTGTGTGGTATCTGTTGATTTCTGTCAATACATCGAATTTGATCTAACATTGATATTTCAGGAGATAATCCTCCGTGTACACATAAAACAGTTTCATCTATTATCTGCAATAAAAAAACATTACTAAATGATTTTTTTTAAGATTATTCAATTGAATTTCACTTGGTCATTGTAAATTACACCCATTTAATGAGAACAATACTTTGTCTGTTATCAGGAATAACAATATTCCTAAATAATGATTTGTAAAAAATATTATCTGTAACATCATCTATCAGTTCACTAACATTTAAAAGTAAATAAAAGTGCATTGCCATAGTGCTTATTTGCTAAATGTTATGTTTCACAGCATCAGTTTTCCGATAAGACAAAGGAAAAAAAAGAACAGATATTACTTAAAAATTATTTTTGGGAAAACCACAAATGGACTTTCTAATTTTGTGTTTCCATTTTATATTTTTAAAGTTTATGTTGATAAAAGTTCATGATACAGGTGGCTTGATAAACTTTGATTAGGGATGAATTTCCCAAACAAACAAGCACAATATATTTTTTTTATTCCAAGCAAGGACTAAGAAATTGCTTGAAATTAGGCCATTTAAAATCGACATTGTTTAAATTCAAATAAATAAGTAATACTTACTGCAGCAACTGTAAGTAAATCAAACACTCGACAGCAATCTTTCCATGCATTTGCATTCCCATATTTGTTAAGGCATTCATCATAGAAGCCATAAACTTTTGTTATTAGACAAGTTTCATGATTACCTCTCAGTAAAATAATTCTGCAAATTAGAACAAATTAATAATTTAATTTGAAAAATCACCTTATGGTGTTTTATGGGAACTCAAAACATTTTTTTTAATCCATACATACAAAACAACCAGCCCAACACAAAAAAAATAATGTTCATGCACACAAAGATTTGTATTAAATAAAAATCGAACACAAGAATCTTGCACAGCAGTTGCATACTATAACCACTGATGTTTTCTTTAATTTTTTTTAATTATATTGTATAATACATGTATATTATGCAATACTTCTTTAGTTTCACATACAGATAAATAAGCAATCTACATAGAAAGAAATATTTTTGGATTGTAAAAAAAATTCGCCTAAAAACAATTAAAGAAAAAATTTATTACCTGTCGGGGTACCTCGCTTTTAGAGCCATAAGCAAAGTAAGTGTTTCAAGACTGTAATAGCCACGATCTACATAGTCTCCCATGAATATGTATTTAGTATGTGGTACCTGACCACCTACATGAAATAATTCCTCGAGATCATAGAACTAGAATTAAAAGTTATGTTTGCAAATGCAGTACAGATAAAAATTATTTATTGGTATGATTACAAATTTCGAAGGTCTTGAAATTCAAATCAAGTTTCTTTGAAAAACTTGTACTTATCTGTTTAGGATTACACAAAGGTAAAATTACAGGATCAAACTAAATGAACATGTTTTTGGTAATAATACAAAATAACACACATTAAAGTGTAATTTATCAGCTTTATGATGTTGAGAATTGAAATGCTATTGTTTCAAGTTTTTATTTACCTGTCCATGAATGTCTCCGCATACAGTCACAGGTGTCTGTACCGGTTGAACATTGGGCTCCTCCAACAACAAATCACATACAATGTTACATAGCTCTCGCAAATCATCTTCAGGCAAATATTTACACCGCTTTGCAATCTCTATCCATTTATCTACGTCAGTCATTTCTGTGTGTTAATTTACAGAGGGAGGTCACTTAACTTATTTTCTTGATTTAAACAACGATTTCTTGATTTGAGACTAGGTTAATAGATAGAAGAAAAATGTCAGGTTAATCGATTCAATCGATTAGAAACTAATCGAGTAACGACGCTTGAGTTTAATCCTCAAAGGGTAGACAAAGTTTGAAAGAAATATTTCTCGATCTCATTAAAATCCCATTGATCTGTTTAAAACAAAATCAATTCATATAAGCATTAGCAATTAACTTAGAATTTCTTTCTAAGAAACCTAAACTCGATATCGATTCCACTAAAATTATATTTTGATTCATTCGAATGAAATCAAGAAAACTGGCAACACTATTTTTCCTACCAGTCAATGTCAATGTGACACAAAGCTCAAAGCTCTTCGAGTTTTTTTTCGTGAGAAATTTATTTTGGCTATCATTTTTACCATACCATCTCGTTTAAAGTTTTTACCATGTTTTTAACTGTAGATATTCTAAATAATTATTTTAAGCCGTATAGTATAGTTAACTTGAACCTATTATTCTTAGTAAATGTTTTATAAATTGTATAAAGATACATAGACGAACTACACATTCCAGTATAATTATTATTATGTGATCTACACCTTCAAAAATATTAAAATATTTGTTTCTTGTTAGCACAAAGTAATATAGTTTATGTCCGTGTATATATCGCAAGGTGACAACTAAAGTGACCCATTTCAAAATTTTGGTAAAATGAGGTAAATATATGTTGTGGGTTGATGTTACTTCCGTTTAACTCACAGCGCCATCTATCGATTCAATACACAATTATCGCCCTTCCGCTTGGACCCGATCGTCGGTAGTGGGGATGCCGCGAGGACGGACGGGGAGACCGAGCTCAAGCTCAGTCAGTAAAAAAAAATTGTGTATGCAGACAGTGTAGAGAAATTCGCCAAAAAAACTAATTCCGCTGGGCGAACGTTGTCCTGGCGGAACTTTTTTTAATCCGTGGACTTAGAAGAAAAGAAATGTGTCCAAAAATAAGTGTGTATTTGTGTATGTATGAATAAAATTAGTGAATGCATAAACTACGGAAAATTCAAGTTTCCGCTGCGCAAATGTTTGGCCATTTGCTAGTTTTTATATAAAGCGCTTTTATAGAGAGCTGTAGATTTTTGCATAAGTCGTTTTGAATTTGTTTACAGATGTTCAAAAAACCGATTTAGCAAAAGCGTAGGCTTTCAAAGATAAAAAAATAAACGTAAAATACGCTCATTAGGTTTTAGTTCGTAAAGTATGCACTTTGGGTGTCCGCTACATGTTGCCAAGTATCAATGATTTTCCGTTAGTAATTAAAAAGTTATAGGACTATTCATCCTAAACAGACCACTGTTTACAAAGCAGTGAAATATCACGATGTTCTGATAGTTCTAAAAGGAATTGCATAATAAAATGTATTCCAATAATTAGTGTATTAATTCAACTACTCACATGCAAAATTTCCGCCAGGACAACGTTCGCCCAGCGGAATAAGTTTTTGGCGAATTTCTCCACAATGGCTGCATTACTATAGATGCTAGCGGGAAAAAATCCGAATAGGTAGTTCAGGTCAAATATTTTGGAATAATACCGAAAAATACCGTAACTTTGGGATTTTTTCAACTGATCGCACTGTCACGTGATTTATTTATATTTATGTTATAAAATTTATATTATTATGTTTTTATTTATTATGACTGTGTATAATTATAATTATACCCCTTCCAGCGTAAGTTTATCTTTTTGACAGTTCACGTCTATGAAGTTTCGTAATACTTCTGCTTATTTTTCAAACAAATAATATTGTATTTCATGGACGTACCCATGTTTTTTTCAGTTACCCTGGTTACTTAGTGATGGACACTCATAACGATTACCACCATTATGAAACAAATTACAAATAATCGGCCTAAGCTAACTATAATTTTATCATTTTAAGCTATGGGCTAATTCTCTTAACATAGATAAAGAAAGAAACAGTAATAAAATGATAATGTAAGTTGATGTAAGGATCCAAATGTGTAAAATAAAGTAATTTAAAAAATCGAAAAATCGCTTACATCGAATGGCATTGCATTCGAGATACTGCTGAACGTCACTAACGTCAACCTGTCAAATGTTGTTAAATTAGTGGAAAGGGTATAGTAGGTAGGTATAAATAATTGTAAATAAACTATTTATGCCTTTTGTCTGGTACCGATAGTACAAGCTCTGCTTTAGTTTGGGACCAGTCAACATTGATATATTATTATACATACTTTATATTGTTATGTAATATTTTATCTATAAATAAAATACACGCACCGAAACCATACCCATAGTAATAGGATCAACTGGAGTAGTAGGTAAAAGTATTCATAGGTATTGTGAGAAGTTGGATGCTAACATAAATTTACACATCATACAAAAACAAGCAGCGATACATACAGTTACAATAATTAGCAAAGTTTTAGGTAACACAGTCTTTGTAAATAACATTGGGGATGCCGAACCTCCTCTTCCCTGATTGTTTCGGGGCGAGAGCTAGGAATTTACCGGGTTTTCAAACCCGAGAGAAAAAAAAATTTTTCAAACATAATCTATAAATAAATTTGATTTGAAATAAATTTAATTTCAAATCACGTGAGTCACGTCGTGACTATAGATGCTAGCGGGATAAAATCCGAATAATTCAAGTTGATTAAATCGGAATAATACCGAAATAATCGCACTGTCACGTGATTGATTTATTTTATTATTTATGTGCTATAAAATTTATATTATTATGTTTTTATTTATTATGTGTATAATTATAATTTATAGGTAAGTAAGTATAAATAATTGTAAATAAACTATTTATGCATTTTGTCTGGTACCGATAGTTTTATATTATTATTTTAGATTAGTTTAATATTCGGGCGATATATTTGACGGAAAATTCGATCGAATCTTTCACTCACTCGCGGGGGGAAAGCTCCTCCGCAAAGCATGTCCTCTCTCTCTTACCGCACCAGGCACCGCTGCCGAACAACTCGAGAGTCATGGCACAACGTGAACCACTCACGTCGTGACATGAGTCGTGCAGACGGGCTCGCGCCCGTGAGGCTGCGGCCGGCGCACAAAGTTGTAGCCACAGAACATTAAAATACATTAGAAAGGCGAAGTAGGCGGGGCTCGCGCGCCTCAACTGTGAGCAAACGCTCATAGTTTGTTTCGAAAGCGACGCATCCCCGCGTAGTCGTCCGCGGACTTTCATGGAGTGCGTATCAGCGTGAAAAAGTTTAGAAATCGTCAAAAAATGCCGAGTTGTGCTATTATTACTTGCAAAGCAAGAAGCCAAGTGTCAAGTGTGACAAAAGAAGGAATTTCATTCCACCGGTGAGTCTAAATTTCTTGATTTTATGACAATATTTACGAAAAACTGATTTTGGCAACAGAAATCATAATATTGCATTGTTTTTATTCATTGCCGGCATTGTTTGCTATGCAACCTTAGTTTCGCCTATTCGAAAAGCAATGCATAACGCCACGCGCGCTTTCCACTGATACATCCGACCGCAGTGATGTACCTCAACAGCGCTCTTTATCGATAAATTTTATTCATTAGATTTTTCTGATTATAATTTATTTATGGAACTGATTTTTAGACATGAATTGTTATTGTTGGTTTAAACAACATTTAGTATTGTTATTTTTATTTTCAATTGTTTCAAAGTAATCATTTTATAATGATGTCACGAAATAAATCTTAAATCGTTTTGAAATTAATCTGCATTGTACGATAGACCTACGTGGGAATTGCACTTACGACCTCGTGCACGGCACCCGGCACCCCGCCACAGAGGCGGCTTTTTACGGTAATTTAACTGTTTACGTTTTCGATTATTCTTTATGGATAATATTATGGTATATTATATTATGGCTAATAGCCAGATTTTATGTTGTACTGATGTTATGTTTTTTAGGTTTCCTAAAGCGCCTGATGTAAAGAAAAATGGATTAATATAACTGGCAGAGAAGATTGGTTTCCTACAAAGACAAGCACCATTTGCTCGAAACATTTTAACGAAGATGATTACGACATAAAAAAAGTCCGGAAATAGATATATAAAAAACTACCAGGCCAAATTGAATATTTTTTTAGAGGACAAAAAAATTACAACTATTCCGCTTCGAATAAAAAAAGTCTCCCCATAGGAGACTTTTTTTGGTTCATTTCATTTGAGTAAATGCATATCAATTTATTTTTATGGAGAATATTGTTTTATTTAATTACCTACCCTTAAATTCCAAGAACAAAATTTCTTACCTATTAAAATAGTATTTCTTCAAATATTTATTTAATATTCATTTAAAAATTTTACTTTTACTACTGTAATTTACAGTCACTCGTTTTATTACTAAGTACTTACTCTTTATTTTTGTTCGAGTGTATATAATTGACGTAACCTCCTACTTTTTGAAGTCGGTTAAAACGGTCTTGACTTTTCCATACGAAAATAAATTATTATTAATTTAGTTTCAGATCTACTATTTAAGGAGTTATTTTATTTATAATAAGTTTATTATAAATAAAATAACTAATATACAGTTGTATATTATGATTAAATAAAAAATATCATTGAAATAAGCATTAGACCCATTTCAGATACAATAAATAAATAACTTTGCATTATGAACCTTCTATAATATAATTATCGATGCAATTTTATCGTTTGTCAATCACTAGCGTAAATGTAAAATAAATTGCTTTTGCACAGCACATACGTAAGTAAGATTACGTCTGTGTGAGTGAGCTGTGTGACCAAACATAGCGCTTCGTTTGACGTTGTGCGTGTGTGCGTGACACTCTATTTACTTTCGTTGCTTACGTAGTTGTAGAAATAGTGGGGGCTTAGTGGCTACAGCGGTTCCGATGCAAACTGCGCTTGATAACCTTTCTAATGTATTTTAATGTTCTGTGGTTGTAGCCGTCGGCGGTGATCGACGATCGATGCAAAATACTATTTTTCAGCAAATAAAACATTAAAATATTTATTAAATAAATTTTGAATAAATCCGTTTTTATGAAATTTTCCCTGAATTTTTTCCGGTATTATTTTGTATTAATCAGAAGTTTTGCAACTATAGTCGTGACATGAGTCGTGGCAGTCGGGCGCGAGCACAAAGTTGAAGCGGCGCGCGGCGGCGATCGACGATCGATGCAAAATACCATTTTTCAGCAAATAAAACATAAAAATATTACTTAATTAAATCAATTTTGAATAAATCCGAATTATTGAAATTTTCCCTGAAAAATTCCGGTATTATTCCGAAATTTTGCAACTATATGCATTACGCGACGTCATACAGTAAATATCTAAATAATTAAAATTTTGTAAATTCAACAACATTGCGCTGGGCGCACGCAAGCACACAATCTTGGCTGTGTGCGAAAGTAGGAAATTTCTTATGTTTGTGTAGTAAAAACTTATTGTTATAACAGGAGACAGGGCAAGGTATATTAAAAAACGAAATAAAACTTTCATAAATAATTAAGGGTATATTTAACGTGAAAACAAACATGCAAAGTACATTTTTTGAATGTTATTATTACATATTGTTATGAGTAGGTAAGTTTACGGTGCTTTTTCGATATGCTGCTGTGGGTTAAAATAATAATGATTATAAATGTACTACTACAAACTTAATGCTAGAAGCACATCAGGTGTAGAACAACAGATGAATTACTTGGGACGGACATTCATTTTTATGCTTTTATTGTAAAAAACACTTAACAAAGCTCCTAATTACGATTCTTTTTAAAATACAGCTTAATCAAAAAACACATCATTTTGAGATGACAACAGATTTTTTTGTTTTTGTTCTTCACTACATCTAAATATTATACCTAAAATCGGCAGTTTTCCTCAATTTTATATTTTAAACTTCATTTTAAAATTTCAAAGAAAACCGGCCCGATTAATATCACCAATATACGGAGTTGCCAAGGCATCAATAATCACAGAATGCTATATAATGGAGAGACAAGCCGTAAATAAAACAGTTACGTACAAAATACAATGTCACCGTATTCGTGATAACAAACAAATTCGTGATGATCATAGGTTAACCATAACAAAAACCACAATAAAAAGCATATAGTTAATTAACGTGTTAACCGCTGTTAATACTAAAAACAACTAAGTATTTATCTAAAACATTATTCAACAAAAGATAATAAGAAATGTAAAGTATGTTTAAGCAATTTCGAGTTTCCATTGTTTTTTTTTTATCAACTTTACAGATATTATAAAAAATTACTTAATCCCGAGAGAGTACCAAGTGATCACAGATTTTGAAAAGTCCGTTCTTCTATCGGTACAAAAGTAACCAACTTTCTGAAACGGATTTACCTATTACCTACATTTTAGTATGAAAGCAGATGCATGCCCAGGTAGCAACATTATTGCGAGTAATGCTGCCATTAGGTACATATAAAGTACTAACAAATTACTCAATCATAAATATTTCTCTAGGTGTAATCTTGAGCATGTATTTGCTTCCATGATTTTCTATAATCTTACGAAGATATGCTATCAAAACTATTACCTATTTGCTAATTACATTCGCGAGCCAATACTTCTTTGAATAATAAAATACAAATGCATAATTACTTTGGCAAATACTAAGTCGATTACAACACAATCTCACTAGTGACATTATCGTAAGTCAAACAGTTAGTTAAATAAAGATTTTAAACTCAACAACTATTAAGAAGTACTGGCTGAAACGTGGAGGCGAAACTATTGACGGTTGATTTGTGAAATACAATCTTTTATAGATTTTAAATAAAAGAAATATCCATTATATCTATTGTCACAATTTGACCCCCAATTCATTAGTTATTGTATCGTCGAACACATAACTCGGTAGTGAGCGCCAGGTGTACATTTTTGTTTAACCAAAAAGACCCTGTTACTTATAGACAAAGGCTACATGTTATAAGCTTAACAATATCTAACGTTACACACTCGTACTTATAAAGTATGATAAATAATGCCAAAGTGTATAGGCTGTTGTCCGTTACTAAACTAAAACGTAAAACTGGTTAATTTAAAGTAAAACCTTTTCAAACATAATTTTCTTAGAAGATAAACGAACTGTACTGTACTAGTAAATTTGTAAAGCAATCAATTTGCTTAAAATAACAAGAAAAACAAAGTTTGCGTTTATAATAATGCATTGATTACGTCATCGCTGTAATAATGATGGCGCATAACCTAAACTAACAATTAAACATAAAAGCGAAGCAAATAAGTTTATATAATAAATTCATTTTGCTTGGTACTAGGATATAAATTTCGCATGATGTTTATATTTCTATTATAAACCTATGATACCTCGTATAATTATACTCGATTTAAGCTTAAATGTAAAATATGCTGTAAACAAATTATTAATAAGCAGAGATCCAAACTCAGGGTTCAACGAGAACAGTTTTTTTTTAAATATACTAACTGTCGTATAACTACCTCATAAGCCATTACAAATAATATTAACACTAAAAACATGCAAATATAGTTAGGATTCTAAGTTTAATCAGAATTACATTCAGATTTCACAGGCATATCAGTTCCGCTTACAAAACTTCGTATCAGGTTTCGGAACACATTTTGGTAATAAAATTTTATTTAATACAAAAAAAAACATTTTTATTGTAAATACTGAGGTAAAAGAAGGTTCGTTTCGATCGAGATAATAATGATCAAAGTAGATATATTACGAAAAACTAATGAGAAAATATTCATTACGAAAAAAGGTTTTTTTTAATCACTGGTCAACATGATAAGTATTTTACCGTATGCTTACTTTACCAAAAGCTTTTCATAATACATCGTTAGGTAATAAATTGACAGATTAGCGAAGCGATGTCGTATATTTAGTAGAGAATTCACTTGAACTTTCCGAGGGCGAAGGCGTCCATTACTTTGGGCACGTGTTCGTCGATACCGATAATGTCGAGCACTCCCTCGTGATTACCGTCTGTGGTGGCCACGCGGTGAGACGCTAGATTACATACAATCAACCTGAAAATAAAAAGTAAGAATTAACTTACAGTATGAGGACATTGATAATATGATTGGTTTTTAAAGAAAGACAGACAACAATGAGGAAGCGAGAAAGTGAGATTATAATTTATTGATGATTTTGAAATTGTATATTATGATGTTAACATAATGCTATATTTTGTTGCACTGCAATGACTTTTTATCGAAGAGCAATGTTTCCGTAACCAGGTAACCAGTGTCACTTAGTAAGACATGATGAAACATACAATGTCAAATAGAAGTAAGTAGGGATTCAATCTTTTATAATTTCAACCTTATGCCGAACGCTATAAGATACATTTTAATGTGATAATTTTCAAAACTTATGCTAAAATTATTCAGCTATTTTCGGTAATCGGATGTACTTTTCTTACTCATTGATTTGCTGTCTTTCTTTAAAAGCCAATCACATTATCAATGTCCCCATACTGTACTAATGTTTCCTACAAATATTATAAATGCGAAAGTTTGTGAGGATGGAACTTTTGCGTGAGGGAGTAACAAACATTGTTACTTTTTCAAGAAAAAACTACTGAATGGATTTTGATGAAATTTGGAATATAGGTAGTTTAGGGTGTAGAATAACATATACTATTTATACAACTTCGTTAGTTGTCTAGGTTGGTTTTTAGTTAACCATGTCTCAGTTCAGTCAATACAGTTTTGTGTATATGTTACGGAGCAAGGTGGAAGGACAGTAGATTATGAAATGTGGTTATGAGACTTGACACTTTGTATCTCAGAGGATGAGATTAGTGCAGAGGCACTACGATCTTATATTGTAAAAGATCAAATTCTTCTGCACCCTATATGTAAAATCGTTGAGCATTATCATATCTCATTTCTCGTTTATAGATAAAGTAAGTTTTCTTCAAATTAGTTTTTTATACATACTTGGAATTAGGTAATCCAACAGCAGATCGGTAACGTTCAAGAGCTCTCACGGGACAATGGTCAGGTATTTCCTTAGACAGTGGGGGCGGGGGTCCATGTCGACCCCCGGGACCACGGCCCCCGCGTGCTGAGATGTCAAGCTCCATGTACCGAGTGGTGCGGTCAACCATGTTGATGAACACGTCGAACTTCTGCTTCTTCTGAGCAGCCCATACCATTGGTGCGTCTAGTTGGACACGACCGAGATTCGCGCTCTGTGTGAATGAATTATAAGTTTTGTAATACAAATTGATAATAAACTACGAAATTACAAAAAATAAAACATAGTAATAATCCCTGAGCTTAATGTGCTTAGTGAGGTTAATTTATTGTGTGTATTATTATCGGGTTTTCCAACCGCTCACCAACAACAGCTGTGATGACATCACTAAATTACACAAAATTGTACTCTTCCTGGGGTAGATAAATGGTGTATTATTACAACCCTTTTGGTAGTTGGTGTCCATTTCTTGTGCAGGAAGAGCTAGGAATCCCGAAGGATAGGGGGAGAGGGATTCCCGATTACAACGGCACCCTCCATTACTTTTAATTAATGACGCTATATTATATTAAGTAAGGAAATTTACCCGTAAAACAAATTCAGCTTCTTCGATGTTACTGAAGTTTCGTTCAACATTGACAATTTCAATGCCTTCTTCAGTAAAAACAGCAAGCTTTACACTTTTCTCTCGCTTCAGTATTTGTAATGCCAGGATAACAGCTGAAAAATATTAAACACAAATAAGACTCATACTAAATATTGTTAGATAACAAATTTTTAAGTTGTAGGTATTTACTTTTATATTTTATTCCGTTAATGAATTAGCAATGTTATTAATTGCAGACTGTACAAACATTTTTTTGTAAAAGACACGCACTCGTGTCGCAGGGAATTTTAAAATAATTTGTGGACCACACAACATAGTCCTGAGTAAGATGATGACGTGGCATCTTTCGCCTCCCATGTAGTCATGTTATGATTTACTTTTCGTACTCCCCAAACGTATACTTCTAGCCTAAAAATGCTGCAAGTGGACCGGCCTCTTCTAAAGATGTAGAGAAACTTTATCTAACATAACGAGCTTTCCTTTCTTCGCAATATTGATACTCTTATGTTTGTGGAACTTAATAACTTAAGATAAGCCAAATGAGAAAGACCATTGAGACTGTACAAATTAATACAAAAGACAACGAAAAGTGAAATCTGTTAATATATTAATTACTCATAGTTTCTTGTGGAATAAAATAGACAGGTTCTTATGTGAATAGGTGACTATAATATATGTCTGTAGCAGTACTCTTAGATCTCGATTATTTCTATGGGGCCCGATGAGTAGGGTTCTTTTGAATAATTCAATTCAATTGAATCTGGTTGGACTACTTTCGGACCCCAATATACATGGGTATAATAAGCTGTTTATAAATGACCATGAGCCAAGGCTATTTGATTAAGTATAAATGAATTTTAACAAGAACTTCGATAAAAGTAGACATTTCGAAATACTTTTTTGTTTATATTCCGTAGTTGTAAACTCGTATGTGATTTGTCGAGATTTATGTTGATACATGCCATGGAACCAGCTGGAAAAGGCTAAGAGAATCGATTTCTACATTGGCATACATGATCAGACAAATTATTCTAGTTACTAGTAAAAATAGCTTTCCTTAACGAACTGACTTACATAATTTACAAGATCTGTAAAAGAGCCAGAAAGGGTTTATTGGGAGCTCAAAACGAACTCAACAACACAAACACGACAAAATGTGTTTGTATTAAGCGCCACAAACGACTTTTAAAACATTCAAGCTCAAATTCCGAGAAACAATAGCTATTAGAACACAATCGAATTGCTAAAAGTAATTGGACAAACAAAGGACCACTTCATTTTAAAAAAGAATTGGGTTATTATGGGTACACGCTATCGAGTTGTGAGCTATTTCAAGTCAATAAGAGTTATCTTACAAAGTAGTAATTGAAACGTAATACTATTTTTGTTTAACAAAGAACTTTGGTACTTAGCGTACTTTGTTAAAAGTGCTTTCCTCATCCATAGTCCTACTCTGTAGAAGCAAGTCTATTTTATAAGGTTAGCAACATCTAATACCAGTCGGCGGGCGCGGGTAGCTTGAATAGCTTGGACAAAATTTGCCCACAACTTTTTCGGAGCAGTATATACCCACATATGCACGCGCGTGTCAAAAAGTGGTAGAATGCTGCTCCGCTTGATCAACGATACTGTGTCCTAAATAATCTGCTAAATAAATATTTGTGCTAGCTACAAATTATATATTAATTCTTACCAGCATGACCTGGCGTCACATTCTTATTGTAGAAACATTCCGCCAGCAGACGTTTCTTGCTCTTCTTCTCAGTTTCTGCATCGCCACCGGCGCTGGGTGTAGTGGCTGTCGCTGAAGTTTTCTTACCCTTCTTTGGAACTACAAAATTCTTGACGAAATGACGACCTGTTGAATGATATGGTTTTTAAAATTATTACACGAAGAAAAGGTATTTAGGGATTGTGCATACCTATAAATAAAATTGATTTGGCTGTAAGTATACTTTGAAACGGTGCCCATGGACATTTTTACTAAAAATGATTTTTTACAGGGCTTTTAGGGGAGATGGGTAGCTGACGGTAAAAAGAGGTTGTTTTTATTTTATAGGGGGAACCTCTTAGAGTATGAATAGCTGTAGAGCGTAAGCACCGATATGGTAGAAAAAAAATGACTTTCTTAAACAGGTAGACATTTATTTAAGTCAATTTAATTAATAATAATGTAATTATTAAAGATAATAATGTTACATAGAATATTAAAATAATAGATGTTTAACTTACCTTTGAACATATGGCGTCTCATATCCAAAGTAATTAGGTAGCGCACTTTAGTAGGAGGTGTTAGCAGCCAGGTATGATCTATCAGATTGTTCAATGCTGTAGTTATTGTCTGGTTTGGTGGCTGGTCGATACCTAGTTTATTAAAAAACATAATATTAATTATCAATTTTCTTATACAAAAAGTGTAAGACAATCCTATAATATTAATCTATACTAATATTATAAAGAGGTGAAGTTAGTTTGTTTGTTTGTGATGTTGTAGGGGGTAATCTCTGGATCTAATGAACCGATTTTAAAAATTCTTTATGTGTTGAATAGTCCATTTATCGGAGAGTGTCATAGGCTATATAGTATCACGGTATGACTACTAGGAGTGGAGCAGTAATAAATATGTTTAAAAAAGGGACGCGCTTTTTTCGGTCAGGTAGTATATATTATAAATACGATTTTAACTATGGATGGAAGTTTCTTACTCTTTTACGTAAAAACGACAGAATGAATTTTAATGAAACTTTACAATAATACAGCTCATACATCAGAATAAAACTTAGGCTATAATTTTTAAATATTTTGTATTTGTAACGTAAGCTACTTGAAACTATAATCCTGCGCAGACGAAATCGCGAAAATCCTAGTTGAAAATAAACTTTAAAGTTCATGTCATAAAGTGTATACTTATACAAATGTTATAATGTGTTATAGATACTAACCCCAATGTTTAATTTCCTTGGGGTGTCTCCTAGTAGTTGCCCATTCCCAGAGTCCTGTCTTGCTATCGAATATTTGACGGGTGCGGCGACGTTGCTCCTTCTCGGCTGCTACTTTAGCTTTCTCGTGCTTCATAGGCCTATGAATAGATTAAAATGTTTTTAGTGCACATTTCTTAAATGATTATGTACCAAAAAATACTAGATTCCTAATGTTCCGTAAAAGTCGACGAGACGAAATGTTTTTTTCTTTACAAGATGCCTAAACTCTTAAGAGGCTCACCCACTCGAAACTATTTTTTATTTTAATTGTTTATATCGGCATCCACGCGTAAACGAGACAATTGTTCTAATTAATTTTTGATATACTGAACAATAGTGATTTTAGTTGGCCAAAGTGTACCACATGATGAAAAGAAAACTACAAATAAAAACAAACACTAATACATCTAACAATAGTCGTATTACTAAACCGTCCTTCACTGGAGTAGCCAGCCGCCAAAGAGGATGATTTCAAGAAGGAAGAAAATAAATAACACAAATTAACACACTCACTTGCACTTCTTCAAGTAATTGTTCAATGTAATGCAGACAGCCAACGGAGTAACTTGAGATTTCTTGATAAGCTCCTTGTTACCCAGTAGGGATACCAAAATCGCAGTAGTAGTTGAATCATTAGTCAAAAATCCCATGTTGTGGATGCGTTGGATGTGGTATAACAGTTCCTCTAAAGTGAATTGAGGTAGCACTGCATTCCATACCTAAGGTCGAAATAAAGAAAATAAGGAAATTCAAAATACTATCACCCCATTCCTATACTTTAAATTTCAGTGATATCGATATGGAAAATTTAACAAGTATTTTAATAGAAGGAAAAGTCTGAATAAAGCTATCATTCTATCTGACCAGAGTGTTGTATACTGAATTTAATTGGGGTATCTTTGCTTTTTCTATCCTTACCCATATCCTTCCTCTATCCATTTATATCAAGAAAAAAGTTTATATTTACGTTTTAAGCACACGTTTAACAGATAACCAACAGATCTGATGTCAGATAGCTAACTTTAGTAAAACACGTTTGTAGGTGAAACCTAGTAGGCGTATCACGGCAGTTTGTTGCATACCTCACGAACTCCTATTAAACTACCTTTCTGCAAATAAGTTTTTTTTTAATAACAGTAACTCACGTTTTGTGAAGTCAACAAATGCCCAGGCACATGATCAAGAGTGAACTGATTGGCCGTAGCAATAGCTGCAGCAGCAACAGGGTCTTCACAGTGTCTCATGTCTTCTACCTTAGTAATGTACTCAAAGATCTCTTTTGTCTCTGGCTTTTCACCAAGCAGTTGCTTCGCGCGTTTTAACCCAAAAATCGCGTATTTAATTACCGCATCTCGACCTATAAACAAATATTTAGTTTTAATGCAAAATATTTTTTACATAAATACATTTTCACACTATAGATAAAATAAAAATAAATTAAAGGACAATGAGCAGAAGTGGTCCAAATTTCCACCAGTATTGAGGGCTATGTAAGCTTAAAGTCGACTAAATACCATACAATTTTCATTACTAGGTGAAAAAAATATATTCACTCAGAAAAAGTTATGACTGTTTTAAAAATACGTATTTTCACACGCACGTGCAAGACAATACTACACGTATCGAGAAACCATTACAAACTACTACTGTTCTTGTCCTGGAATGCGAACTGTGGGTTGCTGTGCTCACGTCATGGTAATTTTTTTTTATTTTTTTTTAAAAAGACAACTCCCGCACTAGGGATCATGCCCTGTGTCGCGGGGACCTTTTTACGAACATCAATCAACGGACACAAAGAACACCCAGACCAGGACAATAATTTGTGGATCTCACAAATTATTGTCCTGCATGGGGAACGAACCCACAACCTCTTGCACGGCAGCCACTTGCGCTTACTGTCACGCCACCGAGGTCGTCTTTTTTGTTGTTTGGTATTTTGGATAGGCGAGACCCACAATTCTACTTCCAACTGCGAATCTGGACAATGTTATTGTGGATGAAGACATGAGATGTATTCTTTTAAGGACAGACTCCACACTATGAGACAGGAATAAATAAAACTTATGTAAAATATTTTTGTGTTTACATTCTTCCCAGTTCCGTCTGACCAGCGTGGTATTAGTAGGCCAAGTATCCCTCCATCGCGGAAGGAGGCCCGTCCCTGCAGTGGGACATTAATGGGCTGTTATGATTCTTCACAGTATTACAAAAAAATTAAAATAAATATAATCATTGTAAAGATATAAGTCCTTTCATTTGATTTGATACCCCACATGATAGGGTTTGATTTTTTTGACGTAGCGATGTTCCTACCGCTGCCGCCATATTGTTTATATTTTGGCTCTTATAGCTTATATCAACCAGAATATGGATGATTTACAACAAAATGTCATACACCTAAATCGAGTAGTTTAAAAGATACAATGAAATAATGAACCGTAAAAAGGTTTATAAATTGCAAGTTTTCACGGGGTCATAACTTTTTACTGAGGGAATATTTTTGGTTGCGGTCTTCTTATAATGATTCAGAAGGCAGTGTTCCATCATATGTCATAGTTCTTATTGATGGTGGAAATTTGGACCAAGCTCCAAATATTTTTGCCCATTCTCCTTTGTTATTTTAAAAATGACTGAACACATACCATTATACTGTATTAAATATTGGAACCTACAATCATCTCATTGGTTAAAGAGTCAGTCAGCTAAAGATAGATTTTTTGTAGCAACCCTGTTAAAAATTGAAGGGGTGAAAATCTAAAGGGTCTATGTGCCAAAAAATTACATATCGTTTTTTTTCGTGAAATGCAATCTAAGTGCCAAACCTAATAATATTCAAAGCTTATATCTCTGATTGATAAAATTGGTACTTAGAACCTTTAGATTTTCAGCCCTTCAATTACACATCACCACCCTCAGCTGTAAGAACAAACAACACAAAAAAACTAAACCTAAGTGATAGAAAGCAAAATTAAAATAAAAACTTACCAAAGTCATCATCAGGTATCTTTACATGAGATTTTCTTAAAAGAGTCTTGTGAGATCGACCATGTCGAGCCCTAACTCTAGTCATCTCTTTGGCCAGTTCCATTGGCTCTTTGGTAGTATACCACTCCTTGACATTCTTACACCATCCACGGCCATTACCTAAAAGAGAACTCTTACATACATGACATTGATAAATGAAAAATAATGCCTAACTTGGTAATTGTTTTGATAAAACTTATATATTGTATTGCAAAGGCATTTTAAAGATAAAACCCAACTTTCTATTACACAAATTGTTATTCAAACAGTTAAAGAATACTCTACTTAATCACACAAAGATAGTACTTTCTTAGATTAGAATTTTAATACCACTATTGCAGTGAAAAGATTAAAGAGTAAGTATTGTAATAAAGGACTAATAGAAAACACATTATAAAATGTACCTGTTTTTAAAAGCCTTGTGAATTTATTGAAGAGCATCAACTGTTCAGGAGTGGTACATATTTCAGAAGCTGCCTTGTATGCTGCTTCCTTTATTGCTGTATTCCCAACAAGCAGACACTTAGCTAATGCAAAAGCAATTGTCTCAAATCTGGTGTACCAGCCTTCTTTGCCAGCCTATGGGAAATATTTATACCAATATATTAATATCAAGAGTAATTAAAGGAAATTATTTTATTTATAATTTCAGCAAGGTCCATGTGTTATATTTTTTGTTTATGTGGGTATTAGAAAAATATACCATGGTTGCTGTTTTTTAACAATATATTTCTACATAATAAATCACTATAACAGGAAATTAGATTGATTGATTATGTGTTAGTTATCACTAAATTAATTTTATGTACATTATTTGAGAATTTGAATAAATGTAACAACTACGAGTAAATTAAAAATTACCTGCAAAATAATGTTAACCACTTCAACATTATATACACCAAATTCGAAAGCTTCATTGATCGCCGGCAATTTATCAGCTTCAAAATATTTATGAGAAGACCAACATCCAGGGTAATACTTTGGGACTTCATTTCCAGTGTGAAGGAATCTCTTCAGCCTATTGCACAGTTTGGGATCGAGCTCCGGCGTCATTTTTAGATATATCGATATTTTTAATTATGTAAAATAATAATGTGTTCCCAAAAGAACACTTTGCATGTGCAATGCAACTTTTTAATGGCTTTTTTTAGATTGACATCCAGACTTCAACGAAAATTTTCGTCACAAATCTAACCTGAAGAATGCCGTAAAGAAAGGTAAATGCACTGAACGTCGAAACTATTAATTTTTTGTCGGTATTCGAGCGAAACATGTGCCACAATAAATTGAGGATGTGGCTAGAAAAAATTGACAATCGAGGCTGAATCTAAATTAAAAGTGGAACATGAACAAACAGATTAGTAATTTAGAAAATATTTAGACATACTATAAAATTTTGCGAAAACAATAATTGAAAATAAGTTTAAGCCGTTTTTTTTGTTTTTTATTTATTTTAATAAATAAACCTACCTCCGTACTTTTCTGACGAAGTCAAACAATGACGAAGAATGGTGTCAGAATTGACATTGACATCTATTAAATAATGACAAACGCCAAATTACAAAAAATAGAGGATACGAACTTATGGAATCATGGAGCAAAAGATAACATGAAATCTTATATATTATGAATCATAATTTATGATAGATATATAGGAATGTAAAGCTAACAACACACCAATTATTGATATTGTCCTGTATTGATTAAATTCCCTTAGTAAAATATTCTTATAATAAAGGAGAATGGGCAGATTAATTGGGACCACCAACCAATAGAGCAACATCATAATTATATTCAAGTCGTTAGATAGCTCTTTTTGAGATAGGGTGATGCTTCCAATTATCAGCACTTTAAGAGTTAGTCCTACTTTAACATCGTTTATCACAGTGATGATAATGATAACAACTATAACAATATGCTTTCTAGGTTCATTATTTAATAAATAATTGATTTTTGTTATAAAAAATAGTTATTATTCATACACATTTTATTTAGATGAGTCTGACTAAATAATGACCCTGGCGCCAATTATTGGCACCATCATCGCCAATTATTGGCATTGACTGAGCCAATTATCAGCACCTTAAAATTAGACATAAAATTAGGTACTGTCTATTTAAACAGACTTGCTCTAAAACGTAAACATATATGGCGTCGTGTCAACCACAGACTAAAGACTTTAGTCTTTAATCTTTGAAAAATGTATAGGAATCAAGGACAAAATTCTATAATCTACAAATGTCAAATCGTAAAAATAATTTTATCTGTGAAATTTTATGTTAGAAAACAATACATTTATTTAAAATTTACGAAAGATAGTGGATAAATCAAAGTGATTTACGTGTTTTCTATTGCATAAACGTTTAATGCTACTTTCCAGAAATTTTCATCCATATCAAAGTGTGCGATTGATGTAAAAACTAGTGAATTTGCAATATGTGGTGTTTGTTTACTAAATAAATCAAGTAAGGATAAATACGGTATAGATAAATGAAATAATCCAATGTTTATAGTAAAATCTCTTTTATTTATACCCAGCCTAACAACCGAAGTTTCAGAAAAATAATTACATAAATATAAAAAATTCCCAAAAATAATAGACATTCTTTTGATCATAATATCAACACTATGAAAATAACTAGCAATGTTAGTTTCAGCACCATGCCAGGATATGAAATCCGAAATCATAAGAGTACTTTTTCCAAGAATATTGAATTCTAGGCATAAAATAATCACGCTTTGCAATAAAATATATGGATTAACAATTTTACATACCACTTTGTCATGTAACAGTGCCAGTGCCGATAATTAGCAATTCGCAAAAAAATTGAACCCAGATGTCAGCACCTCATTGAACATAAAATCAAGATAACGTTCATTTCCATTGTCAGATAAGCCTTATAAAACATTTTATACATGAATAAAACCTAAAGGTTCAGTAAAAAATATCTAAAAGATCTAAAATAAAGTAAAATAAAAAAACCTGAACTTACCTACGATCATAAGAAACTGTCAAAACAAAGTAAAGAGAAGGACATGTTCCCGCGTTTTTAAAAATATCGCTTTTTTTTTTCAAAAAGTGTCGTGTTTGGATCAGTTTATAATTCCAAAAGGATCTTATTTTAATGTTTGTTAAATGGTAGCCGAAATTAATTAATAGAAAGCTTATAATTTGAGTTTTAGTTGGGGGTGCTGATAATCTGGTGCAGTGCTAACATTAGGACGCGTGTCCCTATTTCTTTTTTACTTAGATTATTACCTTTTCAAAGTTCAGTTTTATTTATTCTTCTTCTTTGCGTGTCAATGACAATCAGACCGCGTCAGCCCAAAATTTCGCCATTATTATTTATTATTTTAAATGTCTGCATATCTAATAAAAATCGGATATTTTAATCATTTTCAGTTATAGAGGCCTTTTCTCTAGTTTTCATTCTGTCCAAGTTGGCAGAATCATTGGTAAACGATGGAGCCTGAATAAGAATACATTTGAACTTATACATCATTTCTAGTTCTTGAACTGAAGTTCTTGAAGTTTGCAAATAAACAAAGAAAAGTATGTCAACACAAACTACAAATAAAAATAGACACCCATCTTCAAAGAGCGATTTTGTCTATTAACGCCGCTTGATTGTGTGCCGCGAAAGCACGCACACATACATATCCTTTATTCATTGAGATTTCGTGTATGTACACGATAGGGCATCTCAACCACACCCGTGCTAAACTCCATAGCCCCTCTAATGAAAATTAGTCCTTGTCTAATTCATTGATAATATTTAACCTTTTCTGATTGGACAAACCGATTCAGAGTAATAGCAAGTAGTAAAAATAGGGATGCGACTCAACCGGCAAAAACAAAAAAACGTCAGTGCAAAATCGGTTTCCAAATAAGGATGTTTTACCGCACTTTTCCGACATTTTCCGGTTATGCTGGGAGGATTTTTCCCTTGTAGTAAGGAAATGACGATATTTAAAAATGACAAAACGTACATATTTTTAAACTATTTATTAAATTAGGTACATAATACAAATAATAAGAGCTTAACAAATTTTACGGTTTTGTACATACAACAGTCAAAATGAACCTACTTACTAAATTATTTAAGTAGATCGTACATATTCTCAGAAAGCTTTGCGATTATTTTGAAAAACTTCGATTATTTAAAAGTAAAGATATGTGTATACACTGTTAGATTTTTATAATTTCCCTCCGTGCAGTCTGCGATCATAACGAGGGACTTCCTGGGAGGCAATCGCGTTTAAAACTACTGAATCGAAACTAAACCATAGCCAGCATAACCTTAATGGCAAGTTAACTAAAACTATTTGAAGCTAAAATCGAATAATTACCAATTAGTTTGGTCAAAACAAGTACAAAGAAACTTTTTCGGTACCATAAGAATGCTTTTGTTGACAGATGAAATGTGCAAATAAGTTGCCGTTCGACTATGGTTTAGTTTCGATTCAGTGGTTTTAAATGAGCGCGATTACCTCCCAGTGTTCATATATAGCTCTTAACTGTCAAAATAGGTATCCCAATCAATATTGAACGTTCAAAATTTGGTAGGTAAAAGATTTTGACAGATAGGGTAGGTCGACGTGTCGCAGTGTGTACTGCCATCTCAGTATGCCTTGATTTTTTTCATCATCTGGTAGTAGGTACACTGGGTGGGCCTGAAACAAAATTTAGTTTAATTTATTGTTTAAATCATTGATTAGATTTACTGCCTTCATGACATTACGATCATTGTGTATATATAATTCCAATAAATATACAGTAATATTTACAAAATTAAATAATTGAGAATTTACCAATTAAATTATTAAAATGTACAACAATTCAATCAATCTAATAAAAACTATAGTACAAAATAAACTTGTATATCTACTAATTGAAATATACAATGACCCAAACAGCCAAATAGAAAAAATAAAATAAAAAATATTATAGTGGGTATGTAATGCTGGTCATATTATGGAAAGTAACGAAAAGTACAAGAAAATAGGGAAATTTTAATTACTGCGTAATCTAACCGATCTATAACTCAATCCTTTAGTAACTTTTTTCGCAATCAGGTCTTCCATTTCTGCTGATTTGGGTCGAGAATCAACTTTGTGTATTCTACGATTAAAATTAATACACCATTGTCTAACTTGCATGCGAATGACATAGAGCCAAAAAGAAGAAAAAAACATGTTCTTATGAACATCGCAATTAAACCACGTGATATCTAAATTTTGTTGTAAAGCTGAAATTAGGTCAGAGTAAATGTAAACATTACATATTTTGGGTAGCAACTTGTCAATCAAATAAATAGACTGCCAAACAAGGGAACTTAGATTTTGGGACGGATAGTATAAACTACGTTTTTCTGAACTATATTCTCTACTTGCTATCAAGGAGTGAAAAGATTGTACTTCATTAGACAATAGTGCATTTTTGCATGCATTACATTCACCACATTCGAGTTTCGACAACAAAGCGCGGCATATTGCCCCACTGATATATGATGCACTTTGGGTCTGTAAAATATTTTCTTGTGGAATACAATCCAATATTTCACAGTTCAAAGCATGTTCTTCAGAAGCAACAATAGATTGCTCTCGTCGCTGTGTCAAGTTGGTCAGAGTTCCCAACATTGTATCATCATCAGTGGCACAATTGGTGTATAGCGACTTTCCTGTGGTGATGTTATTAATCAACAACGTTTTGAAGGCGGACACAAAGTGGTGACAATCCGGATTGGTATTGAAGCCACCTTGTGATCGGATTTGCCCGAAAAAATTTTCAAGTGGATCTTGATTGAGACGTCTCAGACTTAAGAATTTAACCCCTTCTAATTTTATTAAATCAGCCCAAAGGCATCTGATAGTCTTAACCCATATATGCCCAGAACTATTTTTTTCTCAGAAATCTTTCATTTTTGGATATGTGAGTACCTAAAGGGGTATTATAAAGATATTAAGTGAATTTTTCAGATAGCAGTGCCAGAAGGCTGTTTTTTTTAATGGGTCGAAAACGACCCCCTGGTCCAATGTGATACTTAAAAGATATAATGTAAACAAATGCCAGTATATTCTCAAATATGTATTTAGACAAGGAAATGTAACAATTAAACAAACAATTATGAATGAAATTGAGAAAAGCATTTTGCATGTTAATTAACACCAAATTTACTTCATGAAATTATAGTTTTATTTTTGCACATAGCACAGCGAAGCCTTACTGAGCCTTTCATATCATATGCTCCGCATTGGAATTTCGCACCGCATGAGGCACACTAGTTTGGATCTTTCTTGTGGATCCAGGTTTACGGCTATCAGCTTCGTAATTTTGAAACAAAGTGCAGGCAATAGATCCGCGAAATTCTAACGTGTCAATTTCACCTCAATATTGGCAACAGTGTGGCATAAAACTAATAGTTAGTAAACTCGGCTTGAACCTCGGTAATTAATTTGTTGATTGCGTGACTTTCTAAACCTGTCAAAGGATGAGCACATAAGCAGTAGCCCTTGGTAAAGGATCAGCACATAAGCAGTAGCCCTTGGTAAAGGATCAGCACATAAGCAGTAGCCTAACCTCGTCGCAGCAATGCACATTTCAAAACCGACCAAGTTTTCTTTTTATGTCCCTTGTGCAACCATATCTACCGTAATGCGGCACCAAGGATTCATCGCTGTTCTAAGCGGTCACTATTTTCACACAAGGTAGTAACAGACCTAGGCAGAGGTGTGATTTACTCAAGATTGTTACTGAAAATATCTCTTTTTGCCCAAGTGTGATCTCCACCCACTTGATGTTGAGTAACTGTTCCTCTCCCTCTTCCACGTGCTCTTCCATGTACGACTTATTTGATTTAATGGCAAGGGCGTCTCTGGTTTGTCATTGTCGCTGGACACAGTTTCATTAGCAACTGAACGTCTCAATGTTGAACTCGCAGGTGCGAGTAGCTTTCTACGCGATATATGATAAAAATTACATCATCTTCATCTTCAGAATTACCGTCAGATACTCTGCCGTCCCCGGAGGAACAATAAATATATCAGCCCCCTTATATTTTCTCATGACAGTCCAAAATTTCTAACACTTTGATGATTTCATTTGTGTTAACCATACGCACACATATGCCCAAAGGGTCGTTATCGACCCACTTATGTTTGAACAACTGTATCTGTGTAACAAAATATCTCTTTTATGACACTTGCACTATTAGGAAACGGAAAAATTATCTAATTTCATAATAAAACCAACGAAATCAGTTTTTCAATGTAGAAAAAGGATATACTTACATTTTTAGCAGCAGAGTCGTAAAATTTTGTCACAAAAAATCGAGTCACGACATCAAATGTCACCTGTGACACATAATTACGCGCCTTAACAAAATAACTATTTGCCTATGGTAGATAATATATTAGTTAATCCATACACTGCATTAGATGCAAGAAATAAATATTTTGTTGCACAAAAACGCTCCTTTCCCAGAACTCTATTTAACGGGTCGAAACCGACCCCCTGGGCATATATAGGTTAATGACATGAATAAAATTTTTTAAGCACAATGGGTTTCTCTCCCTTTCATCTGAGCCGTCGAATTTCATTGATTCAAGTTTTTTAACAGCCAAACCCCAAAAAGATAAATGTTCTGATTTTGTAGTTAGAGACTGTTGTAACGGCCCACGCGAGTAATCATGGCAATTTAAACTATCAAATAAATTGTTAATGAACAGCAATAGTTCAGCTGTGAATAAACCATCGTCAATGTCCACTCCTGGAATACTTAAACCATGATCTTCCCTCAAATTAAGCAGTGACTTCATGTAGAGATCAAGGGCCGTTGCCACCTGCTTGCTGAACACCTGAGCTGCGAACTTGACCTGTAATGCAATTAATAAACATTATAATGGAGACACATTTCATAAAAGGTATTAATTAGGTGACGACCTCGGTGGCGCAGTGGACAAGGTGTTCGGCCAAAGCGCGGTAGGTGCCGGGTTCGATTCGCGATCGTGTCAATTTCGGAAAACGAACTTTTCTAAATTGGCTTGGGTCTGGGTGTACTTGATAATGACATAAAATGTCAATTATATTTGATTTTAATTTTAACTAGCCTTCCGCCCTCGGCTTCGCCCACGTAGATCTTGGGCAATCGCGCTAGATTTATAAATCATACCCTATGTGTTATTCTGGTGCATGAGCTACATCATTTTAGTTTCATTAAAATCCGTTCAGTAGTAGTTGCGTAAAAGAGTAACGAACATCCATCCTTACAAACTCTCGCATTTATAATATTAATACAAAATACATCATAACTTATGATTAATTCAAAACAATAATAAAAACCAAAATTGTAAATACTAAATTATTAATTGTAATATTAATTGTTATAAAAAATAAAACAATTTACCTTCATCTTGTCATATGATTGCGGATTAATGTGCTTATCCGTCAGTTTGGTGGTCCGAGCTCGTCCTGCGGTACCATCTACTCTGTATAACATTTCCAGGAATGTCCACCTTCCTCTTTGCTCCTCAAAAAGAATATCCTTTTTCTGAAAATTATTTCGAAAGCATTTTAATAAGTGTGGTACGTCAAAGATGTGGTAGACAACATTATCAATATTATCTACTTTGTAATAAATGTTGTCTGTTTCAATACTATTGTTTCTCAAAAGGCTAGCATGAGTATCTGCTATTAATGATTTTATAGCCGCTACATTTGCTGAGCCTTGGTCACTGACTGTTGCTCTCACAACAAAGCCAGCGTTTGATACAGCAAGAATAATTTCTTTAATAATATTTTTAAGAACAAATGTTTTCACCCCATCTCTAGCAAAATAAAACGCAATTGGAATTTTCCAAGCTGAGAACATACCACGCAACATGAATACTAATGCCTTGTCTGCAATATTTGAACTACGTTTCCCTGAACCAAGGTCTTCAAAACCCTCAATTACACCGGTATGGAAATTAAAATGTAAATTTTTACTAATGGCCATTTCATCAAAAAGTAAAGTACATTGCCTTTCATGTACGGATTTGCCAATTGCAGCATCAGCTAAATGTTGAATAATAAAATCATTAATCCCAGGTCTCAGGGGAATATTAGTTAATAGAGAACTCAGGCTAGATTTACATGGCAGAACAAAATACTTTCTCAAAAAAGAATAACATTTAGGTGAAAGTTTAAAAACGGATAAACAAAATACTTTTTCATCATTAGTGTATCTGCGACCTTTTGCTTTTACACCAGTTAATCTTAATTGTAGATCCACTAAAAGTCTACCAAATTTATGTAAACTCTTGTATTTCTTTAAAAACTGTACAGTTTTAGGGCATTTCTGTTCAAATTTTTTTTTCAAATTCTGATACTTTAATTCAACAAGACGGTACTTAGATTTTATAATTTTATTCTGAAGACGGAGTTTTTGTTTACGTGGTGTGTCATCAAGACTTACACGTACTTTTAGTGTGTTTAATTTACGTATTCTACTTGTAATTGATGGAGCAATTTTGCGAACCGGAGTGGTAGGCAAGAAATTAGACGATGGAATACAAGGTGAAGTATTATCTTTTTGGGATAGCATTGGTTGTGGTTGTTCAAATGTATTAGACTCTAATGTGACTTCGATATTAATAGAAGAAGTAGACGGGAGCTGATCATTCACGAGATGGAACTTATTAATTGAGGATGTATTGTATAAAGGCACTCCTTTTAGAGTAAATTCATTTAAAGGTTGTGTTGGAACAGCGTCACTTGTCAGTCTGTTTTGTTCGATATTAGCAGAAGTAGACGGGAGCTGATCATTCATAAGATGGAACTTATTGATTGAAGGTCTATTGTAAAAAGGTACTCCTTTTAGAGTGACTTCATCTAAATATTGTGTTGGAATGGCGTCACTTGTCAGTCTGTTTTGTTCGATATGTTCTGGCTTAAAATGTAAAGGACAAAACCGTGCACTTTGCAATTGCAGTGGACGCAATTTCAATAAAAAAGGGCAAACTTTACACCATGCAGCCCATCGGAATTTAGTAGTATATGGCGCTAGGAATAACTTTACATGTTTACTAGAGCTATGGCATTCCGGTACTATGCACTTATTAGGCATTGTGCAATGCTAAGTGTGCAATTAGAGAAACTCAAAGTTGTTAAGAAGTTAGAAAGAAACTGGATTTAAAACATCAGACCACAAATAACACTACTTGATGAAAAATCCTAGTAAAACTGATTAATTTATATTGGAAGAAAAAGTAACAAAAGTAATAATAAGAAAATTATGCTTAGCCAGATGAAATTCCACTTGAAAGCACAACACGAATAAAAGATACTTCAAAATACAACAATATCCGCCATATTTTTTTCACCAAATTTTTGATTTTTGTCAGTACTGGTCAGTCAGTTCTCAATTTCTCATCAAATGTTCTCACTAGGATTTTTTATTGTTGTCATTGGACATTAAAATTTCTAACTGTTCGGGATTGGCTATAATTCACGACTGATGGACCAATCAAACCGTCGCTGATGACGTCACAATTTTTGCTGCTGACGTCACACACGATAAGGATGCTAGAGATCCCGTGCTATTTACGACCTTAACAGTGGGGATTACAGTATTAAATTAAATAAAATTGTGGGAAAGAGACAGAAAAAAATTACAGAATCTTGTAGGGGAGTTACTACGGCCTGTACTATGTCAATAATAGAAAATTAAAATATTGATTGTTATTGTGGCACATGAAGTCAACAATTGTATATTAGGAAGAAGCTAGTAATATTACTTATATTTTCAATTTATACATTCGTATAATAATTTACTCAATAGTCATCAGAATTTAGAGAAATTCTATATGAGCTTACATTTAGAAGAAGTTACCGAAACCCAACAACTGATGCAGAATGAGGGCGAGGAAGACGAAACGAAAGTGTCGAAGACGGCGGCTTCTCCAGTTACAAGTAATAAATTATCAAGTGGAGATGCTAGTCTGACTTCCAAAAATCAAGGCCAAACTACATCAGGTGGAGGCAATAATAGTATTAATGAATCGACAAAAATATCATACGTTAGTGAAAGGCGACTGCATAGGGACCTAATGCGTTCAACTAATAAACCAAAAAATATGCCAAAGGAAACACCAGATGTTAAGAATATGGAAAAGGCACTTTTAGAATTACTTGATGATTTTCATACAGGGAAATTAAGTGCTTTTGGGACAGGATGTAGTATGGACCAAATGATCAATATTAGAGACCAACAAGAGCATTTAGCACGATTACATTTCCGTTTATGTGCTGATGTTGAGAAACCAGAAAAAACAGAAGATAATTTTGAAAATTCAGCATCAAGAGATAAAATGGCACAGCTTGTTCAAAGCTTAGCACAGTTGTCTGCTTCTATTGAACATTTGCACTCTGATGTAAACATTGTTAATGGAAATTGTGCAACAGAAGCTCAACCTAACACAAATGAAAAGAAATAAAGTTTATTTCTTTTACATGTAGTTTCAGGGCCTTTAATCTCAGTACAGGGTCAGAGTGTCGCAAAAAGGGTCCCACTATATTAACGAAAAATTTTTTTTTTCAAAATTAAGCTTATTTAACGTAGTTACAAAAGACTTAGCCGAAATTTAAAAAAAAAGAGGTTTTTTTTTCGATTTTGAACTTAGAAAAATTTTCATCGGTTTTGTATGGAGCTGGGACTTAGAAAAATTTTGTCAAAAATAATTGATGTAAATTTTATTATTGTATCGTATAGATTGATGTAAAATAATACAAAAACCTCTCTTGCACTTTTGGCGTAATACCTACGGATCACCGGCAAAACGCGATCAAAAATGTCTCGACGGAGCCCCGCTTCGCGGGGCTCCTCACTCTGGGTGGTTTAAAAAAAAAAAACCACGAAGGCTAAGGCGGGAGCTAAAGCTCCCGCCTTTAGCCTTCTAACCTAATCTATCCGAGTCGGGGTAAAAAAAACTCGATTTCATAATAATTATTTTAAGTCCCAGCTTCATATAAAATGACGCGAAATTTTTCTAAGTGTCGGACCCTTCTTCCGATACTACGTGAAATCAAAAATTTGAAAAATTTTACAAGTCCAGTTTTCATACAAAATCGATCAAAATTTTTATAAGTGTCGGACCCTTCTTCCGATACTACGTGAAATCAAAAATATGAAAAAATCTTCTAAGTCCCGGCTCCATACAAAAGAGACATTTTTGATCGCGTTTTGCCGGTGATCCGTAGGTATTACGCCAAAAGTGCAAGAGAGGTTTTTGTATTATTTTACATCAATCTATACGATAAAACAATAAAATTTACATCAATTTTTTTTTGACAAAATTTTTCTAAGTCCTAGCGCCATACAAAACCGATGAAAAATTTTCTAAGTGTCGGGACCCTTTTTGCGACACCCTAACCCAGTACAGAGTTGTTGTTGCCAGTTGATTATTAATAATACCAAGTAAATGTAATATGAAAATTTATTGGGTACATATTTAGTTCCCCTAGTAAGATGTAACACTTTGACTTGTATGTATTGTTACTAATCCTTTCAAGGTTTGTTAATTATTATTTATAGTTATAACACAAAAGACAAAATAATATAAATCATAACAATGAAATAAATTAAATAAAAATCTAAAATAACTGGTTTTTATTTCAAGGTCTAAATAATTAAGACAGTGTGAAAATCACATCTTTAATCATTACACATTATAATATTACCTATTATGAAACATGAACATATTACAAGAACACATCAAGATATACATTTATATTTAAAATTGTGTCTTCTTACAAGGAAATAAGGTACAGATGTTTAGATTGATGTGTTAGCTTGTGAACATTGAAGAATTAAACAGGTTTCTGTCTACATCTCATAAGATTGCTGATGAATTCTTATAAAATAATATTAGGTACATTTGCTTTCTTTTAACATTTAGATATGTGGTAAAACACTCTTTATCTGTATCATTACCATCAGTGTCGACTGTTGTCAATAGGTTTTTTAATGGTATCTTAAGACTAATTTTCATACAAACTACATTACAAAAATACTATTAGGAATGTCTTTAAAAATATCGTAATAGGTACTCATAAAATTATAGCTGCTTCTATCAATTTAGGTACAAATAGTAATCTCTTAACATGACTAGAGTTCTAAGCTTAAAATGTATTTACATTCTTCACAGACACTTTGAAGTGGATTTTTATATTTTGACAATTTATTTTCTCCTTACATCTATATAAAAGTAAAATTTTTACTATAAATAATATGCCACATCATGAACCAAATGTTGGCTCAACAATGCATTGAATACTTTAGATACTAAATTGTTAGTTTGTTGGATATACTATTATTATTAATGCACACTCTTTAGCAGGCAGGAAAATAACAAAATGAAAAGAATGAAAATGTACTGGAATGTAAACAAGTAATTATATTATTTATTAAACAAAAATGTATTACATAAGTACTACATGGTACAACTTATTGCATATACCACATTACATTTTCATCCTCTTCATTTATACTTACTATATACCGTATGCGTACAAGTACAGGGTATTTACAGAAATATCTTATGGTATCCATTTTTTTTAAGAATTTTTCTACAAGTTGGACATCTTTTAACATTTTTAATAGCAGTTTCCAAACATTTCATGCAGAATACATGTCCACAAATTGTAGAAGCTATCTCTTTACCAGACAGAGGTTCCATGCAAATTGGACATTCACCTGAGAATCCTGTTGATTTCTGGGATTCCAAGACAGGTGTAGTCTCCTGTTGAACAGGTACTTGTTGTGGAGTAGTAGATTTTTTACTTTTTTTAACACCAGGTCTTCTCCTACCTCTTCGGCTAGAATTTGTATCAGTAGAATGCACAGGAGGAGTTCTGCTGCTTTCAAAAAAGTTTCTAACTTCATTTGCAATCCTTTGTTGTCGATTCTCTGTGCTTATTGGAAAATTTGTTTCATCAGTTAGATCAACTTCAACATGCCTATTATTGTGATGTTCCCAATTGTGTGTTATATTACTGCCTACATTTTGTACACTTCCTGAAACATTATGCTCTATGTCATGTATGCTAGTTTGAGTTTCTATGTTATTTGTGGTTTGACATAGGGCATTCCTTGAAGTACTAGGTCGATGAATAAACACAACTTGTGGTGTTACAGTTTCTATTCTATCTGATATGTTATTTCCATTTTGATTAAGGTCTTGTATTCTACAATATGTTTGTGTAGTATTTGTACTTGAAGTACTTAGTCCAGTATTAATTTCATTT